>CM045996.1:72372736-73063182 GCA_025175895.1 Wurfbainia villosa | reverse complement strand
TTAAAGGCAATAGAAATTAGTCTTTTCATAAATATATGACAGTTATGATTTTTCGAACCAATCAATTTGTATTCCTTCAAATTGACGCATCTGCCAAGATTAGAGGCAACCATCAGGGAATCTCAATGATTTCAACCATTCACAAATAATCTGTCTCTGATCCTTATTCAATGTATAAACTGCTTTTGATTTTGGTACCCTACTATTTTCATCAACATCAAAGGTGGGTTATTTACATATGAGAGACATATCTTGTCTTGCATTCAGATTGTCTTTTATTTTTCCACTAATATCCATCACCGTATTTATCAGATTATCAAAAATATTCTTCTCAATATGCATTACATTGAGATTGTGATGAATCAAATTACTTTGCTAATATGATAAATCCCAAAATATACTCCGTTTAGTCCATTTATGTGTATTTCCATAGTCATATATTGTAACATTTGATTCTTCAATAACATATGAAAAGTTAAGCACTCTATGTCAAGGATTGATCGATTAATCTCAATGGTGGAGGTGTTCTTTCAATTTTATTCTTAGTGAATTCTTCTTTATTTCTTCTGAATTTATGATTTGACGGTAAAAATTGTCCATGATAATTAAAATAACTCTGTTTCTTTCCATGTTTCAATTTGAATGACTTTGATCTCTCCATACATATTGGACATCCTAAAATCCTAGCAGTACTCCATCCCGATAACATACCATAAGTAGGAAAATCGTTTATGATCCAAAGAAGCGCAGCTCTCATTGTGAACATCTGATTAGTATAAACATCACCCTCATTTCATAGTTGTTTCAACTTCGCAATCAGTGGTTGCATGTAAATATCTATTAACTTCTTGGGATTATGGGGGTCAAGAACAATCAATATTAAAAACATATACAATATTTTCATACACATACTGGATGAAAGATTATACGAAGTTAAGATAATTGGCTAGTAAGAATAAATTCTTCCTGATTTGCCAAATTGAGTAAATCCATCAGCACATAGACTCAACATAATGTTTTGAGTCTCATTTGCAAACTCAGGATATGTTTTATAAAAAAAATTTCATGCCTCTGCATCTGATGGATGACACATTAGTCCTTCCTCTGTTTCATGATTTTCATGCCAAGTCATGTGTTCAGCAGTGACCTTTGATGTATAAAACCTTTGCAATCTAGGAGTTAAAGGCAAATAGAACATTTGTTTGTATGATTTATGTCGCTTATTACGATTCAATCTCTTAGTACTCTTGTACCTACATTGATTACAGAATTTATAAATCTCTGCATTTGGATTATCTCCCCAATATAACATACAACCATCTCTGCAAACATCAATTCTTTCTACCGGAAGACCTAAATCTTTCACAAGTTTTTTCATACCGTAAAATGTAGAAGATTTGTAACCGCTATAGGGGGTGAATAGCTCATTTTCGTACGCGTGACGGAATTTGTTGCGTGCTTGTCTACAAATTGTGTTAGCGCAGTGGAAATAGAAATAATAAAACAAATACAACACAAACACAAACACTATACAATCATATAATGTGGTTCGGAACCGAACGGTTCCTACTCCACGGATCGAGCTCTAAAGAGCTCTAGCGATGCCACAAACACCACTAAGCAATAAACTCCTTCTCGACAATACGTCAGAGGTGGAGAAACCTCTTACAAGTGATTACAATAAGTAATGCAAAGTAAACAAGCAAATACAAGTGAAGATGTAAAGAACACTTTACAAACTAGGATTTTGAGCGCTTGCTTGTCGGTTGCTTGGATGAACTTGAAATGGTCTGAAATGCACCTGCAATTCACCTTCAAATTGCCTCACCAAATCTCCCAAAGAACCAATGCCGAATCTCCATGAACGGCCTCCTTTAACCTCATCGGCGGATTTCCGATCAGATCGCCATAAGTCACCGATCGATGCCGCCATGTTGTCGTGAGACAACGGCTAGATCCACGCTGGAAAAGTTCCAATGGAACATTGGCAATCGGGTTCGTAGTCGACCGCCACGGCCACGGCATTCTCAGTTTCGCCACTTAACCATCACCGATCGCCATCCATGGTAGTCGATCGCATCACCGATCGATTGCCAAAGCATTTTCATTCCTTGAGCAATGAACCGCCATAATACCAGTCGACTTCCAACCTCAAACATGAGGTTTTAACCCAAGTATGGTGCCCTCATACTTGCTAGACCACCCTTAGTCTAGACCTAAGCCTTCTAGCCACCTCCATCAGCCTCACGCCTATCGGATCCCTCCAAGTCATCCATGACTTGTTCATCCATGCACTAGCCTTCAGGTACTTCCATCGGCTATGTCATGCTAACGGTGTCTACACCGCCAAGGGACATTGGACTTACGCTGCCAAGACTCCGCTTGGACTTTACGCTGCCAATATCAAACCCCTTGGACTTTCCAAATGTCAAGTACCCATGACTTGGACTTTCACCGTCAAGACTACACCCTTGGACTTACGTGGCCAAGACTACACCCTTGGACTTTACTTGCCAACTCATGTTGGACTTTTCCTTGCCAAGACCCATGCTTGGACTTTCCCTTTCCAAGACCCATGCTTGGACTTTACATGCCAAGTACTCAAGACTTGGACTTTTCATGACATGGTCAAACCCAGTCAACCATCAAAATCCCCCTCAAGTCAAACTCGAGTCCGGTCAATCATGACCTGGGTCGATTGCTCTAACAATCTCCCCAAAATATTATCAGACATCAATGTCAAACATCAATGTCACACTTCCATGTCAAATATCAAAATATCACCTCGAGTTGATCCGATCGCCGACTGGTATTGCACCAATAATCTCCCCTTTTTTTATGTTTGACAAAAATACATACCTTTGAGTTAGAACACTAACTCAAATCTTCTTACTAATTATCTCAAATTGGTCATCCCATAAATTCTCCAAATATTCTCCCCCTTTTTGACTAACATCAAAAAGGTCTTCTCCAAGGAGGTCAATGTCTCATGTCCCAATGAGATCTTACAATCTCCCAATTGGTCCAAAAATACCTAGGATGCCTACAATCTTCCTAGTGATAAGTCTCATATCACTCAAGAGAGACAATCCTACACACTCTCCCAATTTCTAAATTGGGTATCTCAAAATCTCATTTCTCTCCCTCATGAGGAAAAATAACATTCATCATCCCATGATGGATATCTCCCCCTAAAGGCTTGCTCCCCCTTGACCATTGCACCAACAATATCCTTGAGAAGTCCCTAAGCCAATAGGAACTCTAAACCATCAAAAATAAGGTCTAAAGTTCAACATTGAACTTTCCATACCTTAAATTTGATACATCACCCTAACACCTCTCCTAATCAATATCCAATGAATTTTCACCCTTTATAATGCTTCCCAAAGCATATCCTAGGGTTAGGAGTGGTTAGGAACCTTTACCGTAACTAATAACGGACTAAACAACATTATTTTTCTCGAAATCAGCCTAGTAATCGACTCCTGACAGTTATCAGTTGAACTGCCCTTCATCAGTCGACTGCCATCAAGCGACAGTCAACTGATAACTAAAATTCTCGAATTTCAACTATCAGAATCGAATTTTGAAAAAGCATAAGTAATTCTATGTATTTTGAAAAATTATGAAAATTCATACATATTACTTATAAGCAATACAATGGGTGAAAAATATTTGAAAAATATTTTACCATAAAATATCAAAATTGATACAAAGTTCAAAAGTGAAGAAAAACTTCAATGTTTTAGCTCACTAGATCAACTTCATCAATGGTGATTGCTATCAAAAGATAGACTTCACCAAGGTTTTCTAAATGGATTTTAAAATGATTTTGAAAACCTATATTGGATCATATTTCTTGGGCTTAATGTACATGACTTGTAAACAAGTTTTCCCAATGATCCACGAATGAAATAAGATGAGTTTTAGTTCATCTAGATGCAAAACTATGTACCTTGAACTTAACTCATATCCTAGCATCTCATATGTATCTAGGGTGTATAAATACACATACATGTCAAGTTAGATGTGAGATGTGAGTTTTGATTTATCTAAAGCTAAGGCCTCGTGCATTTTTCTAAGGCAACTCTACTTGATTCTCTTATAATTGGGACTTCAAGTCATGTCATTGTTCTTGAATCAATTTTAATCAAATTAAATGCATGAATGATCATGGAATAAATGATAGCAATAATTAAGCATGGCTAATGATCATGATATCATGACATATGATATAATCTAAAAACACATGACATTAGTCCTTAATCCTAAACATGATCATGACATATTAAATAATAAAAATAAACATGATATCATGACATGTTATATGGCAAACAAAGCATGACACATAAAATATTTAGGTATAATAATATCTAAAACTTAGTATTAATTGTCATTTGATATAATTAAATATATTTTACTATATTATCACTTTTCTCTCAAATGTGCCAAAAATCCAAAATGACACACTATGACCTCTAATCCTAAATTGTGCCAATTTGATTAAATTATCAAACTTCTTAAATGATATTGCACATCCTAAAATCTTTTAGGATCATAATATCAAAACTATTTTCAAGGTATCCATAACCTTGAAAGTTACCTATAATGCCACCTTTATCATGGTTAGGTTAACTACCCTTCCATTTAAAGTTGGCACACCCTAAACCCATCTAGCATGAATCGATCACACTCTTAGGAACTCAAAACTTATTTGAGCTCCTAGGGTTTACTAGATATTCCTTAGGGATAACCTCCCTAAATACCTTCCTAATGACCCTTCTAAGCTTGTTAGTCTTGGTCATTTGGGTCTTGTCATAGTTAACTCTAGGGGTGACTCCCCTTGTAACCTTCTTAGTGGCCTCCCTAGGTTTCCTTGAAACCCTAGCCACTAGACACATTCCTTGGTCAACCTTAGGAATGACTTCCCTATTGACCTTGGTCTTCCTAAACCTAGTTTGTGTTCCATAATCAAATGGAACACTATGATGAGCCACCTTAGGCTTAGGTTTGTGACCCAAACTTTTCTTGCCCTTGGTTGACTTTTGTCTCTTAGGCCCTAGGTGTTGACTTTGACTTCTAGACCCTATAGTTTGACCATTTGACCTTTGCATTTGATTTGTTATTTTTGCAAGGGTCTTTTCAAGTTTCTCAAGTCTTGACCTCAAATCTTTTTTTCAATTCTAATTGCCCAATTTTCGATTTTTCAATTGGTCTTTGGGCATTGTTTTTTCTAGGCATATGCCTAGTCCATTTAGGGTTTAAGCCTAGGTAGTCTTCAATTTTTCTAATAGATTCCCTAGGTAAAGTTTTTCTAGGGACATTAGTCCCAAATTTCTCCCTATTTGAAAAGTGAACATTTTTAGCTCCTAAACAAAAATATTTATGGTTCCTAGCATGATTTTCATGATAAATTGCAAGAGAATTGAAATTTCTAGCATGCTTTTGCCTATTAACTAAAGAAGGTGCATTATTGAAATATACCTTAGGGTTAGCCTTAGCTCCCCCTACTTGTGATGATCCTTCCTTTTTCCTAGGGCATTGGCTCCTATAATGTCCCGGTTGTTGGCATTTGAAGCATACAACATGCTCCTTGCTCTTCTTGGTGGGGACACTGGCATCCTTTGACTTTTCTTGACTTTTAGATGTCGGAGGAGCTTTCCTTACTCTCTTTGGGCACTTGCTCTTGTAGTGTCCGGCTTTCCTACACTCAAAGCATATAATATTAATTTTATTATTAATTGACATGCTTGAGTTACCTAGTTTGGCAATGGTGATCGGAGTGGGTTCTTCATCCCTCCCGGAGGTTGAGGCTTCTTCTTGATTTTGCTCCGGCTCCGATGTAGATGGTCTCTCCTCCCCCTCAATCCTAGAGGTGGAGGCTTCTCCTACTTCTTCCTCCTCTTCCATCGATTCGGAGGTTGACTCCCTATCAACTTCTGAATCCTCACTCGCTTGTGAGGATGAGGATTCATCTTCGGCCTCCTCTTCTTGAGCCGGTGATGGGTCTTCATGGAGCTTGGCCAATTCCTTCCAAAGCTCCTTGGCATCCATGCAATCACCTAGGCTACACAAGAAGTCATTAGGAATTAAATCAAAAATAAATTTGATTACCTTCTTGTTTTTCTCGAATTGTTGGAGTTGCTCCTCACTCCATCTCTTCTTTTTGAGGAAGTCACCTTTTGGTCCTCTTGGATATTCAAATCCTTCCGTTAAGATGGATCATTCCTCAAAGTCTCTCATCATGATAAAATCTTCAATTCTTCTCTTCCAAGAATTGAAACCTTCTCGTCCATATAGGGTGTAGGGCACCGGTGTGTTGATGTCCCAACCTAGTTGTTCTTCCAACTCCATCTTTCACCCTCTAGCGTCTTTGCTCCCGGTGGTTAGTCTGTAGAAGAGCCCCGGGCTCTGATACCAATTGTAGGAGATTTGTGACTGCTAGAGGGGGGTGAATAGCTCATTTTTGTACGCGTGATGGAATTCGTTGCGTACTTATCTATAAATTGTGTTAGCGCAGTGGAAATAGAAATAATAAAACAAATACAATACAAACACAAGCACTACACAATCATATAACACGGTTCGGAATCGAACGGTTCCTACTCCACGGATCGAGATCTAAAGAGCTCTAGCAATGCCATAAACACCACTAAGAAATAAACTCCTCAATAACACATCAGAGGTGGAGAAACCTCTTACAAGTGATTACAATAAGTAATGCAAAGTAAACAAGCAAATACAAGTGAAGATGTAAAGAACACTTTACAAACTAGGGTTTTGAGCGCTTGCTTGTTGGTTGCTTAGATGAGATTGAAGGGCCTCAAATGCACCTCGCACTGCCAAATCGCCTCACCAAAGCTCCCAAAGAACTAATGTCAGAATCTCCATGAACAGGTCCCTTTAACCTGCATCAGGCTGGATTTCCGCCGATCAGTCGACTGCCATAAGTCACCAGTCGACTGATGCCACTATTGTCGTGAGACAACAGCTAGATCCACGTTGGAAAAGTTCCGGGACTCTACCGATTGCCAACATTGGATCAATGCCGACGCCGTAGTCGACTGCCCAGTCAGCTACGGAGCATTCTATGCTCGCGACTAAACCATCAGTCGACTTCCATCCATGACGATCATTATCGATCGCTATCATTGCTATCCGATCGCTATCACGATCGCTGCCAAGGCATTTTCAGCCCTTGAACGACGGTCAAACCGGTCATAATGTCAATCGATTGCCAACCTCAAACATGAGGTTTTAACCCAAGTATGGTGCCCCCATACTTGCTAGACCACCCTTATCCTAGACCTAAGCCTTCTAGCCACCTTCATCAGCCTCACGCCTATCGGATCCCTCCAAGTCATCCATGACTTGTTCATCCATGCACTAGCCTTCAAGTGTTTCCATCGGCTATGTCATGCTAATGGTGTCTACACCGCCAAGGCACATTGGAGTTACGCTGCCAAGACTCCGCTTGGACTTTACGCCGCCAATATCAAACCCCTTGGACTTTTCAAATGCCAAGTACCCATGACTTGGACTTTCACCGCCAAGACTACACCCTTGGACTTACGTGGCCAAGACTACACCCTTGGACTTTACTTGCCAACCCATGTTAGACTTTTCCTTGCCAAAACTCATGCTTAGACTTTTCCTTGCTAAGACCCATGCTTGGACTTTACATGCCAAGTACTCAAGACTTGGACTTTCTATGACATGGTCAACCCCAGTCAACCATCAAAATCCCCCTCAAGTCAAATTCGAGTCCGGTCAATCATGACCTGGGTCGATTGCTCCAACAATCTCCCCAAAACATTATCAGACATCAATGTCAAACATCAATGTCACACTTCCATGTCAAACATCAAAACATCGCTCGAGTCAAACTCGAGTCCGGTCAATCGTGACCTGGGCCGATTGCACCAACATAAAATTCATTGGATATTATGTGATCATGAGGCAATAATACTTCTCCAATAACTTGAACGGAATCATTAAAACAATCTTCAGACATATTATGCTCAGCTTTAACATTCAATAATCTTGCGATTAGAGATAATTTAGTGTGACTATCACAACTAAACCATACGGGTTCATCTGCAGCTCTCAACACCTTGAAATTTGAGATATGGTTCATTGTATACATTTTCATGAACACCTGTTACTTGTACCTCCTCAACAAGAATGAATAACTGATATACATGTGTTCAAATATTTAAGGATAACTAGAACTTATAGCGTTCGATTCGGTATTCAAATTATGACCAAATGCATTAACTATCATTCTCTGATATGAATTGAATTGATCATAATATCTTTGATCTCCACTAACTTTTCTTTGTATGTTTTGGCCAACCTCTTCATCGGATATGAACGGTTCACCATGACATGTCCAATTATAATAATTTGGGATAAAACCAAATCTACAAAGATGTTATCAAACTTTATCACACTGAAAAAATTTACCATTATGACACTTTTTGTACGGACACCTTAATTTATTCTCATCCATAAACTCAATATTACTACTAGCAAAATTCAAAAATTATTCCAGCCCAATAATAAATTCATCGGTTAAACCCTGACATTCTGGTAAATTTTTTTTATACATCCAACTTATTTCTTTCTCCATTTATTCTGTTTTTAAATTTATATCAAGGATTAATTTTATTTTTTCATGTTCCATCCATATTAATTGAACAATAAATTTATATTCAAAATAAATTCTTCTAGTGCTTACTTATTTTTGGTATGATATGGAATTACAAACTATAACATGTTGGATTGAAGCGGATCGCTAGAGGGGGGGTGAATAGCGATAAAACTTTTACGAAATCGCTAGTTAAAACTCGAGTAGATAATTTGCGGTGGAAAGATAAACAATAAATAAAGAGACAATTCTTTTTACTTGGTTCGTAGCCTTCGGCTACTACTCCAAGGCCCTAGTGGTCCTTGACCACGCACGGAGGGCAAAATACTAAATGAACTCCTCCTCGTTTGGAGGTAGGAGTTAATCGATACAATAAAGAACAGAACTTGAGGTAGAGGGACACTCCCCCTCTCCTCGTTATGATAAAAGCTCCGAAAGAATTAAAGTAACAAAGCTGAAGTAAAAGCTTAAAGCGTTACAAAATAAAAGAAGTTAAGACCTAGACGTCGGAGAAGAAGCACTTCGTTGTCGAAGAGTTGTAGCTTTGCGGAGGCTTTTGGAAACTTAGAATTGTTGAGAAAACCCTAGGTTAGGACCTCCTTTTATAGCCTTTGAGCCCCTCATCGAATGAGTCTTCAACCAATCACAAATGAACACACAACCTCCTTGAAAAGTGGTGATAAGCCTTGACTCCTCGAGGTTGATCTTTTGACCATCACCAATCGATGGCCATCATCGATCGGTGATGGCGATCATCGATCACGACCTCCGGCCGATCGGCGATTGTGGCGATGAGTCCTCCAAGGCGATGACCGATGCTTGCTGTAAGTCAAAGTTAGCTCAAAGAAAACATTATTTCGACGGCCTTCGACCGTCCGATCTCGACCTAGACCATCGATGGGATGTCTTTGGTCGGATCTACGCTTAAGACCATCCCCGTAAGGAGGATACGACCTCACTTACGCTCGCACACACGAGCTTACCTCGATACTTACCATGTCGCTTTTGCTTCCGGCCTTCCACTCGATTCCTTTGGCTCCCTCCGAAGTCACTCGAGTGTCGCCCGACCACCGCGGCTTCCTCCGGGTGTCGCTAGCCTTCAGCTCCAGCTTTAGCACTTTTCTGCACACTTGATTCAGCTCATGAGATAACGATATATCCTTGACTTTGCGTCTTTTGCCATAATCAAAATATAGGTTCGACTTAGGTGCCCCTGCACCAACATAACATATCGAACAAATAATATATATTTACTGTAAAAGAAATATATAAAATTAAATATTAATTATATATATTATAGAATGATAATGCTACAATTTTTTTTTATTAACCTGAGATATCAGGGTACGATTTCTCTTCCCCTACTAATCCTCGTGGTCGATTCGCCTAACCCACGGAAGTTTTCCGACAGTCGACATGGAAAATTTTTTTGAATATACAATATACTTGTCCTGGTTGAAGCAATGGATGAGCTCCTAGCAAAAGACTTTATGAACACGCGGATCACCTGCAGGATGAAGTACGACAAGCCTATGAAAAATAAAATATTAATTTTTTATTTATATTACACATTACATAATTTAAATGATTTAATTTGAATAACATATAGACTCTGTTGTGGGTCGAGTACATGTCGCGAAGGTTCGAGGTCAATACAACAGTTGTGTGTGATCCAAGGGCAATGAATCACCCATGCGCGGAGCCTGGAACAATGCCCCAGCTGGGCGAACGACCCATATAGGCCATCAATGTAGCAAAGTCGTTGACCCTACTGCGCGAACAATGCAGAAGGGTCATCGACGTGGCAGAGTCATCGGTCCTACCACACGAAAGATGCAGCAAGGGCAACGATGCGGCAAGGGCATCACCCCTACCACGCGAAGGACGAGGCAGGGGTGACGCCCCTGCTGCAAAGGGCGCACGGCAGGGGGGTCACCCCTGCTGCCCAACCAACGCGCGCAAGGGATGCGTGGCAGGGGTGACTGTCGCAACGTCGGTCGCGCGGCAGCTGCCGCAAGCACGGGGTATGGTGCTCGTGGTGGTAGCTGCCGTGAGCGTGAGCACGACACGTGCTCGTGGGGCTCATGACAGGCCACCGTGAGCTTGCGACAGGCCGCGCGTGATAAGTGTCGCGAACTCGTGCGACACCTGCCACAAGCATGACTTGGTCGCGCAGACACCAAATATGCTCCGGCAGTAGAAGAGTGGATGAGGAGAGGGAGATGACGCGTACCAGGGAGGGATCGATCGGAGCGCGTGAGAAAGGGGAAAGGGATGGAGTCCTAAGATAATTAGGGGAAATTTGGCGATGATTTATAATTCGTTGCAAAACTCGTTACAAATTGGGAACAAATATTGTATTCTTCGCCAATTCTGTGATGAATCAAATATTTGTCACCAATTCTGCGACGAATTTAATATTCGTCGTAAAAATTTATAACGAATTATTAAATTCTTGCAAATTCTATAACAAATTCATATTTCGTCGTAAAATTCTACAATGGATTTTATTTTTCGTTGTAAAATTGGCGACGAAAATTAAGTATGTTGCTAAATTAGCGATGTATATTAAATTCGTCACAAATTTCCTAATTCTCGCTGATGTTTTTTTGCTAAATAATTGAAAATGTCCTATGAAAGATTTCGTAGTCAAATTTGTCAAAATATTTGCAACAAATTCTAGATTCATTATAAAATTTACAACGAAAATAGAATTCATCGTAAAATTTACAACGAAATTTAAATTCGTCTTAAAATTTACAACGAAACTAAAATTCATTACAAAAATTTACAATGAAATTAAAATTCATTGTAAAAATTTACAATTAAAATAAATTTCATCTGCTTTATGTCCTCTTTACATACTCCACCCATTGAAGCGTTACTCATCTCATCTCGCCTCCACGGAGAGGGCGTGGTGGTTAAGACACGGCAGATCTTGCGAATAAGGTAAGGGTCAATTCCGGAGGAGGTCTAAAATTCTTTTCTGACATCAAATGATCTCCACGTATCTTGTCCACCACGTCAAGGTCTATAGAGCCCCTATAATTTATCCCCTAGATCGGGGCGGTTAGATTGACGATTCCTCTTCTCCTTCCCGTGGCTCCCATTCTTGCAGCTCTTACACTTCATTGCGACCTTTCATGGCGCCTGAGGTCAATTAGAACCTCGCTTTCTCCGACAAGCCGACGGAGGATGAGGAAAAGAAGACGGCCGAGAAGGCCCCAGCAGAGAACAAGCCCAAGGTCGGAAGCGTCTCCCCTCCAAGGACAACGGTGTCGCCGCTGCAGACAACAAGAAAAAGAAGAAGGCCAAAAAGGGCTCTCTGACCTACAAGATGTACATATGTAAGGAGCTCAAACAGGTGCACCTGGATTTTGGTATCTCAAGCAAAGCCGACCATAAGTGATGAGTTGGCTTATGCAACCCATACGTTATTCAAGAAAAATGGATTTTACATACTCCTATAATCACCACGAGTGATTGTGAAGGATCTAGTGAGATGTTTCAGGTTACCACTCTTTAATGATGCTGAAAAATTGGAGAAAGAGTTCAAAGAATCAGCGGCCATCTGATAATTGTGTTGGGAATACATGAAATTTATGGTCAAAAAGTATGATAAGACAGCTACAACATTTAATGTCATCTTATGCCATTTGATGCCATCTCATACACTCGCCTATCTCGGATTATTTCTCGGGCTAATTAACCGTTCAATTTTTTTTTCGGACTAATTCTGAAAAAAATTTAGAAATGATACAATGTGCTACAGCGTATTTTTTTTACTCCGGGCTAACACCCCAGTAACCTACCATGTGGCTCCGCCCTTGCATACACTACGATCGTGCAACTTCTATCCAATGTGACAGACAAAAAGATTTAGAATAAGATGAGCACCACCACAATGAGCACCATGACTTGACCGTGTTACTCATCACGGTCTGACTATGATTTCACTATGGGACGCCAATATATTAAAATTTTACAATGAAAATTAATTTCAAATTCTGGTGTCCCCAATGGCCACTACGATTGTGGTGTCCACCACGGATTGATCATGGTGCCTACTATGGGACGTCAAAAATTCTAAATTTTGTGATGAAAATTAATTTTTATCGTATATTATGTGATGAGAAATATTTTCATCATAAAATCTATGATAAAAATTTTCATCGTAAAAATTTATGACGAAATGATTGTCATTGGAAAACTAGTCGCTAATTTTACAATAATTTTTGCGATAATTTTTTTTTGCTAAAATTTGTGACGAATTTTTATTTTTCATCATAAAATTTTATGACAATTTATTTGCATCGAAAATATTTTCATAACAAATTTCATGATAAATTTTTTTTAATGAATTTATATTCAAAATTTGTTGCAATGGGAGTTTTTTTTTTTTTTTGCAGTGTATGCCCAACATCCATATGAGTTACATCACACCAACTTTTATCGCGATAATTTTTCCTCGTAGAAAAAGAAGCAAAACATTTTTTTATTAATTTTTATCTTATTATCTCACTTTATTCATGAGACATACGCATTAAGATGTGTCACCATATGAAGTTTGAGTTTGTCCACCATTTCTTGAGAAATAAAATTCTCAAAACTACTTTCATCAATGACCGATGAACAAACCTTTTTTATTTGACTTTCACCTTGTTTTGAAGAAATTGTGTCGGCCAATTTTGATCGTTACCTTGCTTAGGAGTTGCAAGTACTCTTTAAATAACCAAACATTCGTCATCCTCATGTTCAGTCTCTTCTCTTTCATAGTTGTCATAATCATAATCATAATTTGTCGGTGCTTTGTCTCCACTCTAAGAGATCTAACCTCCTTCATTTATATTTGTTCTACGAACATCACTTCTCTGTCTTGGACACTCATTCATGTAATGACTTGTTTCACCCCACTTGAAACATGCATAATTGGTCTTATTTTTGTTAGATATCATACCGCTTCCATCCTTTCCTCCTTTCTTTGGTGCATCCTTATTGGGAGATTCAGCCTTTTGTGGATACAAAGTTTGAACATCAACAAACTTCTTTACTCCCCACCTTAAAAGTCTTGTTTCAACTTTTAAGGTCAATTGAAAAGTATCATTTAGTCTCGATATATATTGTGTATCTCAACTTCATCTCTGATAGGTAGTTTGAGTCCATTAGTATACCTTGCTACAAGTTAGTCTTTTGATTCTTGAATATCACATCTAGCCATCAATTTGTAGTATAAATCTTCTATGTAATCAATTCTACTTTGATTGCCTTGATGCATATTATTAAATTTCATAAAAAGGATTTGAGCAAAATTTAAAGGAAGACATTTTTCACACATTCTTGCCTTCATCTTTTCCCACGTACGAAGCAATTTTAGCTTTGCCTTTCCACACTAGATCTCATCTCTTGTATTTTAACCTACCAAATTAAAGTGTATCCTTTAAGTCATGTTGCAATTAACTTAACTTTTTGATTTTTTTTTTTAAAACCTTCTTATATTCAAAGAACTTTTCTTCAGCACTAAGTCAATCCAAAAACTCCTCAAATTGAAGATAATCATGAAACTCCGAAAGATCAACCTTGATAGTTTATGATTGTATGAACTCTCATGCTTGTTTGCAAGCGAAAGGATTCACATACTCAGAGTCATCATTCGAATTCCCATGGCTTCAACCTCATTTACGATCCGGCACTCAAGATGTAAGGTCAATTCCTCAACTTATCTTCAAAGTGCTTGAATTTCGTACCATCTCATTCATCTTCCCAATTTTGCATGCTTCTGCCACGTCCACCTCTTCCTCGTCTTCCTGCCATTGCCATCGTGGTAAGAAACAAAGGCCTCAAGTGAAAAGTGCGCTCTAGCTTTGATACTAGATGATATTGGGAGAGTTAATTGGTGGGAAGTCAACAAAGAAATGGAAAGATGCTCGAAAGATATGCTAATTTGACTTCACGAGATGAGAATCCATAAGAAAATAGACAACTCTATTCTCAGTAATTGTTATCGATCAAAATCTATCCCCTTCAATTCCCTAGCACAAAACTATTTAAAGACTTAAATTAGAACTAAATAATGCAAAAATAAAGGGTTTAGTTTTTCCATAAGTTATGCACAACTTTCATATCCTTTCAATTCTCAACCATTTAATTTGTTTTTTACTAACAGACTGCCTTTAGTAATCTACCCTGTATCAATTTTGTTAGTCACTCCTAGGTTTTAATTTTTGACAAGCATATTAATTAAAATGAGTGATTTTGTGTTCTATTAGTTGGCCAAGTAATGGGCCTTAAAGAATTAAAGTCTTGTAATTTGGGTAGAGCTAGGTTCTAGATCAATGAGTTGGGCATAACCAAAGTCAATGAGAAGCGACATGCAAAAAGATTGTCCCCACAAGGAAGGTGTGGCGGCTAAGGTACAGTGGAGCTTGCGGATAAGATAAGGATTGATTCCGAAGGAGATATAAAATGTTTTTCTAGATTCAGATGATCCTCACATGTCTTGACCACCACGTCAAGACCCAAGGGCTCTCCGTGATTTACCTCCTTCGTAATGGTCATGAGATAGATCAATGGAGATCGCTAGATTGACGGATTTCAAATTTTACGCGGACATGCAAAAATATTAGAACACTTGAACATGAAAAAGTTGGTCAAACAAGTTTTTACTATGGGTCAACCAAAAAATACCTTCTCTTAGAGTGTAGAGATGACATTTAGATTGGTCAATCGATGTTCCAAAACTACTCTGATCTTTTTAAAAAAATCATCAGTTAGTTTTGTCACAAATCACACGAGCTAACTTGTCGTGATGCTAGTTTCACTTATCGTGCATAAATTATAATAATGTAAGAATATATATATATATATATAAATCTAATATCTGCGTGGCCAGATTACGCTGCGGCGTTAAATGCGCGACGGGTTCCGTCCGATCTACCGCCAGCGTTCCTAGCCGTCGAATCGCCGCGTTACCGTCGCCGCGCGCGTCCGCCATCGCCGGCCACGAGCGCGATCGACGCCACTCGTCACGGCGTCCGGCGAAGTTTATCGGCCGAATCCGGCGCTAACCGCCGGATTCACAAAGGTCGCGGCCCGGCAGCGCGACCATCGCCGGCCGATCGGCCGGATTCCGGCCGAATTTGCGGCCGGAATCCCCGGACGCTCGGCCGAATCGCCGAATCGCCGCCCGATTCGCGGCCGCGATCGGGCCGGATTCCGGCCGACCAGCGGCCGAATCCGGCGGCGAGGACCCGCCGTCGCCGGCGTTCGCCGCCGGTTCCGCATGGTCGCCGGATCCGGCCGATCGCCAATCGGCCGCCAGATCGGCGGCGATTCGGCCGCGATTCGGCCGGATTCGACCGACCGAATCGCGGCCGGGCGATTATACCGGACGGGCCGGCCCCGGCGTCGGTCAATCGGCCGGATCGCCCGGCCATACGTGGGCGTCACGCCGGCCGTGACCTTTGTGAATTCCGGGCGGATTCGGCCGCTAATATATATATATATATATATATATATATATATATATATATATATATATATATATATATATATATATATATATATATATATATATACCTTTGAATAAACCCTACAGTAATACCATACATAAAACCTAGTCAAAAACTTTAGAAGTGAATATATAAAAATAAAAATGGGTACGAAAACAAAATACATAATGTAAAATATATCATAAACGAATAATAAACGATCTAGATTATCATGTTCCACCAATTTAATCTCATTAATATCTTGTCACAATTTTTCTTAAAATTTTCTTTTACACAATTTGATCATTTCTTTATTTTCCTCTTTTATGCTCTTAAAACTATTTTTTTTTCCCTCAAGGATTTTCTAAAATTTTAATTGCCTGCCTACGGACTAACATTTTAAAGATGGATATCAATGGCAAAAGTGCACAATGATTTTTTAAAATATTATAAATCACCCTAATATATTTATCTTTAATCTCAGTTTTATTTTGTAATATCTTCTTTTGAAATTTTCCCATTAAAATAATATATTCAATTAGTCTTAAAATTATAATTTATCAATTTAAATCTCCACAAGAAAAATATTAAATAGAATCAAGAAAGAAAAACCCCATCTCAATTGAAGAAATGCACATCCTCATCAATCACCCTAAACCTTCATGCTCTCTTATATAACAACTAAATCCTCAAGTTATCAATATAATCAATAAGCATGGATTCAACTCTACGATGTCAAAAATAAGAATCATGAAAAAGGATTCATTTTATAATTGCATCTCTAAAACAGGTAAATCAAATAATTTCCTTAATTCTTGAAACTTATATGCATATTATCCCCTAGAAGCGAAAGGAATCGATTTAAGATGGATGAAAATGACAAGTGCTTCATCATCCAATAAGGGCAGCAATTACTATTGTCAAAAAGAGAATAGTGACAATTACTTAGCGAAAATCATGAAAAAATTAAAGGAGGAAGGGGAGCTAACACATGGAAAAAAACACCTTTGAGTCACCCTAACCCTAAACTCCTTAAATATATAAGCCTCTTGATAATCCTAAATCATATGAACCATAATTGAATATAATTAAACAAAACTCAAATTTTCTAATTTGACCTTGGAAACCCTAAACTAAGTGAATAAAAATATAATTGAATTAAACTCAAATTATCTAATTTGGTTCAGCTTTAACTTATCTAAATCAATTAATTTGGTTGAACTCCAACTTATCGAATTTAATTTGAATTCAAGTTTGATTCTAGTATAGACAAGATTTAATCACTTCATATATTTAACTAATTTTTTAAGTTATGACAATTGATCGACATTAGTCAACCAACCAACCAAATTTCTTTAGTTAACCAAACTTCACAAATAATGATCAAAGTGATTGTTGTATGATATATATTATCCATTAATCAAAATTACTAAGATTGTAGGTCAACTAAGCTCAATTTTTGGCCGACTAAAATATATCAATAAAATCAATAGAATTCTAGACATTAGAAGTATCTATAAATTGATTCTAGAGGGATTATGTTCAATAATACAACTTAAATATTCTTCTTCTTTTTTTGTTCTTTTGCTAAGAAAAACTCTTTCTAAGGACTTTATGCATTCCAAACTTCAAATGCACATCTAGCTCTAGCCTTCATGGCTTTATTTTAATTATATTACTTAAGGTGAGAATGGAATTTTCATTAAAAAAAATTCTTTATGATTTAATTTTTATATATATTTGTAAAAAAGAGAGATTGTAATCCTCAAAGCCTATTTAGAGGTTGTAATCCTCTAAAGTTAACTAGAAATTTTGTTCGATAGGTTGATCTAGAAGTCTTAAGTATCTTGGTGAATCTAATACATTTGAGATGGATATTTGAGGTCAAATTTAAGATTGATGATCAAAGTAGATTTGGTGTAGCAATGAGATGGATAATTGTAGCTCGTGATCATTGGCGAAATCAATTTTGAGATCGAGGGCAAGCAAAAAAGAGCACCAAAACTTATAAGATGGAGGCGTCGACAATAAGAAAATGCATGAATCATGGTGATTAAATTACCACAGGCAGTAATCATTTTTTTAATTAGTATTTACTTCCTCCATTAGAAAAGCTTAAACCATTAAAAATCACAGGTTAGATGGCTATGAAGACCAAAAAAACAAAGCACTAATATAATTGCTACTAATAATATGTTAAAATAAATCAAATTAACATATACATAAAGCACTTTATATTTTTAAAAAACATTTTATCGATCTTATCGATATAATTATTTTAATTTAATCAAAATCACTTTAATAAAATTAAAATCAGCATTAAATGGCCGACTACACTGTTAAAGCTAAGCAAGCATTAGTAGCTCTAATAATTTTACAATTATTTTAACATTTATAAGTAATTTTGATAAGTTTAACCAATATCGATCGAAATTGGTAAAAAAAAAAAAACTATATTATGCATGAATAATATTTGTTTTACCGAGTTAAATTAAAAAGGAAAATATTTTTAAAAAAAGGATATTTTTTAATTATTCTAATAATTAAAGATGCTGGCCAGCGGAATGGGACATGAAAAGCTAAGCTACGTACATGGTACATACAGCCAGTGGTCTCAACTAAAGCACAGTCTAGAGATGCGTGCCCAGCCATATTGTCATTGCTCCATTGCCATGGAGATGACAAGAAGGCCTTAGAGATGTGTACTCTGCTTAAATTTTCAGCTACTATCACTGCTGCTGCTGTTGCTGCTGCTGCGCTGCTGCAGTAGCCGAAGGACCACTGCAGCACTGGCATGCTCCATATAACAGATTGTATATATTTGTACGTACCATTAGCTGTGGGCACGTTGCAGCTTGAATCCAGGCCACTTGTCTGCCCTCTGCTGTCCAGTTGGGCAGTTCCTACGCCCACTCAAAACCCGAGCTTAATCATCTTGGGACACTACTGCATTTGGAGAAGCAGCTTCCCCTATCGAAACTGCATTCTCTGAGTGCAATATCACTGACTGCTATCTGTTTGTTCGATCATCACTGCTTAATTAATCTTCATTTCAGATCCAACTCATCGATGGAACAAAACTTGCTCGGACTAGAAGTGGAACGTGATGTTCTGATCAGTGAAACAATTGGTACACTGAATGACTGAAATTATAAGAAAGAAGAGCTAGGCATTAATGGTTTACCATCACGCAGACAGCGTAGGCCACTCCCAGCTAAATTAAATTGAATTAACACTGTATTATTTTCGAGTTTAGATGGAGTGCATTACGTATTTTGCTACTCAGAAATTATTGAAACTAATTGAACTTGTGCAAACATATGATTAATTCTTGGAATTTATATATCATCTAAAATGCACATACTTAATAATAAATGAACAAAATGATAGAGAAAAACAATCCCGGATGTTTACAAAAGTATATATAGTCTACCATTTGATTGTATAGATGTGGTTTTATTTATTAATTGATTGACAAACTTATATATTTTTCAAGTAATGTGATTTATCCATTAATTGACAAAGCTTAATAATCAGAATATGTGCATCGAAATATATTGAAAGTGGGGTTTACCGATTATTTAATGAACAAGAAAACAACATACCTAATTGGATGAAAACTGAACTCCTAGAGATTATTGAATGGTGGGGTTTGCGTGCTTACTTTCTCCTGATGAAGTTGATTCTGCATCGGAACAAGCAATAAGAACATCTTCAGAGAAAGAAAGAGAAAAGAAGCTGAATAAGTTAAAAACATTATCTATTATTAAATGCTAATTAAAGAAAAGTAGTGAACAACCTTGATGAGTGACTCTTTGGATTGATTTACAAAGGAATTGAAGGTTGTTGATCATGCTAGCTCTTCTAAAGAAAATCTTCTCCATAAGATGAAATTGGCAACTGTTAATCTTCTCCCTTAATTCTCTCTTAAACTGAAGGCGCCATAGGATCTTTGTTTGCTTTTGAGATGATGAAATGATGATTTTTGAAGAAAAGTGAAATAAAGAGATTGAGAAATAAGGAAGTTAATTATAATTAAGGAGATTGAGAAATTCTAACATCTAGCTAAGAAAAAGAGGATATAAAAAGAAAAGATTGATCTATTTTTCTAAAATGACCATAATATGACTAGAAATTTAATCATCTATTATCTATTTTAGACGGAAAGAAAATCTATTAGATTAATATTCTTAGAGTTTGTGAGTAGGTTCTCATGAATATAGTTTAAAAGTGACCACAGGATAAATGACTACAAGGACGCAATAGATCTAGTAATGACATGTTGGGCATAAGCAGTACATGAATAAAAGAAATTAGAAATTAAGAAGAGAAACACATGATGAAAATATGGATTTATACAAATAGGTAAGACAAATCATTGAAATTGTTTCTCTATAGAGACTAGAAAAATAGATCATTTATATAGTGGAGTGAGAATTAAAGGATGTACAGAGAAAATACTTTTAAAGGATCATGTAAAAGAAAAATATATAGAGACAAAAAATAAACATAAATTGTCTGACTAAAAGGAGAGGGTACTATCATCGCATCAAGAAACTTGTAATCCTAAGAGAGATCCCATTTAGATACCAAATTGAGCCTAAAATTATACCGTTGTTTCTTCTCAAATTTAAAGGAGATCACAATCAAGCATATGTAAAGTCCCTTAGGATGTGTTTGGTTCAAGATTATCATAGATAATTTTGATTATCCATTTAAGATTATCCATAATGATTTTGTTTGATTCAAGAGATAAGTGATTCCCAAATAATTTTCAAATAATGAAGCATATTTGCCACATCAACAAATGAGAATGCAACTTGGAATCACATTACCTAGGGAAGAATAAGATTTTTCTTGATTCCGGGCTTAACAAATATTTTTTTCTAAAATTATCCCTCAAATTTTATCAAATCTCAATTTCGTTATAATATAATCAAAATCTTAGTCGATCAATCACCGCTACCACCATTGATCGCCACCATCATCGTCGTCGCCGACTACCGACCACCGACCGCCGACTGCTAGCCACCGGTCGTCAGTCATTGGTCGTTGACCGTCGACTGTCAACCGCTGACAGTCGATCGTCGGTCGTTACTGTCGATCGTTGTCATCAGTCGTCAACCGTCAGCCGTCGACTGTCATTCACCGATTATCGATCATCAATCGTCGGTTGTCGGTCATCGATCGTCAATCGCTAGCCACCACCCATCACCCGACAGCCACTGCCCGTTGGTTATCGATCGTTGTCGTAGCCTGTCATAGCCTCCGTTGTAGTCCAATATCATAGACGGTCATCAGTTGCCGCCGTCGATACTAATATCAATACCACCATCTTTCAAAGTAAACGGAATCTTAGAGTTCAACCAAGAATAATATAGTGAAATATTAAACTATTATACACTAAAATCTCCAAACAAACAAGTTTTTATTGTATTATTTAGGATTTAACCAAACAACATAAGTTATGTTTCATTCTCTATAACTTTGGTTATGTGATTACCTAGTAATCACATAACCAAAGTTATGTATGATAACTTGAAACAAACGCACTCTTAAATTAAAAAAAAACTACTATTCTTACTATTTCAATACCATTAACTGATTAATTAAAATGAACACTAATGTTAAAAACTATACGCAACCAAAAAAACATCTTACTTAGCTTTCAAGAACATAAGTGCATATTTATAAAATGCTGCTGATCACCTCTTATATTTTCTTTGTTACATGACTTGTTCCACAGTTTTATGTGATCAATCAGTTTGCATATCCATTGTTTCACTAAGTAGGCAACACTCAAGCTGGATCATTATGATCATACAACCAATATTTTACAAGAAAATAAGGTGCCCATTCCTAGGATTTATCAAGGACCTCCCCTTTCTTAAAACAAGTATCATGTTGTAGCTAGCGTGTGCCAACCAAGAATTAATGCAACGACTGCATGTCAATTACCAGTTTTGTTGAAAACAAGTCTGCTTACCTTGCTGTTGACTGGAATTGGTGATCAGAGATACCATACCAATTAACAAACACAACGAGCATGTACTTGAAGCTGATACTCGATCTACAAGAAACTCTATTTATTCTAGAGATTATTAAAAATCCAATTCATCTCTAGGCAAAGTTTTCCCCGATTGATTGCCATTAAATGAAAGTTGTAACACATGAAAAAGTGAAAAGCATGCATGTTGATGGATAAACCAGAAGTGCATGCATGAAATAGATGGATGGATACTGATTAAAACTAACCTTTATTGCTCTAGTCTCTCTGTCTTCCATATTAATTAGGCATGCCAAATCGACCACCTTGCTTTGATTTATGCTGCAAGAAAGCTGAGAAAACCTGATTACATGCACTTTAGAACAACATTGGTTGGAAGTTGAGAAAGATAACAAAAGGAATCAGAAACACCCCACATGGCTTTTCTTCGTATGTATTGATCTCATGTAGGCTTGCAAGCCCTTATAGTCTTTCAGCATAGTTAAGTAGAACTTGTTCTATTAATCTTCCAAACAAATTTAACTTAGATACAAACATCATTAAAATGCAAGTGTGCTGAAAAAAAATGAGAATTAAAGAACCCTCTCCAAGATTTTTTTTTTTTTCCAATTTCAGTTGATCCACGAGGTGATGATCATAATATCCAGCCTTAGGTTTTCCACCGATCTATCTAGCTTCGTCGCTGGTCAAGAATCAGGATCCAACGAAGATGACGAGCCCTCTGAGGATTCGACGCTGTGGTGCTGGAGAGCGGCAGCCTCCGGCGATTCCAGTGATGATGTGAAGTCGCTAGAGCCTCCGGTGACGTCCCTTTGGCTGGCGAGGAGGTTTACCCCAAAAAGCCATACGCCCTTGTCCCTTGCCTGCCGGCGGTCGTCTCCGGGTGGGCGATCGTGAGCAATTTCCACGCCTCTGAAGATGCTGCGAGGTTGCACCTGGGCTGGCCGCAGCACGGCGGGAGATGGAAAGAAAACTACCTGCTGCACGTTGGCGGTGGGCGTAGCCACGTGGTACAGTACTACTGTGGCCGGCGGCGGGGGCGGCAGCGGCGGCCTCGTTGGCGGCATGAAGAATTGGCCTAAGGAGACGAGTCCACGGAGAGGGCGGCTCTCCGGCCTCAGCTTCCAGTCTATAAAAAGCCGGTCTCGGCCGGACTCCCCGACCCCGCGGCCGAAGCAGACGGTGTCCCCGGCGCCTAGGCCCTTCTCCTTCACGAAGCGGCTCCACCCCTTGGTCATCACGTAGCTCTGGCTGCTGCTCCAGTAGCAGTACCTAAAGCGCCACGACTCACCGGAGCAGTCCTCGAAGGTGAGCTGCACCCCGCTCCGATCCGCACCGGCGCCCAGCGGGAAGTACTTCTCCGCGTGCTGCTTCGGGATCACCAGCCGATTGAGCTTTCCCACGTCGCTCGGCGTCACCACCTTATCAAACATCCGCTCTATCTCCACTCCCCAACAACAACCTGCACCTCCCTTCCGCTTGCAAGGGGCACGCTGCCTCCACACTTCTCCCTGCTTCGTCGTGATGGAAAATCCACCTCTTCCATGCCCCAACTCCATCTCCTTCTAAATTCAACAAATCAACAAATCAAGAAATCAAGAACCAAGACCTGGTTTCAGCAGCTACGTACCAGAAGGAAGAGGCGAGGGTTTCCATTGACCTCTGGATAAAAAATTAAAAAAAAAACTGCAAATTTAGTGGCCACTCGGCTTCTTACAATCCATTCTTGGGCAAGTCATGGAAGCACAGGGCAGTAAACTGTAAACAAACATGGATAGCAACAGTAGCGCTGTAAAGGGCACCTTGTGTTGTCTCTTTCATCGATGGCCATGGGGGTCCATCCAGTGGGAGATGGCTTGTGATGAAAGAGAGAGATAGAGAAAGCGAGAGAGAAGAAGGAACCTGAACCTAATTCTTCTTCACTGTGCTGCGACTTGAATAATATACCACACTTGCGTATATAATTGATTCCACTGCCACTGCTGCCACGGAATCTCGATTCCTTTGTTTTGGATGCAACCGTTCCATCATGCATGAGCACATGTCTGCTCAGTGGAAAGAAGCTTAGCCTGATTAGGTCTGAGAATGATTTGACTTTCATGGGACTAGTGGCAGTGCCCCTCCCTTTCTAGTATCTATTTTTTTTTTTAACAAAAATTGATAATGTTCATTCCAGTGTCTTTGATCGTCGATCTTTCGATGATGATAAAAAAATTAAATCACGGGTGAATTATATTCTTGATCTATTAGCTAAAACACTAGTAGAGAAGCATTCGATCTGAGTTCAAGGAGAATTTTAGATCTTCATCGAATTTCGATTTCTATCTTCTTTGGAGTAGATTTGTATGACAATAGGCCATCTGAGGGGACATCAAAACATGATACCCTTGTCTTATATACAGAGGAAACATCGCACATCAAAACATGATGGCTAAGGAATAGAAATTTTTACCAACTACTAGTCTTTTTTTCATCCATCTTATATACTGTCATCATGATACCCTTGTCTTTGCTAATAATATCTAGAATAGATTCATGGTATTTCTTCACTACTTTGATGTCCTAATCCTGGAATCTCCATCCACCCCCACCATGGGAAAATCAATAATAATGAAGAAAGTTTTAGGGCTTGCCTATGGCAACTCAACAACTTGATTAGAATGGGAGAGAGTGGGTCTTTAAACTTTGAGGGGTCAATAACTAACTCAGCACAATCCCCACTTTGCCTTCTTTTTTTAAAAGAAAATTTTGTCATTTTACTCATTGGAGTTAGGGTTGGTAAAGTTGACTGAGCATCATGGTAGTCGAGTTTTTCAATTGATCGACAAGTAATTAATTTAGCACGGTCACAACTTTTCTTTTTTAAGAAAGAATTTTATGTCGTTTTGCTTATCTAAGTTAGGGTTGTGAACAAGTACTTATCTCATTGAATCAATTTTTTTTTGTTTAAAACTTTATCAAACTTTTGTAGAGTTTTGAGACGTTGCCAAGTTCAACTCGCAACCTAATTGTCCTTATATAGTTTAGTTAATTTATTGATCAAATAAATAATTGAGGAGGGCCTTCCTTTAAGTTGTCTTGGGGCAGAATTAATTGCAAAGTTGGTGTACATATCTATAGAAATCTAATAATAATAATAATAATAATAATAATAATAATAATAAAAAAGGGCATAAAAAAAATTAGTGGGACTTTGAATGAAAGTTAGAACTTATAAACTCTTAGAGATCGATAGCCTCAAGATAGCTTAGTGAGATCTATAGGAAAGTAGTGATATAGACTCAAGTCTAGCTAGCTAGGGGCACTCAACTTCTTGGTATCCTAGGAAAGATTAGGGAAAATATTATGGAAGATTGTATTGTGAAAAGACCAATCTACACTTATAATAAAGAAAACCACCTCTTCCACTTCTTTTGTTGGAGATTAAGCTCTTGGGACACTTCCATGCCTTCCATGGGGATACGACGATTTACTAAACAACGCTCTTGAAGTTTAAAATTGTCTAAAAAAGTGTTTCATACTTTTATATTTATCAAATAACACACTTAATTTCCTTTTTACTCTTCAGAAATAGCGGATTTAATTTCCGAACGTGATGCTGTAATTGCACCACCACTGTGGTACTGAAAATTTAAATCACAACACCACAGTGGTGGTACTGGGATTGCACAATCACTGTGGTGTTGAGAATTCAAATCTCAGCACTATAGTGGTGCTGAGATTTAAATTTCCAGCACCACGTTCGGAAATTAAGTGCGTTATTTCTGAAGGGTAAAAAGGGAATTAAGTGCGTTATTTCTGAAGGGCAAAAAGGGAATTAAGTGCGTTATTTCTGAAGGGTAAAAAGAGAATTAAATGTACTATTTGGTAAATATAAAAGTATGAGATGCTTTTTGGACAATTCCAAACTTCATGAGCGCTGTTTGATAAATTATTGATGGGGATATGATGTAGCACTTTCTCTAAGTGGCTATATATCCAATAGCCTTAGTAAAAAAAAAGTTCTCAATCCACTCTATATCTACTCTATGGGCTTAAGCTAGAAAGAAACCGAGGAGATTGGAAATTAAGATAGAATTAGCTCACAAAAAGATCTTACTAATTACTAAGCAAGCAGTGGAAGACAAAAATTGGAAGGAGAAGATGAGCCAAAGTTAATAAAAAATGGGAGGACAACAAGTTTAGCCACCTGAGTTAGGACACGGGAGCTCCTAGGGCTACTATGCAGTGGTAGGATATCCATCTCGACTTTTAAATATCCACGGTTTGATCTTCATCCATGGTGTATTTGCAGGATTTTTCTCCAAATAGAATGACAAACCAAGGACGTTGTAACTGTCCACGCAAGTACTTTTTAATTTATCCTGATAGTCGATGGAGCATCTCACCTAGGAATTACTTAGTGTTACGTCAAAGATAAGTCAGGCCGAAGTCCAAGATATCTGATGTTAGTAAAAAAGAATTAAGACGTGGGAATGAAAAGAAGCATAGATATGATATATCACATAAAAAGTTTCACTAACTTAGCATAGGTAGTTATGGAAGTTTGAGATAAGCCCCTTCGGACTCCTATCTTATAGAGGAGGATAACATCCTCGGGGATATAAATAGACTAAACAAGCCAAGATTGAGATAAAGAAAATAGATTATTTTGCAAATAAGAAAAAGAGGAAGGATGTAATATGTTGGAAACTTTAAAATAAAAAGTTATCTTCGGTAAGTCATCCGATCATAAGTGAAATCAAAAGTCAAAGTGACATGAGTGTGTTCTTACTCTGCAAAAGATTAGAATCGTCAACTTAACAGCTTCTATCAACCTATCCACGATCATTATGAAAAAAATAAATCATAAGGATCATTATTATTAATATGTTTATCATCATCGGTATCCCATTTCCATGGAAACCAAGTCAAAGGTGACTATTCACACCTTAAATCCACAAGATGAATAGCCAAATGTGAGTCGTATGTATAATGAAATCTTTATATTGATAAAAAGAAATCCGACATTCCAAACAAAAAAAAAAAAGAAAAAAAGGTCAAGTGCTACCAAATCATTACTTTTGGCTATGTCAAATCTACTAAAATAGTGAAAGAGAGGACTTTGAATAACTTTTGACAAAACTTTGATTTTGACTTCTTATCCATATTCTTCCAAATGACCTACGCTAATTGTTATAGGAAAAACACGAGATAAGAGAAATAACACACGCGTAGTGATGTAACACAGCAGAATAAAAAAGGATGTGATCCTTCTCCTTGGATAGTTTGTCAATTCTAACCTAAAGAAAAGGAAATTAGAAATTTTATTGACTAAAAATATGAAAAATATATATATAGTATTGTTGCCGCCGAGACCGGGTTTCATCCGGTATCAAGTATCTTAACTTTTTTTTTTTTTATAGTTTGAGAACATGGCCTTTTCTTTATAAAATAATTTTTAGAAAAATCTTAATTTTTCTAATAAAAATATAACAAATTTTTCTAAAAATTTAAATAATTTTTTTAAAAATTAATAATTAAACAACTTTTAATAAATTAAATTTTTAATTGTGACATTCTCCTCAACCGAAAAAAACTTGACTCCTTCGAATGGGAGGATGAATTGGTAGAGTAAGTCTTTTAATGCAATATATTGGTGTGAGATAACATCACCTCTCTAATTTATCAGGTATATATTGTTCAATTTCCTCCAAAAGCTTGGGGAGAGATTTTAAAGTTCATCTTTAATTAGTGATCCATACGTCATCAATCTATGAAGCCTTTTCCAATGAATTAAGTATCGATGAATGCTTTCATTTAAAGAGATAACAATTTGATGGTCTATAATGCTTTCAATTTGATAAGAAAGTGATGTTATAGATAAGAGTATCAAAAATGATGATATAGATACATAATCCATAGGCAAATCAATAAATAAAGAACAAGTTAATGAAATTGACGCTATATATATATAATTTGTAAGCAAATCAACCGATAAAAAAGATCTTGACTCCTCAATCGAAGAGAACTTAATTGACTCTACCAAGTGGGAAGAGGGAGCAGTCATTGTCATGCCCCAAATGAGCTAGGCTTGCCACTCTGTTAGTTTTGCTCATCGTCCATGAACTATAACAATGTCAAAGCAAAATATAGACAAAAACTAAAATAACTAACTACGTTCATACCTCTAAAGTAATTCCACTAGCGTTATTCACATTTTTTAGCAATTAATTTGAAGGCTAAAAATTTTAAAAAGTGAGCATAAATATGCAAAGTTGCCAAAAGAAAAAAGTGCATGATGTACATCTCATAACAGTTCAAAGATCTCATAACAGTTCAAAGAATAACAGACAATAAATGTCATATTTTTTGCACTTAATTTCACTGATCTCTTCTTAATTAATTTCATCAGTTCTTAATTTCTCATTATACATATTAAAGTCAACTTTATCTAAAAACTCGATATCTTTCATTAAATGAATGAATAACCTACAATTCACTCTTCAAGGAGTTATCGATTTTAAAGACAATGATGGTGAAGACAACAGTAGCGACCTTAGGAATTTAGGATTTTACTAAGAGGCTTAGGGTTTACAATTCAAAAGGAGAAAAAGGTCCAAGAAACTTAAAAATGATTAACTACACTTTTCTTTGACCAACTTGAAGGGAATAGGTGAGAAAACTATTCATGCATATCTTTCTCAAACTCCTAGGTAAAGGCTCTCCAATAGTTTCTAATAATTATTTCAACAATCATCTATCTAGCATTCGATCCTTTTATGACCTACTAAATCCTCATCTTATTAGTCTTTGGCCAACTTTGACTTATTTGACACACCATCTCCAACAAAGTACTCGAACATCAAAACTCAAACTTGGTCAATCTATCCATGACAAACTACACCTACAAATAGAACTCAATTAAGTTGTCTAATGCACTGGTCTAATGATTTTGCAAGAAGTGTGTTAATTTAGTCTAGTATTCCATAATTACCCAAAATGCATCATTTCTCATTCTAAATCTTGGTAGCCTATCAACAAAATCTAATATTATGCACTCGCATTCCTATTTAGGGATACAAATCTTCTAAAGATTTTTTTTTTTTTACAATCCTCTATTCTAATATTATGCACTTTGCATTTTTGTTAAGAAAAATAATCAAGGATCATCACTCTTCTTGCCTTCAAGTTTCATATAAGATACTGCATCATTTAGATTTTCCTCAATCAAATCATCGCACTCTAAACTGATAATTTAAATCTTGGTTTATGGCTTACATATCTAACTCATCAAGTCGATAAATTGGTTTATGGCTTACATATATCCAACATCTTTCAATAATTATTTCAAACCTTTTGACTTGTAACTTTACTCGCTTTAAAGTTGGTAAAAATTGATGCCAGTTTTATTTTTCCACATACTTTTACATTGACATGTTTTCAAATAATTATTTCCAATTCATTTAAGAATGTTCAACAATTTAAACTCCGACTTATTTACTTGGTTCTAGCAATAATCTACAGAGAGTTTTGATAATATGGTGCCAAAATTTTCAGTCAACCTCTCTAATAAAGCTTTTAGTTGGTACAATGTTTTACTATCCATTTTCGTGATGTGTCAATTCCACTTTAGGATTTAAATCAAATCATCTAATATATATAGCCAATATAGTTACTAAACTTTTGGAAAAGCAACTCATTTCCTTCCCATCGGGAACAATTTAATTAATGTGGAAGTGAGCTAAATTATTTTTTCATTAAAATCACAATTCAACTTATAACTTTGATTCCATGAGACTTCATTTTATGATTGCACACATTTTTATAATTATACACAGTAACTTCATCAAAATCTCTAAGAATTTCTTGAAGGAATCAATGTAACTCAGAGGATACTAAATTTTAATTTTCCAATCTAGACTTTTTCAAGTTTTGACCCACCACTGCCCCTAGATGGGAGTGTTCATAAACAAAGAAATATAAATTAAATTAGTTTAGATGCCAACTAGAATACATTTCTACCCACACATATTTAAAAAAAAAAATAGATACAAACAAAGACAAAGATATATACATACATACAAGTATACAACAATACAAACAAATACAAATACATGTAATATATATATATATAGCCATGGTTGTGGCCCAAATCACGGTTAGTCTGTGGTCAGGTCTAAGGAATCGAGAGATTCCACACCACGGTCATAGCCAACTCCACGGTCAAGCCATGGTTTGCTCTTGAGGCCACACCACAGTCATGATCAGCTCCACAGCCAAGTCGTGGTGCATCCTAGAGGTGATGACACATCCACACCACGATCATGGTCGTGAACATAATCAGGCCATGGTTCGTCCTAGAGGCGGCAAGGAGTTTGGAATTTTGGTGAATTTATAATATTTTAGGTATAAAATATCATATATGGCTAGAGATGTATATATAGGATTATTGTCTCTAAAACATTGATTCTATTGAGTTTTTCTTAATCGTTTTTATGGTGTAGGTGATTTTGCTAAACTACATTAAAATTCCTGTGTCCCTTTTTCTAGATTTTCTTTTTTTCCATCTTTATTTTCTTCATATTGTTGTGTTCTACTCACAACAACTAGTATGAGAACCAAGGTTCACCACGGTGGGGATCTCTTCTGGGAAATTTGATATAGTGAAGTTCGATGGAACTGAAAACTTTGGATTGTGGAAGAGGAGAGTTAAGGATTTGTCGGTGCAACAAAGTATGTTAAAGGCACTTGGAGAAAAGAAATCGGATAGCATAGAGAAGGTGGATTGGGAGGAATTACAAGCAAAAGTGGTGGCAACAATCAAGCTTTGTATAATGGATGGTGTGATGTATCACGTTATGGATGAGAAATCACTAGTAAAAGTTTGGCAGAAATTGAAAAACCAATATATGTCGAAGTCATTGACGAACAAGCTGTATCTTAAGTATAAATTATTTAAGCTCAAGATGACAAAATACACCGATATGACACAACACATTAATGTATTCAATCAGATTGTCAGTGATTTAAAATAGATTAATGTGATGATCGATGATGATGACAAGACATTAATGTTATTGAACTCTTTACCTTCATCTCCTATGTACGAAAATCTGGTTACAACTTTGATGTGGGGAAAGAAAATATTAAATTTGTAGGAGGTCACAAGTGCTCTGTTGGGTTTTCATCAGTGGAAGAAAGCCAGTGATGAGACTTCATACGGTGAAGGACTTGTAGTGAAAGGTAATCAAGAACATGGAAGGAGCAAGTCTCGGTATGACTCGGTAAATAATAATAAGGCTCGATCTAAATTGAGAGAGAAAAAAGAGATCATGTGCTACAAGTGCGGTGTAAAGGATCACATCAAAAGATATTGTTCAGTGAGAAAGAAAACTAATATAGAGAACGATGGTTCATCGAAGTATGCAAACTTAGTAAAAGAAGATAATTCAGAGAGTGAAAATGGTGATATGCTTTGTCTTATCAAGTTCAGAGCAATTGATAGATTCTTGTATCCTAAATTCAGTATGTTCATATTATATGACACCAAACAAAGATTGGTTCGACACTTATAGATCGGTTGACCCAAGTTCTATTATGATAGATAACGATGCATCCTGCAGAGTCATTGAGATAGAAAATATCAAAATTAAGATGTTTAATAGTGTGGTCAAAACATTATGTGATGTTAGACATGTATCGGATCTAAGGAAGAATTTAATCTCTTTGGGTACCCTAGATGGTAATGGTTGTAGTTATAAATTTGTGAGCGGAACCATGAAAGTTAGAAAGGGTGCTTTGATAGTGATGAAGAGATAGAAGCAAGAACAAAACATTTATAAGCTGTTAGGAACCACAGTTGTAGGTGGAGTTGCCACTGTAGAATCTGAATCAGATAATATAGTCTTGTGGCATATGCGGTTGGGTTTTATGGGTGAGCGTGAAATGTTGGAACTTTATAAAAATAATTTAATGAAGGGTATCAAGACATGCAAAATTGATCTCTATAAGTATTGTGTTCTTGGAAAATAAAACATAGTGCAGTTCAAGACAGTCACACACAAGATAGAAGGAATTCTAAATTATGTTAATATGGATCTTTGGGGACCATCCAGTATAACATCACGTGGTGGACATATGTATTTTATGAGTTTCATTAATGATTACTCATGAAAAATCTGAATATATTTCATGCAATACAAGTTAAAAACCTTCTCGAAGTTCGAATTGTGGAAAGCTGAAGTAGAGAATCAAACCAGAAGAAAATTGAAGTGTCTTAGGTCAGACAATAGTCTGAGTACACAGATTCATAATTCTAGAAATTTTGTGAGCAGCATGGTACCAAGAGATATTTTATAGTACGTAGGACACCACAATAAAATGGTATAGTGAAAAGGAAAAATAGGTCTCTAATCGAGAGAGTTCGATGTCTCTGGTTGAATGTTGGCTTGCAAAGAACTTTTGGACAGAAGCAATAAACATGGCATATTTTTTGCTCAATCGATCAACAAGAGTAACACTAGATGGGAAAGTGTTAGAGAAGGTGTGGACAAATAGCCCAATTGATTGCTCTAGCCTGAGAGTATTTGGATGTCCAACCTATGTGCACATTTCCAATGAAGACAAATCAAAGTTGGATACAAAGTCTATTCAATGCATGTATCTTTTTGGATTATCAAAAAGGGATGAAAGGTTTCAAGTTTTAGGATCATAAGGTCAACAAGGTGGTGATCCGTCGAGATGTGATATTTGATGAAAAGGTTATGTTAAGCATACTAAGGGAGATGAGAAGCAAATATCATCAGATAGCAACAGTAACAAAGATGTTGTGCAGGTGAAGCTAAAGACTCATGGTATTGATGATGCTAGTTCAGAGAACATGGAACATCATACTATAGCCATAGACAAGCCTAAACGCATCTTAAAACCACCTGTCACATATGGTTTTGAGGACTTAGTTTATTATGCACTTATAACTATTAGCGAAAGTCCTACTACTTTTTAAGAGGTGGTACATAGTTCTAAAAAGGACAAATGGATGGCTACTATGGTAGAGGAGATAAATTCGTTGCATAAGAATCAAATATGGAATTTTGTAGAAATTCCTGAAGCAAAGAAAGCTATAGGATGCAAATGGGTATACAAGAAGAAAGAAGTCATATCAGAAAGTGAAGAAAAGTTCAAGACTTGCCTAGCAGTGAAGGGTTACTCACGGAGAAAGAGGTTGACTAGGATAAGATATTTTCTCCGATGATTAAACATACATCTATCAGAGTGATGTTAGCTTTGGTGGCCCATCATGATTTGCGATTGGAGCAAGTGGATGTGAAGATTGCATTTTTTTTTCATGGTAATTTGAAAGAGCAAATCTACATGTCACAACCAGAAGGATTAGTTAGCCCAAACAAGAGCATTTAGTAGGTAAACTGAAGAAGTCACTTTAAGGGCTAAAGTAATCTCCAAGGCAATAGTATAAGCATTTTGATTCATATATGATTCAAAATGGGTGCATAAGATATGAATATGACTATTCATTTTGTGTGAAGAGTATTGATAATGATTCACTTATCTTCTTCTTACTTTATGTGGGTGATATGTTGATTGCTCCAAAGAGTATGACTCAGGTCAACAAGCTGAAGAAATTACTGAGCAAGGAATTTGATATGAAAGATTTGGGTGCGGCCAAGAAGATTATTAGGATGGAGATTCATAGAGACAGAGTCTCTAGAAGATTATGGCTATCTCAACGCAGTTATATTGAGAAGGTGTTGGATAGATTCAATATGAGTAATATAAAGTCTATGAATGCACCTCTAGCGCATCACTTCAAGTTGTCCATTGCACAGTGTTCAAAGACAGATGATGAAACTCATGACATGTCAACTATTCCTTGTATCAACATAGTTGGTTGCCTGATGTATGTCATAGTTTGCACAAGTTGCCTGATTTGGAGCATGTTGTTAGTATGATAAGCAAGTTTCTTTCAAATCCTAGTCGACAACATTGGGATGTGGTCAAGTGAATTTTTAGATACTTGAGAAATACTATAGCTATGACATCATGTTTAGAAAACAACAGGATGATCCTTTAATGACAAGATATGTAGATGCATACTATGCAAAAGATTTGGATGACAAAAAGTCTACTACAGGATATGTATTCACTCTGGTTGGAGAACCTATTTGTTTGAAATTCATGATACAACCTATAGTTGTACTATCCACTACTCAGTCAGAGTATATGGTAATTGCTTAAGTAGCCAAGGAATCATTGTGGCTTACAGGGTTGGTTAGGGAATTGAGTATTCAACAAAGTGGAGTTAAGTTGTATTGTGATAGACAGAGTGTTATCTATTTAGCAAAGAATAAGAATTATCATGTGATAACCAAACATATAGATGTGAGGTTTCACAAGATCAGAGAGTTGATTTCTTCCGGTGAAATTCAACTTGAAAAGGTTTACACTTTTGAAAATGTTGTAGATATGTTGACAAAGAAGTTACCACAAAGAAGTTCAAGCATTGCTTGAACTTGATCAATTTCTCTAGTTGCTAGAAGGGATGCAACCCAAACTCGACATTCCAAGAGGTGTTATTCTCATATGCTCATGGTTTTCTCTAAAGGGGTGGATATTCGCCAAGGTGGATATTGTTGAAGGATGGCTCATATGGATAAAGAGAGGCAACCATGGTCATGGTTAGAACCACGACCAAACCATAGTTCTCTCTGGAGCCAGCGTCACTGTCACAACCCAAACCATGACCAATCCGTGATCGAGTATGAGGAATCAAGGGAGTAGACACCACATCAGCTCAATGGTCAGATCGTGGTTCACTCTAGACGTCACACCATGACCGTGGCTAGCTCCACAGCCAAGCCATGGTGCATCTTGGAGGTGATGGCACGTCCACACCACAACCATGGTCGCGAACATGGTTGTGGTCGTGAACACAGCTAGGTCATGGTTCATCCTGGAGGTGGAGAGGAGTTCAGAATTTTCATGAATTTATGGTATTTTAGGTCTAAAATATCATATATTACTAGGGATATATATATAGGATTATTGTAATCCTAAAATTGTAATTCTATTGAGTTTTTCTTAGCCATTTTTGTGGAGTAGGCAATTTTGCCAAACCACATTAAAATTCTTGTGTCTCTTTTTCTCGATTTTCTTTTCTTCCATCCTAGTTTTCTTAGCTATTATTGCGTTCCGATCACAATAATATATAATATTTTATTATAGATATAATAGTTGATTTATTTTTTTCAAACATTATCTTTTCAATGTCAATATTTTTTATCATATTGGAAGATAGAATAGTTGCCGAATCTACTAGTTATTGATTTATTTCTTTGATCATTGGCTTTTTATTGCCAATACGATTCCTTATTTGTATTATTCTTCTTAGTTGAGAAGAATTTAACTCTTAGTGAGTTGTTGATTTATCCTCTTGGACCATTTTTTTTAATATATGAAATAATTTCTTCGATAACTTGGGCTCATAAGATGAAAATGTTGTACCACTAATAGGAGTATAGAAGTCAACACCATTAATATGTGCTTGGAAGTCAATTTAACGAAGAGAGATTTGAATGTTCTCTTATATGGTAGTATATTCTCAACATTGAAAATTGGATTAATGTTTAAATAAGTAGGCAAATTAATAATATATCCATTAGCACTAATTTTTCTCATAATTTAAAAGGACCAAAATGTGAAACTTTTTTGAGTTTTTAAGGACATACTTGAGGTGAATATGGACAGACACATAATCTCCTATATTATATTCCTTAATGTATAGTATGCCTTATCTTGAATTTTATAAGCCTTATTTCTAAATGTGATTTTCCTCTTGACATGAACATGGATCTCTCTTATACACTTAGTAAAACTCTTGGTTGACTCAGAAAAAATAAAATGGCAGATAAGGAAATCAGGTTAATAGATTAACGAGCTCATGAATCATATGCAATTTTAAATGTATTATGATCGATAGATTGGTTTATTGAATTGTTGTGAGTGAAGTCAACAAATGGCAGAGACAATTGAGATATTGGAATCAAATTCTTGGTATGATTGGTCATACACATATGTGTAAATCTAAAAGGTAACTTTATCCAAATTATGTTCTCAAGTTTTGCAGGTCCGATTTGATGCCATAGGTTTTTAATGGTATCTTTTCTTTTTTGTTTTCAAATGTGTATTGTGTGAGAAGATGGTAGGGTTGTCTCAAGGGTTATGTCATTTTAATGAACTAAGTTAAGTTTGGCCTTTGATTTGTTAGGTTTAAATGTGTACATCTTAATTGTCTTACCATTGTATTTGAAAGAGTAGCCATTTTTTTGTTTGTCACGAGTGACAAAATGATTATAAAGTCAAGGTTGATCAAAGATGACATGAGTAACATTTATAGGAAGAATTTCCCACCATATATTTGTTGGTGCAATCGGCCCAGGACTCGAGTTTGACTCGAACTATATTTTGATGTTAGACGAAACACATGACATGGAAAGTCCAACATAAGTTGGCCACGTAAATCCAAGTGTGTAGCCTTGGTGGTGAAAAGTCCAAGCATGGGGCTTGGTGTTGGAAAAATCCAAGCATAGGGCTTGGTGTTGAAAAGTCCAACATGGGTTGGCCACGTAAGTCCAAGCATGGGGCTTGGCGGTGAAAATCTAAGCATGAGGCTTGGTGTGGGAAGTCTTGAGGACTTGGCAAGTTCACTAGGCTCGGGGTCCTTGAGTCGGTGAAGGATTGCATTGCGAAGTCATGCGCTTGGTGCATCCAAGGGACCGCCAGACGGGGAGCGAATGGAGTGAAGCCCAAGGAAAGCATACTTCAAGGGAAAGAGATGCAAAGGATGACATTGCAAAGCCATGAGCTTGGTGCATCCGAGGGACGTAGGCCAAGGGAAGAGAGCTTCAGTGGGGAACTCCATGAGAGGATGAGGTGGACTTGGCTAAGTGGCTAAGACTGAGTGTCGGAGGCTCAAACGTTGTGTTTGAGGGTTTACCCGATGGTCGGATGCTCAAACAACTTAGTGTTTGAGGTTTACCCGATAACAGTCGATTGGAATAGGTGCCGGTTCGACTGATCCAAGTCGACTGGTGTTAGACTGCATTTTGTGGCCTGGCGGTCATTGCGCCAAGGATGACGATCGATTGATGTTGGCCGATGATCGGCTAGAGGATAATGATGGTGATGGAAGTGTTGCGGCGCGAGAATGCTCCGTAGTCGGCGATCTCACGAGGTAAACAGTCGACTGATGGTCATCATCAATCGACTGATAGAGGATCCGTTGGAACTTGTCCAGCGTGGATCAAGCCGTTGTGAGACAACGACTACGAGGACGATCGGTGATGGTCACGATCGATCGGCTGATGGAATCAGCTCGATGCAGGTTATAAATAGAGCTTGAGATGGAGGATTTCACCAAGACTTTTGGGAAGATTTTGAAGGAGAATTGCTGCTGCATTACAGTCTTTCAAGAGCAATCCAAAGCAAGCAACAAGCAAGTGATTCAAAGCGATTTGTGTAAAGTGTTCTTTACTTGTATTTCGTATTGTATTTGTATTCTTGCTTGTACTTTAGTATTACTTGTTGTAATAAGCTTGCGAGGTTTCTCCACCTCCGACGTATTGTCGAGAAGGAGTTTAGTTAGTGTCGTGCGCATAATTAGAGCTCGTTGAGCTCACCCGTGGAGTAGGAACCATTCGGTTCCGAACCACGTATATCTTAGTGTATTGTGTGTGCTTTGTATTTGTCTCGTATATTCGTACTTGTTATTTGTATTTTTGTTGCGCTAACGAATTGTAGAGACGAGCATGCAATGAACACGATCGATTTCCACCGTACGACGATAAAGGACTATTCACCCCCCTCTAGCCGACAAAGACATTCCAACAAGTGATATCAGAGCTAGGAGCTTGTCAAGGACTAACCGCCAACACAAGTACGACAAGATGGTTTCACATAACCTCTAACCACCAAAATTCGAAGGAGATTTTCAATGGTGGAGAAGAAAAATGGAGGTATATCTAGAAACCAATTTCGATATTATGTTAATTCTAGAAAATGGTTTCAAAATGTTGGGGATCGAAACGGCCGGCTAGAGGGGGGTGAATAGCCCTCAATCGATGGATGTCGTAATTTACTCGTCTACAAAAGGTTAGCGCAAGCGGAATATAATAAGACAAGACAAGTAAATATACAAGACAAGAATCAAAATGCTAACGCAAGATGTAACGTGGTTCACGACTACGTCGCTAATCCACGATCTCGATTCGTCCGAGGTGAATCACTCCTCCAAAGCCAATCACTATTGGTCTCTCCTTTGCACCAAGCTAGGTGGAGGTAACCTTTACAATCAAGATCACTCTTCTTACAATAAGAATGGAGTAAAAGCAAGTAAGAAGAGTTTAAAGCTTGTGAGGCACTTGGAAGATCACTTAGAGCATAAGCATTAGCCCCCCAAAGCTCCACACCCTCTCTTTTTATAGAGGAGGCTTTTCTTCCGTTAGCGCCACGCGATCACGCTTGCGCCCTTAGCGATCATTGCCGCCACTACAACGGTCTCAGACACGCCGGATCCGACCGTTGTAGTCAACGGAATACTTGGTAGTCGATGATGGACCTCATCACCGATCACGCTCCGTAGTCGACGCCCGATCGGCTACGGCGATTTTAATGGCTAAACCCTTTCGACCCGATCGCCGCCTTGATCGTGATGGTCTTGGTAATCGATCGCCCACATATGGTAGTCGTCGCTCGGCCTCAAAACACTCGGGAATACCCTCGAACAACGTTCGACTCAGCGATCGCCATTCCATGGCAATGATCGGGTGTCGAAATTCCATCCGACACTTAGCCAAATGGCCAAGTTTCACCTAAGAGCTACCCCTTCTCGGGTTACATTCGCTCACTCTCATCTCTCGGAGTCCCTCGCCTTCGAAGTTCTCTTCGTTCGCGGCCACATCCCTCGGCAGCATCAGGCGCACGACTCTGCAATGCTCCTTCGCGTCTCTTGCCTCGAAGTCTACTTCCTCCGGCTTCACTCCAAGCTCCTCGTCCGGCGGTCCCTCGGATGCTCCAAGCGCACGGCTTCCGCAAAGCCATCCTTCACCGACTCAAGGACCGAGTCATGAGTTGTGAAACTCGCCACGACTCCATGTGCGAATTACTAAGTCCTGCATGACTTCAACGCACATATCAAATCAACATAACAAACTAACTTAAACTCTTTGCCACACACATCAAAACCTAATCATGGGAAGAGATTGCCCTAACAATCTCCCCCTTTTTGATGTGTGACAATTCGTTTAAGTTAGGTAAAAATATTTGATAAAAATTTCTAAGGTAAGAAAGCATGTAAACATAAACATGATATAGCAACATGCAACTCCCCCTTAATCCATGAAACTCCCCATACATATTTCTCCCCCTATCATAATTAACTTAAACATAATATTTTCTCCCCCTTTGACACCATCAAAAAGATTAATACTAAGTTATAAACACATGACATCAAGTCTAATAGAAGGAAAATACCAAAAATTGGTTTAATAACTGAAATCAGCCTTTACTGTTCGGAATATCAGGCCACCAGTCGACTGGTTCAGACTACCAGTCGACTGACACACTGTTTTCAGAAATTCTGATTTTTCGGGGCGAAATTCAGAAATGCATTAAAAATTCCAGAAAATTCGAAAAATCATGAAATTTGGGGAACACATTTCTTTTAAGTATATTTATCAATGAAAAATAGTTTTTTTTTATGAAAAATCATTATATTTTTTGAGATTTGCCAAAAATCCAAAAGCTTTAAAAACCACTAGATTTTTGATCATTCTAGTATCAAGTTTACCACCTAGTTTTGGTTCAAATTGTTTCAAAACATGAATACATAGATTTTAGATTAAGAAATTATTTTGAAAACATATGAAATATCCAACCATGATCTTTGGGCAATATGTCTATGAATTAAACATAAGCCTTCCTCATGATTGGTCTATTATTGCTATTTTGATACTTTAAATGACCATCTAAATGCCATAGGCATTAGTGGACATTTGTATCATCCTAACATCTCCTCATGCTAAGTTTTCAATCATGGTAGCCTATAGTGAGTGTAAGATGTATCCTAGAGGTATTTGTATATACTTAACCATTATATTCATGCAATTCTATCAAGGTTAAGTATCACCCTAACAATCCACATGATCATAATGACATATATGAATGAATTACACATTATGATCATTAAATACATGTATTCATCAAGTAATAATCATGCATTAGGTATTACATGATGATAATTAGCAAATATCACCTAAGGCATGATTTAAATCCTATTTCTCATGATTATGTGCCAAATATCAAAATCATAAATCATGATTGCAAACATGTGTAACAATTACATCAACTATCATGATTTAAGCATTATTATCTATTTATGGACACATTATCATCACCCAACACTACTTCTAAAAGTGAGGTCCCACCATCCTAAGTCAACCAATATATGATATAGGTGAAATGCATATGGTTGACTATCTTAGGGTTTTCCTAACCCTTAAGAATGGATTTAACTAAAAATAAGTTCCTTTCCTATTGGGTTCACTAAATACTCCTTGGGGATCCATTTTCTAGCTATTACCTTCTTTTTATCTTGTCCCCTAGCAATTAGGCATTTATAGGCCTTTTCATTTTTCTTTTCTTTGTATCCTAGGCCTTTCTTATTGAAGCTAGCTCTTTGGCTCCCTATAATCATGTTCAATGTATTTGAGCCTATAGTGAATTTTTCTAGGGCTTTGGTTAAATAGTCTACCTTTTCCCTTAAAGCCCTATTTTCATCCATACATGCATCACTAACATTAAATGGGATATATTCATGTGAGCATGCATCATTTAAGCTAGAAGAAATATTTTCATTTTCATTTAAGCATGCTTTTTCTAGTTTATTTTCTAGATCCTTAATTTGATCTAGCATGCTTTTGTTCTTCTTCTTAGCTCTAAATAAATCCCTAGTTAAGCTAGAAACCATGGAAACTATTTTCTTAGGAGTTAGATTCGTTACCATAGTTTTCATGTCTTCTTCTTCGGATGAGGAGGATGTAGAGGCTCCCCCTTCACTTGAGCTCTCTCCACTTGAGCTTGATTCTTCATTTTCGGTGGAGGAGCAATCCAAGTCATCGAAAGCCATCAATGCTAGGTTGGAGTAGACATACTCTTCTTCATCGGATGAGGAAGAGGAAGAAGGGTCATCCCATGTCTTGGCCTTGAATGCTTTGGCCTTCCCCTTTTCCTTTGCCTTCTTTTCTTCTTCCTTTTTCTTGTTCCCCTTTTTCTTCTTCTTTTCTTCTTTCTTCTTCCTCTCTTCCTTGCTCTTGTTTAGGAGGGGACAATTGTCCCTTATGTGGCCCTCTCCTTGGCAATTGTAGCATATGATCTTTCCTCTTAGTCTCCTATTCCTATCATTTGATTTGTTAAATCTAAAACCTTTTAATGCACGTCTTACCCTCCTTACCATATATGCTTCTTCCGTGCTATCCATGGAGGAGGAGGAGGAAGCTTCGTCATCGGAGGAGGAGGGGATCTCTATCTTCTTTTTCCCTTTATTTGCCATCAATGCTACTCCCCTTGAAGGTTGAGGTCTTGACTCTTCTTGTATTCCTTCAAGTCTTGTTTCATGAAGCTCCATGGTTGAGAAGAACTCCTCCAAGGTGCTCACTTCTAAATTCTTCGAGATATAGAAGGAGTCCACCATGGAGCTCCACTTTGAGGATCGCGGAAAGACATCTATAGCCTTCATAACCATATCCCGATTTGATAGCTTCTCACCTACACTTGACAAACCGGTTATAATTTCCTTGAAACAAGAATGTAAGGAAATTACCTTTTCTCCCTTTTCTAGTTTAATGTTGTTGAGTTGGGAGCGGAGGAGGTCTCTCCTTGCTAGCTTCACCTCGGATGTGCCTTCACGAAGCTCAATTAGCTTCTCCCACATCTCCTTGGCACTTAGGCGTTCTCCAATTTGGTTGACTTCTTGTTGGGGGAGCACATTGAAAAGATGATGCTTGGCTTTTGAGTTTCCAAGGTGCTCTTCCCTTTGCTTTTTGGTCCACCTAGATTTCTCTATTGGCTTCCCTTCTTCATCCCTAGGCAAAATGAAACCGGATTCCATTGTAATCATAATATCAAAATCAGTTTCGAAAAATACCTCCATTCTCTTTTTCCACCAAGATAATTCGCCTTCAAACTTCGGTGGATGAATATTGGAGTCGGCCATCTTTTGATGAAGTGCTTGTTGCGGCAGTTAGTCCTCGACAAGCGACTTGGCTCTGATACCACTTGTTGGGGATCGAAACGGCCGGCTAGAGGGGGGTGAATAGCCCTCAATCGATGGATATCGTAATTTACTCGTCTACAAAAGGTTAGCGCAAGAGGAATATAATAAGACAAGACAAGTAAATATACAAGACAAGAATCAAAACACTAACGCAAGATGTAACGTGGTTCATGGCTACGCCGCTAATCCACGATCCCGATTCGTCCAAGGTGAATCACTCCTCCAAAGCCAATCACTATTGGTCTCTCCTTTGCACCAAGCTAGGTGGAGGTAATTAACCTTTACAATCAAGATCACTCTTCTTACAATAAGAATGGAGTAAAAGCAAGTAAGAAGAGTTTAAAGCTTGTGGGGCACTTGGAAGATCACTTAGAGCATAAGCATTAGCCCCCCAAAGCTCCACACCCTCTATTTTTATAGAGAGGAGACTTTTCTTCTCGTTGGCTGCCACCAGTCGACTGCTGCCCTTGGCAGTCGACTGCCACCACTACAACGGTCTCCGAACACGTCGGATCCTGACCGTTGTAGTCCAACAGAACACTTGGCAGTCGACTGATGGACCTCATCGGCCGATCGCTGCGCGCTCCATTGTTGATCGACTACGAGCGATTTCTGGCTAAACCTCGACCGATCCACGCTTTCAGGCCGATCGATATCTTGCCGATCGCCTACATACGATCGGCGGGCCTCAACACTCGGTCGAACCACGCCGATCAGGCCGATCGCATTCCATGGCCGATCGCGTCGTTAAGAAATCCCATCCGACACTTAGCCAAATGGCCAAGTTTCACCTAAGAGCTACCCCTTCCCGGGTTACATTCGCTCACTCTCATCTCTCGGAGTCCCTCACCTTCGAAGTTCTCTTCGTTCGCGGCCACGTCCCTCGGCAACATCAGGCGCACGACTCTGCAATGCTCCTTCGCGTCTCTTGCCTCGAAGTCTACTTCCTCCGGCTTCACTCCAAGCTCCTCGTCTGGCGATCCCTCGGATGCTCCAAGCGCACGACTTCCGCAAAGCCATCCTTCACCGACTCAAGGACCGAGTCATGAGTTGTGAAACTCACCACGACTCCATGTGCGAATTACTAAGTCCTGCACGACTTCAACGCACATATCAAATCAACATAACAAACTAACTTAAACCCTTTGCCACACACATCAAAACCTAATCATGGCAAGAGATTGCCCTAACACAAAATACCTAGGGATGAAGAAAATAGGCAAATTGAGAAGTCAAGGTGGACCCAAGACCAAATGAAGGATTTCAAGACAAATCTCAAGTTAATCAAATTGCTTAGTGATTTGATTCCTAACTTTATTTGGTCTAGATTAGGTGAATATAGGAATGCAAAGGACCTATGGTATAAGGTGATCAAATTTCATGAAGAGCCTACATTGATCCATGAAGAGGAAGAATACCCATCAACATCCGGATCTGAGGATGTTGAAGAATCACCATCCACCTTCGATGATGTTGATGATTTGGTGGAGACCTCCACCTCTAGCATTGAGGGGGAGGAGAAGCCTTCCATCCCGGAACAAGTTCAAGAAGAAGCTTCAACATCCGGGAGAAGCAAAAATTCCCTAGGTAACTCAAGTATTGTGATTATAAATAAAAATCATATAACATGCTTTAAGTGTAGGAAACAAGGGCACTATAAAAGTAAGTGTCCCAAGAAGATGAAGAAGGTTCAACCGACACCAAAGGTGAAAGATGTCGGTGTCCCCACAATTAGAAGCAAGGAACACATTGTGTGCTTCAAATGCAACCAAAGGGGGCATTATAGAAGTCAATGCCCTAGGGGGAGGAAGAAAGGGCAAGAAGATGTATCTCATGTAGGGGGTGCTTCCAAAGCTTACCTTAAGGTAAATTTAATTAATGCACCTTCAATTTCTAGGACTTATAAGCATGCTAAAAATTATTTTAGTTCACTTGCTATCATTAATGAAAAGCATGCTAGTAGAAATAGATATGTTTGTTTAGGTGCTAAGCATGTTAGTTTATCTAAGGACAAACCTAGACACCATAATTCTAGATCAATCCTACCTAGGAAGTCAATTAGGAGAATAGAAGAAAATTTGAACATTAACCCTAAGAAATCTAGACATATGCCTAAGAAGAAAAATAATTCCCAAAAATCTAATGATAGATCAAAATTGAGAAGATTAGAGGTGGAGAACCGAGCCTTGAGGTCAAGGCTAGAAAAATTGAAAAAGACCCTTAAAATTATGACAAATACAATTATAGGGTCTAAGGATCAAAATTTAAGGCCTAGGAAACAAGAAATGTCCAAGGGCAAGAAAAGTTTGGGTCACAAACCTATGTCCTACCATAATGTCTCATTTAATTATGGAACAATTTCTAGGTCTAGAAAAACCAAGGCTAATAGGGAAGGTATCCCTAAGACTAGCCATGGTGTGTGTTTAGTGGCTAAGGACTTAAGAAAAACCAAGAAAGTCACTAAGAAGGTCAAAGGAGGAGTCACCTCTAGAGTTGACCTAGGGAAGAACCAAATGACTAAGGTGTCAAAACCTAAAAGGGTCATTAGGAAGGTATCTAAGGAAGTTATCCCTTGTAAATACCTAGTTAACCCAAGGAGCTCCAATAGGTATTGGATTCCTAGAAGCGTGATCGATTCACATTAGAAGGATTAGGGTGTGTCAACCATAAGTGGATGGATAGTTAACCTAGCTATGATGAGTTGACACATTAGAATGTGCCAATGTGGTTTGAGAAGATGAAAAATGATTAAATTGGTACAATTAGGTCTTAGAAGTATTGGTGTGCCATTTTGGGTTTGTGGCACACTAGGGGGATAATGACATTAAGGCAAAAATAGGTTTAATCTTAGAAATGACAATTTGAATTTAACACTTAGGTATTTTATACCTTAGTATCTTATAATTGTCATGCTTTGTTTGCCTTGCCATGACATGACATCATATTTATTTTTGTCATATAAAATATCATGATCATTTTTAGGGTTATTTCTATATGTCATGTATGCTTAGATTTCATTCATATGTCATGACATCATGATTTTGGCACATGTTTTATTCTTGTTATCATTATGCCATAATCATCATTCATGCATAAATAAAAAGGATTTAAGGACTAAGGCATGATTTGAAGGGAATCAAATATTGTTGCCTAGAGATATGCATGAAACCCTAAATAACAAAGTCCCCACATCTCACTAATATTTGACTTGTATGTGTTTTACACATGTAGATACAAGCGAGATGTTTAGGAAAAAGGAATTAAAGGTTTTAAAAATATTTCAAAAACATTCTGAAAAATCTTGGTGAAGTCTATCTTTTGATAGCAATCACCATTGAATGAGATGATACAAAGATGACTCAATATTGAAGTTTTTCTTAACTTTTGAACTGTGTTAATCTCACTAATTTATGAGTAAAATAATTTTCTAATATTTTTCACCCATAATGATTGTAATAAGTAATATACATACAAAATTTCAAGATTTTTCAACTTATGTATATTTACTTACGAATTTCAGAAATTCATTTATGAAAAACCTGAAAACTGCATTTGCAGTTATCAGTCGACTGCCATGGAGGTCAGTCGACTGATGAGGGTGGCAGTCGACTGATATCTGATACAGTCGACTGCCCAAGCTAATTTCGGATAAACCATGGTGGTTAGGCCCATGTTCAGCTATGTTTCAGTCTCCTAACCACTCCTAACCCTAGGACATGCTATGGAGAACATTAGAAAGAGTGGAAATCCATTGGATATAGATTAGGAGAAGTGTTTAGGGTGAGTATCAATTTTAAGATGGATGGAAGTTCATTGTTGAACTTTGCCTTAATTTTGATTGTTTTAATGTTCCTATTGGCTTAGGAACTCTCCAAGACATTGTTGGTGCAATGGTCAAGGGGGGAGCAAGCCTTTAGGGGGAGGTATCCATCATGGGAAGATGGATGTGTACTTTTTTCTCATGGGAGGAAAATTGGATTGCCTCTCTTAAGTGATGTGGGACTTATCACTAGAAAGATTGTAGGCGTGTGTTCCACCAAGGGAGAGATTGTAAGATCTCATTGGGATATGAGACATTCATATCCTTGGAGAGGACCTTTTTGATGTATGTCAAAAAGGAGAAGAAGTTACCAATTGGGATAGTTGGAATTCTCATTGGGATGTGAGAATTGTCAATTGGGGATAATTGGTAGACTTGGATTTGAGGTTTTGTCGAACATCAAAAAGGGAGAGATTGTTAGTGCAATCGGCCCAGGACTCGAGTTTGACTCGAACTATATTTTGATGTTAGACAAAACGCATGACATGGGATTGTCATGGGAAGTCCAACATGGGTTGGCCACTTAAATCCAAGTGTGTAGCCTTGGTGGTGAAAAGTCCAAGCATGGGGCTTGATGTTGGGAAAATCCAAGCATAGGGTTTGGTGTTGAAAAGTCTAACATGGGTTGACCACGTAAGTTCAAGCATGGGACTTGGCGGTGAAAATCCAAGCATGAGGCTTGGTGTGGGAAGTCTCGAGGACTTGGCAAGTTCACTAGGCTCGGGGTCCTTGAGTCGGTGAAGGATGACATTGCGAAGTCGTGCGCTTGGTGCATCCGAGGGACGTAGGCCGAGGGAAGAGAACTTCAGTGGGGAACTCCATGAGAGGATGAGGTGGACTTGGCCAAGTGGCTAAGACTGAGTGTCGGAGGCTCAAACGTTGTGTTTGAGGGTTTACCCGACGGTCGGATGCTCAAACAACTTGGTGTTTGAGGTTTACCCGAGAGCAGTCGACTGGCATAGGTGCTAGTTCGATTGATCCAAGTCGACTAGGGTTCGACTGATCCAAGTCAACTAGGATTCGACTGGTGTTAGACTGCATTTTGTGGCTCGGTCGGCGCCAGGGATGATAGTCGATCGATGTCCGATGATCGATACCGACAGCATCGCCGAGGGATGGCGATCGATGGAAGTGTCGCAGTACGTAATGCTCCGTAGTCGACTGGGCAATCCGCTATGAGGTCAGCAGTCGACTGATGGTCATCATCAGTCGACTGATAGAGGATCCGTTGGAACTTGTCCAGCGTGGATCAAGCCGTTGTGAGACAATAACTACAGGACCAGTCGACTGATGGTCATGATCAGTCGACTGATGGGCGTGGAATCAGCTCGATGCAAGTTATAAATGGAGCTCGAGATGGAGGATTTCGCCAAGACTTTTGGGAAGATTTTGAAAGGGAATTGCTGCTACATTACAGTCTTTCAAGAGCAATCCAAAGCAAGCAACAAGCAAGTGATTCAAAGCGATTTGTGTAAAGTGTTCTTTACTTTTATTTCGTATTGTATTTGTATTCTTGCTTGTACTTTAGTATTACTGTTGTAATAGCTTGTACGAGGTTTCTCCACCTCCGACGTGTTGTCGAGAAGGAGTTTAGTTAGTGTCGTGCACATAACTAGAGCCTGTTGAGCTCACTCGTGGAGTAGAAGTCATTCGGTTCCGAACCACGTATTGTTGGGTTTCCTGCACCGCGGCGTGTGTGTGTTCGATCATGTTTCGTAAACATGAGCACAGCGGAAGCAATTAAAAATAATAAATCTATATTTATTACAACACACACAACACACGCATGCATATTACAACAAGTGTAGACATAATCGTAAATTAAAATTTGCAATAAAAGAAAATTATCTACGTTATACCTTTCGTATGACGTGTAGCGGGAACGACATCAACCGGAACGACCCTCGTAAGAATCGTCTCTATCCGTATCCACGCCGAGCTCCTCGGGATGACTTCGCTAAGCCACGAGCTTCGTCTTCGTACGGGTTACTAGCCTCGTGTTGAAGACGACGTGATCGAGAGATGATCACGATCCGAATCCAAATTCGGATCCTAAAACGAGTTCTCAAAACTCGCTTCTCCGGAGAGGTATTCGTCAACCAATTGACGAATCCTTTGTCCTCTACCTCAGAGGATTACCGGAGATCAAATCCCCGGTAAGTTAGCCGCTGTCGGAGCACTAACCGTCGTCCAAACGACGCTCCGACAACAAAGAAACAAGCTGTCCAGAAAAACTGGACAGCTTTTGGTGGAGGAATAGAGGCCGGCCAAAGGAGATGTGGAGCTCACCTTATCACCGAACCCACAAGAGATCACCGGAGGGTCGCCGGAGCATCGCCGGCTGAAGCTTGGATGCCGGCGGCAAGGAGGTGGCAGCAGCTCCATGAAGTTGGCGGCAACACCATGTTAGGCGGCAACAACAAAAGGAGGCTAGGGTTGGGCGGCCAAAACTTCATTAGCTTTAGGGTTAGGGTTTAAGCCCTATTTTATAGAGAACTAATTCTCTTAATGGTTAATGGATCATATCCATAAAGCCCGTTAACCCGCTCCATTAAGATAAGTTAAAATAAACCAAACCATGATGGTTTATTTTAAGTTAAACGAACCAACCTTTGGTTCATTCGTTTAATATAAACCAAACCCTTTGGTTTATTCTCATCCATTGGATTAGAACCAAACCATTTTGGTCCATCCATTATGTCTTCATAAGACACGGCTCATCCACGCTTCCATTGCGACTGAAACAATTTCATGCTCGCTTTATGTTTGGTCCAACCAAACATAGTTTCTCTCGGTCTGAGAATCCCATTCTCAAGCTCTTTTTAAATCCTTTGGATTACGCTCGTTGTGCGTGTGACCAAATAGGTTCTCGGTTTATGTTGGCCGTCTATAATTAACCATTAATTATAGAACGATCATGAGTGGCACCTAGTAGTACATCATGATCCCCAATTAACCGAAAAGATCAACGGTTGATCCAGAACTATTTCTGAAACCCTTCAATAGCTCGAATGAATCGTGCCCCATTCCCTTCACTCATCTTATACTCACTTAGTTCAGGACATGGTCTATTGTGTCAGTCCCCACTAGGCTGACTACGTCACACCTAGCCCAAGTATCATTTCCTCGTCCTACGAATTCTAGTTACTGCACATGTATCGAAGAGTACTTTATTCTAAACATGTAATGCTTTGGCCAAAGACTTTAGTAACAATCCGACGAGAGGCCTTGGGTATACATCTCCTCGCAAGGAGTGGTGAATCCTTTATAGGCTATTCAAACACCTTCGATCACTTCGACTTATACCCAATCATCCCGGGTCCACATCTCCTTAGAGATGTTTGCTTAAGATGTCAAAGCATAAGTCTCCATGATCAAGATGACTTGAATACGCAAGTCAAAGGAACATCGCACTTAAGCCACGATGGAACTTCATTGACATATCTATATATGCGAGAACCATATGAAGTCTTACTGGTCACTCAATGAACTAGTTACCATAACTAGCATCCACGATTAACTCCGGACATCACTATGTCTCCGGCCGGTGAGAATCACCGCTTGGATACACCAAGGAGTATACCTGCGTGCTAGTCTCGACAGAATTGATGGTGTCCAAATCCATCAATTCATCGACTAGGGATAATTCCGATACATCACAATTACACATGTAGAGATACTCACTAGTTGTGATCCAATCACAAATTCTCTCATGTTGTGAATCGCATCGTGGACATTCAGTAAATGAGTTTAAGATCCAATCAAATACATAAAACATGTATACTCAAATAGTGAATCTTCATTTATCATATAAATGGTTCATACATAAGGCGATTGCCTTAGGACATCTCTCATATATTACTAACAGACTCCCACTTGGCCTAATGCCAATCGCTACGGTATCCAATACCATAAGCTCTAACATGACCCTCAAACTTATTTTGAGGTAATGCCTTAGTCAAGGGATTCGCTAAGTTCCTTTCAGTGGGAATTTTCTCGATTTGTATTTCGTTCCTACTGATGATCTCTCTGATAAGATAATAGCGGCGAAGCACATGTTTGGATCATTGATGAGACCACATCAAGTTCATAGATGAACTACTTGATCCAAACCGCTTCCTTTGCTGCTTCCAAAGCTACAACGTATTCTGCCTTAGTGGCAGAATTCGCTATAGTGTTAAGCTTGGAATCTTTCCAACTTATTGCGCCTCCATTCTAGGTGAATACATACCCAGACTAAGACATGGAATCATCCATGTCTGTCTGGATCTGGCATCCGTATACCCACGTATCACCATGTACCCTTCTCCATATATTAGGAACGCATCCTTAGTTCTTCTTAAGTACTTAAGGATCGTCTTAACAGTCACCCAATGATCCATTCCTGGATCAGACTGGTATCTGCTCGTGACACTCAGAGCATACGATACATCGGGCCTCGTACATAACATAGCATACATGATAGATCCTATTGCGGATGTATAGGGAATCTTACTCATGCAAATCCTCTCGTCTTCTGTGCGAGGACACATAGACTTCGAAAGGTGTACCCCATGCCTGATGGGCAGATAACCTTTCTTGGATTCCGACATGCTAAACCTCTTTAGCACTCGGTCTATATATGTAGACTGCGAAAGACCAAGCAACCGTTTCGATCTATCTCTATAGATCTTAATCCCAAGGATGTAGGTTGCTTCTCCCAGGTCTTTCATGGAGAATGTCTTGGATAACCAAACCTTAACTGACTGTAAGATTGACACATCGTTTCCAATAAGTAATATGTCATCGACATACAATACTAGGAACACGACTGCACTCCCACTAACCTTCTTGTACACACAAGGTTCGTCTGGATTTTGTGAGAAATCAAACTTTTGATCGTCTAATCAAAACGGATATTCCAGCTCCTGGATGCTTGCTTCAATCCATAAATGGATCGTCGCAATTTGCATACCTTGGTTTTATCAACCGATGTGAAACCCTCAGGCTGTATCATATACACGTCCTCGGCGAGTTTCCATTAAGGAAAGTTGTTTCACATCCATCGCCATATCTCATAATCATAATGAGCCGCTATGGCGGGAGCATCCGAATAGATTTAAGCATAGCTACTGTGAATAGGTTTCGTCATAATCAACACCTTGCTTTTGACGATATCCTTTCGCCACCAATCTAACCTTATAGGTAATCACATTACCATCCATGTCAGTTTTCTTCTTGAAAACCCACTTGCACCCTATAGGCTTTATGCCTTCAGGTGGGTCAACCAAGTTCCAAACTTGGTTTTCATACATGAAATCCATTTCCGACTTCATGGAACCATGCCACTTATCCCTTTCGAACTTGTCACTTCTTCATAAGCGTAGGCTCCTCATCATCAATGAGTAACACGTCGTTCGATTCACTTACGAAAAATCCATATCTCTCAGGAATATTGCGTGTTCTACCAGATCTACGAAGATGTGGTGTTACAATAGGTCCAGCCGATTGCTCATCACTATGAGTTGTCGGCTGTTGTGCTTCACCAGGTATCTCATCAATGTCTATTTGAGTCTCTCGAGCCTCCTCAAGCTTGACGACACTCCCACTGTTTTCTTGCAAGAGAAACTCTTTCTCTAGAAACACATGCCTTGAAACAAACACCTTTTGTTCCACAGGATGATAGAATTGGTAACCCCTTGTTTCCTTAGGGTATCCAATAAATAGACATTTATCGGACTTAGCATCCAATTTGTCCGTCTGATCACCGCACATAAGTAGGACAACCCCATATCTTCAAGTAAGATACATGAGGTTTCTTACTATTCCATATCTCATATGGAGTAGTTGAGACTACCTTGGTAGGCATTACATTTAACAAGTAAAGCAATTTATGCGAAGTGCATAGCCCCAAAAGGACTTGGGAAGAGTTGCATGATTCATCATTGACCTGACCATGTCCAACAAGGTCCGGTTACGCCTCTCAGATACACCATTATGCTGTGGTGTATAGGGCGGAGTCCATTGAGACAATATGTCATTGTCTCTTAGATAATCAAGAAACTCTTGACTTAAGTATTCACCACCTCGATCCGATCAAGTATTTTAATACTCTTGTCATGTTGTTTCTCTACTTCATTTCTGAATTCTTTGAACCTTTCAAAGGCTTGGACTTATGTTTCATCAGAACACATACCCAAACCATGAGTGATCATCGGTGAAGGTAATGAAGTAGCTATAGCCTCCTAAAGCTTGAGTTGACATAGGTCCACATACATCGGTATGTACTGACCTAGTAACTCTCCCACTCGTTCACCTTTTCGGTAAAGGTAACTTAGTCATCTTGCCTTTTAAGCATGATTCGCATGTATCGTATGAATCCAATTCAAGCGATTCCGAATTCCACATCGGTGTAATTCGGACATGCGTTTCTTGCTTATATGGCCAAGAGCGACAATGCCACATATAGAGTCTATGTGATTATCCTTTCGAGCACGCTTGTTGCTCGCCGATATTGCAAATGTCATCCTTTGGATATCGTCCATATAAACACCATTGCTTAAAGTTCGGTCCATAAAGAACCCCATTCAAAGTTATGTAACAACAATTGTTACTAAGCGTCGAATGGAAACCATTTCTATTTAAACAAGAAATAGAAATGATGTTCTTTATCAACAAAGGAATATAAAAGCAATTGTCCAGTTCTAAGACAAGTCCTGCAGGGAGTTTCAACAAATACGTTCCGATGGCGAGTGCAACAACCGTTGCTCCATTCCCAACACGTAAATTTGACTCTCCCCTTGACGAGTCTTCTTCTATTCCTTAACCCATGTATGTCATTACATATATGTGAGCTACACCCAGTATCGAATACCCAAGTGTCTGAGGAAATAGAATGATAATCAATAAAGAAGATTTCTGAAGAAGATGGGGCATCCGATGCCTTATCCTTCTTCACGGACTCAAGATAAAATCTTGCACTTTCTTCGCAAATGGCTCTCCTTGCCATAATGATGGCAAGTTTCCTTTTGTGCTAGTTCTACCTTCTTAGCCCTTCTCTTCTTTCCCTTCTGTTGTTCCTTTGACTTCCTCTTAGAACCTTTCTTCGAGGAATCAACTAACAGCACTGTCCCCTGCTCATGCTTCTCAGAAGACTCCACAGTCTTCAGCATATTGAGCAGTACCACAGATGAACCTCCTAGCATCTCAGAGGTGAAGAGGAGCTTTGAGACTTCGAACCTTTCGAATCTCACTTGCTCATCAACCAACTCACAAAGATGAAGGACTACGATATGAGCATCCATATGCTCATGCTGCTTTCGTAGCTTGGGTTCCATCGCGGCTAGCATGATGCAACTCATTTGTTCAGAATTACTCACATGTTTCTGATAGACCAACAATTGGTCCAGAGTTGCATCGTCACTAGGACGGGCGGGAAGAGGCGCTTCGAGGACATTTGCAAGCTTTTCAACCTTGAGAACAATTCTCAAGCTTCTAAGCCAGTCCATGAAGCTCGGCCCAGTTAATTTATTCGAATCCAAAATGGAACGCAATTCAAAGACATCATGATCAATCTTAGAAATACAAAACGAGCATATATGAGAAAGATGATTTTAAAATGCATCAATATACATTTATCAATCCCATTCATTTTTCGAATTTCAAAAACCCCAAAATCACTTCGGGAGATCGTAGGTCCATCTCCGAATGGGCTGATATCCATCATAGTTATGAACAACCTTGGAGAGAGTCCAACAAGTCATTCATAACTACGACGGTAGGTATCATCTATACCGATTGCATATCCCGTATATGCAACTATCACAATGTGCTATCAACTAATTGAATGTTCACACATACATCGGGTTGTTAACACATTAACAAGTATGCATCATATGCATAGCACCCAACTTTACCTCCCTTTACATCGACCTTGGAGAGAGTCCAACAAGCCGATGCTCCAGGTTAAAGCCAACCCATTAATCAGGAAATAGTTTTAATATGGTTAGAGCGCATTCAACCAATTAGCCCAGCTTGGAGAGAGTCCAACAACCAAAGCTAACGATTGACCTCTGACTCTTACCATATTAGTATTAAACTATTCCATGGTTTGAACATATTCAGTTCGAGCCGGGCTTGAGAGAGTCCAACAACCCAAACAAGCAAACTGAACTGGTTCTAACCATATTAATGGAAGGTGTAGGCTTTAATATTGATTAAGGGTTTTTATGTCTCATCCTCTTTGCATGCAAATAACTATTATCTACATGGCATGACATACATGGCATACATCTACATGTCACGACACGCATGACATAATGTTATGCATCTAATGCAATTACATGACATACAATTATGTCATGTATATAATTTCCTTATATGTCATAACTATTTATGGAAATAAAATATGTTTAAGATTTGATTCTCCAAATCAAATCATAATTAAATTAGGAAACAAATTTCCAAATCTAATCACATATTTTATTCATGGAATTATTTGATTAAGGAAAATCTATTTAGGAAACCAATTTCCTAAATCATTAAAACTACTTATGGAAATAAAATATTTTAAGATTTGATTTCCCAAATCAAATCATGATTAAATTAGGAAACAAATTTCCAGAATCTAATCAAATATTTTATTTATGGAAAATATCAATTTCCATAAATACTTCCAACTTTCCAAAAGTGGAAGATTTCCATAAATACTTCTAGACTTTCCAAAATTGAAAAATTTCCATAAATACTTCTAAATTTCCAAAATTTAGAAAATTTCCAGAAATAGATTATGACTATCGCAAAACCATTTTTACGATTATGTCGAAACACAACCTGGGCTCTGATACCACTGTTGGGTTTCCGGCACCGCGGCGTGTGTGTGTTCGATCATGTTTCGTAAACATGAGCACAGCGTAAGCAATTAAAAATAATAAATCTATATTTATTACAACACACACAACACACGCATGCATATTACAACAAGTGTAGACATAACCGTAAATTAAAATTTGCAATAAAAGAAAATTATCTACGTTATACCTTCCGTATAACGTGTAGCGAAACGGCATCAACCGGAGCGATCCTCGTAAGAATCGTCTCTATCCGTATCCACGCCGAGCTCCTCGGGATGACTTCGCTAAGCCACGAGCCGTCTTCGTGCGGGTTACTAGCCTCGTGTTGAAGGCGGCGTGATCGAGATGATCACGATCCGAATCCAAATTCGGATCCTAAAATGAGTTCTCAAAACTTCGCTTCTCCGGAGAGGTATTCGTCAACCAATTGGCGAATCGCCGTCCTCCACCTCAGAGGATTACGGAGATCAAATCCCGATAAGTTAGCCGCTGTCGGAGCACTAACCGTCGTCAAAGCGACGCTCCGACAACAAAGAAACAAGCTGTCCAGAAAAACTGGACAGCTTTTGGAGGAATAGAGGCCGGCCAAAGGAGATGTGGAGCTCACCTTATCACCGAACCCACAAGAGATCACCGAGGGTCGCCGAGCATCGCCGGCTGAAGCTTGGATGCCGGCGGCGGAGGTGGCAACAGCTCCATGAAGTTGGCGGCAACACCATGTTGGGCGGCAACAACAAAAAGGAGGCTAGGGTTGGGCGGCCAAAACTTCATTAGCTTTAGGGTTAGGGTTTAAGCCCTATTTTATAGAGAACTAATTCTCTTAATGGTTAATGGATCATATCCATAAAGCCCGTTAACCCGCTCCATTAAGATAAGTTAAAATAAACCAAACCATGATGGTTTATTTTAAGTTAAACGAACCGAACCAACTTTTGGTTCATTCGTTTAAAATAAACCAAACCCTTTGGTTTATTCTCATCCATTGGATTAGAACCAAACCATTTTGGTCCATCCATTATGTCTTCATAAGACACGGCCCATCCACGCTTCCATTGTGAAACAATTTCATGCTCGCTTTATGTTTGGTCCAACCAAACATAGTTTCTCTCGGTCTGAGAATCTCATTCTCAAGCTCGTTTTAAATCCTTTGGATTACGCTCGTTGTCGTGTGACCAAATAGGTTCTCGGTTTATGTTGGCCGTCTATAATTAACCATTAATTATAGAGCGATCATGAGTGGCACCTAGTAGTACATCATGATCCCCAATTAACCAAAAGATCAACGGTTGATCCGAACTATTTCTCAAACCCTTGATGCTTCGAATGAATCGTGCCCCATTCCCTTCACTCATCTTATACCCACTTGGTTCAGGACATGGTCTATTGTGTGCCTCACACTCCACTAAGTACGCCACACCTAGCCCAAGTATCATTTCCTCGTCCTCAATTCTAGTTACGAAGAGTACTTTACTCTAAACATGTAATGCTTTGGCGACTTTAGTAACAATCCGGCGAGAGGCCTTGGGTATACATCTCTGAGTGGTGAATCCTTTATAGGCTATTCAAACACCTTCGATCACTTGACTTATACCCAATCATCCGGGTCCACATCTCCTTAGAGATGTTTGCTTAAGATGTCAAAGCATAAGTCTCCATGATCAAGATGACTTGAATACCGCAAGTCAAAGGAACATCGCACTTAAGCCACAGTAAGAACTTCATTGACATATCTATATATGCAGAGAACCATATGAAGTCTTACGGCTGGTCACTCCAATGAACTAGTTACCATAACTAGTATCCACGATTAACTCCGGACATCACTATGTCTCCAGCCAGTGAGAATCAGCTGCTTGGATACACCAAGGAGTATACCTCGTGCTAGTCTCGACAGAATTGATGGTGTCCAAATCCATCAATTCATCGACTAGGGATAATTCTGATACATCACAATTACACATGTAGAGATACTCACTAGTTGTGATCCAATCACAAATTCTCTCATGTTGTGAATCGCATCGTGGACATTCAGTAAATGAGTTTAAGATCCAATCAAATACATAAAACATGTATACTCAAATAGTGAATCTTCATTTATCATATAAATGGTTCATACATAAGGCGATTGCCTTAGAACATCTCTCATATATTACTAACACGTATATCTTGGTGTATTATGTGTGCTTTGTATTTGTCTCGTATATTCCTACTTGTTATTTGTATTTCCACTGCGCTAACGAATTATAGATATGGGCATGCAACGAACGCGATCGATTTCCACCGTACGATGATAAAGGGCTATTCACCCCCCTCTAGCCGGCCACCGACGTTCCAACAATATTATCTTTATATTGGTCTATCTCTATTGTAACTAAACATTGTTGTATAATTGAAGGGAGATTTGATTTACCCATGTCAACTCATATGGGTTCAAGTATGGTTCTAGGGTGGCTTGAATCTTATGGAGAGCTTGTGTGGAAACTATATTCATGCAACTCTTGCTATCGACTATAATTTTACAAGATTTACTTTCACATTTTGCATATGTGTGGAAGATATTAGTGTGTTTCCATGTGTCATCTGACTCGAGCAATAAAAGGATATAATTGACTATATTAGGTCCTTCAGTCTATTTTTAATTTTCTTATTTTCTTGGTTCTTGTCAAGAAGGTCGTCAATTCCTTTGTTATTTTCTTGTTCTAAGACTAAAATTTTATGTGGACATTTAGATGATATATGACATTTGTCATGACAATTAAAATATTGATTGTCAAGATTTTTTAATTTTCTAATGGCTTGCATATTTATCTCTTTTCGCTAGATGGTAAATCCAAGATGATTTGGGCTAGAAGGGTTGCTAGATTGTGATGATACTCTACAAATAGGATTGTTACCTGTTAAGGGACCTAATGAATGAATGCATGTAAAAGGGTTTCCTAAATTGCTTAATCTCTTCAATTTTTTGATCAATCTCTATACTCAAGGTTTAAACAAATATTTTTTTTTAATTTCAGGTCTCAATTCATAAATGAAGTAGATCAGAATTTGACTATGGTATAATTTGGTGTTACAACACATCCGTAAACTTTTAAATCTTCTTAGATATTTGTTTACACTAATTTTTTTATTGTTGTAAATTGTTCTGCAAGTGTATTATATTGCTATTTCCTAAGATATAGTGGAATATAATTTCTAGTTAGAATACATTTTATCTCTACTCAAAGTGTGATTGGTTCTTCCTCATTTGTTACGTATTAATCTTGGACACTCTTTAAGTATTTCATTGTCGAATCTGAGTTTGATTTTTACAAATTATATTTATTCAATTTTAGTCATATTGTATCAATCAAAGTAATTCTCAATCTTAGCAATCCAATCGGGAAATATATTTGGGTCTAACCAACCATCGAAATTAGGGACATCTAGTTTGACTTAATGGGTGGTATCTTTTTCTGGTCTAGTTTAAAATTCAAATCTAAATCTAAACCTATGTTCGGATTGGGTAACTTAAAAGTGGTCTAGTTTATCAATAATTGATTGATGGTTACATGGTAGATGATAGTTGAGTTATATATTATATATGATTTGCAAACTTAAGACTTGTGTCCTTGACTAGATTGTCAATAACATGGGCTTTAAACCATTCTAGTATTCCAATCTAAATCAATAGGTCTTAAACTCGCATTCTAAAATTTCAAATCTACTATTTACCTCTCTGATATTAGAGTTTTTCATCATGATGATGTAGAGGTTTGATAAGTAATAAGTATTATAAACTTAAGATGCATAGTAATTTAAGAAAATGAATAGTAAATTCAATGAATGATAATGAAACAAATAGTGAATTTAATTTTAAGAATAATATTAAAAAAAATTAGGTAATAAGATAATGATAAAAGAGACAAAAATAATGAGAAAATTAGATAATGCATATGAAGTAATTAATATATTCAAATAAACAATAATGACTTTCAAAGAAAGAATAATGCTACCAGATTATTACGAGATTTTTTGTTACAACATTTGAAAGTTTATAGGCATGTTTGATATTCTTTGTCTGTGATCTGCTATATTGTGAGCGGTTGTCATGATGAAATAATGATAATAGAAACAACAAAAATCGAGAGGTGATGCTCCAAGATTATGATGAATTTAATGATGTACAAAAATAATGAGATGATTCAACTATATTGTTAGAACCAAAGAATGAATGGAAATAGAGAATTATCGATGGTGGTGGTGAAATAAAACAATAAAAGTTGAAGATAATAGTAGAGGTGTAGAGGATGCGATGGAAGAAATGATGTGTGATGACAATAAGTGAAGAAAATATCAATAAAAGTGGTGATGGAGAGAATGGAGCAATATTGTTTGATGATAAGATTGTGATGGGTGGATTAATAGCAAAAAAAGAAATAAATGATTGTGCATAGAAAGAATAAGGCACAAAGAATAATAACAGTAAATTAAAGTATAATAACGGTAGAGATGATGATGATGAAGAAAAAAATAATTGTGAAGAGAAATAATAATGACAAAGATGGATGGAAATATATTGAACACCGAATTAGAAATTCAACTATGATATTATTTGATACAACACAACGACATGGACAAGGATATGATCCCCACCCAATGAAAAGTTTATCAATTCTCACCTAGAAAAAAAAAAATTCTATTAACTCAAAACGTGAAGAATATATGGATCCTACCCCTCTTTATAATTTGAGAACATATCCTATTTTTTATAAAATAAAAAAAAACTAATTTTTTATAATAAAACCTTAATAATTTTTTTAAAAAAATAAGTAAATTTTTAAAAAGTTTCAACTAATTATAAAAATTAACAATTTGAATAATTTTTAATAAATTAAATTCTTAACTATGTAATTCTTCCCAATAAAAAAAACTCGACTTCATCATGAATTGACAAAGTAAGTCTGTTAATACAACATGTTGGTGCAAAATGCCTCTCTAATTGGATCAAATAGTTATTGCTCCATTTCCTTAAGAAGTTTGAGGAAAATGCTTCGAAGTTCATCTTTAGTGATCTATATGTCTTCAATCTCTAAAAGGTCCTTCCAACAAACTAATTATTGATAAGTGCTTCCGTTTAGAAAGATCACTATTTGATTGTCTATAATACTCTCAATTTGATGAGAAAATGATGTCATAGATGAGAGCATCAAAATTAGCGTTGTAGGTATACGAGCCGTAAGCAAATCGACAAACAAATAAAACTTAAAAGAATTGACATGGTAAGTACACAACCTATAGGCAAATTAATAAACAAAGAAGAATTTAACTTCTCAATCAAAGAGAATTTGATTCCCCCAAATAAAAAAGTGTGAAGTAAAAATGTCTTTTTAATCGAATCAAATGATTGTTAATTTATTTATTCAAATATTATCTTTTTGATATCAATATATTTTCTTTTATCAAGTGAGAAGATAATATAATTGTGAAGTCGAAATATTTTGTTTATCGAATATAATCATTATTAATTTATTTTTTTAATCATTACATTTTATTTGCATTACTTAATCTCTCCTCTAAAGAAGATAAATCGAACAATTTGGAACAAACTCATCCACTTCCAACGATAGCTAATCACCTTAGCTAAATTGCATTCACCTCAAATGAACTATCTTTATCCTCTATTAGGTCGCAACCAACATATAGCTTGTTAAGTGGTTCAAACCATTCCCGTTTTTGTCTTCACGGGGACGGCACGATGATAAGATAGAGTATTGCTTGCAGAATGGACTGGATTCGATATCGAATGAGGGATCTAAAATCTCCTCTAATTTCAGATGGGTCTCTTCCTGCCTTGTCACTGTATCAAGGGACTTTGTCCTTCCGCGATTTACCTCCCTCTCGTCAGTATCCTAGAACGGATAATAGGACTGCTAATTAGACAGATTTTCAACTTTTACAGTTCAAAACAAAAATATATTTAACTGACTGGTTTGTATAATTAAATTAAACTTCATAATAATAATAATAGTTCCTTAAAGCATTTTAAATCAGATGGGGAAGAATTGGATGACCGAGAACATCCGGACAGAAGATGCATGCCTGAGGACACTTTTCGTTCAACCATCGCCATTGCAAGCTTTGATGCTGAAATTTGTACCTTTTGTATTCTATACATCGATATCAATCACCCAACAGACAATAATTATACATTGTTGATATCTTCCATGGGAACTTGCAACACCGAATGAGGCACGTCCATCCATCCCTCACGATCTTATTCTATTGATTTCCATGTACCCTGTTGCATTACAATAATCCTCATTGGGAGAGACCAGATGCAACTCATGTGGAACTAATCAAAGTCTTGCCGCATTCTTTATTTGGGCGGATAATGTATTTTTATTTCCTTGAATCTTGGACTTCTCTGGTTTGATGATGAAACAGGCTTAAATTAACCAAATCTGCATTGGGAGGGCACCGGGCGACGTCAGCCAGCCGAGTGACGTGAGTTGGTCCATCGGAACAAATCATAAGGCAGGAAGAGTGGGGATTGGAGATTTTAAAGGCATTTGGTTCGCAACTGTTGACTGGCCTCGGTCTTCCTGCCTGTGTAATTCTTTCCAGGCATCTTCTTTTGCAAATTAAGAGATTTTGAAAGCCATTTGGTTCGCAACGAAATCTTCATGGATCAGAGTTTTTGCTGGACAGAACGGAAGATGCATCAAAAGGCAGCTTCACGGCATTCATTGCTTCTTTTCTACGCTCACTCGAGAACACTTCTGACTGTTAACTTGGTAATAAAGGGTATCGTCGAGATGTTGCGGGGGGAAATAGTCATTCTTCCACTCCCTGCAGATTTTATTCTCTTTTTAAAACGATCATATGCATAAATTTAGAGGTTTAACAGTACATGATGTTTCCTGAGGATCCCATGATTGAAATTTCTAGCGTTAAAAAAAAAAAAAACTCACCCAATAATATTATTCCAGCAACTATTCTGTAGCTGAGGAACTGTCGGACAAGACCTTCTCTTCGGGCACGAGTTCCTGGGCGCAGAAAAGAAAGATGACCAATTAAGAAATCAGCTATAATACAAACATCTTAACAATTGCATGAAAGGAGAAAAGGGATCCTGAGGGCATTCGTTCTTCTTTATCTGACAGCTATTTTATAAGCATCTACCTGTCCCAAAGTGGAGACCATCCAGATTCTTTTTTCTATTGTCATTTATGCAAGATTTCGGAGCATATTCGCTAGCCAACATATTTCATTTCAGGTTTGGACTATCAACCCTACCACTCCCTGGTAGAGGGTCACTGCTCCAAGCAATTCCCAGTAGAAATATCCTTGAGAACCATTTTAACATGCACCTAGTGCAGGGAACTCTGTTTCTCCGACTTGGTGCACTGAATTTTCCCTTTTTCTGGGCGCAGCTACAATTCTAACCATGTGATGCGATTTGAGATAACGATGGTCAAGGAGCAGGATGCTACCATCAAAAGTTGCTAGCCTTATTCTAGAACAGAGCTAGGAAGAGAAGGCAAGAGATTTAGAATGATTGGAGTAGATAAGTGAAATAACATTGACAGTAGTTTGCAATTATAATTGAGGATGATGGAATATCAGCTACGGGAGAAAGGTTTTGTTGCTGAAACTCGTTGATTTGATCTGAGAAGTAATCAAATAGAACAATCATGGTCGTTCAATAGAATCCAAGAAACAATTGGATGGAATCCAACTTAGCATAATGTCATCAATGTGAATCTCCTGTCAATACAGTCCCCGAAAAAAGTTAGATCTTATTAGATCTATTATACGCAGTTTTATTCTGCATTGTAAGATATTATTTTCATAACTCATACCCGTGATCACAAAGTCACACCATAATAACTTTACCGTTGCGCCGATTCCCTTTCAATAAATTAACTACTTCAATCGTAATATTTATTTGGCACAAAGAACAATATTTTTTTATTTGACTAATAAAATCAAACTGCCAAATATTTAAAAGTAAAAAAAGATGATATTTTACAACAACAATAACAACCAAACTTTTTTCCACTAGATTATATTTTATTGAGCTAAAAAACCATAGTAACACTAACGTTTTATGCAGAATATTCACATCATTGTTCTAAATACTAACATTACTAAGTGAACAAACTGGATACCTACAAGTACATGTGTATGTAATAGACCCAGAAACAAATGGATTAATTATCCTTAACGTGAAGATTTTTTATGATACTCTACAAAATTTTGTTCAATAAAAGAAACTCCTATATCACTTGTAAAAACCAGGACACTGAATTAATGCATGTCACTGATAAATTAATCATCTACCTTAAGCTTCAAAGTTCAAGACCAATTGGTTAGCATGGACGATAGAATTGTCCCAAGGAATAAGGGTCAATCTCCGAGTGCTACAAAGTTTTTCGGGGTGTCTACTCTCCCGCCGTACTAATTTTTGGTTGGGCAAAAATGCTCCTCGTGATTTACCTCCATCTAACTGTGAAACCGACGATGAGAAATGTTTGGGGTGAGCACATCACTTTTTTCACCAAAAATTAACTTTATCAAATTATATCTAGTTCATTTGAATTGGTTGAGAAATTTAACAAAAACCAATAAAATATGTCTGCCCCGAGGATATTATTTCCGCTAACCAAGAGATACCTCACTCAGTGACAATATAATAAAGAGGCTTAAGTATATTTTCAGAGCAACTCAAGGAATTCTAAATTATCTATATTCATAAAGATAAATTTTACTATAAAAATTATAAAATTATATAAATAGAAAATCAATGAAACAAAATAAAAACATATCAAAATAGAATCCAAATCTGTAAGTAGCAAGTCAAAATCAGTTAGCATCTTTATGTAAAGCAAAATCAACTATATTATCAAAAGGATGCTAGTGCCTGCCAAATTGAAGGTCAAGAAAAGCATATAATAAACACAGATTGTTAAGTGGATAATTCAAGAAAGATGTGCATGAATCTTATTTAGGAGGTCAAAAAAATAAGACAAGATGTAATTTTATTATTACAAATTTTAAGTCTTGCCTTAACTTCTTAACTTTTATATATATATATATATATAACCATCTAGTATTTTTATGTTGAAACTTAGACTTACCAATTATTATTATCTATTATCATCAACTAAGATGAATTTTCAATTCTTATTATTTCGTTTGATCAGCATATATAAATATCAATAATAATCTAAATCTAATAATTAACTAAGAAGTGAATCCCCAAATCAGTATCCTCAAAGTATAATAACGTCATCTAATTTATGGGCTAAAAACTCCCTCACTAGTGGATACAATAATATGTTGGTGCAAGTATGCTTCAAATATTAATCTTTTGATGTTTGAATAATTATTTATAGTTAGACAATCATTGTGACATAATATGGATATTGAGTGACAGGTACAAGAAAAGTCCAAGGACGAAGTCTTGACAAGAAAAGTCCAAGGATGAGGACTTGGCGGCATAAGTCCAAGTGTGTAGTCTTGGCGGCATAAGTCCAAGTATGTAGTCTTGACAGCGTGAGTCCAAGTAGATCTTAACAGGGAAGTCCAAGGGTGAGAATTTAACAACATAAAATCCAAGTGTGTAGCCTTGACGGCATAAGTTCAAATGAACCTTGACAAAAGACCCCAAAGCATGACAAATCCGAAGGAAGCGTTTGAAGGCAAGTGCAAAAATGAAGGAGTCGTTGACTCGAAGGGATCCTGGAGGCACAAGACTAATAGAAAAGCTTAAAGGTGTAGTCTAGGCTTAAGGCTTGGTCTCAAGTATGAAATAGTCATACTTGAAGTGTACCAGTAGACTGTTGTTTGAATCAGTCGACTGGTCTCGGGTGTTTGACACTCGGAAGCTCAGGATGACTCAGTGATCGAGATTACGACCACCGATCGGGTCAAGTAGTCGAGGGCTTAATGTTGATTGTGCTCGCATGATCGTCCATAGCAGTCGACTGGTTTAAGTGAACAATAACATAGAAGCTTTCTGAGATGACTCTTCGTTTAAAGCAGTCGATTGTTGGCTTGAACAGTCGACTGTTGTTATGAGTAGTCGACTGATTAGGTGGTCGTTGAGTGATGACGATTGCGATTAGGCTTTGGCAGAAGTTGTTGGATGCGGTCAACAGTGACACCAGATCATTGGTATGCAGCAATGATCGACGCAAACTCTCAACGACGAAATGGGCAAACGAATGGCCAGATTCTCTATAAATGGGGAAGCTTGGGCACTTGAGGAGGTTAATGTTCTTACACAAATTCTTGCTCCTTAAGCTCCCAAGCCTTCTCCTTAATCTCAAGCTCAAATCTCTTCTTCCTACGCCATCTCAATCATCTTATAAGAAGAAAAGTGCTCATTATAAAGAAGGTTTCTCCACCTTAATGTGCTCATCAAAAGGAGTTTCCAGTGAAGCCTTGCAAGGGGTGATACACCTTAAGGATTACCATGGAGTAAGAGCGTTATCTCCGAACCACGTTAAACAACTTGTGGTAGCGATTGTTTTCTTTGTTTTTCATTAGTAACCTTTCGATTTGTATTTATACGCTAATTACTTGTGTAGAAATCGAAAGAGGTTATTCATCCCCTTCTAGCCATCACAACGATCCTCAACAAGTGATATCAGAGCTCGGATCGCTCGGAAGACTTAACCATCAATCAGAGCAAAGAAATGGCATTTCAAGAGGGTTATAGCACTGCACGACCATCATTCTTCAACGATACAATGATTTTGTCCTATTGGAAAGGTAGGATAGAATATTACCTTATGAGACTTAAAAATTGGTTTAGTATCGTAAATGGGTTCGAGAAGTCGGTGAACAAATTTGGAGCCGCTATCTACAAAGGATTGGACCGAGAGAAATGAAAGAAAGCTCAAGCGAACGTCAAAGCTATAACAACACTTCAATATGCACTTTCAAAAGAACAATTGAGCAAAGTCGGACCATTCAACTCCGCCAAAGAGCTTTGGGAGAAGCTCATCGAGCTCAATGAAGGATCCAACGAGTCAAGGAGAGCCAAGAGGGACCTATTGATAGGACAACTCCAAACATTCACCATGAAGACCAATGAAAACGTGAGTCAAATGCATGGTAGGTTCAAAGAGATTGTCAACGAACTCCACGTCATCGATGAGAAGGTAGACAACCAGGACTTGGTAAGATATATTCTTCAAGTTTTTCCTAGAACCACCTTATGTGCATCAATGGTTGATGCTTATAAGGTCTCTAGAGATTTTTCTTTAGTTGAGTTAGATGAATTGTTTTGTGAATTTGAGTTGCATGAGTAAGCTAACATGTCATCAAAGGAGAAAGGTCTAGCTCTTTTGCTGACAAAGAAGGAGAAGAAGGAAGAATCATCTTCATCCGAATCCGAGGATGAACCATCAAGTAGTGACGAAGAGATGTCGGCAAGTGAAATGGTGCATTACATCAAGAAGTTGATGGGGAGATCAAAGAAATACACGATAAAGGATGTTCCAATCCTCAAGAGGCAAATCAAATAGTACTTCAAGTTTTAACACTAATGTTACTTACTATGGATGCAACAAAAGGGGGCACATTAAGCCAAATTGCCTGAAGTTGAAGAAAAAGGAAGAAAATGAGGAGAAGGAAAAGGAGAAGAAGAAAAAGGAAGTCATGGTAGTTCAAGCAACATGGAGCACTCAAAGTGTTAAAGACTCATCCGACGAGGAGGAGCTATGCCACATCACTAGACACATGACTTTGGAGGACGACACCGAAAGCTCAAGCCAAGAATCCTCATCTAGTGACGATGAGGTAAAGGACTCTCCTCAAATAGAATTTTTATATAAAACCATTGCATATCTCAAAAATACTTTAGTTAAATTAAAAACTAAAGTTAAGGACTTAAAGGTAAATATCTTTATCTAGTGAATCATGCATGCTTAGGGAGGAGAATGAAAATCTTAAGAATAAAGTTTGTGAATTAAGAACATGCTTAGAAAAATTTACTAATGGCTCCAAATTTCTTGACATGACCCTTAGAACCAAAGAGTCGTATACAACAAAGTCGGTATAGATGCAAGCTTAAGGATAAGGAAGTTGCTTACATCTCTCTAATAAATAGAAAGACAACCATTAAGGGCAAAGTAAAGAAGGCATGGGTCCCAAATAAATTTTTAAATGATGTTTCCGATTCAAACATTTGGGTACCAAAGGAATTTATTTTTCGTGTTATTTAGATAGGTGAACCAAGTACATGGATTGTAGATGGTGGTTGCTCAAGACACATGACCGTAGATGTGAGAAAATTTTCTACAATCGAGTACGTTAAGAAAGGAAACGTGTCATTTGACAATAATGAAAAGCTCAAGATTTTAAGTAGAGGTACAATTGAGATATCCCCTAAAATTATCATTCAGAAAGTGTTACTAGTTAAGAGCATGAAGTTTAACCCACTTAGTGTGAGTCAACTTTGTGATGTCGACTATAATGTTGAGTTTAAATCCACTAAATGTTTGATTAGGCACAAAAGTTTAGAAGATTGTATGTTAGTTGGGTATAGAAAAATAAATATTTATTATGCTGATTTATCCTATGCTTCTAACATTTTTACCAAGTGTCTCATATCAAAAGAAGAGGAAGGTTGGTTATGACATAGAAGACTTGGACATATCAACATGAAGAACATAGCCAAGGTGGCCAATTTGGAGCTAGTGAAGAGGCTATCAAAATCAAATATATCAAGGATAAAATGTGTGATGCATGCCAAGAAGAAAAACAATCAAAGTCATCACGCAAGGGTAAAATTCTAACTAGCACTTTATTACCATTACAATTGTTACATAGATCTTTTTGATTGTCATAGTACTCCATTAGATGGTAGTAAATATTGCTTAGTTATAGTTGATTTTTCTAGGTATACTTGGGTTTACTTTATGAAACGTAAGGATGATACTCTAGAAATAATCATAGGTTTAGGAAAAGGGTAGAAAATGAAAGGAATCTCAAAATCAACCGGATCCGTAGTGATCATGGTGGAGAATTTGAGAATTCAAACTTTTCTAGGTTTTGCTTGGAACAAGGATATAAGCATGAATTTTCTTATCCTAGAACACCCTTAATAAAATGGAGTGGTTGAAAGGAGAAATCATGCCCTACAAGAGGCGGCTAAGACTATGCCTAATGCATATTCTTTATCTAGCAACTTGTGAGCGGAGGTACTTAACACCGCTTGTTATATTCAAAACCGTGTCCTAATCCATAGGTTTTTAGGCAAAACATCCTTTGAATTATGGAATGACACAATTTTAACAATTCATTATTTTAAGGTCTTTGATTGCAAAATTTATATTTTAAATACAAAAGACAATTTAGAAAAATTTGAGTGTAAGACGGATGAAGGAATCCTAATTGGATACTCATCCATTAGTAGAGGTTATAGGGTATACAACAAGAGGACTCAATAGGTTGAGGAATCCTCTAATGTTGAGTTTGATGAATCCACTAGTACATACCCTAGGAAATCCTCCATTGATAAAGATATCAATGACAAAAATCAAGATATTACCCAAAGACTTCAAAATTTGACATTAGGAGGTAATGATCAAGTGGGAGGAAGAGGAGATTCCGATGATAAAAGGAGGAAGAATGATGATAAGCAAAATCAATGCGATTCACCTCGTAGGACCCTAAGAATTCATCAAAACCATCCTCTAGACCAAGTAGTAGAAGAACTTTCCCAAGAAGTAAGGACTAGGTCCTTCTATAGAGATCCTACTAGCCATGTTGCCCTAATCTCATAAATTAAGCCAAAATCAATTAATGATGTCTTTGCTTGATCAGGATTGGATATTAGCAATGTAAGAAGAATTAGCTAAATTGAGAGAAGTCAAGTTTGGGAACTAATTCATAGGCCTAATAATAGCACAATTGTTACCATAAGATGGGTCTTTATGAACAAGTTGGATGATCAATGTAAAATCACTAAGAACAAGGTAAGTTAGTAGCCCGAAAGTTTAATCAAGTTGAAGGACTTGATTATGATGAGATCTATGCTCCGATAGCTAGATTAGAATATATCTGAATCCTATTAGGGTATGTCGCTCACATGAGTTTCAAACTCTATTAAATGAATGTGAAATCGGCATTCCTAAATGGGTTTATTAAGGAAGAAGTCTATGTGGAGCAAACACTCGAGTTTGAGATTGTAGATTACCTAAACCATATTTATAGGCTTAAGAAAGTCTTATATGGGTTAAAATAAGGTCCCCAGGCTTAATATGAAAGACTCTTATCTTTCTTAATCTCTAAGGACTTTAGAAGAGGACAAGTTGACGAACATTATTCCTAAAAGTCCAACGAAAAAGGCATCTTTGTTGCTCAAGTGTATGTTGATGACATTATATTTGGGTCAACAAATAATGAACTTCTTCAAGACTTTATCAAAAATATGAAAAATGAATTTGAGATGAATCTAGTAGGAGAATTGAACTTTTTCTTAGGCCTGCAAGTCGAACAAACTAGTGAAGGAACTCATGTTTATCAAACCAAATATGCCAAAGAAATCATTAAGAAATTTGGTTTAGAAAATGTTAAGGTAGTGTCTACTCTTATGGGAACCAACACTAAAATAGACAATGATCTAGATGAAAAATTAATAGACTCAAAACTTTATAAGAATATGATTGGTAGTTTATTATACCTAACCGCTAGTAGATCCGATATATTATTTGCGGTAAATATATATGCAAGATACTAATCTTGTGCCAAAGAGTCTCATCTAGTAGTAGCCAAAAGAATTTTAAGATATATCAAAGGAACTCTTAATGTAGATCTATGGTACCCTAAGATTCAAATTTTTGATTTGGTTGGATACACCGATTCCGATTATGCAGGTTGCAAATTGAATCGGAAAAGCACTAATGGCGGATGTCAATTTCTTAGATCTTCCTTAGTGAGTTGGAGCAGTAGAAAGCAACCTTGTGTTGCTTTGTCTACAGTCGAGGTCGAATATATGGTCATGGGTGATTGTGTGGCTCAATTGCTTTGGATGAGACATACTCTAGAGGATTATGAGCTGCACTACTCCAAAATCAAAGTTTATTGTGATAATGTGAGTACCATCAATTTGACCAAAAATTCGGTACATCACTTTAGGACAAAGTACATTGAAGTGAAACATCACTTCATCAGAGATCATGTGGCAAGAGGAGACATTGAACTTAATTATATTGAATTTAAGTTCAATCTTGCCGACATTTTCACCAAGGCTCTCCCCGAAGTAAAATTTACATCACTTAGGAGAGAACTTGGAATGTGCTTTATAGAGTAATTGGTATAGGTTTGCATGATCTCATAGCTAAAATCTAGGATTATACCTTGATACATCTCACAAAATACGTAAGAATTCATGATTTTTGTATTGAGTCACTTAGACATTATGTGAGATGTTAGGAAGATGTATTTGGTTCATCATGCTTGTTATGATGTATTACTATAAACCAAAATGACATCTAGAGACATGAATCCTTCACTGGACCAATCATTGGAAGGCTCGTGTATAATTGATGTGCACATAACTCTAAGAACAAGGCTGAAAATGTCAAATAAATTAACTTTTAAACTGTGTTGCATCATATTTTTGAAAAATAATTTTTGGTTGTTAAGCTAAAATGGTACAAAATTTGAAAAAACCCATTAGAATTTTTGCTAGTTTCAAAATTTGTATTAATCTTGAAATCTAGAAGAGATATATTTTTCAAACTAATTTTCCTTGATAGGAAATGGACTAACTAATGTGTTTACAAAATTTTGTGAATTTTTGACACCCCTAGATTTATTTATACATTTCTGATTTTCAGCTGAAAAATCAAACTGCACATATCAGCTAATAACAATCGACTGCTTCAGATACGAGTTGACTGGTCTTGCACTAGTCGATTGGCGTTCGTTTGAGTCGACTAATAACTCTAATTTTGGTTACTTAAGCCTGATTTAACCATTTACCACTGGTCCTAGGAAATCCTAGCCCTATAATATAATTAGCGTAGCATTAAAATGATAATTAGTTAAGGATTAAGGGGGAGTAGGACTAATTGATGCAATGGTTAAGGGGGAGGTTTAACAATATCAATATCTAAACCTATAACCTATGTGCACATGTTTTATTATTGGTGCAAAGTTAGGCAATACTTTTACTCTTGTTTTCATACTTTGCTCAATATATTATCCATACATGATAGAATGTGTCTTGAATTAAGGGGGAGTTTTAAGTATATTTTTATACCTTAATTCAAGGCATAAAAATCTTACTCGCACATGATTTCTTGAAAAATTACCTATCTCTTTTTGATGTGTGTCAAAGGGGGAGAGGGGAAGATTTAAATTAGAATTCACATTGTGACATATGATATTTCTATTGAATATTTAAAGGTCTAACTTAAATGATTGTCAAACATCAAAAAGGAAGAGATTGTTGGTGCAAGTATGCTCTAAGTATTAATCTTTTGATGTTTGGATAATCATTTATAGTTAGGCAATCATTGTGACCTAATATAGATATTGAGTGATAGATACAAAAAAAGTCCAAGGGTGAAGTCTTGATAAGAAAAGTCCAATGATGAGAACTTGGCGGCATAAGTATAAGTATATAGTCTTAGAAGTGTGAGTTCAAATGGATCTTGGCAGGGAAATCCAAGGGTGGGGATTTGACAGTATAAAGTCTAAGTGTGTAGTCTTGACGACATAAGTCCAAATGAAACTTAGCGGAAGACCCCAAAGCATGATAAAGTCGAAGGAAACTTTTGACACAGGGATGAAGGAGTCGTGAACTCAGAGGGATCCTGAAGGCGCAAGGTTGATAGAAAAGCTTAAAGGTATAGTCTAGGCTTAGGATTTGGTCTCAAGTATGAAATAGTTACACTTGAAGTGTACCAGTCGATTAATGTTTGAATCAATCAACTGGTCTTGGGTGTTTAACACTCGGGAGCTTAGGGAGAATCGAGCAATCGACTAGGGTTATGACCTAGTCGATCGCCGATCGTGCTCGCAATGACTAGTAGCGACTCCCGATCGCTAGGGTTTAGCGATCATCGACGGCGGACAATAGCATAAAAGCTTTCAATCATCGCTCGCAAGCAATCAGCTGTTAGGCAATCAACTATTGTTATGAGCAGTCGACTGATCAGGTGGCAGTTGAGAGGTGAGGATCACAATCAGGCTTCGTCAGAAGCCGTTGGATACAATCAACAGTGGCACAACAGTCGATTGGCGAAACCCTCAACGGACAGAAACAGGCAAATTCCCGATTCTCTATAAATGGGGAAGCAAATACAAATTGAAAGCTTACTAATGAAAAACAAAGAAAACAATCGCTAAGACAAGTTGTTTAACATGGTTCGGAGATGATGCTCATACTCCACGACAATCCTTAAGGTGGATCACCCCTTGCAAGCCTTCACTAGAAACTCCTTTTGATGAGCACACCAAGATGGAGAAACCTTCTTTACAACGAACACTCTTCTTCTTACAAGATGATTAAGATGAGTTTAGGAAGAAGATATTTGAAGCTTAGAGATTAAGGAGAAGGCTTTGGAGCTTAAGGAGTAAGAATTTCGTGTAAGTACATTAACCTCCTTAAGTGCCCGCTAATTACTTGTGTAGAAATCGAAAGAGGCTATTCATTCCCCTCTAGTCATCACAACGATCCCCAACATAATATAACGTCATCGCGCAAGTGTGACTGTGGCGACTCATGCTATCATAACTCATGTGGATGGTCAGATACTCTAATATAAAATTAGATTCAAAGTTTTCACTTTTTAGTATTTTATTATCTCTATTTAATATTCTTACTATGCTTAATTTCATTTTACCACGATTTATTAAATTGTAAGTTCACATTTTATCAATTAATATAAACGATCAACCCAAGTCAACTCGATATTATAACTCATATTATCCTCGTAGAATGTACTAGTAAAGGTTATATAACATGAAATTATAAGTATCAACAATAATTTATATCAATAGTGTGGAAAGTCAAGAAAATGACAAGTATCAATCAAAGAATAATTCAAAATATCCATTTTAAATTAAAAAAAAAATGCTTAGCATCTTAATTTCCTTATGAAACTTACATAAAATAATTTCAGTTATTTGTCCTCCGGTGATCTAATTACTTAATAACCTATTTCACTATTTTTAAATACTATTTTAATCTATAATTTTGAAAACCGTTATACAAACATAATAAATCATTTATCTAATTTATTCAATCACAAGGAATGTATAATGAGTCCAAGAATAAAATTTATCCACCTTTATATACGACAAAAGACTTCCAAGTGTCGATAAGTCAGTGAACTCCATTCAAACTCGTATCTACAAAAACAATACAAAAATAGCACAAATACTCAAAGTGATATCCAATAAAAATAATAACATAAAATCTAAATATTATTTAAAACTCAAAGTCGATGGATCATTTTTTATCTCACTACCTTACAAGGGCAAACAACGGCTGCTCTTAGACAAAATGAAGGAAAGGAAGTTACTTGTTGTCAATGCTAGCGTTTTGCTGGACAAAGAAGGAAAGGTTGTTGCGAATGAAAGAGGGTCGCAAGATTTGCCCTTGTTGTTGGGAGAGTTCAGCAAAGTGTTGTTCTTGTTGGAGTGGAAGAAGAACAACAAGTAGAGTTACTGCCGGCGAAGAAAAGAAGAGGGCAACAGCTAGAGCTGCGGCTGGGAAAAAATGAAGAAAAGAAAGGGGAAGAAGAAGAAAGAAAAGGGAGAAGCCAGTGCGCGCGTGACAAAAGCAGCAGGGGTTGTGTACGTGGGAGGGGAAAAAAAAAAAAAGTAGGGGAGAAGAAAGAGAAAATGAGGAAAGGAAGGTTTCCTAAAAGATATCACAATTCATTTTAAACCGGTTGAACCAGTTTAATCCATTAAATTTGGTTCGATTATAATCAAGTCCAAACCACATGTTTGTTTATCTCCGTGTCTATCTAACGGATTCAATTCGAATCCAATCCGACTTTAGTTCAGTGTCCTCATTTCGTTTTCGATGATTCGATTTGTTTATTTTGTTTTTATAGATCAAATAAAAAAGATAATTCAGTGTACAAAATTTTCATCGTTCGAGATCTCAAAGAAAAATTTATTATATAGAATTTTATCCTACTTTATAAAAGATTGTTTTCAAAATTTAAATTTATGATTTTTAAATCATAAGTTAATAATTTTACTATTGCACCAAGATATTTTTTTTTTAATACCAAACAAAATACTACTTTGAACTCCTAACGGAAATTAGATGGCCCAAGCAGCAATCAGAAATTCACAAAAATATCAATAGTTGACTTCACAATTGTACAAAATTGAAATATTAGGATATAATTACCCTCACCCCCTCCCATTTCTAATAAATGCACAAACATTTTTGTCGAGTCATCTTATGTTGCTTTAATTGGAATCGACAAACCAGATCAATTAAAACTGTGGGAACACCCCAGTGATGTTTGAATCTCTCTTATTATTTCGACTTCTTAATAAAAACTGAAGCTCTGGTGAAGAAGGGATGGAATTCAAGTAAATCGTGAAGAAAAAAAAACTAATGAATGGGAGAATAAAAATATATCATTTTATATTGGCTGTGCGGATCACACGTACCATATGCAATTATGAAATTCATAGGAGATCCAACTGTAGTTTGGGTTTTAGTATAGAGGATCCATACTATGCAATGCCCTATTTACTCAAAATTGATGCTATTTACACTCCCACAAATTAAGCTGAAATTATCTTTGACGGTCCCAGTTTGCATTCAAAAATAAAAGAACAACAGACTCAGAGAGAAAACATTGGAGAATAAAGTGGCTTACTAAAATTTTCAAACTTAAGTATATGTAAATAAAGTAATTGCATATTTGATAAAATTATCTTATTATAAATATTTGTAATAAAATCTAAATAGTATCGCTTTTTAATAAAAAAAAAAATAGATTGAGATGTGAGACAGGGATACAATCAATCCATACTGTATTTTTGTTATAAGATAGACTAGGTAATATCACGCCCATAGATACAATGTAGACAAATATGCATGTGAAATATTTGAGACCAACAACTAGACATGTCTCACAATGAAATATCATTTGAAATGTTACCTAATATTTATAATTTGCTTGTTCAAGGCGGGTGCAAGTTCTTAAATTAAAATTAACATGTGATAAGAATATCAACAGATTTTTTTAACACAGATGTATATTGAACCCTTAAAAGTATTATATGTATACTTAGGGTTAGATATGTTGCTAGCCTTACAATGTGAGTGATTGGTATAAACTTTATCACTCGTGGTAAACGGGAGAATATATATATCATACAACCAATTCAATTGGTGAGCCTTTAAAATGCTTGATCATTTACGTATACTACCATTATCTCTAGGAGTCTACAATTTATACACAAGGCTCAACCTATCGACGTAAAAAAAACATGTTGAGTGCGCTTTGCCGTAAATCAAAAGCAAAAGATTCATGCACAAGATCTTGTTATCATCGAAACTATGGCTAAATTTATATTGAAACGACAACAATACCCAATGCTAATTTGAGTTCATAACCATTGTCGTCGTCATGGATTATTGCGAAGAAGATTCCTGGAATGCAACAAATATTGTCTTCTGTAGAAGCTAAGGTGAAGGTACTGAAATCTCTCATTCGATCGAGAGGAGAAAAGAGTCATTCCAAATGAGTAGCTCACATCACACACCATAGCCCTATAATATATATGCTAGGCCCGATAGTTTGTTATCAACCTATCAATGATAACAAATCGAGTTCTACACATATAATTCACATCTAATATATCAAACCCATTATAAAACATGTATTAAATCATTTCATTGGGTTTAATGCTTAATAACGAATTAGTATGTTATTAAATAACATAAATCCCACCTAATAGAAAATTAAAATACAACAAACTTCTACTTAGAGTACATGTGTTTCTATATACAACACACAATACATTAGTTGAGCTCAACAACACCAAATTTTATGGGTTAAATATCCTTTTAAAACAATTTTGTTCGTTATTTCTATTGGTATAGGACTAAAGAAATCATAATTACTATACCAGTAACAAGACCCAACAACAATCACAATAAGCCAATGTCATTAACAACATAAATTTGATGTGGATATGTAACATGAGGATGACATGAAATGTAGTCTGCATATGTTTATTCTCAACTGATCCTCTTATGATCTCAAAAAGGTTCTAAATCATGTTAATTGATATTTTATCTTAAACCACAATAGTGAACCATGATTTAAACTCTATGACTCAAAATAGAGTCTGATATTATATTTATAAACTTCATATACAAACTATAATAGTAAATCATAATGTCTTTATATCAGAATCTCAAAAAACTAAATAAAAATGTATTTGAAAACTTTAATACGTATAATGAACTAAAATATACATGTGTTTATTGACATAGAACATTATATCAAATTCAAACTCCCACTCCTTCATCCAAAGGAATAACCCTTAAATTCAACTGATGGTAATAGAACATTTTGGGTGGCATGCCTTTAGTGAGCGAATCTGCCAATATAGAAACTATGTTAATATGCTCTATTATCACTTGACCACTTTGAATTATTTCTTTAACTGTCAAACACTTTATGTCAATGTGTTTAAACTTCGACGAATTATGATTATTCTTAGAATACAGTTCTACAATTTTATTGTCATAATTGATCCTCAATGGTTTGTCAATACCATCAATGCTCTAAAATCTTGTGATAAAATTGTGCAACTATATTTCATAGTTGGATGCTTCATAACAGGCTATGAATTTTACCTCTATAGTGGAAATGGCTAAACAACACCATGATATAACCCCTCCAACAAGCATAAAGACAACCTAAGGTAGACCTCTTACTATCTAAGCATCCAACAAAATCGAAATCTGAATATCCAATGACCTCCGGATAACCTAATCTCCGATACGTGAGCATATAGCTTTCATTCTTTACAAATACCTCATAACCCTCTTTATGACTTTCCAATACTCTGGTCTAGGATTAGTCGAATATCTACCTAAATTCCTTACTATGTACACAATATCCAAACGCATACATACCTAAGCATACATGAGGCTCCCTATTGCCGATACATATATAAGCGAGTTTCTTTATTTCTTTGATTTCAAATTCAAAACATAGACACTAGGTAAGCTAAATGGTAACCCCTAGACATGAGTGTATCACAAAGTGCACAATTCTATATGTCATACCTTATGAGCATATTTTCAATATAGGTCTTGAAAATCCAAAATTGTCCCTTGAACGATTACGATAAATTTGTATATCTTAAACAAAAGATGTTTCACTAAGATCTTTCATTTCAAAATTATCTGATAAAAATGGATTTGTTTCATACAGTAGACTTTTATCATTGTTTGCCAATAAAATATCATCCACATACAAAACAAGTATAACAAATTTGCTCCCATTGAACTTGATATACAAACGTTGATCAACGAAGTTTTTTTGAAAATCAAATGAAGTAATTTCCTGATCAAATTCTTGGTTCCACTGACAAAGCACCAAATTAAATCATAAATGAACTTCTTTAATTCACATACTAAGCGCTTTGAATCTTCAAATTCAAAATCCTTCTACTACATCATGTATATAATTTTTCCAATGTCTTCATTAAGAAATATAATATTTACATCCATTTGATGTAGTTTCAAATCATAATAAGCTATAAGTGTCATAATTATCCTAAGCGAGTCTTTTGTTGAAATAAGAAAATCTCCTTATAATTAATGTCCTCCTTTTGAGTGAAACCCTTAGCAATAAAAGGAATCTTATACTTTTCAGCATTGCCCTTCGAATCTCATTTAGTTATGAATATCCATTTACAACCAATAGATTTTGCTCTTAGACAATTCAACAAGTTCCTAAACGTTACTATCTACCATACACTTCATTTCTTCCCTCATCACTTCAATCCACTTTTCTAGATTAAAGCATTGTTTGACTTCTTGGAAATATGTGAAATTACTTTACAACCCTATATCAAACTCATGCTCCTAAAGATATGCATAATAATGTGACATTGCAGATCCACTTTTCCTAGTGGTTCTCCTTAGCGACACTTGGACTTGAGGTGATTAGGGTACTTACTCAACTATATAAGGGAATCCCTCAACTTGAGCAGACAGTTCCTCCATTTGTATTCGAGAAGATACAAAAATATCTTAGTTTACTACTCTTATTGGATGTGCAACTCCAACTATATAGGGAATGGTTACCATTTTACTGTCAACTGCAATAGTGATCATAGTAGAATAGATGTAAATATAATAACCAATCCTTTGCCTTTGTAGAATATGATACAAAATGTTCCCTATTCAACCAACACATGATTGGTTTTAGGGCTATAACTAACAAAAAAATCATTAAACCCCTTGACTTTTCAGAGTATCCTACAAAATGATAGCTAATTGTTCGTAAGTCCAATTTTTTTTTCTTAAGTCTATAAGGCCTAGCCTTAGCGAAGCAACCCCAAACATGTAACTGTCCAATGCTAGGCTTCTTACGAGTCCATAATTTGTATGGGTTTTAGCCACTGCCTTACTAGTTAATAGTCTGCAAGTATAGTTTCCTTTCTTAAGCCTATAAGGCCTAGCCCTAGCTAGGCAACCCCAAACATGTAAATGTCTAATGCTAGGCTTCTTACGAGTCCATAATTTGTATGGGTTTTAGCCACTGCCTTACTAGGTACTTTATTCAGTAAGTACATTGCAGTCTTGAGTATCTCATCACACAAAGACTTTAGTAGAGAAGAAAAGACCATCTCGTTACTATTTGGTTTTGTCGCATCGTTATACAATTCTAAGGAGAACTACTGGGCATGGTATACTGAGCCATGATTCCATACTCAGCAAGGTATCCAGTAAATAACCCAGGATGTTATTCCCCCCTTATCCATTAGATCTGTTATAGTATTCACCACCACGACTAGATTTTACGACTTTATTCCTTTTGTATAGTTAATTTTCAACTTCGACTTTGAAGAGCTTAAAGATATCAATGAATAAGGTACAAATAACCATATCGAAAGTAATCATCTATGAAAGTAATAAAGTATATTTGATCATTCCATGAATCATTAGGGAATTGTTCATATATATCCATCCATATATATTTGTTCTAAGACTTCATTACATCGTATTAGTTCCCCTTGACACACTCAATGTCGATATCAAAGTTTGATATGTCAAGGGAATTGAGAATTTCATATGATCTTAACCTTTCTAGGAGTTATTTCAAAAATGTCTCAAACATCTATGCCACAACATAAATGAATTCTCGTTAATTAAATTATGTTTAGTATATATACTATGTATTATTATGTTGTTACTAGGAGTTCATATTTAATTTATAGAATTTATCAATCAAGGAATCAATACCAACCAAAATTGAATTTTGAAAATACTAAAAAATTTATTTTCAAATGAACAAAAGTATCCTGATTTATCCAAACAAGAAGCAGAAATTAAGCTTCGCCTATAAGACGGTATGACAAAAGTATTTTCCAAATCCAAATGTACATTAATCCTAAGATAAGCTCTAAAAGCAACTATGACTTTTACTCTAGTCTTCTTGTCAGTTCCAATATAGACGTATCTTTCCCCATCAATTAGCAGTCAACTCCAAAAACAATCCTGCATAATGACACATATAAGTAGTGGCACCAGTATCTACCCACTAAGTATTATTAGGCACAGTCAAGATTTAAAATTCCGACCAGTATCGAGGTTTTGGTTCGCATCGGAACGATATGATTTTGATATTGGAACTGACATATGACCGAGGATATGAGCAAATACTCCACAATCGATTATATTAGAAAGGGAACAATGTTTTTTGGCAATAGTGGAAAGCTCAAGATCTTAGGTGGAGGTACAATTGAGGTATCTTCCAAAATTGTTATTCACAAAATTTTACTAGTTGAAAACATGAAGTTTAGTTTATTGAGTGTAAGTCAACTTTGTGATGCGGGTTATAAGGTAGAGTTTAAATCTTCTAAATGCGTAATTAGACACAAGAACTTAAATGATTACATGTTAGTTGGATATAGGAAATCAAATATTTATTATGTTGATTTATTCTATGCTTCTAACATCTCTACTAAGTGTCTTATGGAAAAAGAAGAGGAAGGGTGGCTATGACATAAAAAGCTAGGGTACATCAATATGAAAAACATAGTCAAGGTAGCAAAATTAAAGTTTGTGAAGGGGCTACCAAAGATCAAGTACATTAAGGACAAATTGTGTGATGCATGCCAATAAGAAAAGCAATCAAAATCATCACACAAAGGTAAAACCCTAACTAGCACTTCATTACCTTTAGAACTTTTACATTTGAACTTGTTTGATTGTCATAATATTCCTTTTTTAAATGGTAACAAATATTTTTTAGTCATAGTGGATGATTTTTCTAAATATACATAGGTTTAATTTATGAAGCATAAGGATGATACCTTAGAAATAATCATAGGATTTAGCAAAAGGGTTGAAAATAAAAGAAATCTCAAAATCAACTGAATCCGTAGTGATCATGATGGAGAATTTGAGAATTTTAATTTTTTAAAATTTTGCTTAGAATAAGAGTACCAACATGAGTTCTCTTTGTAGGGGATCGTTGGAACGCTAGAGGGGGTGAATAGCGTCGTGCTTTGCATTGATGAAAATCGTTCGCGTGCTTGTCTACAATTTTCGTTAGCGCAGCAGAAACAAAGATAATAAAGCAATAACGAAAATACAAACACACAAACACAAGGATATAACGTGGTTCAGAACCGAATGGTTCCTACTCCACGGATCGAGCTCGGATGAACTCTAGTGATGCACACGCAACCACTAATCACAAATAACTCCTTCTCGACACAAGTCGGAGGTGGAGAAACCTCGTACAATGATTACACTAAGCAATACAAAAGATACAAGCTAATACAAATGAGAAATACAATGCAAGTAAAGAAAAACACTTTACAAGAGCACTTTGGTTGCTTGATCTTTGATTGCTTTAGACTAGCCTTGAAGGACTGGAAAGCACCAACTCTCCCCTTCAATTTGCCCAAGAAAATCACTTTCTTTTTCCTCCTCCACGAGCTCCTTTTAAAGCTTCTACCTGTGCTGGAAAAAGTCGATCAGTCGACTGATCAGGACAATCAATCGACTGATGTAACTATTGTAGTGAGACAACGGCTAGATCCACGCTGGAAAAAACCAACGGATTCATCATCAGTCGACTGATTATGACCATCAGTAGACTGATCAAGCCATCACTAGACTACTGACCATAGCGGTCGAGTGAGACTCCATTTTGTGCTCTAAAATCCGAGCACCAGTCGACTGATCACAAGATCTCATCTATACTAATCACCGATTGTCCACCTAGCGGTCAATCGCTAGGCAATTCGCGCTAAACCCTAGTTGACTCTTACCAGTCAACTGACACACCTCAAACATGAGCCCCCATACTTGCTAGACCACCCTTAGCCTAGACCTAAGCCTTCTAGCCACCTCCATCAGCCTCATGCCTCTCGGATCCCTCCAAGTCATCCATGACTTGTTCATCCATCGCGCTAGCCTTCAGGTGCTTCCATCGACTATGTCATGTGTCTACACCGCCAAGGCACATTAGACTTACGCCGCCAAGACACCGCTTGGACTTTACGCCGCTAATATCAAACCCCTTGGACTTTCCAAATGTCAAGACTCAAGCTTGGACTTTCCCTTGCTAACCCATGTTGGACTTTCCATGCCAAGACCCATGCTTGGACTTTTCTTTTCCAAGACTCATGCTTGGACTTTACATTGCCAAGACCCATGCTTGGACTTTCCCAAATGCCAAGTGTCCCACTTGGACTTTCTATGACAATTACATTGTCATATGTTTTTGTCGAAACATCAAAACATCTCTCGAGCCAAGCTCGAGTCCTGGTCAATCGTGACCTAGGTCGATTGCACCAACAATCTCCCCCTTTTTATGTTTGACAAAAACCAAACAAACCATTTGAGTTAGACCATCTAACTCAAAAACTCCTTACCAATTATCCCAAATTGGTAATTCCAAACATTTTCCAAAACATTCTCTCCCAAACATTCTCCCCCTTTTTGACTAATATCAAAAAGGTTTTCTCTCCAAGGAGGTCAGTGTCTCATGTCCCAATGAAATCTTACAATCTCCCCCTTGGTCCAAAAATACCTAGGATGCCTACCATCTTCCTAGTGATAAGTCTCATATCACTCAAGAGGGGCAATCCTATTCACTCTCTCAATTTCCAAATTGGGTCTCTCAAAATCCCATCAATTTTACCAATTGATGACATTCTCCCCATAACTTCTCCCCTTCAAGAAGAAAACACATCCATCATCCCAAGATGGATACCTCCCCCTAAAGGCTTGGTCCCCCTTGACCATTGCACCAACAATATCCTTGGAAAATCCCTAAGCCAATAGGAACTCTAAACCATCAAAAGTAAGGTTAAAAGTTCAAACATGAACTCTCCCCACCTTAAATTTGATACATTATCCTAACACTTCTCCTAATCCATATCCAATAGATTTTCACCCTTTATAATGTTTCCCAAAGCATATCCTAGGATTAGAAGTGGTTAGGGACCTTAACCATAGCTGAACACGGGCTAAACTAACTTTATTTTTTCGAAATCAGCCTTGACAGTCGACTACTCACGATAACGATCATTGCCACTCTCATCGATCATTGCGCCAGTCGTGATCGGTGATAACTGAAATTTCCGAATTTTAGTTATCAGAGTTGAATTTTAGAAATTCATAAATAATTATACGTATATCAAAAAATCATGAAAATTCATACGTATAATACTTATGACCAATACAATGGGTGAAAAATATTTGAAAATTATTTTACCCATAAAATGTCGAAATTGATACAAAATCCAAAAGTGAATAAAAACTTCTAAGTTTTGGCTCACTTTGTATCAATCTCATCAATGGTGATTGCTATCAAAAGATAGACTTCACCAAGGTTTTTCAAAAGGATTTTAAAATGTTTTCAAAACCTTATTTTGGATCATATTCCTTGGGCTCAATGTACATGACTTGTACACAAGCTTTCCCAATGATCCACCTTTGAATTAAGATGAGTTTTGGTTCAACTAGATGCAAAAACTATGCACCTTGAACTCAACTCATATCCTAGCATCTCACATGTATCTAGGGTATATAAATACACATACATGTCAATTTAGATGTGAGATGTGGGTTTTGGTTATCCTAATCTAAGGTCTCATGCATTTTCTAAGGCAACCCTACTTAATTCCCTTATGAATGGGACTCCAAGTCATGCCAAAGTCCTTAAATCAATTTTAATCAAATTTAAATGTATGAATGATTATGACATTAATGATGATATAAATGAACACATGCTCATAATCATGATGTCATGACATAAGATGAATTCCAAAAATACATGATATTTAACCCTTAATCCTACACATAATCATGACATATAAATGATAAAAATAAACATGATGTCATGACATGTTATATGACAAATCAAGCATGACATATAAAATGTATAGGTATAATAATACCTAAATTTTAATATTAATTGTCATTTGATATGATTGAATTTATTTTGTCATATTACTACTAACTTCCCAAGTGTGCCAAAAATCCAAAATGACACACTAACCTCTAAACCTAAATTGTTCCAATTTAATTGATTTTTCATAATTCTAAAAAAATATTGGCACATCCTAAAATCTTTTAGGATTAAAAATCAAACCTATTTCCAAGGTACCCATAACCTTGAAAATTGCCTAAAGTGCCACCTTTACCATGGTTGAGTTAACCACCCATCCAATCAAGGTTAGCACACCCTAAACCCATCTAGCATGAATCAATCACGCTCTTAGGAACCCAAAACCTATTTGAGCTCCTATAGTTAATTAAGTATTCCTTAGGGATAACCTCCCTAGATACCTTCCTAATGACTCTCCTAGGCTTGTTAGCCTTGGTCATTTGAATCTTACCTAGGTTGACTCTAGGGGTCACTCCCCTTGCAACCTTTTTAGTGACTTCCCTAGGTTTCCTTGAAACGCTAGCCACTAGGCACACACCTTGGTTACTCTTAGGGATGACTTCCCTAGTAACCTTGATCTTCCTAGACCTAATTTGTGTTCCATAATCAAATGGAACACTATGATACGTCAACTTAGGCTTAGGTTTGTGACCCAAACCCTTCTTGCCCTTGGTTGACTTTTCTCTCTTTGGCCCTAGATGTTGACTTTGAGTCCTAGACCCTTGACTTTGACCATTAGACCCTTGAAATTGATTTTGCATCTTATTGAAGGTCTTTTCAAGTTTTTCAAGCCTTGACCTCAAGGCTTGGTTCTCTAATTCTAATTGCCCAATTTTAGAATTTTTATTTAAACCTTGGGCATGGTTCTTTCTAGGCATATGTCTAGTCCATTTGGGGATGAGACCTAGATGCTCTTGTACCTTTCTAATGGTTTCCCTAGGTAGGATTTGTCTAGAATTGTTTGACCTAGGGTTGTCCTTAGGTAAAATATTTCTAAGGACATTAGTCTCAAATTTCTCCTTCTTCCTAAGGTTGACTTTCTTAGCTCCTAAGCAATATTCTCTATTTATAGCATGCTCTTTTTGATAAATAGCAAGATTGCTAAAATTATTTCTAGCATGCTTTTTGACATTATTTGAATAAGGAGCTTTATTTAAGAATACCTTAGGGTTAGCTTTGGAAGCTCCCCCTACTTGTGGTGCTTCTTTTTGCCCCTTCTTCTCCCCCATAGAGCATTGACTCCGATAGTGTCCCGGTAGTTGATAATTGAAGCAAATAATGTGCTCCTTGCTTTTGATGGTTGTTGGGGGACCGACATCCTTAACTTTGGTGTCGTTTGAGCTTTTCTTACTCTCTTTGGGCATTTGCTCTTGTAATGCCCACTTTCCCTACACTCAAAGCAAATTATATGATTTTTATTTTGAAATACCATGTTTGAGTTACCTAGAGTGGTGATAGGTGCCGGAATTGGAGCTTCTTCATCTTGACCGGATGTCGAAGCTTCTTCTTGTTGCTCCGGAGTGAAAATTCTTTCCTCCCCCTCAATCCTAGAGGTGGAGGTTCCTTCTACTTCTTCCACCGATCCAGAAATTGATTCCCTATCAACTTCTGAATCCTCAAGGTCTTTAGATGATGATGTACTTGCTTGAGCTTGAGAGGGTGAGCACTCCTCTTCTTCTTGAACTGACGATGAATTTTCATGGACCTTTGCCACTTGGATCCATAACTCCTTAGCATCCATATAATCCCCTAACATGCACACAATATCGTTAGGGATCAAATCAAAAATAAACTTTACTACCTTCATGTTTTTCTAAAAGGCTTGGATTTGATCTTCACTCCATTTCTTCTTCTTGAGGAAACCACCCTTTGGTCTTTTTGGATATTCAAATCCATCCATCAAAATAGACCATTCCTCAAAATCTCTCATCATAATAAAATCTTCAATTCTTCTCTTCAAAGAATTGAAGTCTTCTCGTTCGTATAGGGTGTAGGGCACCGGTGTGTTGATGTCCCATCCTAGTTGTCCTTGGACTTTCATCTTCACCCTCTAGCGTGCTCCCTTAGTTATTAAATTTCAAGAGCGGCCTCGCTCTGATACCACTTGTAGGGGATCGTTGGAATGCTAGAGGGGGGTGAATAGCGTCGTGCTCTGCGTCGATGAAAATCGTTCGCGTGCTTGTCTACAATTTTCGTTAGTGCAGCGGAAACAAAGATAATAAAGCAATAACGAAAACACAAACACACAAACACAAGGATATAACGTGATTCGGAACCGAATGGTTCCTACTCCACGGATCGAGCTCGGATGAACTCTAGTGATGCACACGCAACCACTAATCACAATTAACTCCTTCTCGATACAAGTCAGAGGTGGAGAAACCTCGTACAATGATTACACTAAGCAATACAAAAGATACAAGCTAATACAAATGAGAAATACAATGCAAGTAAAGAAAAACACTTTACAAGAGCATTTTGGTTACTTGATCTTTGATTGCCTTGGACTAGCCTTGAATGACTGGAAAGTACCGACTCTCCCCTTCAATTTGCCCAAAAAAATCGCTTTCTTTTTCCTCCTCCACGAGCTCCTTTTAAAGCTTCTACCTGTGCTGGAAAAAGTCGATCAGTCGACTGATCGGTACCATCAGTCGACTGATGCCACTGTTGTCATGAGACAACAGTTAGATCCACACTGGAAAAATCCAATGGATTCATCATCAGTCGACTGATTATGATCATCAGTCGACTGATCAAGCCATCATTCGACTGCTGACTGCAACGGTCGAGTGAGACTCCATTCTGTGCTCCAAAATCCGAGCATCAGTCGACTGATCACAAGATCACCGATCGCTATACTAATCGGATTGTCCACCTATGGCGATCGCTAGGGGTCACATCAAACCCTAGTTGACTCTTACCAGTCGACTGACACACCTCAAACATGAGGTTTTAGCCCAAGTATGGTTCCCCCATACTTGCTAGACCACCCTTAGCCTAGACCTAAGCCTTCTAGCCACCTCCATCAGCCTCACGCCTCTCGGATCCCTCCAAGTCATCCATGACTTGTTCATCCATCGCGCTAGCCTTCAGGTGCTTCCATCGGCTATGTCATGCTAACGGTGTCTACACCGCCAAGGCACATTGGACTTGCGCTACTCCACTTGGACTTTACGCCGCCAACCATTGGACTTATGCTGCCAAGACTTCACCCTTGGATTTTACGCCACTAATATCAAACCCCTTGGACTTTCCAAATGCCAAGACTCAAGCTTGGACTTTCCCTTGCCAACCCATGTTGGACTTTCCATGCCAAGACCCATGCTTGGACTTTTCTTTGCCAAGACCCATGCTTGGACTTTACATTGCCAAGACCCATGCTTGGACTTTCCCAAATGCCAAGTGTCCCACTTGGACTTTCCATGACAATTACATTGTCATATGTTTTTGTCGAAATATCAAAATATTCCTCGAGCCAAGCTCGAGTCCTGGTCAATCGTGACCTGGGTCGATTGCACCAACACTCTTGTCCTAGAACACCCTAACAAAATGGAGTGATGGAAAGGAGAAATTGTGCCCTACAAGAAGCGGCTAGGACAATGCTTAATGCACACTCCTTACTTAGCTACTTGTGGATGGAAGCGGTTAACACCGCTTGCTATATCCAAAATCAAGTCTTAATCCATAGGTTTTTAGGTAAAACATCATTTGAATTATGGAATAGTATAATTCCTACAATTCATTATTTCAAGATATTTGGATGCAAAGTCTACATTTTAAATACCAATGACAATTTAAGAAAATTTGAGTCCAAAGCGGATGAGGGAATCCTAGTTAATTGGATACTCATGTACTAGTAGAGGATATAGGGCTTACAACAAGAGGACTCAAAAGGTTAAGGAATCATCTAATGTCTAATTTGATGAATCTACTAGTATTTACCCTAGGAAATCCTCCATTGATAAGGATATTAATGATAAAAATCAAACATTATCCAAAAACTTCAAAATCTAACCTTAGGGGGTAATGATCAAGGGGGAGGTACAGGGAGCATTAATCATGGGGGAGGAAGAGAAGCTTCTGATGATGAAAGGAGAAGGGATAATCATGATCAAAATCAAGTTAATTCACCTCCTAGAACATTGAGGATTCATCAAAATCATCCTCTAGATCCAGTAGTGTGAGAATTATCCCAAGGAGTTAGAACTAAGTCCTTTCATAGAGCTCCTACTAGTCAAGTATCTCTCATCTCATAAATTGAGCCTAAATCGATTAATGATGCATTACTTGATCCGGATTGGATCTTAGCAATGTAAGAAGAATTGACTCAATTTGAAAGGAGTCAAGTATGAGAGTTAGTCCCTAGATCCAATGATAGCACTATTGTTACCACTATATGGGTCTTTAGGAATAAGTTGAATGATCAAGGAAAAATAACTAGAAACAAAGCTAGATTAGTGGCAAGGGGATTCAATCAAGTTGAAGGACTTGACTGTGATGAGACTTATGCACCAGTTGCTAGGTTAGAGTTAATTAGGATCCTACTAGGTTATGTCGCTCACATGGGATTTAAGTTTTATCAAATGGATATGAAATTGACATTCTTAAATGGATTTATTAAGGAAGAAGTTTATGTAGAACAACCTCCCAGGTTTGAGAGTGTTGATTATCCAAACCATGTATATAAGCTTAGAAAAGCTTTATATGGGTTAAAACAAGCTCCCTAGTCTTGGTATGGAAGATTATCATCTTTCTTAATTTCTAAGGACTTTAGAAGAGGTCAAGTTGATCAAACTTTATTCATAAAGTCAAAGTCAAAAAATATCTTTGTTGCCCAAGTGTATGTTGATGACATCATTTTTGGGTTAACAAATGATGAACTACTCTAAGACTTTATCAAAAATATGAAAAATGAGTTTGAAATGAGTCTAGTTGGAGAGTTAAATTTCTTCTTAGGTCTACAAGTTAAGCAAATCAATGAGGGAATTCACATATACCAAACAAAATATGCTAAGGAAATGGTTAAGAAATGTGGTTTGAAAAATGCTAAAGTAGTAAACCTTGTTGGTGCAATCGACCCAGGTCACGATTGACCAGACTCGAGTTTGATTCGAGTAGTATTTTGATGTTTGACATTGATGTCTGAAATGTTTTGGGGAGATTGTTGGTGCAATCGACTTGGGTCATGATTAACCGGACTTGAGTTTGACTCGAGGGGATTTTGATGGTTGACTAGTGTTGACCATGTGACAAGGAAAGTCCAAGTATGGGTCTTGGCAAGGAAAAGTCTAAGCTTGAGTCTTGGCATGGAAAGTCTAACATGGGTTGGCAAGGAAAGTCCAAGCATGGGCCTTGGCAAGGAAAGTCCAAGCTTGAGTCTTAGCAATTGGAAAGTCTAAGGGGAATATTGGCAGCGTAAAGTCCAAGGGTGAAGTCTTGGCAGCATAAGTACAATGGTTGGCGGCGTAAAGTCCAGGCAGAGTCTTGGCAGCGTAAGTCTAATGTGCCTTGGCTGTGTAGACCACATTAGCATGACAATAGTTGATGGAAGCACCTGAAGGCTAGCGTATGAATGAACAAGTCATGGATGACTTGGAGGGATCTAATAGACATGAGGCTGATGGAGGTGGCTAGAAGGCTTAGGTCTAGGCTAATGGTGGTCTACCAAGTATGAAGGCACCATACTTGGGGTTTAAACCTCATGGATGAGGTTATCAGTCGACTGCAGGAATTGACCTAGCAGTCGACAACCAGGATTGGGCAGTCGACTGATGGCCTATGTAGTCGACTGATTTGAATATCAGTCGACTGTTGATTGGGTATCCGGGAACAAAAAGTTCTCGAGTTGACTGTTAGAGTTCGACAGTCGAGTGATGACTCGATCAGTCAACTGATGGTCTATCCGTTGGAACTTATCCAATGTGGCTCATGCCATTGTGAGACAACGACTACAGGAGCAGTCGACTGATGCTCCCGATCAGTCGACTGCTAGGTGAAAATCAGCTCAAGTTATAGGTTTAAAAGGAGCATGAAGAGAAGATTTTGGCTAAGGTTTCTTGAGGAGTTTTGGGGTGATTTGCTATTGCAATTTGGGGTCTCCAAGTACAACTCAAGCAACCAAACAAGCAAGCTTCCAAAATATTGATTGTAAAGTTTTCTTTGTATTCTTTTGTTGTATTTCATTCATATTTTCTTGTATATCTCATGTATTGTTGTTGTAATCACTGTAAGAGGTTTCTCCACCTCTGACTTATTGTCGAGAAGGAGTATTATTGTTTAGTGGTGTTGGTTGCATTGCTAGAGCTCATTTGAGCTCAATCCGTGGAGTATGAACCATACGGTTTCGAACCACGTTATATCCTCATGTTGAGATTGTGTTTGTGCATTTTGTTTTTGTTATTATTATTATTCCGCTGTGCACTAACATGATTTGTAGAAATGAACGAATTTCGATCAACCGACGACAATCGTTATTCACCCCCCTCTAGCGAGCGCACAGGTCCTAACAATTGGTATCAGAGCGGGTCGCTCTTCATCGGCTTCGCATCCAAGGGAGCAAACACGCTAGAGGGCAAGATGGATTTTCAAGAGAAATTGGGTGACAACATTAAAGTTTCGCCTTCCTTCGACCGCGAAGATTTCGCATATTGGAAAGGTAGAATGATGCATTTTCTAATGTGTGACTTTGACAATTGGATTAGTGTCTTAGTAGGTTTCGACACTCCAAAAGACGAAGAAGGAAGAAAAATCAAGAAGAAGAATTGGAGCCAAGACCAACTCCGATATTAAAACATCAATAATAAGGTAATGGGTATATTGTTTAATGTAATTCCTAATGATATTTTGATCAAGATAGGAGATTGCAAAGATGCCAAGGAGATATGGAACAAATTGGCAAAATTCCATGAAGAGCCTCACTCAATCCAAGAAGATAAGGAAGAGGAGGAAGAGAGCTAATTCTCATAAGAAAGTAAGGATTCGGAAGTAGAAGAGTGCTCGACATCCGAGGAGGAAGAAGAAGAAGTGGAAGAATTGGAGGTTGAAAGACCATCAACATCCAAGGAAGAGGTAGAATTGGAAGAAATCTCAACCTCTAGGATTGAGGGGGAGGAAGTTAGACCATTCACTCCGGAGCCAGAACAAAATCAAGAAGGGGCGTCTACCTCCGGGAGAGATGGAGAACCCACTCCGGCCACCACCACCCTAGGTAACTCAACACATCATTTCAAAATAAAATTCATATAATGTGTTTTGAGTGTAGGGAATATGGGCACTACAAGAGAAAGTGCCCTAAGAAGGTCAAGAAGGCTCAATCGGTGCCAAAAGCCAAGGATGTCGGTGTCCCCACAATTAAAAGCAAGGAGCACGTGATTTGCTTCAAGTGCAATTCAAGGGGGCATTATAGGAGTCAATGCCCTAGGAGGAGCAAGAGGGTCAAAGAAGGAGCATCACAAGTAGGGGGAGCCTCTAAGGTAAACCCTAAGGTATATTTAAATAATGCTCATTCTTTAAGTTATAGGCAAAAGCATGCTAGAAATAATTTTAGCAATCTTGCTATTGTACATGAAGAGCTTGCTAGAAATAGACACTATTGCTTAGGTGCCAAATCATACAATGTTAAGAATAAGGAGAAATTTGGGACTAATATCCCTAAGAAAATTTTACCTAAGGCAAGTATTAGGAAAATAGAAGATCACCTAGGGATCAATCCTAAATGGATTAGACATATGCCTAGGAAAGGAAAAAATACTCAAAGAAATAATGGGCCCACAAAATTTGAGCAACTAGAGTTGGAAAATCAAGTCTTGAGGTCAAGACTTGAGAAATTAGAGAAGACCCTTAGGATTATGCAAAATCAAATGCAAGGGTCAAATGATCAAAAATCTAGGCCAAGGGGTCAAAACCTAGGTTTTAGGAAGCAAGGTCCAACCAAGGGCAAGAAAGGTTTGGGTCACAAACCTAAGCCCAAGAAGACCTACCATAGTGTTCCATTCGATTATGGAACACAATCTAGGTCTAGGAAAACCAAGGTCAATAGGGAATTCATCCCTAAGATTGACCAAGGTAGGTGCTTAGTGGCTAAGGTTTCAAGGAAACCTAGGGAAGCCATTAAGAAGGTTACAAGGGGAGTTATCCCTAGAGTTAACCTAGGTAAGACCCAAATGACCAATGCTTCTAAGCCTAAGAGGATCATTAAGAGAGTATCTAGGGAATTTGTCCCTAGTGAATACCTAATTAACCCAAGGAGCTCAAATAGATATTGGGTTCCTAAGAGCGTGATTGATTCACGCTAAATGAGTTTAGGTGTGCCAACCTTAAATGTATGGGTAGTTAACCTAACCATGGTAAAGGTGACACTTTAGGTCATTTTCAAAGTTATGAATACCTTGGAAATAAGTTTGAATTTTAATCCTAAAAGATTTTAGGATGTGCCAATATTATTTAAGAATTATGAAAAATAAATCAAATTGGCACAATTTAGGTTTAGAGGTTGAGATGTGCCTTTTTGGATTTTTGGCACACTTGGGAGATAAGTAATAATATGGAAAAATAAATTTAATAATAACAAATGACAACTAATATTAAAATTTAGGTATTATATACCTTTATATTTTATTTGTCATATAACATGTCATGACATCATATCTACTTTTAATCATTTAATATGTCATGATATTACTTAGGATTAAGGTTAAATGTCATGTATGCTTAGATTATATTATATGTCATAACATCATGATCATTGGCCATGTTTGTTTATGTTATCTTTTATGCAATGATCATTTCATGCATTAATAAAAATTGAGTTAAGGACAATACATGATTTGAAGTCCCATCTATAAGGGAATCAAATAGTGTCGCCTTATAAAAATGCATGAAACCTTAGTTTATGATGAACAAAATCTACATCTCACATCACATTGACATGTATGTGTATTAATACACCCTAGATACATGTGAGATGCTAGAAAATGAGTTGAGTTCAAGGTGCATAGTTTTTGCATCTAGATGAACTAAAACTCATTTATATCATGGATGGATCATTGGGAAAGCTAATGTACAAGTCATGTGCATTTATCCCAAAGAATATGATCTAATATAAGGTTTTAAAAAATATTTTAAAAATTATTTTGAAAAACCTTGGTGAAGTCTATCTTTTGTTAGCAATCACCATTGATGATGTTGATACAAAATGAGCTCAAATATTGAAGTTTTTTTTTTCATTTTTGAACTTTGTATCAATTTCACTATTTTGTGGGTAAATTATTTTTCCAATATTTTTCACCCAATGTATTGCATATAAGTAATGTACGTATGAATTTTCACGATTTTTCAAAATACGTAGAATTACTTATGAATTTTCAAGATTCATTTCTGATAATTGAAATTCAAAAATTTCAGTTATCAGTCGACTGCCGCTTGATGGCAGTCGACTGTTGACTGCCAGAATTGATTTCGAGTAAACAAGGATGTTTAACCCATGTTTCAACTATGTTAGGGTTCTCTAACTGCTCCTAACCCTAAGATATACTTTGAAAAATATTAGAAAGGGTGAAAATCCATTGGATATAGATTAGAAGAGTTGTTAGGGTGTGTATCAATTTTAAGGTGTGGGAAAGTTCAATGTTGAACTTTTAACCTTAATTTTTGATGGTTTAGTGTTCCTATTGGCTTAGAGACTCTCCAAGGACATTGTTGGTGCAATGGTCAAGGGGGAACAAGCCTTTAGGGGGAGGTATTCATCATGGGATGATGGATGTGTTCTTCCTCACGAGGGGGAGAATTGGGAATGTGAGATGACCAATTTGGAAATTGGGAGAGTTTATAGGAGTGCCTCTCTTAAGTGATATGAGACTTATCACTAGGAAGATTGAAGGCATCCTAGATGCTTTTGTGCCAAGGAGAGATTGTAAGATCTCATTGGGATATGAGACATTGACCTCCTTGGGGAGAACCTTTTTGATGTATGTCAAAAAGAGGGAGAATGTTAGAATTACCAATTTGGAAAAATTTATAGGGGAATTTGAGTTAGGGTTTAGGCCTAACTCAAAGGTGTTTGGTTTTTGTCAAACATCAAAAAGGGGGAGATTGTTGATGCAATCGACCCAGGCCACGATTGACCAGACTCGAGTAGTATTTTGATGTTTGACATTAATGTCTGACAATGTTTTGGGGAGATTGTTGGTGCAATCGACCTGGATCATGATTGACCAGACTCGAGTTTGACTCGAGGGGATTTTGATGGTTACTAGGGTTGACCATGTGACAAGGAAAGTCCAAGCATGGGTCTTGGCAAGGGAAAGTCCAAGCTTGAGTCTTTCCATGGAAAGTCCAACATGGGTTGGCAAGGAAAGTCCAAGCATGGGTCTTGGCAAGGAAAGTCTAATCTTGAGTCTTGGCAATTGGAAAGTTCAAGGGGAATATTGGCGGCGAAAGTCCAAGGGTGGAGTCTTGGCAGCATAAGTCCAATGGTTGGCGGCATAAAGTCCAAGCGGAGTCTTGGCAGCGTAAGTCCAATGTACCTTGGCGGTGTAGACCACATTAGTATGACAATAGCTTATGAAAACATCTGAAGGCTAGCGTATGGATGAACAAGTCATGGATGACTTGGAGGGATCCAATAGACATGAGGCTGATGGAAGTGGTTAGAAGGCTTAGGTCTAGGCTAAGGGTGGTCTACCAAGTATGGGGGCACCATACTTGGGGTTTAAACCTCATGGATGAGGTTATCATGATCGATATGATGGTCACCGATCGATGGCCGAGTAGTCGATCGATCCGATATTAGCCGATCGCTTGTGCATTTAGGAACATAAAGTTTTCGAGTCGACTGTTAGGGTTCGACAGTCGAGTGATGACTCGATCAGTCGACTGATGGTCTATCCGTTGGAACTTATCCAATGTGGCTCATGCCGTTGTGAGACAATGACTACAAGAGCAGTCGACTGATGGTCCCGATGAGTCGACTGCTAGGTGAAAATCAGTCTGAGTTTCAGGTTTAAAAGGAGCACGAAGGGAAGATTTTGGCTAAGGTTTCTCGAGGAGTTTTGGGGGTGATTTGCCGCTACAATTTGGGGACTCCAAGTGCAACTCAAGCAACCAAACAAGCAAGCTTCCAAAAGATCGATTATAAAGTTTTCTTTGCATTCTTTTGTTATATTTCATTTGTAATTGCTTGTATTTCATTCATATTATTGTAAGAACTATTGTAAGAGGTTTTCTCCACCTCCGAATTATTCTGAGAAGGAGTTATTGATTAGTGGTTGCGTGTGCATCACTAGAGCTCATTTGAGCTCAATCCGTGGAGTATGAACCATACGGTTCTGAACCGCATTATATTTGGTGTTGTCCTTGTGTTCTTGTTGTTTTTATTTTATTGTTATTATTTCCACTGCGTATAACAAGTGTTGTAGACAAGCACGCGATCAAATTCCGTCAAGCGAACAATGACGCGCTATTCACCCCCTCTAGCAGGCGCAAAGATCCCCAACAAACACCCCTATGACTACTAATACAAAAATAGACAATGATTAAGAAGGTAAATTAGTTGATCCAAAACTTTATAGAAGTATAATTGGTAGTCTACTATACTTAACTGCTAGTAGATCCGATATCTTATTTGTGGTAGGTATGTGTACTAGATACCAATCATGTGCCAAAGAGTCTCACTTAGTGGTCGTTAAGAGAATCTTAAGATATATCAAAGGCACACCAAATGTAAGACTTTGGTACCCTAGGACTAATTTTTTTGATTTGTTTGGGTATATCGATTCCGATTATGCGAGTTGCAAATTGAATCGGAAGAGTACTAGTGATGGATGCTAATTTTTTGGATCCTCCCTAGTTAGTTGGAGTAGTAGGAAGCAACCTTGTGTTACTTTATCCACCACCGAGGTGGAATATGTGGGCACGGGTGGATGTATAGCTCAATTTCTTTGGATGAGACATACTCTAGAAGATTATGAGCTACAATACTTCAACATTAAAATTTATTGCGATAATGTGAGTACCATTAATTTGACCAAAAATTCGATACATCACTCTAGGACCAAGCACATTGAAGTGAAGCATCACTTCATTAGAGATCATGTGGCAAAGGGGGATATTGAATTTAACTACATAGAATCTAAGTCCAACCTTGTCGACATTTTCACCAAGGCTCTCCCTGAAGCGGATTTTTTATCACTTGGGAGAGAACTTCAATATGCTTTGTAGAGTAGCGGTTTAGGTTTGCATGATCCTATAGAAAATCTAGGACTATACCTCTAAGCAATCTCACAAAAGATCTTAGAATCCATGATTTTTATATTAAGCCATTTAGACATAATGTGAGATGTTAGGAAGATGCATTTGGTTCATCATGCTTGTTATGATACATTACTATGAACCAATATGACATCTAGAGACATTAATCCTTAATTGGATCAATCATTGGGAAGGCTTATATACAATTGATGTACACATAGCTCAAAGAACATGTTTGGAAATGTCAAATTAAATAACCTTCAAACTATGTTTATCACATTTTGAAAAATATATTTCACTTGATCAGCAAAAGTGGTACAAGGTTGTGAAAAACTTTAAAGCTTTTGCTAGATTTCAAATTTGTATCCATCTCAAAATGTGGAAAGGATATATTTTTCAACCTATTTTTATTTGATAGGAAATGACTTCACAAATGTGTTCCCAAAATTTCGTGAATTTTTGACTTCTTTTGAATTAGTTACACATTTCAAAACTTGACTGAAAAACCTATCAGACTGATAGCAGTCGACTGGCGTTTGTCACCAATCGACTGGTAAGCTTGCCCCGGACCAGGTTCATTCGGTCCACTGGGTAGTCCACTGCCACTCCACATAACCCTTGGTAGGCGATTGCCCAGTTCGACTGGTCTACAACAGTCGACTAGCAATAATCGATAGTCGACTACCATTGTTGGCCATGCCCACAGAATCTGTCGTAGCTAACTGATCAGTTCGATTGATCTCCAACAGTCGACTAGCCCATCGTGGCAGTCGACTGCTGTCGTGGTTATTAGAGTTATCCGACTCGATTTGGCTTGCAAAAACCCGAGCTCTCCTCCTTTCTTCTCTCCCACTTTTCCTCCGCCGACACCCTCTCACCGTTTTCTCCCTCCTTCAGGCGTTCCGACCATCGATTCTCACGTCGTCCGCACCTTCCTCGGCTTGAGATCCTCTTCTTCCCGAGGATCTCGCGCTTAAATATCCGCCACAGTCAACTTTACAGCTAGGGTTCCCCTTGGTTCTGCATTTTTGGCAACCATTGGTTCCTCTTTCTGCCACCTTCAGTCGTACCACCTAAGTAAACCCTATAACCTAATCTTGGATAAGTTGTTTATTTAATTCTTACACTAACCATTGTTTAATTTTATGCATTTATTGTCATGCATTCTTTTTCATAATGCATGTTTAGAGTTAAGCATTTAGTGTCAAAGACTCGCTTTCCACCTTCCGGTGAGGGCCAGTCTAACCCCACTCCATCTGTCGATGCTCGTTTTCCCACTCTGGGCCATGAGTTAGCCTTTAACTCTAATAAATTTCAACTCATCCCTCCTTGATCCTTGGATCCTAAGTTCTTCCAATCCAACTGTTTTGACATTGTCCAAATCATCCAATATTACAAACTAGAGTCCTTGGTCTTTTGTGAACACCCAATAAACTCTACCTTGCTTTCTGAATTCTTCAATAATTTACGCTCAGTTGGAGATGGGATGAGGTATCAGACTCGTATTGTTCAATGCAATCTGTGCTGGTACAACAATGCCATAAGCATTTATGTCTTTTGATGTTTGGATAATCATTTGTAGTTAGGCATTAATTGTGATTTAATTGAGAATGTGTTAAGTGTCAGGGAAATTCAAGTATAAAAACTTGGTGAAGGAAAGTCCAAGTGTGATCTTGGCAAGAGAAGTCCAAAGAAAGGTCTTGGCGACGTAAGTCCAAGCATGTAGTCTTGGTGGCATAAAGTCCAAGCAGACCTTGGCGAAGGAAGACCAAAGGCAAGGTCTTGGTAGTGTAAGTCCAAGCATGTAGTCTTGGCGGCGTAAAGTCCAAGCGGTCCTTTGGCAAAAGACCCAAGACATGACGAAACCGAGGGAAGCTTTTGGAAGCAAGCGTAAGAATGAAGGAGTCACAGACTCGAAGGGATCCTGGAGGCGCAAGGCTGAAGGAAGGGCTAGAAGGTTAAGTGTAGATCTAGAGGGTTAATTCAAGTATGATTTATTCATACTTGAAGTGTATCGATCGTGGTGCTTGCCGTCGATCGCTTAGTCACTCGACCGGGTTGGTGAGTTATGTGGCCAACAATGATCGCTAGGGTTTAACAATGACCGTCCACCATCGCTGATCACTATACCTAATATTCAATTTCTATAAGTGGACATCGACACAGAAGGTTCTCCAGTCGAGTGATCACTTGGAGCACTCGATTGGTTACTCAATCAGTCGACTGATGGTATTATCAGTCGACTAATCAGCTTCCCATTGGGTAGCGACGATCACGAATTTTACTTGTCAGAAGCTGTTGGATTGCTTTGATCGAGGTTCAACGAGAAAATCAGCCTCTTCTCTATAAAAATAGGCCATGGGGTGCTTGAGGTGGCTAGTGCTTACATTCATACTCATACTCTCAAGCTCCCCAAGTCTTCTAAAGCTTTCTAAGTGATTTCTAACCTCTTATTCTCTAATTTCATTTCTATCATTTGTAAGAAGAGAGGTTCATTTGCAAAGAAGGCTTCTCCACCTCAAAGGAGCTCTTAGTGAAGATTGGCTTGGGTTGATCCACCTTACGGATCGCTGTGGAGCAGGAGCTTAGTCTCCGAACCACGTAAATTGTCTTTGTTAGTGCTTGTATTAACTTGTCTTTGTTTCTTTAGTATTTTCATTTTTGCTTCCGCTAACCATTTGTGTAGAAACAAAAAAAGACTATTCACCCCCCCCTCTAGCCTTCCAAAGATCCCTAACAAGTGGTATCAGAACCCGAATCGTGTCGGAAGATATAACCATCAACCGGAGCACAATGGATTTTCAAGAGGGGTATAGCATGGCGAGGCCTCCATTCTTCGACGACAACAACTTCGGATATTGGAAAGGTAGGATGGAATACTACCTTATGAACGATATTGAGAATTGGTTTAGTGTTGTAGATGGGTTCGAGAAGTCGGTCGACGAGTTTGGAGTGCTACTACCAACCAAGGATTGGACAAGGGAAATGGCAAAGAAGACACAAGCAAATGCAAAAGCAACGACCACACTCCAATGTGGTCTATCAAAGGAGCAACTATCCAAAGTAGGACCCTTCGAATCTGCAAAGGAGCTTTGGGAGAAGCTCATCGAACTAAATGAAGGGTCAAAGGAGACAAGAAGAGCAAAGAGGGACCTTTTGATAGGTTAACTCCAAAGTTTCAACATAAAGACCAATGAGACCGTGAGCCAAATGCACGATTACTTCAAAGAGGTAGTAAATGGACTACATGTAATAGGTGAGAAGGTCGAAAACCGAGATCTTGTAAGGTATGTTCTTCAAGATGTTCCTAGAACAACTTTATGGGCATTGATGGTTGAGTCTCTAGGGACCTTTCCTTAGTTAAGATAGATGAACTATTTTGTGAATTTGAGTTGCATGAGCAAGCTAATACTTCTTCGAAAGAAAAAGGTATAGCTCTTGTTGTAGGGAAGAAGGACAAGAAGAAGAAGGAGAAGAAAGAAGTCTCTTCATCATCCGAGTGGAAGAAGAGTCTTCGAGTAGTGATGAGGAGCTATCGGCTAGTGAGGTGGCTCACTATGTGAAGAGGTTTGGTGGGAGATCAAGGAAGCTCACCAAAAAGGATGTGAGGAGGATGTTCCAATCCTTAAAAGGTAAATCTTATAACAGTTCAATTTCTACTCCTAATGTTACTTGCTATGGTTGCAACAAAAAGGGGCACATCAAGCCAAATTGTCTGGAGCTACAGAAAAAGGAGGAAAAGGAAAAGAAGAAGAAGGACAAGAAGGAGGAGAAGAAGAAGGAGGTCATGGTAGCCCAAACTTGGGACACACAAAGCCTAGAAGGTTCATCCGATGAGGAGGAAATGTGCCATGTCACACACAACCTAGCACTCATGGCCATGGAGGATGAAGCCGGAAGCTCAAGTGAGGAGTCATCATCATCCTCAAGGGACGAATCGTCCTCTAGTGACGATGAGGTAAAAGACTCCCCTAGGATATAATTACTTTATAAAACCATTGCATGTCTTCAAAATGCTTTAAATAAATCAAAATCTAGGATTAAGGATTTAAAAGTAGAAATCAAGGAAATTAGGAATGTAGAACTTTCTTGTAATGATGCATGTTCACTTAAGGATGAAAATGATGAGCTTAAAAAAGAAATAAGTGAATTAAGAGCATGCTTAGAAAAATTTACAAATGGCTCCAAATACCTAGATATGATACTTAGGGATCAAAGGGTTATGATGCGGCGAGGAAGATTCGTTCGCTTCCTTTCAATGCGATGAAGCATGACAGGAGCTTTGGGGGTTCTCTCCGGCCGCAACAATAAAGATGAAAGAGTAAAGCAGAGAAATGCAAAACCAACACAGGCAACAAAACCAAGACACAGGATGTAACGTGGTTCGGAATAAGGATTCCTACTCCACGGAGGTCAGCTCTCTCACCAGATGCAGTGTCAAAGCACTTTCAATATGAACGTCCTCCTTCACGGAAAGGAAACTTCCGGAGGTGAAGGAGAAAACCTCTTACAGTCAAATCACGATACAAGAAAGAGTACACGCAAAGCAAAGATCACTACTCTCCTTCTCTGGCGTAGTGGTAGCTCTCCTTCTCTTGATGCGTCTTCGTTTCTTGCTAGTTGGAATAATGCGGATCCTCCTCCTTTTGTCCTCTTCCTCCCTTTTATCCTCCTCCTCTGATCCAGCATTACCTCACGAGTTGTCCCCATCGTACACGTGGCCATCACGTCCACCTGAAGAATAATTCTGTTACAGATACGAGGAGCGAAGGCTCCTCGAAATATTGTGTGGGGACCCCCCTTCTGTTACATAACACCTCTTCATCTATATTTCGGGAAACTAGGTTAGTCTGTCCCTCTCAACCATCTGCTTTTGGTGAAACTAACTTAGGTCTATAGCTCACGGGTGGCATAGCCCTTAGGCTCCTCACCAGCCCGAACCAACTCCCCTTCTTCCCACACCAAACTACCTCCGGACTGACTAGGCCGAGTCGATTCTTATCCGTCCCATCTGCTTCTAGGCCTATCTAGCCGAACCGATTCTTGCTTATTTCCTAGCAAAGCCCCCCCCCTCGCCTCTGCTTTGTCGTGTCGATTACCTCCACTAGCTCGTGCCAATTGTCTCAGGCGCTTGCGCCCGAACCATTCCTCCCCTCTTTCTCCGTCGAACCAATCATTTGGTTCGGGTAATGCCTTACATGCGAGCCCTCCTATCTGGTTCATAGAGAAGAGGTAACAACAGTATCATTAGTCAACCCCCAAAATAGTCAAGCGAAGTTATAAGCTTGACTTTCCAACTATATAAAGTCCCTACTCCATCCTTGGCTCATTAATTCAATTTCACTCTTCTCTTATAGCTCCACCTTATATACTTGAAGCGGCCTAATGGGCCCATGGGCTCCGCTTCTCCTTTTCTCTTATATAGTTGAACCGTCACAAAAACCCTATATAAATCACCACCTTTTCCTTTTAGGTATTACTTAGCGTGCCTAACAATCCCGTCCCTTCCACTTCTTCCCTCTAGCGGTTTTCACCGGCGGCATTTTAGCTACCCAACCCTTCCTTTCCTACACGCTTCTCCTCTAACCCTCAAGTAAGTGTTCTGTCCTGTTTTATACCTATGACCCCTAAGACCACCCCATCACCTGCGTGGTATGAGCACACCGTAACCCAACTAGACTGCGACCATTACTTCTTTAACCTTAAAGATAGGTTCATAGACCCTTCCATAAAATGTTGTTTTACGACCAAGATGCACCGACCACACCGTCCTCCTCCCAGTTTGACTTGCTTCTTTTCTGAACAGTTCTTTAATGGCCTGTTTCTATCAGCACCCTCCACTTATCTAGAAATCTTAGACTTTTACGGACTACCTTTAAACCAATTTACCCCCAATTCCTTTCGCATTCTATCGGGGGTCTCTATAGTATTTCAACACCTAAATCTTCCTCTATCTCCTCAAATATTTCATTGTTTCTTCCAATTAAAATCTTCCAAAGCAGGCCTCTTTTACCTGTCTAGCCGCCCGGACTGCCAATTTCTAATGAATATGCCCACTTCCCATAAAGGATGGGAAGAATTGTACTTCTTTATTCAGCTTCCGGTACCTCTACCCCACTCGGACACCTGGAAGTTAGAACTCCCTGAACTACCTTCTTTCCGTGAAATGAGGACCCAATGCCCTTTCTCGGAAGTTTATAAAGTACTGGGAGAGTCACACTATTGTTCGAACCACCTAATGAAAACTCCCCTCTTGAGTCACTTTGGGTTGTCCCCCTTCCCTTCAACGGCCTCAGCCGCCATAGGTAGGATGACACTTACCCTTCAATATAACTTTTTATTTGCATCAACCATCTTTCTTATCAACGCATTTTGCAGATAATCTAATGCAGGACGCTCTAGTGAAAGGAGAAGAGGTTGAGGCTGCCAAGAAGAAGAAGACCTCAACAAAGAGAGGCAAGTCGGTGGAAGCCCCTTCTTCCCCTCGGAAAAGATTGCGGCTCATTAAGGAAGGAGCTCCCAGTTCGTCAGCTCTTCCTCCCTCTTCTTCTGGTCAGCATGACTCCCAATCTTTAACCGTCTATGAATCGAGGATGAGGGATACCACCCTCTCCGTCCCATCCTCGTCCCCCCAAGGAGGAGATTCCCTTTCCAATTCTCCTGCTTCATCCTCCCTTCCTCATGATTCTCCCCCGCCTTTCCGAACCGAATCCATCTCCGCCCCTATTCCCTCCGAAACACTTACCTCTCCCACCCCTCTTCAACGTGTCAGTTCCACTCTGCCTTCTGAGGGGGGAGATCTCCCCCTCCCGAACCCTTCAATGACTACATTGGGGTCCCAACTACATATCCATCACCTTTCAGAGGTGAAGTTCTTCAGCTGGCCGAGGTAACTACTTTCCCCTTCCAACCTTTAATGTATTCATACATGTACATGCCACTATATGTCAATGCCTGATGATGGCATTTTCCTCCCTTCAGGCCTCAGCTAAGCATAGCAAAATGGTATCTCACATAGCTCAATTCCAATCCAGTGTGGAGGCGCGCCACTTTGCCTCCTTGGCGCATCAAAAACAACTCGCTCGGCAATTAAGCGAGAAGGAGCAAAAGGAATCAGATCTGAGGGGGCAATGTGAAGACTCTATGACACAATTGGCTCTGGTTCAGAGCGAGAAGGAAGAACTTCAACGAAAAAATGAAGACCTTGAGCAACAGCTCTTCCTGCAGTCCAGCAAGCTTCAGCAGGTGGATCTTCTTACCCATGAATTAACAGGGTACAAAAGACAGCTTGGAGATGCCATTATTCAAGCTGCTGATTCTTCTACTACCATTCAGCAGCTTCAGCAAGAACGTCAACAGCTTCGACTAGAACGCCAAGCGTGGGAAGCCACTAAAAAATCTTGCATAGAGAAGTGTCAAGAGCTCTCTTCCATGGTGGCTGCCCTTCCTCAAGCCCTATCAACAGCGACTCGACAACAATCACACCTTCATTGAGAATACTCCAAGGCCCTTTCGGCTCTGGGTCAGTAAGTCATAAAAGCATCAACTGAGAAAGATGCCCTGGCACCAAATAACCAAAGTCAAGCCAATCAGCCGATTGTCGCTCCAACTAACCAGTTGCCAATCTCAGCTGAAGGAGCAAGAGGCTGACCTAAAGGGGCGGTACGTCAAGAAGGGAGTGGATCTGTTCATACTTGGCTTTGATGGGTCTTCAGCTCTAAATGCTGAACGGGGATATCCACCCCTCGGCACGGACACTAGTTATCTAAATCCTGTAGATGCATTGTCTAAGTGTCCCCCCGAGCTCTTTAAACTGTAACCTATAATATCTTACTCCCTGTAATGACTCTTTTCTTGATGTTGAAGAATGTTTATATTGGCCCAGCTTTTTATTGTTCTTTTTGTACGCCCCATTGCGGGTCGGGAATTCTAAATTAACTCTGTGCTTTTTTCTCTTTACAATTACGTTCCTTTTCCCACGTCGCCTGGCGCAATCACCTCCTTTGTTCGGGAGCTCACTCAGAAGGTCCCGGATGATCTTATTCATGTCCGACCCAATTTTGGCTCGGCTAAAGATTAAATTACTTCAGTCTTTTGATCTTCTTCCTCTACCTTGCTGCTTCGGAAATGATATCTTGATAAGTACCTATTCTGTTGCTATTATGATATTAGTCTCTTCACCTTCTTCTCCTTCCCGAGAACTACTGCAGTTCCTTTCCCCTCAACTATAAATTATCACCCCCCATGTCTTCGTCCTTCCATCTTACTCTCATGCTTCGGCGGAACACCCTATTGAGATTTCCTCAGATTCTGAATTTTTTGAGCTACAGGACTGGTTTACTGGGGACACTGAAGATTCCGAGACCCGCTCGACAGCTACCTCGCCCTTTCGCCCCCTTCCTTTTCCACCTCACACCATAGCTCCATCCCCTTCTGCAAAGAGGTCTTTCCGAGCGCCCTTTCCCTCCTTCCACAATCGGGTGTGGAACCCTCCTTTAACATGGGAATACACAGTGGGAGATCCCCGGGCCTCTGCTGAACTTCCTCCACTTCCACCGGCCCTAGCTTTCATTCCGGTCTCTCCGGCGAGGATCCGTCTGCCCCCTTTTGATGAAGCTCCACTAGTGATACCTTTTGCTCAAGGCGAGCTCTACATAGTCATCTTGGCACCCCCCCCCCCCCCCCCCCCCCCCCCCCCCTTCTAACAATTCTCCTGTTAAGAGTAATCATAAAAAGCCTACATATATTAAATGATGTAATTATTCTCATGTATGTTAATAAAAATGAAGAAAGGAATTGGTATCCATTCTTGTCGTTTTCCTGTGGAGGTAAAGTTTCTGCCATCAGAAAAACTGTAATCTCACCTGAACATATTTTTTCTTACCATTTTCATGGGATTCGGACCCTTTCCCTCATAATTACTGTACCAGCGACTTTTCACTTACTGTCTTTACGCTTCCCCTTTTTTATTAGCATTCATTATCCTTATTTCCTCTGCGAATGAATGTGCCCTCCTCCTTTATCGTTATAAGGACCTCTAACCATTGCTGTACAACATCCATCTTCTCCTTTCTCTTCTCCTCGCCATGGACAAAATGTCTGAACAGGGCAGCAGTTCCCCTCCTTCTGAAGGAAAGGCCGACGAACAGCGTTATATTGCTAATTTGGAGGAACAGGTGAGATACTTGCAGCAGCGATTGAGGGAAGTTTCTGCCAACAACTACTCTTTGCGCCAACAACTAGCCGGGTCCCAGAAGGAACTATCTAAGCAAATCTTCTTGCAACAATCTTACCTTCGGCAACTATTGTGCCAACCCTAGCAGCGCAAAGGAACTCCGTCAGTTCCTCGCAACAAAGAACTGTAATACCCTATATATAAGGGTTTCTTTTGCTATTTTCTCCTTGTGAAGGAATTGGAATATGTAATCTTTCTGAAACAGTGAACTTTCTGTAATGTAAGCCTTCACCCCTACTTTTCCCGCTTGTCTTCTTCTTCCAACATTTCTTAAGTTGTGCCACATTTTACCTCCTCGTATGAAAATACAATGGATACACCGTTCCTTCACCTCTTCATTGCGTAGGGATCACGCATATACCTTCCCCATACCAAGGTAAAATGACATATAGCTGAGGGCCTACTTCGGCTCCTCTGCCTCTTTACCATATAGGGAATATAATAATCCATAGTCGAGGAATGACTCAAATCTTTCATTTCACGAGGATAAAGATGATAGATAACTGTGGAGACCTCCGTTATTCCGTTCCACCACCACACGGGAATAGAATAATGTATAGTTGAGAAAGGAACTCAACTCTTCCGTTCCACCACCGCACGGGGATAAAATAATATACAGTTGAGGAATAAGCTCAACTCTTCCATTTCACGGGGATAAAAATGATAGATAATTGAGGAGACCTCAGTTCTTCCATTCCACCACCACACGGGGATAAAATAATGTATAGTTGAGAAATGAACTCAACTCTTTCGTTTCACCACCGCACGGGGATAAAATAATATACAGTTGAGGAGTAAGCTCAACTCTTCCGTTTCACGGGGATAAAAATGATAGATAACTGAAAAGACCTCAGTTCTTCCATTCCACCACCACACGAGGATAAAATAATATACAGTTGAGGAATAAGCTCAACTCTTCCATTTCACGGGGATAAAAATGATAGATAACTGAGGAGACCTCAGTTCTTCCGTTCCACCACCACACGGGGACAAAATAATATATTGTTGAGAAGTAAGCTCGACTCTTCCGTTTCACGGGGATAAAAATGATAGATAATTGAGGAGACTTCAGTTCTTCCGTTCCACCACCACATGGGGATATAATATATAGTTGAGAAGTAAGCTCAACTCTTCCGTTTCACGGGGATAAAAATGATAGATAACTGAGGAGACCTCAGCTCTTCCGTTCCACCACCATACGGGGACAAAATAATATATAGTTGAGAAATGAACTCAACTCTTCCGTTCCACCACCACACGGGGATAAAAATGATAGATAACTGAGGAGACCTCAGTTCTTCCGTTCCACCACCACACGGGGATAAAATAATATACAGTTGAGAAATGAACTCAACTCTTCCGTTCCACCATCGCACGGGGATAAAAATGATAGATAACTGAGGAGACCTCAGTTCTTCCGTTCCACCACCACACGGGGATAAAATAATATACAGTTGAGAAATGAACTCAACTCTTCTGTTCCACCACCGCACGGGGATAAAAATGATAGATAACTGAGGAGACCTCAGCTCTTCCATTCCACCACCACACGGGGATAAAATAATATATAGTGACCAAAGGCCTTCTGTATAAAGAGTGCGCTGCTTTCAGGCCACTATTCTTCCTTCCTTCATCTCGAAGGTGAACACCTTCATCCATCCCTTCTTATGCAAGCAAGGGTTTTAGTACATAACGGGCCATCAGAGAAATAAATCATCGTTTCCCTTTTGCTTAGGGCCTCCTTTTCTATAAACTAGGAGCCCAATAGCCATTATAAGCCCATTCCCCCCTCCTTTTATAGGGGATGCTTCATCTTCCTTTCTTCTGTTACCTTCCTCCCTTCCACCTTTTCGTCTCCTTTTTCTTCGTCTATTCTTCTTTCCGCCGTCATCCTCCGGTGCCCCAGTCACCTACCTCAGCGCTTTCCTTCTTTCTCCGACGGGCAGGATGCATTCCTCTTTCTTCCGAGAAATAGCGAGTCGTTACTCACATATCAAACGGGGTGAGAGCCAGCCACCATCTTCATCTTCGCCCCTCATCTATTACCATCCCACCTGCCCCATCTCTCCCTTCTTCTTCGCCTCTGCCTGAAACCCTTATTACACCCACCCCAGATGAAACCGAAGTAACCGGCCCATCCTCATTTCCCCTGTTATTTATAAAACCTAACTCTCCCATTTTCTCCCCCTCCGCCTTGGGTATTCGAAAGTCGCCCCCTCTTTCATCACAACCTGAAGAGGAATTCAAGGAGGTAGCGCATCCATGCCCATCGACTACCGATGCTTCTATATCCTCGCCTTCTTTTTCTCTGAAACATGACACCGCCTCTGAACCTATGGTAGTTGATATTCCTCCACTGCCTATCTCCCCTTCTGCCCATCGCCTGGAGAGCCCCTCACCTCCTATGGGCACTAGCCCAGGTCCTTCTACTTCTCGCCTTCCCAACGAAGGTTTCTTCAGTCCTATGCTCACTATATCATCCTCTCCAGATTCCTCGCCAAACCAATCCCCTTCCGCAACTTCTGATGTGCCCACCTCGCAACCAGCCATAGTACACTTTCCCCCTCAGGTTCTTGATTCTTTACCCCCGACTTCTACCCCTTTGAGCCTCCTGACCAGTGCTCCTTCTTCTTTTCCCTTCGAACCTCTGTCACAACCTATGGCTACTACCCATATTCTTCCTCTTATAAGCGAACCTCCACCTTCGATATCGTCCGTCCCATCTTCTTCCCTTTCTCCCCGGGGTATTCGAATCTTGAATTTAGAAGAACTGGTTCCCCGAATGGAAGACCTGTGCCATGCTTTAGAATTGGTATGTTTCTCCAATCAACTTCTTTAACTTTCCTAACTGAATGACTTCTTTCCGACAAACGGCTTACAAGCCCTTACCAACTATTAAGAATTGGATCGCTCCCTCCAACAATATCGAGCTCAATCCCTGAAGCTGGAACAGCAGCAACGGGAGGATCTGACGTCTGCTCAAAATCGAGAGCACCTCTTATCGCAACAACTGCAGCAATGTCAGGAGCAACTGACAGAAGCTCACTGCCGACACCAAAAAGATGCCGAGACTATAGCGGCATTGCAAGAACAACAACGAGCTTACACAGAATCACTCTCACTCTGGCGGGATGTTCGGCAGGCACAACTTGACAAGGAGGCCTCCTCCTCTCAAGAATTGATAAGTCTTCGAGAGCAGGTAACAGAGCTCCTTCAAGAGAAGCAACGAGACTCTGACATCATCGCCCGCCTGCGGGTTCAACACCAGAAAGAAGAGGACAAAATAGGGGACCTCCGCACTCGCCTGTGCAAGGAGGTACAAGAAAACTCCTCCCTCATAACTTCTAGGGCGCATGCTCATGCCCGTATACGCAGGCAAGAAACCTCCCTCCAGAGGCTGGGCAATGAGCTCATCTGCACCAGATCCTACTCCGAGGCGGTAGAGGGAATTTCGGCCTCAATGCGCCAGAATACGGTGGATATGATGAACCTTATCTAGCAGGATCAAACTTCCCGAGCCGATGATATCTCGGTCCTGGCAGATGCTATTATGGAAGTATCCCGACGTTATAGTGACATGCGCCGAGCCCTTCGGGAGCAACAAGAGAAGTGTCACAGGCTCCATCGGAATCGGAGCCATGACCGCCCAAACCGACAGGAGCGGCTAGCCATCCTGATGTGCGCCACCTATCAAGACGGGTTTAATGAGGTGGTTCGATAGTACACTGATCAAGGGCTTCCTCCAGTGGACCATCCTACTTTCTCCTTAAATTGGGAGGCCGGCTTCCGACGTTATCCTCCCGATCGATTTAAGTTATAACCTGATGTATTGCTTCAGAACATGGTCCCCTTGTTATCTTCTTTTCTTTTTCATAGTTCGCTATAAGGACGATAGTACTACTATAAATCAATCAAACTCAGATGCGCTATACATCTAATCAATACAACAAATTATCAAGTACATCCCCTCAAGAACCCCTCAACTCCTTTTCTTTTATCCATCCTTTCTTATACAATGTGAAAAGGTTTCAAGTGAATAGCGTTCCATGGTCGGGGAAATTCCTTGCCACTAGATCCTTTAGATAATCGCATTTGGAGCTAACTTTCCAGGATCTCAAGCAGGATTAACTTTACGTAGAACCCAATCCCCTTCCTGAAATCTTCGGGGCATCACCTTTTTATTAAAGGCTTGCTGCACTCTCCGCTTGTAAAACTCCGCTTGCCTTCGTGTCGTCTCCCTCTTTTCTTCCACCAAGTCCAACTCAGTGCTTCGAATAATTTGGTTATACTCTGGCTCATACATCTCTACTCAGGCGCTATTTAGGAGAGCTTCGACCGGAATAACAACTTCCGTCCCATACACCAGGCTGAAAGGAGTTTCTCCCATTGCAGTTTTTGGTGTAGGCCCAACTCTTGAATGAGAATTCTATTAGTGACTTCAACTTGCCCGTCAGCTTGAGGGTGGGCTACTGAAGTAAAAGCTTGTTGGATATTGAGACTTTGGCACCATTCTTTAATTTTCTTGCCCTGGAATTGTCGTCCATTATCACTAACTATCCTCCGAGGAATACCATATCGACAAATAATATTCTGCCACAGAAATTGTATTACAGCATTCTCAGTAATTTTGGCAAGAGGCTCTGCTTCCACCCACTTGGAGAAGTAATCCATGACCACAAATAAAAATTTCTTCTGCAAAGGTGCTACAGGCATCGGACCCACTATATTCATTCCCCACTGATCAAAAGGGCATGAAGCGACCACAACTTTCATTAATTCAGCCGATTGCTCGGACCGATTGCTATGCTTTTGATAGGCTGGGCAAGTTTGCACTATACGAGCGGCATCTTGTTGGATAGTAGGCCAAAAATATTGTGCTAACAAGGCCTTCCTTACTAAAGCTCTCCCCCCAGATGATTACTGCAGCAACCTTCGTGAATCTCCCGGAGTACCCATTCAACATCTTCACTTCCCAAACACTTCAGTAAGGGTCGTCCAAAAGATGTCTTGTATAAGTCTCCGTTTAAGAGGGTGAATCGTCTGGCTCTGCACATCAGAGCAGATGCCGCCCCTTTTTCTTTGGGAATCTTTTCATGTTGTAGATAAGTTATGATGTCGGTCCTCCAATCAAGGATCGGATTCGGTTCGGGCGTAGCCTCCTCCACATTGCATATTGTTAGGGAAGTAGGGATTTCTACGCAGACCGTTTCAAATGACTTCACTACTTCCATAGCGCTAGCCACCCGAGCCAATTCATCTGCCTTCCCATTGTTCTCCCTTGGAATTTGCTTCAAGAGGACTTGCTGAAAATGAGCTTTTGCTTTCTCGAAAGCTTTTAAATACTTTTGCAACCTTTCTTCCCGAACCGCGAAAGAACCTTGAAGCTGTGATATCGCCAGCTAGGAGTCAGAGTGGATTATAATCGAAGAAGCCCTTACAGCTTTGGCAGCCTGCAATCCCGCTATAATGGCTTCATACTCCACTTCATTATTAGATGCCCGATACCCCAGGTGTACGGCTATGCGAGTCTCCTCTTTATCAGGGGAAATTAACAAAACACCAACGCCGCTACCCATAGATCCTGAAGAACCGTCCACAAATATGTTCCATGCATCTGACCCTTCCTCTTTTGTTGATAATCCATCTTCCGAACCAAAAGGTACTTCCGCCAAAAAGTCAGCAAGCACTTGAGCCTTGATAACGGTTCGGGGTTGGTAATGAATGCCATATTCACTTAGTTCTACCACCCATTTAGCCAATCTCCCAGAAAAATTGGGCTTAGTGACAACCTTACCCAATTCACTATGAGTCAAAAGCGAAAATCTTGTCTAAATTTGCGAGGTAGTCGGGACTAGGAAGTTCCCTTGAACCGGCTTCTCTAGCTCGGTATAGCAGGATTGACCCCCTTGAGATCTATAAGTTGTGGTATAATAGCTATAATATAATAGGTTGTTGATGAGAGCCTTCTTGTTTAGGCCCGATGGCTCCCTCAGAGGGCGACCAAATACATCCTGATGGTTCTCCACCGCTTGGCAGCTAGCGGAAGTCCGGCTAAATATTTCTTCAACTCTTGGAAAGTCTGCTCACATTGATCGTCTCATTGAAATTTGGTAGCTTTACGCAGGATCTTGAAGAAAGGTAACCCTTTGTCCGTCGATCTGGTTATGAATCGGGATAAGGAAACAATCCTCCCCACTAGCTTTTGAGTCTCTCACAAATTAGTGGGTGACTTCATATTGCACAGTGCTTGCACCTTCTCGGGGTTAGCCTGCATCCCCTTCTCAGTCACTATATACCCCAAGAATTTGCCGCTTTTTACCCCGAACATGCATTTTTTGGGGTTCAGCTTCATATTATACCGTCTCAGTGTAGCGAAGGTTTCATTTAGATCCTTAACCAAATCCCGAATGATTTTTGATTTGACTAGGATATCGTCCACGTAAACTTCCATATTTTTCCCTTTTTGCTAAGCGAAGATCTTATCCATGAGCCATTGGTAGGTGGCCCCTGCATTTTTTAGGCCGAAGGGCATTACCACATAAGCGTACAACCCTCCTGCCGTCACAAAGCTAACCCTCTTCTGATCTTCCTTAGCCAAGGGTATTTGATGGTATCCTTAGTATGCATCCATTAAGGACACCACTTCATATCCTACAGTAGAATCTACCAACTGATCAATATGAGGCAAGGGGTAGCAGTCTTTAGGGCACACTTTATTCAAATCGCGAAAGTCAATACACATCCTCCACTGCCCAGAAGGCTTGGGGACCAGGACTACATTGGAGACCCACTCGGGAAATTGGATTTCCTTCACATGACCCGCTTTTAACAATTTATCTACTTCCTCGGCTATGACCTTGTCCTTCTCAGGTCCAAAGTGTCGCCGCTTCTGTTGGACGAGTCGAACTCCTCTGGTTATGTTGAGACGGTGTTCAGCAACACGAGGGCCGATCCCCGTGAGGTTATGCACATCTCCTGCGAAGATGTCTTCGTTCTTCTTCAGGCAGGCCACCAACTCCTCCTTGGCCTCCAGCTGCTGTGCCACCCGTGTGGTCTTTCCCGGAGCTATTTCCACCAGCTCCCCTTCCTCTATCTTGTCTGCTTTGGGGGGAGATTCTTCCAGGACGCATACATCAGACATGACGATGGCCTTTCCTTTGAGATCCTCGGTTCGGGCCTTCTTCTGATCATCCCGAACCATCTGCACATAACAACTCCTAACGGCTTTCTGTTCGCCTCGGACTTCTCCCACCAATTGTCCTACTGGGAATTTCACCTTCTGGTGGTACGGGGAAGCCACCGCCTGAAAAATGGCAAGGAAAGGTTGACCAAGAATGGAATTATAAGTGGACGGAGCGTCCACAATGAGGAAAGGGACTATACTGGTTTTTTGGCTGGGCTTTGTGCCCAGAGTCAGGGGCAATGAAATCTGCCCTATGGGGTGGACCACATATCCCGCGAACCAGAAGAGGGGTGTGGCCACATCTTCTAGTTGGGCATTTCCCACCTGCATCTGTCCAAAGGCCTCCTAGAAGAGGATGTTGATAGAGCTTCCCGAGTCGACGATGCCACAGCCGCCGTAGTTGGCGAGGATATCTGAATAACTAAGGCTCGAATGGCAGCAGGACGCCTCGGAGATCTTCCGGCCCGAATAAAACCGGCGGCGCGGTTTGGATAGTCTGGTCGATGATGATGGCCAGACTTTCCATGAGGCGGGCGTATGACTTCCACGCCCGATTGGAGTCCCCATTAGTGGGTCCTCCTGCAATGACATGAATAACCCCCCATGTGGGGGCATTATTTGGATTAGATGAGGGGCCCTCACCTAATGGGCCTCCTTGAGAAACAACCTCCTGGGACGGCGTTTGAGGGTCAGGAGGAAAAGTAACTTGCGGTGGTTGGTTATACGACCCTGGGCGAGCCATATTGGGTCGTTGCCCTATTGTCTTGGCCCTCTGTCTGAAGTCGCAGTGCGGGTAAGCGGCTCGGGCGCTCGGCTCCTCCTGTAGCGAAACATCACCTTGGCATGGCCATACTCCATATGGTATTGGTAGAAAAATGGGGCGGGGGGTTATGTGATACTCCCAGATATCACGAGTCAGTTGTAGTAGACCCTGCTGATCATAGAATTCCATCTCCCTCTCCTTCCAAGTCCTCGCGGGAGGAAGTGCATCGGCGGCCATAATCTATAATGGCTACGCAGGGCGAGTGCCCTGTAACAATAACCGAGGCCTGGGAGCCTCCAGTAGAAGAGGTCGCACATATCCCCGACGAGGGGCTGCTTGAGGGGCGGCGGGGCGATTTCGTTCGGCTGTGACTGTTGCGGCAGCACGTTCGACTCTCCGCACTTGCAGTCCTTCTTCCTCGTTGATGAACTTTTTCGCACGACTTAACAGCTCCTTGTAGCTATTAGCACGCTTCCTCAAAAGAGAATTGAGGAAGGGGCCCTCCTTTAGCCCGTGCGGGATAGCGACTCTGAAAGCTTCCGACCTTGCGGAAGGGATACTCCTGGCTGCGGAGGTGAACCGATGAAGATATCCTCTGAGTGATTCTGAGGGCCCCTACGTAATGTGCAGCAGGATAGAGGCGTCATGCTTATACGCCTTACAGTTGGCGAACTCCTGGCGAAACATCCCCTGAAAATCAGCAAAACAGGTGATAGACCCCGGGGGCAGGGTGTTGAACCATTTTTGTGTCGAACCGGTTAAGGTGGTCTGGAATACTCGGCACTTGAGGGCGTCGGTATAGCAGTGGAGCGAGGCCGCTCCAGCAAATTGTGATAGATGTTCTTCCGGATCCGTTGAGTCATCATACTTTTCTACTTGGGTATTCCGGAAGTATGATGGTGGGACTTCTGAAAGAATATCCATGGTAAAAGGGCTTGGCTCGTAAACCTCCGGAGCCCTGGTTGACCTACTTTCACCCTGTTCTTCTCGTCGAGTCTGGGTGAATGGTATAGTATTCTGATGTGCTCGCCCTCCAGGCCCCTCTCCAGGCACTACTTCAATGTTAATGGCTGCACGGGGTGGAGGAGGCACTTTAGGGGATGGGCTTCGAGAAGAAGGTTCACCAGAGTGAGGATGAAGGTATCCTGTCCTTTTTCTTTCTCTAGCGAGGGCCTCAGTTACAACGTCGTCAACTAGAGCCCTCAGTTGTGATGGCAGTATGGTAATGGAGTTTTCCTCCACTGCGGAGGCAACTGGGTGTTGCATCTCTTCTGGCTGCATCTCTACGTCTAGTTCAAATGTTTCCCACAGACGGCGCCAACTGATGCGGCGAGGAAGATTCGTTCGCTTCCTTTCAATGCGATGAAGCACGACGAGAGCTTTGGGGGTTCTCTCCGGCCGCAACAGTAAAGATGAAAGAGTAAAGCAGAGAAACGCAAAACCAACACAGGAAACAAAACTAAGACACAGGATGTAACATGGTTCAGAATAAGGATTCCTATTCCACGGAGGTGAGCTCTCTCACCAAATGCAGTGCCAAAGCACTTTCAATATGAACGTCCTCCTTCACGGAAAGGAAACTTCCGGAGGTAGAGGAGAAAACCTCTTACAGTCAAATCACGATACAAGAAAGAGTAAACGCAAAGTAAAGATCACTACTCTCCTTCTCCGGCATAGTAGTAGCTCTCCTTCTCTTGATGCGTCTTCGTTTCTTGCTAGTTGGAATAATGCAGATCCTCCTCCTTCTGTCCTCTTCCTCCCTTTTATCCTCCTCCTCTGATCCAGCGTTACCTCGCGAGTTGTCCCCATCGTACACGTGGCCACCACGTCCACCTGGAGAATAATTCTGTTACAGATGCGAGGAGCGAAGGCTCCTCGGAATATTGTGTGGGGACCCCCCCTTCTATTACATAACACCTCTTCATCTACATTTCGGGAAACTAGGTTAGCCTATCCCTTTCAACCATCTGCTTTTGGTGAAACTAACTTAGGTCTATAGATCACAGGCGGCATAGCTCTTGGGCTCCTCACCAGCCCGAACCAACTCCCCTTCTTCCCACACCGAACTACCTCCGGACTGACTAGGTCGAGTCAATTCTTATCCGTCCCATCTGCTTCTAGGCCTATCTAGCTGAATCGATTCTTGCTTATTTCCTAGCGAAGCGCCCCCCCTCCCCCGCCTCCGCTTTGCCGTGTCGATTACCTTCACTAGCTCTCCCGTGCCAATTGTCTCAGGCGCTTACGCCTGAACCGTTCCTCCCCTCTTTCTCCGCCGAACCAATCATTTGGTTCGGGTAATGCCTTACATGCGAGCCCTCCTATCTGGTTCATAGAGAAGAGGTAACAGCAGTATCAGGTTATTTACAATAAGGTCGGAATAGGATATAGGCCTAAGGAGAAGGAAGTAGCTTTCACCTCCCTAATTAGTAGAAAATCAACCATTAGGAGCAAGGTTAGAAAGGCATGGGTTCCCAAAAGCTATGTAATTAGTGCTATCGGTCCTAAGATTTGGGCATCTAAGACTTGTATTTTTCATGTTGTATAGGTAGAAGGACCAAACTTGTGGATTGTTGATAGTGGTTGCTCAAAACATATGACCGGTGATGAGAGTAAATTTTCCACAACCAACCACATTAGCAAGGGTACTATGTCTTTTGGAAATAGTGGAAAACTTAAAATTCTAGGAAAAGACACAATTGAGGTATCTCCAAATCTTGCTATTCATAAAGTATTATTAGTTAAAAATATGAAATTCAACTTGCTTAGTGTAAGCCAATTATATGATGTCAATTTTGATGTTCAATTTAACTCTTCTAAATGCTTTATAAGACATAAAACATTAAATGATTGCATGTTAGTAGGATATAGGAAATCAAATATTTATTATGTTGATTTATCCTATGCTTCTAACATCTCCCCTAAGTGTCTTATAGCAAAAGAAGAAGAAAGTTGGTTATGACATAGGAGGCTTGGGCACATCAACATGAAAAATATTGCCAAGATAGCCAAGATGGAGCTAGTAAAGGGTTTGCCAAAAGTCAAATATCTCAAGGACAAGATGTGTGATGCATGTCAAGAAGGAAAACAATCAAAGTCATCACACAAGGGTAAAACCTTAATTAATATGTCTTTACCTTTAGAACTTTTGCATTTAGATTTATTTGATTGTCATAGTACTCCTTCTTTAAATGGTAGTAAATATTGCTTAGTTATAGTTGATGATTTTTCTAGATTTACATGGGTATATTTTATAAAGCATAAGGATGAAACCCTGGAAATAATCATAGGTTTTAGCAAAAGAGTAGAGAATGAAAAAAGTCTCAAAATCAACCGGATCTATAGTGATCATGGTGTAGAATTTGAGAATTCTAATTTCTCAAAATTTTGCTTAGAACAAGGGTACAAGCATGAATTCTCTTGTCCTAGAACACCCCAATAAAATGGGATGGTGGAAAGGAGAAATCGTGCCCTACAAAAGGCAGTTAGGACTATGCTTAATGCATATTCACTTCCTAGCTACTTGTGGGTGGAAGTGGTTAATACCGCTTGCTATATTCAAAATAGGGTTTTCATACATAGGTTTTTAGAAAAAAACACCTTTTGAATTATGGAATGGCACAATTCCTACAATTCACTATTTTAAGGTCTTGGGATGCAAAGTCTACATCTTAAACACTAAAGACAATTTAGGTAAATTTGAATCCAAAGCGGATGAGGGAATCCTAGTTGGATACTCATCCACTAGTAGAGGGTATAGAGTTTATAACAAGAGAACTCAAAAGGTTGAGGAATCCTCAAATGTTCAATTTGATGAAACCTCTACCACTTACTCTAGAAAATCCCGCATTGATAATGATATCAATGATAAAAATCAAGAAATTATCCAAAAATTTCAAAACATGACTTTAGGGGGGTAATGATCAAGGTGGAGGTAATAATCAAGGGGGATCAAGAGGAGATTCCGATGATGAAAGGAGAATTGAGGATAACCAAGATCAAAATCAATTTAATACACCTCCTAGAATATTAAGAATTAATAAAAATCATCCTCTTGACCAAGTTGTAGGAGAATTATCTCAAGGTGTTAGAACTAGGTCCTTCCATAGAGCTCCCTCTAGTCAAATAGCTCTTACCTCCCAAATTGAGTCCAAATCAATCAATGATGCATTGCTTGATCCGGATTGGATCTTAGCAAAGCAAGATGAATTGACTGAATTTGAAAGGAGTCAAGTATGAGAGCTAGTTCCTAGACCCAATGATAGCACCATTATTAATACAAGATGGGTCTTTAGGAATAAATTAGATGATCAAGGTAATATAACTAGGAATAAGACAAGGTTAGTTGCAAGGGGCTTCAATCAAGTTGAAGGACTTGATTATGATGAAACTTATGCCCCGGTTGCTAGGTTAGAGTCTATTAGAATCCTATTAAGATATGTCTCTTACATGGACTTTAAACTCCATCAAATGGATGTAAAATCGACATTCCTAAATGGGTTCATTAAGGAAGAGGTATATGTAGAACAACCTCTCGAGTTTGAGAATATAGACTATCCAAACCACATATACAAGCTTAGAAAAGCCTTATACGGGTTAAAACAAGCTCCCCGAGCTTGGTATGAAAGATTGTCATCTTTCTTAGTTTTTAAGGGGTTTATAAGAGGTCAAGTAGATCAAACTCTCTTCATAAAGTCAAAATTAAAGAATATCTTTGTAACCCAAGTATATGTAGATGACATCATTTTTAGGTCAACAAATGATGAACTCCTTCAAGATTTTATCAAAAATATGGAGAATGAGTTTGAAATGAGTTTAGTCGGAGAACTAAATTTTTTTCTAGGTTTACAAGCCAAACAAATAAATGAAGGAATTTATGTATACCAAACCAAATATGCCAAAGAAATGATAAAAAAATTTGGTTTGGAAAATGCTAAGGTACTTTCAACTCCTATGGCAACCAACACAAAAATAGATAATGATCAAGAAGGTAAAATAATTGACCCAAAACTTTATAGCAGCATGATTGGTAGCTTTCTATACCTAACCGCTAGTAGACTCGATATCTTATTTTCGGTAGGTATGTATGTAAGATACTAATCTTGTGCCAAAGAGTCCCATTTAGTAGCCGTTAAGAGAATTTTAAGATATATCAAAGGCACACTAAATGTAGGACTTTGGTACCCTAGGACAAAATCTTTTGATTTGGTTGGGTACACCAATTCTGACTATGCGGGTTGTAAGTTGGATAGGAAGAGTACTAGTAGTGAATGCCAATTTTTTGGATCCTCCCTAGTTAGTTGGAGTAGTAGAAAGCAACATTGTGTTGCTTTGTCCACCACCGAAGCCAAATATGTGACTATGGGTGGTTGTGTGGCTCAATTACTTTGGATGAGACACACTCTAGAGGACTATGAGCTACACTACTCCAATGTCAAGGTTTATTGTGATAATGTGAATACCATAAATTTGACCAAAAATTCAGTACATCACTCTAGGACTAAGCACATTGAAGTGAAACATCACTTCATTAGAGATCATGTGGCAAAGGGGGACATTGAACTCAATTACATAGAATCCAAGTCCAACCTAGCCGACATATTCACCAAAGCTCTCCCTGAAGCGGAATATGCTTCACTTAGGAGAGAACTTGGAATGTGCTTAGTAGAATAGAGGTCTAGGTTTGCATGATCCTATAGAAAATCTAGGACTATACCTCTAAGCATCTCACAAAATACCTAAGAAACCATGAATTTTGTATTAAGCCACTTAGACAATATGTGAGATATTAGGAAGATGCATTTGGTTCATCATGCTTGTTATGATGCATTACTATGAACCAAAATGTCATATAGAGACATTAATCCTTAATTGGACCAATCATTGGGAAGACTTGTGTACAATTGATGTGCATATAGTTCTAAGAACATGATTGGAAATGTCAAACAAAATATATTTTAAACTATGTTTATTATGTTTTGAAAAACAGTTTTCACTTGACAAGCAAAAGTGGCACAAAGTATTGAAAATTCATTAAGACTTTTGCTAGTTTTCAAAATTGTATCATTTTCGAAATCTGGAAAATATATAATTTTTAAATTATTTTTATTTGATAGAAAATGGTTTCAGAAATATGTCCACAAAATTTCATGATTTTTTTATATATCTTGAAATTTTGGCGCATTTCTGAAGTTGGGCTGAAAAGGTTGAAATTGGCATTTCAGGATGGGCAGTCGACTGCCACACTATATTTCTGCATTTTAAGTCTTGTTCTATCGCCTTAAGTGTAATCCTAAATATCCTAACCCTATGGTATAATAATCCAAGTTAATAAGAGGGTCTAGGACTATTTGATGCATTGATTTAGGGGGAGTTCTATGATACGTTAACCTTTCATTCCCTAAGTCTATATCATGTTTATTGTTGGTGCAAAGTTAAGACATATTTTCATATTATGCTTTGCTCAACATGTTTTTTACACATCATGAAACATGTCTTGGATTAAGGGGGAGCCTTATTTCTATCTTATACCTTAGTTCAAGACATACCTAAACTTTATGTTGGACCGAGCGGATCGCTAGAGGGGGGGTGAATTGCGATAAAAGCTTTTTCATCGAATTCGTTTCAAAAACACAAGTAAATGTAGCAGAAAAATAAAATGAACACAATAGGGTTTTACTTGGTTCGTAGTCTACGGGTACTACTCTAAGGCCCTAGTGGTCCTTGACCACGCACGGAGGACAAATCATTAACGAACTCCTCCTCGTTGGAGGTAGGAGTTAATCGAATACACAAAAGCCAAAGCTTGAGGTAGAGGGACACTCCCCCTCTCCTCGTTGCAATAAAAACTCATAGAGTAGAAAGTAAATACAAGAATTAATAGACGACTAAAAAAACTTTTACCGACGACCAAAAGGATGGAGGCTTAGGCTTGTGTCGTCGGCGTTTTTGTAGCACTTCGTCGTCGTGGAGTCGTTGGAGTGTCATCACATTACGGAGGCTTTAGGCCACTTTAGAATTGATGAAAACCCTTTAGAGAAGCCCTCCCTTTATAGTTTTTGAGCCCCTCATCGAGGGGATCTTCAGCCAATCAAAATTGGGCACAAAGCTCCTTGGAATGAGGTGATAAAGCTTGACTCCTCGAAGCTGATCCTTGACCATCAGTCGACTGATGGCCATCATCAGTCGACTGATGGCCATCATCAGTCGACTGATGGCAGCGTCAGTCGAGTCACAACCCTCAGCAGTCGACTGATGAAGGCAGTCGAGTGACTCTTGTGTGCAGTCGACTGATGCTTGCTGAAATCACAAGTTAGCTTAATAAAAACATAGTTTCGACAGCCACCGACCGTCCGATCTCGACCTAGACCATCTATGGGATGTCTTTGGTCGGATCTACGCTTAAGATCATTCCCGTAAGGAGGATACAACCTCACTTACGCTCACACACACGAGCTTACCTCGATACTTACTTTGTAGCTCTCGCTTCCGGCCTTCCACTTGATTCCTTTGGCTCCCTCCAAAGTCACTCGAGTGTCGCCCGACCACCGTGGCTTCCTCCGAGTGTCGCTAGCCTTCAGCTCCAGCTTTAACACTTTTTTGCACACTCGATTCAGCTCGTGATATAACGATATAAGATTAACTTTGTATCGTTTGCTATAATCAAAACTCAAGTTCGACTTAGGTGCCTACTGCACCAACAATCTCCCCCTTTTTGATATATGGCAAACCCATATACAAAGTTAAGGAAATAATATGCATGAAGAATCAAAGATTAAGTAGGAGTAATAGAGATTTTCTTCCAAGTACTCCCCCTTGAGGAAACCTCCCCCTTGACCGATGGTGAGTCTTGAAAGAAGATCTTAATCTCCCCCTTGACACTTGCTTCTCTAAGTGTACTTCGTTCAGTTACGTATTGCTGGTTGGTATCTAGGCATACGTTTAACATGTTGAGTCTGCGTGAGCACTCCTTGTACGAGTTTGGAACCTTTTGTTAACTAAAAAGAGTTAAGTTGCAAAAATTAAAGTTAAGTAAACATTTACTTAACTTTTGGCCATGAGAATAAGTATGAAGTACTAAGTTAAGTTATCAAAAAAAAAATAATCCCTTAACTTTGGCCTTTTTCTCCCCCTTTTGCCATAAATCGGAAAGAGGTGTTTTGAAAAATATAAGTATTAAGTTTTAGTTCGAAGTCCAAGCATGTTCCATATTATTTTGAAAATAATATACTAAAAATAAGCTCATCTATTGAATGTTCAACTCTTATTTAACTTGATTGATATGAAAGATCAACAAATCCTGGTCAGAGTCGGTTAATATAGATGATTGTATTCCGTGGTTCATGGCGATGCACTAGCTCTACATCTGGAATCAGGAGTAAGGTCCTAACATCTCACGCCCATCTACGTGGCTAAGTACACAAACACATTAGTCCTATGTGTTGTGAGATGTAATGGCTCCTTAAATCTATAAGTACATGATATCTAAGGTAAGCCCTAAGCTAGTTCCATGAACATGAAAAGTAAAAAGTAGTAATAAGGAAATATAATTTGAAAATTCCTACTCTACTACGCACATGCCCAATTTTTGTCTTAATAGATTGAATTCGGCTTCGGGTAGGGGTTTAGCAAATAGATCTACCAAGTTGGACTTCGATTCGACGTATTCAAGTTGTATGGCTCCGTTGGCCACATGTTCTCGAATGAAATGGTGTTTGACCTCTATATGTTTGGTCCTAGAGTGACATATTGGATTTTTAGTTAGGTTAATTGAGCTAATGTTATCTATGTGAATTTTAGTGTTTGTAAAGTCTAACTTAAAATATCGGAGAGTGTGCTTCATCCAAAGAAGCAGAGTGTCACACTCACCCATCGCAATGTATTCTACTTCGGTGGTAGATAAAGCAACACAGTATTGCTTCATACTGCACCAACTCACTAGACTCGAGCCGAGAAGTTGACAACAACCACTCGTACTCTTTCTATCGAGCTTACTACCGGCATAGTCCGAGTCGGAGTAGCCGATTAGTTCGAACTCGGTAGATCTAGGGTACCAAATACTGACATTAAATGTACCCTTTAGATATGTAAGGATACATTTAATTAGAGTTAGGTGAGATTCCTTGGCATAGGTTTGAAACCTTGCGCACATACTTACTGCAAATAAGATATCAGGTTGGCTCGCAGTTAAATAAAGGTGTTAAATACTGAAATTTAAAATATAAATTTAAAGGCTAAAATTTAGGAAAAATAATCCTGGGAATTATTTTGGGATTTTTGGAGAATTTTAGAAATTTTTTCGGAATTAAACAGGGCTTGTACGAAGTATTTACGGAGATAAGGAAAACCGACTTTTAAAGGGCCTGTTTTAATTAATCAATAGGTTTAATTAACCTAAGTAATAAACCTAGGTTATAAGTTTACCTTTTTTTTTTCTCCTCCGATCCCGATTTCCTTCGGCGCCGCTTCGCACGACACAGCCATCTTTTCTTCTCCCGACCTCGCGCAACCGTCGCCCTCTCCCTCAAGCACCGCCGCCGTTCCTTCTCCTCGCGCGCCTGCTACCACTGCCGGTTGCCCTTTCCCCGCACGTCGCCCACGCCAGAGCTCGCCTCGCCATTCGATGCGCCTAGGTCACCGCTGCCGGGGGTGACAACCTCGCCGTTGCCGTAGCCCTCTTTGCCACCGCCGACCTCTCCGGATCGCGCGCCGCACCGGCGGTCTACCACCCTCGATCGCGCACCCACCTGCGATTCTGCGCCGAGCCGCCATCCGTCGGTGACCGCTTGGGGAGGTAGTTGCTAAGGCTAAGGAGGAGCATGTCCTCGTCACAAGTGACAGATTCACTGTCCTCTGGATCCGTTCGCTGCCACCATTCGCCCAGTTGTCGACGTTGTCACCATTGCCACTCTTTCTGGTGCCCAGATCACCGTCTCTCTTCTCGTCACTAGATTCGCTGCCTTGCATCCGGGTCGGTAGCCATTGTCATCGGCCTAGCAATCTGGGGTCAGCCTTAACGCCGCTGCCATTGAAGGGGATTGTTAGAGCTGGGATTGTCTTGCTCTAGATCAAGTGAGGGATCAGATCTACGAATTTCCTACCCTTTGGATGGCTGGAATGTGAAGTGTTCAAATTATGGTGGGGACATTGAATTCGGAATGAGGTTTCGGTCGGAGCAGGTAAGCGGGTGAGTTAGGTCCCTGTCGATCGGTGTCGGAAGAGGTAAACACTGCTCTGCTCCTTATTTTTGGATGGCTGTGACTTCTTTTGTCTTAACGAGGATCCTTGTTGGGCAGGTGATTGTGAACAATGATCACAGTCGATGAACAGAGGAGTTGAGGATATGGGTTGTCGGTGGAATTCTAAGACAGGTAGGCAACATTCATAACATGATTTGAATGTGTTATTCGGTTAATTGTAATTGTTCAGTGGAGATTAGATTGTTGGTTGATTTCGGATAAATTTTGATCTGTGGGATAGATCTACTTTGAGTGGGTTGATTGAGAGGGTTGTGAGGGTCTATTTGGGTGATGTCGGCTGGGCACCATTAGGTGTTGGAGTTTTGTACAGATTTTCTGTGATGTGAGGTTCTGGTTAGGGATGTGAAGGCTGTGCATGAGTGGTGAATGGTTAATAGGGATTAATATGGAGGATTGATTAGGTTAATGGGATAACTAGATCAATCTAGTTGACCGGGATTTTATTAAGCATTTGGGTTAATTGGGTTATGTCCGAAATCGGCTTAGGATTCGATTTGATAGTGGATCATATTTTTGTGCTTAACAATAGTTATGTTGTATGCAGGTTTCGATCACGAGGTAGGCCCCCGGTCGTGACGATTTTGTTCTTGCGGACATTTTTATTCAGGCGGGTATTTTGACTTATCTTTTAAATATAGTCATTGTTGATATGCTAGTTAGGATAGCATGCAATAATTTTCATGTTTATATGCCTAGTATATGGTTGGTGCCTACTTGATACATGCATGTGATAGGTTATGCTTTTATCTTCCCTGTTTTTATTTGGATCATAGTTACTTGGATTATGGATATGTACATATTGATTGTACATATTATTCGGATAGGTATTTTGAGTAGGATTGACATGCTTTAGTATCATGCATCATCTTGCATGATTGCATGCTGGCTGGACGGGGTTCCATTATTGTTGAGCCTGCTTGACGATTACATAGCTTTGCACACACCTGCCACTCATGGGTTAGTGGTACATCGAAGGTGTGTGCGATGTTGCTTGTCGAGCTCATTGTCGGCTCATGGATAGCGATCGAGCGTGTGTGGCGAGGATCCCTCCTCTGGTCTATGACACCGGGAGATGAGAGCTTAGCTCCCCCACTCTGTTTGGGGCAGGAGGATAGGTGTACTTCGACAGCATCCTGTCCACTCGGTCACTCAGGAGCAGTGATGGCAGAGTGCACAGTTGTCATAGCCCTACCCACTCGGCTTCACCATCGCGTGTGAGGCGACTGACTGGCGTCAGGGGTGACCATGTCATTTGCACGACATGCACTTTGCACGGATCGCATTTGTATTATGTTTGCTGTATTATTGTATTGATGCCTTGGATGTTGCATATGATTGCCATGCATACAGGATTCATATTCGTATATGGTGACTTTATCTCTTATAGTAGGGCACATGCTTCTATATCAGGGTAGGAGATTGGTGTCTGATCCTTTTGCATTTATTTCTTGCTTACCCTATATTGAGATCAGACGACATGATTTTTATTGTTAGCTATATCTTACTTCGCATATCGATTATACCCGCTGAGTTCTTTGAACTTACCCCGTTGATTTATTTTTATTTCAGGATGAAGCTGTCAGGAGAGTCCAGCTGCCAATCCCCCTCGTCGAAATGGATAGGTTTTATGGGTCTTATGGTTTTGAATTTTGTATAGAAGATATGTTTAGGTCCTGATGTTTTGGTTATGTACTTGTGGAAGTTTGGGAATATTTGTGGTGTCCTTATGGACTATTCAATTAGTTGGTTGTATGTTCCTGCTCAGATGGCAGAAGGGGTAAGTCTAGATGTGATAGACTTTATTTATTTACTATGATGGTTGGCCTGAGGCCTTATGATCTGCATGTGTAGATGTTTTTGTTCCGGTCGTGTTGACCGATGTATAGTGGTCGTGTAGGCCTTGTATGAAAATTGGTATTGTCACTCGTATATGGGAGATGCTGCCGGATTTTTATCTGGCAGGGACTCTCTCGGGGCGTGACAATTTATTTGATATCAGAGCATAGGTTTCCGAGTTCCTTAGGGTCTATGGGTTTTCGGAGTTTGCCATGTTTGGCAAGTTAACTGGGGTATTTTTGGATTGGTACGGATTTTCGACGATTGTTATGTTTCAGAAATTCGAGGTATTATTGACGAGGTCAATATGGGGGATTTGGCGGCAACAAGACATCTCCAGACGGCTAACAGGTAAATAAATTCTAGAAAATTTTCTAGATTAAGTACATATTTGTATTGATTATATTCATTATGCGGTTTACTTAGGTGGTATCATTTTTTGTCTAGTATTGTTCTAACATTATATCTGTTAGACTGTTAGATTTTTAGGATTGTTGGTTTATCATTAGCATATGGTTATTAACCGCTATTACTGCTATACGTAACTAGTTATCATTGTGATATAAATGATTAGATATCATTGGTAGATGTTTACCTCTTAATTTTTTGACTAGTATTAGAATGAGACTAGTTGAATATGACTGAGGTGGATAAATTTGTAGAAGGTATATGTTGAGGTTCTTTGACTCTCTAGATCCTAGTGCCTGATGACATGATTACATTGCTTACGTAGTTTAGGGTATATATAGGCACCTGATGGTTTATTGAGTATTGCCTTGACTTTGTTCTGGTATGACCCTTTAGTTATTCCCTAATTAATTTCAGCCATTGATTCCCGTTAGTATGACTATGCTGTCGTTTATTAGACAGCGTGTTATGTGATTATATGGTTATGTGTTATTGAGGTGGATACCATGACGGAGATTAGTAGAGGTAGAATAACTTAGATGAGGTTATTCTGTAGGAGCGGATCTCAGGAATGAAACAACATTAGTGGAACCCTAGGCGTAATGACCCGGATGTGCATATTGGTATATGTTTATCCATTTACTGTTTCAGTGATATGGTGATCGGACTAGTGAGTTCGTATGGTAAGGATGCGATTAATCCTTACTATATCTCCCATTCTTGGTTGAGAGAGAGAGTCTGTAGTAGAGTCTCTCTATAGGTAGGTGCTTTGTATACATGTGGTCAATCATGCCTCCCAATCATGGTTGAGATGACCTACTGTAAGGTTATATTTTTACGTTATTCGTTCGGAGTTGGTGATAATCGGATTCGTATGACGCCTGTAGCTAGATAGCTACTTTACATGTTAAGTATCCACGAGATTTGTTCGTGGTAGCATGTTATAACATGCATGATTGAACTGGTAGGATGATATAATTTAGGCTTAACCCTCTTGCCGGGCTCGTTAGTAGATTTGTTGTCCTTATTGACCTTGATAGACGTTTCCTGTTAGCTGGGACAAAACCCTATGATTAATCATCTCGACGGGTTTATGAGTGGACTGGATTTATGATTTTTATCGACCTTGATAACCGTTCATGTTAGAAGGGTTGGAACTCTAGACTTAACCATCTCGACTTATTTATTTATAAGTCGATGATCTTTACCGGCTTTGGTAGAACTTTCGTATTAGAGGTGTTGAAACCCTCGCTTGATCGCCTCAATGAGTTTAATTGTAGATCGATGATCTTTGTCGACGTTGAAAGTCGATTTATACTGGATGTATTGGATAACCCTAGGCTTAACAACCTAGGATAATCGACTGGTCACACGACCTATTGGTAGTAGTACGCTAGTGCGTGCAGTCAATAATTAGATATTTATATACTGTCTGTCTATCCATGAGTCTCATTCGTGGTAACATATAGTTGCGCATAGACCGTGTTATTGATTGTCGGCCCATGGGTTACGTTCGCGGTAGCTCATAGATAGTTCCCTTTTTGTGTGAGAGCCACTAGATTTTGTCGTGGTATCCGGATGTGCACTGCTTGTTGCAGTGGTTGTGTATGATGCAGGTATATTTATTATACTGCTGATTAGGTTAGTTGCAGACTGATATTGGTACTCTAAGGGTTGGGTTACTATAGCTTGTTCCCTGTGACTTCCATTATGTGCATTATGATTATGCACTATTGTCTATACATCCACAGAGTGGTTGTACTCATCCCCTCCTCACTTATCCTCAAGGTTAGCTGATGGAGGACGTGTCTTATTGACCTACCTTCGTGTCGCTCAGAGAGTTCCTTGCCGTGCTTGTCCCACTGCATCGTCGAGATGCTGCTTGATCTACTTTATCGGTATTGCATTTTATTTATGCACTTTGGATTTTTGGTCGCAATTTGATTTGGTATCACAAAACTATTTTACTTTAATTGATACATGTTTAGTCGTGCATGCATGCAGTTAATTAAAATATTTGTATATCTATTAATATTTCGAGGTTTTTACCAGATTTGGTCCATGGATTTCTGAATATTGTCACTAAGGAGCTCCTCTGTCATTTGGATGATGGATATGCCCCCAGGACGTGACAATTTTATTGGTTTGCGGTTTTGGTTTGTGGGTTTTGTGTTTCGAGGATTTTCTTTTCCTTGGATTTTTAGGAGTTCTCAGGTTTTGGGACCAGGCGAGATGAAGGATATCTCTGAGCTATAGGAAAAGTATTATACTTTAGTGGTTAGGGAAAGTATTGATTTAGTGAAATTGCCCTACTCATGGTCGAGGACGAGGTCGATGACGTATTGACCTTGCGGAACCTAACGATGATTTTAGAAGTACGGACTCTTTAGAGGTGACGACTGATGTCTAATTAGGAAGCTAGGGATTTGGCCTGCTAGCCACCAATTTGAAGGACAAGGAGTAAACCCTCAGAAAATATCAGTCCCTACTAAAAGTAATTTGGTTATGGATAAGGCGTGTATGTCTACACTGGTTAAGACGATGAAAGATCGTTTTATCTTATTATAGGAGGTGTTGGATGGGATATTTATCTATCCCAGTATTTTCTTTTTTTAGAAAAGATTCAAAACTCTTTGTTAAAGGAGAGATGGACCTTTGAGGTTATGCATCGATTATTGATGATAGAATGTGGTAGTTGTGGAAGGAAATGAATATCCCTCATTGTGGATAGAGGATCTATTTAAATCAGCTATAGGACACCGGTGTATACTCTATGACTGGTGTGATGATATTGTAGTGACATGGTGTCATACAATTATCATTGTCGTTGTGATGATTGTTATATCATCAGCCTAGAGTAAAGAGAATGCAGTTGTATAGCGACGACAATTTCATACTTGGTATGAATTGTATGAGCTTGTGATTATCTTATTAGACTTATTGACGACTTAGTCGTCCAGGGATTTGGAAAGTCATGTATTCTGGACATGATTGGCTCAGTTGTGGTCATTGGATTGCGTAACTTGGCCACTGTTGAGGGTGGTAGTTGGATTTGTGCACTCGGTCACTGTTGATGGTAGTTTTCTGGGTATTGTTTTGATTATTATCGTATATATGGATAGGATGCTTTAGCGGTATTACATCGCTGACTGGTTGGACCAGGAAGGTGATGGAATTTTACTTGGTTTGCAGCTTGTGAAACTAGTTTCAGGGCTCAGACGATGGTTGATTTTTTGCATCAGTGCTAGTTAATCATTCTGGTGTGGATGGAAGGGTAGTGTACATGGATGCATCATTTCGGGGATCGGAGCGATTCTGATGCTATTGAACAAGACGTATCCTAAACTTACGACAATTAAAGAATTGTGAGATAAGTCATATATATGACGTGGACTTCGCAGTGATTATGTTGTATTATCGAGGTGAGGAGCAGTAATGCTCATGGGGTTTTGGCTAGCTACTGGATAGCTACTATAGAGTAGATGGAACACGAATGGTTGTAACAAGGAAGTTTGGTCGCAATAGCCTCCCATGCACTTACAGAGTGTGTGGTGGAGTGGATTTTGGACATTAGATGGACTACCGTCTCTGACTCCGAGGAGGATAATGGTTTCCGGAGTTGCATTAGTTTAAGGAACTGATGTTTCAGGAAATTTCGATTTTGGAATGGAAGTGAAAGCATATTATTATAGATCTTGTGGTGGGTTTGCCTAGGACACATCAAGGCTATGACGCAATTTGGGTAGTCGTTGACCGACTAACCAAATCCGTGCACTTCTTAGCGATTTGAAAGACTGACTCTTTGGATCGTTTGGCAGAGTTATATTGTCGGGAGATCATCAGATTGCATGGTGTTCCTTTGAGCATTATATCCGATAGAGATTTTCGGTTCACGCCTTGCTCGACATGAAGTCCGCAGCAGTTTTGAGTATAGACATTAGAGGACTTGCAGAGGTCCTGTGTTAGGGATTTCGGGGGCAACTGGGAGGACCAGATGCTAGGACCCATAGAGCTCAGTATGAGGCAGGGTTGGTCCGTACTATCAGACATAGGATGGCAAAGGCGCAGGATCGTCAGAAGAGTTATACAATCGAAGATGGAGACCTCTGAAGTTCTCTATTGGTGACCAGGTAGTCCTGCGAGTCTCACCCATAAAAGGGGTGAAGAGATTTGACCTCCGTGGTAAGTTAGCTCCAAGGTACATTGGGCCTTTCGAGATTTTGGAGAGGATCGGAGCAGTCGCTTATCGACTAGCGCTACCACCGTCTTTGGCTGGTATCCATGATGTGTTTCATGTGTCCATGCTGAGTAAGTATGTGTCAGACTCTACACATATTCTATCAGGTGTGTCAGGTTCCATTAAACCTGATGCTACTTATGCAGAGGTTCCGGTACAGATTTTGGATCACAAGGAACGACAGTTGCGAAACAAGATTGTGCGACTTGTCAAGATCAGGTGGAGTCACCACACTGATGAAGAGGCTACTTGGAAGCTTGAGGAAAAAGATTCGAGCTCAATACCCCCACCTGTTTACCTAAGGCGCGTGAGATATATTTTTAATACTTGTGGTATCTCTTACTCATTAGGCATCTGAGTAGGAAATTTGGGGACTAAATTTTTATTAGTGGGGGAGAATATTAAATACTAAAATTTAAAATATAAATTTAATGGCTAAAATTTAGGAAAAATAATCCTGGGAATTATTTCGGGATTTTTGGAGAATTTTAGAAATTTTTCCGGAATTAAACAGGGCTTGTACAGAGTATTTACGGAGATAAGGAAAACCAGCTTTTAAAGGGTCTATTTTAATTAATCAATAGGTTTAATTAACCTAAGTAATAAACCTAGGTTATAAGTTTACCATTTTTTTTTCTCCTCCGATCCCCGATTTCCTTCGGCGCCGCTTCGCACGACACAACCATCTTTTCTTCTCCCGACCTCGCGCAACCGTCGCCCTCTCCCTCAAGCACCGCCGCCGTTCCTTCTCCTCGTACGCCTGCTACCACTGTCGGTTGCCCTTTCCCCGCACGTCGCCCACGCTAGAGCTCGCCTCGACATTCGATGAACCTAGGTCGCCGCCGCCGGGGGTGACAGCCTCGCCGTTGTCGTAGCCCTCTCTGCCACCGTCGGCCTCTCCGGATCGCGCGCCGCACCGGCGGTCTACCACCCTCGATCGCGCACCCACCTGCGATTCTGCGCCGAGCCGCCATCCGTCGGTGACCGCTTGGGGAGGTAGTTGCTAAGGCTAAGGAGGAGCCTGTCCTCGTCGCAAGTGACAGATTCACTGTCCTCTGGATCCGTTCGCTGCCACCATTCGCCTACCGCCGACGCCGTCACGCTGCCACTCTTTACGGTGCCCGGATCGCCATCTCTCTTCTCGCCACGGATCCAGCCTTGCGTCGCCGGGCCATGTATTGTCGCCGGCCTAGCAATCTGGGTCGCCTTAACGCTACCGCCTTGAAGGGGATTGTTGGAGCTGGGATTGTCTTGCTCCAGTTCAAGTGAGGGCTTAGATCTATGAATTTCCTACCCATTGGATGGCTGGAAAGTGAAGTGTTCAGATTATGGTGGGGACATTGAATTCGGAATGAGGTTTCGGTCGGAGCAGGTAAGCGGGCGAGTTAGGTCCCTGTCGATCAGTGCCGGAAGAGGTAAACGCTGCTGTGCTCCTTATTTTTGGATGGCTGTGACTTCTTTTGTCTTAACGAGGATCCTTGTTGGGCAGATGATTGTGAACAACAATCGCAGCGGACGAACAGAGGAGTTGAGGATATGGGTTGTCGGTGGAATTCTAAGACATGTAGGCAACATTCATAACATGATTTGAATGTGTTATTCAGTTAATTGTAATTGTTCAGTGGAGATTAGATTGTTGGTTGATTTCGGATAAATTTTGATCTGTGGGATAGATCTACTTTGAGTGGGTTGATTGAGAGGGTTGTGAGGGTCTATTTGGGTGATGTCGGCTGGGCACCATTAGGTGTTGGAGTTTTGTACAGATTTTCTATGATGTGAGGTTCTGGTTAGGGATGTGAAGGTTGTGCATGAGTGGTGAATGATTAATAGGGATTAATATGAAGGATTGATTAGGTTAATGAGATAACTAGATCAATCTAGTTAACCGGGATTTTATTAAGCATTTGGGTTAATTGGGTTATGTCCGAAATCGGCTTAGGATTCGATTTGACAGTGGATCATATTTTTGTGCTTAACAATAGTTATGTTGTATGTAGGTTTCGATCATGAGGCAGGTCCCCGATCGTGACGATTTCGTTCTTGCGGACATTTTTATTCAGGCGGGTATTTTGACTTATCTTTTAGATATAGTCATTGTTGATATGCTAGTTAGGATAGCATGCAATAATTTTCATGTTTATATGCCTAGTATATGGTTGGTGCCTACTTGATACATGCATGTGATAGGTTATGCTTTTATCTTCCCTGTTTTTATTTGGATCATAGTTACTTGGATTATGGATATGTACATATTGATTGTACATATTATTCGGATAGGTATTTTGAGTAGGATTGACATGCTTTAGTATCATGCATCATCTTGCATGATTGCATGCTGGCTGGACGGGGTTCCATTATTGTTGAGCCCGCAGCCAGTTACATGGCCTGCACACACTGCCACTCATGGGTTAGTGGTACATCAGGAGGGTGTGTGCAGTTTCTCTGTCAGGCTCCGCTAGTCAGCTCATGGGTAGCGATGAGGCAGCGTGATAGCGGGCAGAGATCCCTCCTCTGGTCTATGACACCGGGAGATGAGAGTAGCTCCCCCACTCTGTTTGGGGCAGGAGGATAGTGTTGGTGCAATCGACCCAGGTCACGATTGACCAGGACTCGAGTTTGACTCGAGTGATGTTTTGATGTTTCGACAAAAACATATGACAATGTAATTGTCATTTGGTAAAGTCCAAGTCTTGAGTACTTGGCATGGAAAGTCCAAGTGGGACACTTGGCACATGAAAAGTCCAAGCATGGGTCTTGGCATGAAAAGTCCAACATGGGTTGGCAAGGGAAAGTCCAAGCTTGAGTCTTGACATTTGAGAAGTCCAAGGGTTTGATATTGGCGGCGTAAAGTCCTAGCGGGAGTCTTGGCAGCATAAGTCCAATGGTTGGCGGCGTAAAGTCCAAGCGGAGTCTTAGCGGCGTAAGTCCAAAGTGCCTTGGCGGTGTAGACACCGTTAGCATGACATAGCCGATGGAAGCACCTGAAGGCTAGCGCGATGGATGAACAAGTCATGGATGACTTAGAGGGATCCGAGAGGCGTGAGGCTGATGGAGGTGGCTAGAAGGCTTAGGTCTAGGCTAAGGGTGGTCTAGCAAGTATGGGGGAACCATACTTGGGTTAAAACTTCATGTTTGAGGTGTGCCCGATCGTGTCATGTGGCGATCGGTGGATCGAGTCAACTAGGGTTTGATCATGCGGAAAGTAGCCTAGCGATGGCCATTTCGCCAGTTAGGCCGATCGATGGATTTGGAGCAATGATCGGCCCGATTATGTTATCAGTCGACTGATGCTCGGATTTTCGGCCACAGAATGGAGTCTCACTCGATTGCTGAGACGAGCAGTCGAGTGATGGCTCATCAGTCGACTGATGTCCTAGCCGTTGGATTTTTCCAGCGTGGATTACACCATTATCTCACAGCAACAGTATGATCAGTCGACTGATGGTCCCGATCAGTCGACTGATCAACCTTTTCCAGCACAGGTTGAAGCTATATAAGGAGCTCGTGATGGAGGAAAAGATAGCGATTTTCTTGAGCGAAATTGAAGGGGGAAGTTGGTGCTTTCCAGTCCTTCAAAGCTAGTTCAAGGCAATCAAAGATCAAACAATCCAAAGCTCTTGTAAAGTGTTTTTCCTTTACTTGCATTTGTATTTCATATTGTTTTTGCTTGTATCTACTTGATTATTGTTGTAATCATATTGTACGAGGTTTCTCCGCCTCCGGATTGCTCCGAGAAGGAGTTATTATTATAGTGGTGTGTGATTGGCATCGCTAGGGTTCGTACGAACCCGATCCGTGGAGTATGAACCGTGCGGTTCCGAACCACGTTATATCGTTGTGTTAGCGTGTTGTGCATTTCGTTATCGTTGTTACTTTTCTATTTCCGCTGCGCTAACGAAATTGTAGAAACAAACGCGAAAGAATTCCATTGACGCTATTCACCCCCCCTCTAGCTTCCAAACGATCCCTAACAGATAGGTGTACTCCGACAGCATCCTGTCCACTCGGTCACTCAGGAGTAGTGATGGCAGAGTGCACAGTTGTCATAGCCCTACCCACTCGGCTTCACCATCGCGTGTGAGGCGGATGACTGGTGTCAGGGGTGACCATGTCATTTGCACGACATGCACTTTGCACGGATCGCATTTGTATTGTGATTGCTGCATTATTGTATTGATGCCTTGGATGTTGCATATGATTGCCATGCATACAGGATTCATATTCGTATATGGTGATGACTTTATCTCTTATAGTAGGGCACATGCTCCTATATCAGGGTAGGAGATTCAGGTGAGTACAGTCCTTTTGTATTTATTTCTTGCTTACCCTATATGTGAGACTGTACTGGCATGATTTTTATTGTTAGCTATATCTTACTTCGCATATCGATTGTACCCGCTGAGTTCTTTGAACTTACCCCGTTGATTTATTTTTATTTCAGGATGAAGCTGTCAGGAGAGTCCAGCTGCCAATCCCCCTCGTCGAAATGGATAGGTTTTATGGGTCTTATGGTTTTGGATTTTGTATAGAAGATATGTTTAGGTCCTGATGTTTTGGTTATGTACTTGTGGAAGTTTGGGAATATTTGTGGTGTCCTTATGGACTATTCAATTAGTTGGTTGTATGTTCCTGCTCAGATGGCAGAAGAGGTAAGTCTAGATGTGATAGACTTTATTTATTTACTATGATGGTTGGCCTGAGGCCTTATGATCTGCATGTGTAGATGTTTTTGTTCCGGTCGTGTTGACCGATGTATAGTGGCCATGTAGGCCTTGTATGAAAATTGGTATTGTCACTCGTATAGAGGAGATGCTGTCGGATTTTTGTCTGGCGGGGACTCTCTCGGGGCATGACAAAAGGAGGCTCCCTATCATGCTCCTATAGTATTTTAAGTCGATTGAATTTCTGATTGCATCTTCTCCTATATTTACATTTGTTGCCATTGGGGTATTAATAATTTTAGCGTCTTGCATTCCAAAACATTTAATTAATTCCCTAGTATATTTGCGTTGGTGTAAGTATATTCCATTTTTAGTTTGTTTAATTTGTAGACCTAAGAAGAAACTCAACTCACCTACTAAATTCATTTCAAATTCACTTTCTATAAATGAAATGAATTCGTTTAGTAGGATCGAATTGGTTGTTCCGAAAATGATATCGTTTATGTAAATTTGGGCTATAAATATTTCCTTACCTAAGGTTTTTACGAAGAGGGTTGGATTGACTAGGCATTGGTTAAACCCTTTTGACTTAAGATAAATCGAAAGCCTCTCGTACCAAGCTCGAGGAGCTTGTTTGAGTCCATAGAGAGCTTTCTTTAATCTAAGGACATGGTCGGGTTTATCTAGACTTTCAAAACTGGAGGGTTGGCTAACATAAACCTCTTCCTTAATATATCCATTCATGAATGTTGATTTTACATCCATTTGAAACAACTTAAATCTTCGATGTGCAGCATATGCTAATAACATTCGGATGGACTCTAATCTAGCTACTAAGGCATAGGTTTCGTCGTAATCTAAACCTTTGACTTGACTAAACCCTTTAGCGACTAATCTAGCTTTATTTCTAACTACTTCACCTTTATCATCAAGTTTATTTCGAAACACCCACCTTGTTCCAATGATTGTTTTATCTTTAGGTGGTGATACTAATTCCCATACTTCGTTCCTAGTGAATTGAGCTAGTTCTTCTTGCATTGCAATAATCCAATCGGGATCAAGAAGAGCTTGGTCAATGGTTTTGGGTTCAATTTTGGAAATCAAGGAGATTTGACTAAGGTTTCGGTATGAAGCTATAGTTCGAACTCCTAGGATTGGATCACCTATCACTTGGTCGATAGGATGATTCGTTTGAGTCCTAGTTTGACTTGGGTTAGAGTCACCTATCACTTGGTCGATAGGATGACTTGGTTGACTTAGGTTAGGATTAATACTAGACTCGATCTCAAGATCGGAGTCGAGTCTGGTATGAATTGGCTCGCTAATTGGGGTTACTAGGGGTTTTGTAAGTTCGTGTTCTTCATCAAACACTACATTAATAGTCTCTTCGACTCTAAGGGTGTCATGGTTATATACTCTATAGGCTCTATTCATAGTCGAGTATCCTAGAAAGACTCCGGTAGACGTTTTGGATGTGAATTTTCCTAGGTAATCCTTAGTGTTTAAGATATGTACCTTACATCCAAATACCCTAAAGTACTTGATGTTAGGTATTTTATCGTGATAAATCTCGTATGGGGTCTTAAGGTGCCTCTTTACTATAAGGATCCTATTTTGGACATAGCAAGTAGTACTAACGACTTCTGCCCAAAACTTATCGGGTAGGTTATATTCTTTTAACATTGTCCTAGCGGCTTCTTGTAGGGTTCTATTTTTACGTTCTACTAGGCCATTTTATTGTGGGGTTCTAGGGCATGAGAACTCATGGTGGTATCCATTTAGATTACAGAATTTTGTAAACCTGTGGTTCTCGAATTCACCTCCATGATCACTCCTAAGTCTTTTGATTTTAAGGTTTTGTTGATTTTTTATTAGTTTAAATAGGTTGATTAATTGATTTAGGGTATCACTTTTGTGTTTGATGAACCTAACCCAAGTAAATCTAGAATAGTCATTAATTATGACTAAGCAGAATTGACTCTCATTAAGTGACTTAGCTCCGTGTGAATCAAATAGATCCATGTGTAAGAGCTCAAGAACACTTTTGGTTCGTTCTTGATTAGTTAGTTGATGTTGTGTCCTAGATTATTTACCTTGTTGACAAGCATTACATATTTTATTATCCAAGTTGTTGAGGTTATACAAACCTCTGACTAAGTCACTCTGACTCATCTTGTGGATGAGTCTTGGGTGCAAGTGACCGAGTCGTTGGTGCCACAACCAAGATTCCTCTTGTCGTGTCATAAGACACTTGGTTGAGGAGTTAGTTAAATTAATAGTATACATATTGTTATTTCTGGTTCATTTAAGAATTATTTTAGAGGTTTCATTTGTTTTAATTACGCATTCATTTTTTAGAAATATGACCTTATAGTTATTATCACACAATTGACTTACACTAAGTATATTATATTGGAAATTTTCTACCAATAAGATATTTTAAATAATAAAGTTTGAGTTGAGCTCAATATCACCTGATCCGATGATTTTGAGCTTATCGTTGATTCCGAAGGCTATCGATCCTTATCGTTTGAATCGAAGCTTCGAAAACTTGAGTTGATCCCCGGTCATATGTCAGGAGCAACCACTGTCCAACATCCATTGATCCTACACACAAGGTAGTTGGATCGGATATTGGAATCGCTAAAGGTTAATTGTAAATTATTAAACCTAAATCATCTCACCCATGTCTACATGATCAAGCATGTTATCCTTATATGTTCTTGTGAGATGACTTCCAATTTTACTTGATTTGAATTTAATGATTTTAACACTTGTCAACCTTGCGTTAGATTCAGATTCGACCTTAAGCTCATCAAGTCACTTTTCAAGATCATGACTTCCAGGTCGTGGCAAGGCACAGGGGCCTTTTTTGATCGGAAAAATGACCACTTTTTTAGACAAAGCCATTTTCAAGAAAATAGAGACTTGACTCACCTAAAACCACTTCCTGGTCTAACTAGTCTAGGATACGGCGAGGTAGCTTCAGCTAGTTCCACTCGGTCAAGTGCACTGAACTAGATACGCCTTATCTAGCCCGAATACACGAGACTCCGCTTTCCTAGCGTACTATCATCTCGCCGCATTCTGGTACTATGTTACCAAGTATTGACAAGTTATAGTCCTATCTAACCATTCTAAAAAAGAAAAATAAAAATAAATAAAGGACCTAAGCATGCAATTTCTAAGTTAGAGCACAAACAAATTTTGTACTAGCTCCCCCTGGACCGTTGAATCGGTTCGGTCTCTCTACATAGTGGATTTGGTCCTTGGGAACCCAATACTGGTTGGATCCTAAGTTTGAAATCAAAGCGGTCTTAGGGACCCATGCTTGGACACGTTTTTTATGTCGACTTACAATCGACAAATACGATTTATTGGTTGTATTTGAGTTAAACCCTAGTCCGGCCTTGTTGTATACGTCCCTTTGCGATCCAAGTAGGAGGTCAAGTCCCTTGGATCCCAAAGTAAACCTTTCCAACGCGTTCCTAAGATCTTCAACTTGACTTTTCAAGAGTGAGTTCTCAACTTTGAGTTTTTCAACCCGAGTTGAGTCCTCCTCTCGAACTGGACTAGTCGAAGAGGTTAGGGAGACCTCGTGTTTGAGGAGTTTAACCTCCTTAACCAGGATCTCGACCTTGGACTCGGACTTAGCTAACTTCCTAATTAAGAATTTAATCGCACTGTAAAGAGTACTAATAAGAGATCGACTTACCTTAAGTGTATCTCTTGAACCGGATGCGGATCCGTGGCTTGTCTTGAATAGAGCTTCGTAGTCCGATTCGTCTTCGGGTTCAGACTCGTGCTCCGATTCAGCTGGTTTAGCCATGAAGACGTGATCATCGTCTTCTTCCTCTGACGCTTCTTCCCACGTAGCATTGAGTGCCTTCTTGAGTTTCGGTGCTTTGCTTTTGAGCTTCGGACATTCTGACTTGATATGTCCAAACCTGTTGCATTCGTAACACCTAACATTAGAACTTTTAGGCTTACCTTCATTGGGTCGAGTGATGGTTCGCTTTTGTCCCTTGACCATCCTCCGAACTAGGTTGACTAGTTTAGTCTCCAATTCCGGGTCAACCTCCGAATCGGACTCATCTTCTTCCTCCTTCGGGGGTAGCTTGCTCGCGGTCTTCTTCTTCGAACCTGTAAAAAGTGCTATATACCCTTCTCGGGTTCCAAGTTGGACTGTTCATGGAGTTCGAAATCTGAAAACAATTCATCTAATCAAAGTTTTGAAAGATCCTTAGAGACCTTGTAGGCATCGACTATGGATGCCCACAAGGTGATCCTAGGAAACGAGTTTAGCACGTACCTAATAAGGTCATGATTTTCGACCTTTTGTCTGATTGCGTGTAGGTTGTTGATGATATCTTGAACCCGAGAGTGCAGTTGCATCGTCGTCTCGTGTTTTTGTATTTTTAGATTATACAACCTATTGAAAAGGAGATCACGCTTACATACCTTGGCTTCGTCGGTCCCTTCGTGTAGCTCTACTAGCTTTGTCCATAGATCCTTTGCGCTGATGAAGGGGTCGACGCGATTAAGCTCCTCCTTGGACAAGCCACATTGGATGATTTGAGTCGCCTTGGCGTCGGCTTCAACTTGTCTTTTTGTAGCATTGGTCCATTGGTCATAATCCAAAGATTAACCCATTTCATTAGTCGGAAGTGTGAATCCCATTTGGATTATGATCTACATCTCGATTTGGGTCTTAAAGAAGCACTCCATCTGACCCTTCTAATAACGGAAGTCATCTCCATTGTAAAACGGAGGTCGGACGGTGCTAAAACTCTCGAGATGGGCCATTGATACAAAAAGAGCAAGAAAATGAAGAAAAAACCTAGCAACGACAAAAATGAGCTGAATGTTAGTAATATAAGAGAGATGTCCTAAGACAATCGCCTTATGTTTGAACTATTTATATGATAAATGAAGATTCACTATTTGAGTATACATGTTTTCATTAGTTGATTAGATCTTAAACTCATTTACTGAATGCCCACGATACGATTCACAGCATGAGAGAATTTGTGATTGGATCACAACTAGTGAGTATCTCTACATGTGTAATTGTGATGTATCGGAATTATTCCTAGTCGATGAATTGATGGATTTGGACACCATCAATTTTGTCGAGACTAGCATGAGGTATACTCCTTGGTGTATCCAAGAAGTCGATTCTCACTGGCTGGAGACATTGTGATGTTCAGAGTTAATCGTGATTGCTAGTTATGGTAACTAGTTCATTGGAGTGACCAGCAGTAAAACTTCATATGGTTCTCTGCATATATAGATATGTCAATGAAGTTCTTACTGCAGCTTAAATGCGATGTTCCTTTGACTTGCGGTATTCAAGTCATCTTGGTCATGAAGACTTATGCTTTGACATCTTAAGTAAGCATCTCTGAGGAGATGTGGACCCGAGATGATTGGGCATAAGTCGAAGTGATCGAAGGTGTTTGAATAGCCTATAAAGGATTTACCACTCCTTGCGAGGAGATGTATACCCATGGCCTCTCGTCGGATTGTTACTAAAGTCTTTGGCCAAAGCATTACATATTTAGAGTAAAGTACTCTTGGATACATGTGCAGTAACTAGAATTCGTTGGATGAGGAAATGATACTTGGGCTAAGTGTGACATAGTCAACCTAGTAGGGACTGACACTATAGACCATGTCCTAAACTAAGTGGGTATAAGATGCATGAAGGGAACGGGGCATGATTCATTATAGCTGCTGAAGGGTTTCAGAAATAGTTCTAGATCAACCGTTGATCTTTCAGTTAATTGAGGATCATGATGTACCACTAGGTGCCACTCATTATTGTTCTATAATTAATGGTTAATTATAGACAGCCAACATAAATCGAGAACCTATTTGGTTACACGCACAACGAGCATAATCCGAAGGATTTAAAATGAGCTTGAGAATGAGATTCTTAGACCGAGAGAAACTAGGTTTGGTTGGACCAAACAAAGATCGAGCATGAAATCATTTTAGTCGCAATGGAAGCATGGATGGGTCGTGTCTTATGAAGACATGATTGATGAACCAAATTGGTTTGGTTCTAATCCAATGGTGAAGAATAAACCAAATGGGTTTTGGTTTGTTTTAAACGAATGAACCAAAGTTAGTTCGGTTCATTTTAACTTAAAATAGACCAACTCGGTTCAGTTTATTTTAACTTAAGTTATTGGAGCGGGTTAACGGATTTTTGGTTATGAACCAATAACCGTTAGGAGAATGTGTTCTCTATAAAAACAGGGTTTAAGGGTTTTGTGAAAACCTAATCCTAGTCTTGCCGCCCCCTCCCTCTCTTCTCCTTGCCGTCGCCCAACAAGGTTGCTACCCAACCTTGTTGCCGCCCAGCTTTTGTGTCGCTGTCCAAGCTGCTATCAGCGTCCAAGCTTCTGTCGGTGATCTTCCGGCAACCCTCCGGCGACTTCCCCTGGCTCAGGTGATTGTAGCGAGAGACGCTCCGGTTGATGTCTTTCCTATTACACGTGATACGTCAGGTATACGTAGAGTAATTTTCTTTTATTTCAAAATTTGAAACTACGATTATGTCTACACATGTTGTACTATGCATGCATGTAGTGTGCGTGTGTTGTAATAAATTAGATTTATTGCTTTTTATTTCTTCCGCTGCGCACATGTTTACGGAACATGTTCGAACACACACTCGCCGCGGTGCCGGAAACTCAACAGTGGTATCAAAGCGCAGGTTGTGTTTCGACATAATCGTAAAATTATTTTGCGATAGTCATAATTGTATTTATAGAAATTTTCTACTTTTGGAAGTTTAGAAGTATTTATGGAAATTTTCTAATTTTGGAAAGTCTAGACGTATTTATGGAAATCTTCTACTTTTGGAAAGACTAGAAGTATTTATGGAAATTAACACTTTCCATAAATAAAATATTTGATTAGATTTGGAAATTTGTTTCCTAATTTAATCATGATTTGATTTGGGAATTAAATCTTAAATATATTTTATTTCCATAAATAGTTTTGACAATTTAGGAAATTTGTTTCCTAAATTAAATTTGACTTTCCTTAATCAACACTTTCCATAAATAAAATATGTGATTAGATTTGGAAATTTATTTTCTAATTTAATCATGATTTGATTTGGAGAATCAAATCTCAAACATATTTTATCTCCATAAATAGTTATGACATATAAGGAAATCTTGTACATGTCATAATTGTATGCCATGTAATTGCATTAGATGCATATTATTATGTCATGCGTGTCTTGACATGTAGATGTTTGTCATGTATGTCATGTCATGTAGATAATAGTTATTTGCATGCAAAGAGGATGAGACATAAAAATCCTTACTCAATATTAAAGCCTACACCTTTCATTAATATGGTTAGAACCAGAGTTCTGTTTCTTATTTGGGTTGTTGGACTCTCTCCAAGCCCGGCTCGAACCTGACCATGTTCAAACCATGAAATAGTTTAATACTAATATGGTAAGAGTCAGAGGTCAATCGTTAGCTTTGGTTGTTGGACTCTCTCCAAGTCGGCTAATTGGTTGAATGCGCTCTAACAATATTAAAAATATTTCTTGATTAATGGGTTGGCTTTAACCTGGAGCATTGGCTTGTTGGACTCTCTCCAAGGTCGATGTGAAGGGAGGTGAAGTTGGGTGTTATGCATATGATGCATACTTGTTAATGAGTTAACAACCCGATATATGTGTGAACATTCAATTAGTTGATAGCACATTGTGATAGTTGCATATATGTGATATGCAATCAGTATACATGATACCTACCATTGTAGCTATGAATGACTTGTTGGACTCTCTCCAAGGTTGTTCATATCTATGTTGGATATCAACCCATTCGGAGATGGACCTACGATCTCCCGAAGTGATTTTGGGGTTTTTAAAATTCAAAAAATGAATGGGATTTATGAATGTATGTTGATGCATTTTAAATCATCTTTCTTATATATGCTCGATTTGTATTTCTAGCTTAATCGATTGATCATGAAGTCTTTGAATTTGCGCTCGATTTTGGATTCAAATAAATTGACTGGGTCGAACTTCTTGGACTAGCTTAGAAACTTGAGAATTATTCTCAAGGTGGAAAAGCTTGCATATGTCCTTGAAGAGCCTCTTCCCACCTGTCCAAAGGACGATGCAACTTCGGACTAATTATTGGCCTATCAGAAACATGTGGATGATTTTGAACTGGTGAGTTGCATCATCCTACCTGTGATGATACCCAAGCTTCAGAAGCAGCATGAGCATATGGATGCTCATACCGTAGTCTTTCATCTCTATGAGTTGTTTGATGAGCAAGTGAGATCTGAAAGGTTCGAAGTCTCCAAGCTCCTCTTCACCTCTGAGATGCAAGAAGATTCATCTGTGGTACTGCTCAACATGCTAAAGACTGTGAAGCCTTTTGTGAAACATGAGCAGGGTATGGTGTTGTTAGTTGATTCCTTAAAGAAATGTTCTAAGAGGAAGTCAAAGGAACAATAGAAAGGGAAAAAGAAAAAGGCTAAAAAGGCAGAACTAGCTCAAAAGGGCACTTACCATAATTGTGGCAAGGAGGGCCATTGGTGAAGAAACTGCAATTCTTCAGATATCTTCGTTATTGATTGTCATTCTATTTCCACAAACACTTGGGTATTGGATACTGGGTGTGGCTTACATATATGTAATGACATATATGGGTTAAGGAATAGAAGAAGACCCGTCAGAGGGGAGTCAAATTTGTGAGTTGGCAATGAAGAAAAGGTTGCTGCGGTCGCCATCGGAACTTATTTGCTGAAGCTCCCTAGTGGACTAGTCTTAGAACTGGACAATTGCTATTATGTTCCTTTTCTAATAAAGAATATCATTTCTATTTCTTGCTTAAATAGAAATGAGTATCATTTGACTTTTAGTAATAATTGTTGTTACATAACTTTGAATGGTGTTCTTTATGGGAGTGGAACTTTAAGCAATGGTATTTATACGTTGGACGTATCCAGTGATATTTTCAATATCGAAGCGAGCAACAAGCATGCTCGAAAGGATAATCAATTAGACTCCTACATGTGACATTGTCATCTTGGCCATGCAAGCAAGAAACGCATGTCCGAATTACATCAATGTGGAATTCTGGAATCGTTTGAATTAGATTCATACGATACATGCGAATCATGCTTAAAAGACAAGATGACTAAGTTACATTTTACGGGAGAAGGTGAATGGGTGGAAGAGTTGTTAGGTCTAATACATACTGATGTATGTGGACCTATGTCAACTCAAGCTCCAGGAGGCTATAACTACTTCATTACCTTCACCGATGATCACTCACGGTTTGGGTATTTGTTCTTGATGAAAAATAAGTCTGAAGCCTTTGAAAGGTTCAAAGAATTCAGAAATGAAGTAGAGAAACAACATGACAAGAGTATTAAAATACTTCGATCGGATCGAGGTGGTGAATACTTAAGTTAAGAGTTTCTAGATTATCTAAGAGACAATGGTATATTGTCTCAATGGACTCCGCCATATACACCGCAGTATAATGGTGTATCTGAGAGGCGTAATCGGACCTTGTTGGACATGGTCAGGTCAATGATGAATCATGCAAATCTTTCCAAGTCCTTTTGGGCTATGCACTTCAAACAACTGTTTACTTGTTAAATAGAATGTCAACCAAGGTAGTCTCAACTACTCCATATTGTTAGGTGGATGCTTCGGAGGCTCATTGGCTCTCATGTCCCCGGATTAAAATTTTCACTAATGAAAGAATTAATCTGGATGGGATGAGCTTCCTTAGCACAACCTATTCGTCGTCGTGCTAACAACTTGAGTGGTCGCTTGAACAAACTAGTTGTTCAAGCAATACAACTCTTCTAGTTGGTTAGCCGCGGAAGAGACGACGGATGGATCGCCGGTTTTTGTGTTTGTCTTCGGGGTCCATGATTATACAATATATATTCATACACACACATGCATAATCAAAACAAATAAGAACATGCTCAGATCTGTACATAAAGTTAAAATAACTTTATACCTCACGATCTTCTACCGTATGTCCTATCCTTCTCGTGGACGACGTGTGGACGAAGATCCTCCACGAGTAGAAGCCTTCTAGATCGCTTTCTTCTCTACCTTGTCCGCTGCGAACAAAGAGAAGAACTCGCAAATACCTTTCCTATCTAGAACCGGCCACCAAATTAGGGAATTTGGTGCAACCGCCGGCCAAGGAGCAATGGATGATGCGCCGGCCAACTTCAAGAAGAGTTGCCGCCGGCCACTTTGGAGAATAGGGAGGAGGAAGAGAACCGGCCACCAATGGGAGGAGAACCGCCGGCCAAGGAAGAAGGGAGAGACCTCTAGGATGGGTGCCGGCCAATAGTTGATGGAGGAGGATGGGCGCCGGCAATAAACTTGAAGGAAGGAGGTTGCCGCCCACTTCTTTGCTCCAAAACCCTAGCCGCCCAATGAACCCTAGCCGCCCACTTGAGGATGAGCCAAACCCTAATTCCAATTCTTTGATTGATCTTGCCACCTAACCCTAGCCATCTATTTATAGAATAGGGCTTAAGCCTCCTTTAATCTCCACCGTCGGATCTAGGGATTTAATCTCCACCGTCGGATCTAGGGTTTTATCCCAACCGTCGGATCTAGGGTTTAATCCCAACCATCGGATCTAGGATTTCATCCCAACTGTCGGATCTAAGGTTTCATCCCAACCGTCGGATCTAGGGTTTTATCCCAACCATCGGATCTAAGGATCTAATCCCAACCATCGATTCTAGGATTTCATCCTAACCATCAGATCTAGGGATTTAATCCCAACCGTTGGTTCTAGGGTTTCATCCAACCATCGGATCTAGGGATTTAATCCCAACCGTTGGTTCTAGGTTTTGTTTTACATTCTTGGATCTAGACTTCACAAGGATTATATTAGGCTACGATAGGAACCATAAGGAGGAGTTGGGTCTTGGCCACCCGATGGATCGGAACCACACAAACTTGATCCATCAATGATGTTCCATTCCACTAGAGGATCATCATTGAACTACCTCACCAAACCCCATAAATCAATATGGGCTCCATATATTATTTGTACATTAATCTCCTTGTGTTTAAGATATCGAATGTTCGTCAATTAATTGATTTACTGACCATCAATTAATTAACATCTAATTCCTCGAGTAGTACCACTCAACCTTATCATCATGTTGACTAAGTCAACCAGCTGGGTTTACATGATGAACCTTATGAGTTCCTCAAGGGGACATCATCAACCTATTTTCTAGGACACGGGTTCCTCATATAATAAACTGCACACCATGTAAATAATATTATTTCCCAACTTACCTTGCTTATTGATTTAATCCTTTTAAATATCAACCACTGGTTAATTAAAGAAATAAATACTAAGTACATGTGCCCGCTTATTATATCGGATTAAGAGCATGTACAACATAATATCCGAGGTCCGATTCAATTATGTAGTCAGTACTAAATTGAATCACCTCTATCGGTCCTGCTCAATACACCTAAGTGTACCAGTGTAACTCTATGTTCAAGACAAAACAATACCAAGCTACACTACAACCATGCCAATGGTTTGTCTAAAACCATCTTGGTTGTGAGCCTCTACTTATATTTTACAAGGATCGATAACATGATCTTCTCGGCTACACCAAGCACCATGTTATCTACAATGTAAAATATTAGACAATATGCACACATATATAATGAATATATAAAATGCAAATAATGATCATGTGATTCTTATTTCAAAATAAAATGTTCATACAAAAGAGCTAGGCTTTCAAGATACATTCCAACAATCTCCCACTTATACTAAAAGACTACGCCATCACACTCGCCATACATCCGATCCCCATGTCCTCCACATGCCTATCAAACGCTACCGGAAGGGCCTTAGTGAATGGATCCGCCAGTTATCCTCTCGATGCAATCTTGGCGACAAAGAACTTCTCCTCGCTTACGATCTCTCGTGATGAGGTGGTACTTGCGCCTATGTGTTTACTCGCTTATGGGCTCGTGGTTCCTTCGAGTTTGCAATCGCACTATTATCACAATAAATTGTGATAGTTCCGGGCAAACCAGAATCACATCCAAGTCCATCAAGAAGTTCCCGAGCCATACAACTTCCTGCCGCCTCGTAGGTCGCCACATACTCCTTCCATGGTAGAGTCCGCCACGCATTTCGCTGACACTCCTCCATACTATGGCTCCACCTCCAAAAGTAAACACAAACCCCGAGGTAGACTTACTCTTGTCCCTATCCGATTGGAAATCAACTGTGTAACCCATGTGACTAATTGATCCGCCTTAGAAACCAAAGATATAATCCCTAGTCCTTCTCGTACTTCAATATATGCTTTACCGCACCCAATGTCCCCGCCCAGATTACTCGATATCCGCTAACCATGCCCAGAAAGCAGATATCCGGCCTCGTGATATAGCATAGCATACATAAGGCTTCCCATCACAAGCATAAGGAACCGCCTTCATGTCCTCTATCTCCTTTGATGTTTTGGGACACATCTTTAGATAAAGGAACTCCATGCCTAAAAGGTAGAAAACCTTTCTTGAGTTCTGCATGCTAAAACGAGCAAGGATAGTGTCAATGTATGAAGCTTGAGACAAGCACAACATCCTTTTGCGATCCCTTATAACTTTCGATCCCAAGGATGTGTCCCACTTCTCCCAAGTCCTTCATATCAAACTGCTTGACAACCATACCCTTACATCCGATAACACTTTGATATTGTTGCCAACTAACAAAATGTCATCTACGATAGTACAAGAAACACCACTACGCTTCCGTCACATCTCTTGTATACACAAGGCTCATCAGGACTTTGAATAAATCCATATATGGATTACCTCATCAGCGGATGTTCCAAGATCTAGAAGCTTGCTTGATCCATAAATGGACCGATTAAGCTTACATACAAGATGCTCTTTGCCTTTAGCAATGAATCCCTCAGTTGCGCATATAGATGTTCTCCTCAAGACTTAGTTAAGGAAAGTTGTCTTGACATCCATCTGCCAAATCTCATAATCCATATGACTATAGATAAGAGAATCAGGATAGACTTAAGCATAGCTCTGGCGAAAAGGTCTCCTCATGTCGATACCCTCTTTACAGTATACCCTTTACGCAGCAAGCCTAGCTTTGAAGGTCTCAACCTTCCGTCTACTCCTCTCTTTCTCTTGTAGATCCACTTGCATCCAATGGTTTTTACACCATCGGGTGGCTCTACTAGCTCGGTTTGATTAGAATCCATAGATTCTATCTGCAGATTCATCGCTCTTTGCCAAGATCACGCATCTCTATCTTGGATTGCCTCGTCATATGTCCAGGATCAGGTTCATGTTCACGGGGACTAAGTCGAAGACTCTCCCAAAAACATGAATCTCTCGGGTTGTCTAACAACCCTCCACTCTGACGAGTGCCTCACATGTGTATGCTCTGTGACATGCGGGCGATGACTTGTGGTGTCTCCTCTTATGCAGGTGATGTCTGAAGTCGGGACTTCCCTGTCAACTCCTCAAGAACAATCCTACTCTTGGGCTTGTGGTTCATTACATAATCCTCCTCTAGAAATCGGCATTCGTCGATCACCCTCGATCTCTAGGATTATAAAACAAACCACCTTCGTTCCCTTAGGGTAGCCAACAAACATGCATACTTACATGCGAGGTTCCAACTTACGGCCTTGACCATCTTGGCACATGTCTTTGGACTCCCCATATCGAATATGTCTCGGACTAGGCTTTGCCCGATCCACAATTCTACGGGGTAGAAGTGCTTAGATGGAACCAAGTTCGAATAGTGTACATTGTCGTATCCACATACCCCAAAACGAATAGGTAACTCGAGAATAATCATCGATCGACCATCTCCATAAGAGTCCTATTCCTTGCTCCGCTACACCATTCTGGCAGGGTGTGCGGTCTGCGAACAATTGGGATTGAATCCCACCTCGATAAGTAACTCCTAAACTCTCCCAAGAGGTACTCGCCACCACGATCGGATCGTAATGTCTTGATACTTTTACCTTGGCGGTTCTCCACATCCCTTGAATTCTTTGAACTTGTCAAAGCATTGGACTTATGGCGCATCAAGTAAATGTATCCATACCTTGAATAATCGTCTATGAGATGAAGTATTCAAAGCCACCTCTTGCCTGGATAGACATAGGACCGCACAAATCAGAATGAACCAATTCTAACACATCTTTGGCTCTATACCCCTTGGCCTTGAAAGGCCTCTTGGTCATTTTACCTTCCAAGCAAGATTCGCAGGTTGGGAGATCCTCCACCACTAATGAACCCAAAGGTCCATCAGCTATCAACCTTTGAATTCTGCTTAGGTTAATATGACCAAGCCTTAGATGCCAAAGATATGTTTGGTTCATTTGCGAAGGTTCTTTTCTCTTATTAGACTTAGAAGATGAGTTATTGATTTCTATATGCATCGTGGGAGTTTTTGGTTCAAGAGTATATAAATTGCCAACCAATGTACCAGAACAGATAATCTCCTTATTTCTTTTTATAACAACTTTGTCATTAAAAGAAACAGAATACCCATCCATAAACAATTTAGAAACTGAAATTAAATTCTTTCTAAAAGTAGGTACATAAAGACAATTTCTCAAAACCAAAACTTTATTTATATCAAAGGATAATTTATTGTCTCCCTATGCAATTGCCGCCACCTTTGAAGCATTGCCCATGAAGACGGTAATCTCTCCCTCAGCTAGTCGTCGGGTTTCCTGGAACCCCTGCAAAGTATTGCAGACATGATCAGTGGCTCCTGTATCTACACACCAGGCACTGGTAGATAACACCGCTAAACATGTTTCAACAACTAAACAAGAAGATATACCTTTGTTCTTTGGGCGAGGACAGTCCGCCTTCCAATGTCCAGTCTGCTTGCAAGTGAAGCACTTGCCTTTCGGCTTCTTCACTCCTGCCTGAGGTCCTACTGCCACCTTCTTCGCTCCACCTTGCTTCTTCTTCTTCTTACCTTTCGGTTTAGAGGAAGAAACCTTCTGAGCGACCATGGCTTGAGCACTCGACAAAAAGCCCCTCTGCTGGAGTTCTATCGGAAGCTCCACGAATACAACCTTTTGTTCATGTTGTAGTTGAGGCGGAGCTGCTCAAAACTCCTAAGCGAGGCGGAGAATGATATCGACACAGGTTTCCCCATCGATCTCGGCTCCTAGGACTTCCATCTCATTAAGATGAGCCATCATCTTGAGAACATGATCCCTAACGGGTGTTCCCTCGACCATGGTGGTCGTCATAAAGTTTCTCATTGCCTCCTGCCTAGCCGCCCTACTCTGATGTCCGAAAAGTTCTTTGAGATTGAACATCATGTCATAAGTTGTGGCTATGGCCTGATGCTGATGTTGCAGCACATTTGACATAGATGCCAAAATGTAACACCGCGCCATCTCATCTGCCTTAACCCATTTCTTATAACGTTCTATCTCCTTTTCATCAGAGTCATCGAGGGCTTAGGAGGAGACCTCGAAGAGTACAAATTTGTACTCTTCATGATTAAGACAATATCCAGGTTTCTTTTCCAATCAATGTAGTTTGGACCAGTAAGTTTGTTTTCTTTTAAAATCACAGCAAGTGGGTTGAAAGCCATTTGAAAATCCTAAAAATCACAATGATCAAAATATTAGATTTCAAATATTATTGATTCCTCAAAACAATAAAATTCCGAAATCAACCAACACCTCGAATCAGAGAATGTCGCATGCCACACTGTGTGGACGTATACGAATTCTACATTTGTAAGAGGAGGTTTTACCCATTAATTTTATTATCTTGTCAACCTTACTTTTTGACAAATAAAATTAATAGTTGGTTCCTCTTTGGCCCTACAAATAAAAGCAGTGACTCCTATGGGGAGGATACTTTTATTTGTATCTAAGTGTGCACCATTACACGATACTAAGGGAATTATTTTGGATTATGTGTCTTACCTCTGTGGAAGTACACATGCTCCTAGATAATTTCCTATAACCATTATTTGACCTAGTGATCCGCAAACAAACCCGTCCTCAGGGAGGAAGGCACTCAGAGCCGACACACAGGTTTGTTGCATCACACGTCAAATTGTAATGGAGGCCGCGGGAATTAATTAAAATGTCCCTCTCCCACTTAGTAAATTGCAAATGAGGAATTTTAAATCATACACAACATGCATATAAAACAAATAAGCAATAAATATGGAAAAAACAGAATTTTTCCAACTATTATGGCATTGTCCTCCAATATGCATCCCGTCGTGTCGCCACCTCGTCCACTCCATCTTTTCCGTCTTGAAGTCACCAAAGAGTTCAGCGAGATAAATCATTTTATTTACATCCATCGATCCTATACTCCACGAAGGAGTGTACAAATAATCTAGATCGAAAGTAAACTAAAATGATCGGCTAAACAATGCCGTATTTAATTACAAAAATTAAATACTAATCTAGCCTCGTCAACCCCGAGGATTCAAATAATAAATTTTTTACACACATCCATTCACATACACACACATAGCCATAATAGTCGGATCTTATGCCTGCAACCAAAGAGTTAAACTACGCATATCCTACTATTATCCGGCACATATAATATATGAAAAAGTACATAAAAAATTAACCGAATCCAAAACACACAAAACCGGAAACCGTGGCTCTGATACCAATTGTTAGGTGGATGCTTCGGAGGCTCATTGGCTCCCATGTCCCCGGATTAAAATTTTCACTAATGAAAGAATTAATCCGGATGGGATGAGCTTCCTTAGCACAACCTATTCGTCATCGTGCTAACAACTTGAGTGGTTGCTTGAACAAACTAGTTGTTCAAGCAACACAACTCTTTTAGTTGGTTAGCCGCGGAAGAGACGACGGATGGATCGCCGGTTTTTGTGTTTGTCTTCGGGGTCCATGATTATACAATATATATTCATACACACATATGCATAATCAAAATAAATAAGAACATGCTCAGATCTGTACATAAAGTTAAAATAACTTTATACCTCACGATCTTCTACCGTATGTCCTATCCTTCTCGTGGACGACGTGTGGACGAAGATCCTCCACGAGTAGAAGCCTTCTAGATTGCTTTCTTCTCTATCTTGTCCGCTGCGAACAAAGAGAAGAACTCGCAAATACCTTTCCTATCTAGAACCGGCCACCAAATTAGGGAATTTGGTGCAATCGCCGGCCAAGGAGCAATGGATGATGCGCCGACCAACTTCAAGAAGAGTTGCCGCCGGCCACTTTGGAGAATAGGGAGGAGGAAGAGAACCGGCCACCAATGGGAGGAGAACCTCCGGCCAAGGAAGAAGGGAGAGACCTCTAGGATGGGCGCCGGCCAAGAGTTGATGGAGGAGGATGGGCGCCGGCAATCAACTTGAAGGAAGGAGGTTGCCGCCCACTTCTTTGCTCCAAAACCCTAGCCGCCCACTTGAGGATGAACCAAACCCTAATTCCAATTCTTTGATTGATCTTGCCGCCCAACCCTAGCCATCTATTTATAGAATAGGGCTTAAGCCTCCTTTAATCTCCACCGTCGGATCTAGGGATTTAATCTCCACCGTCGGATCTAGGGTTTTATCCCAACCGTCGGATCTAGGGTTTAATCCCAACCATCGGATCTAGGATTTCATCCCAACCATCGGATCTAAGGTTTCATCCCAACCGTCGGATCTAGGGTTTTATCCCAACCGTCGGATCTAAGGATCTAATCCCAACCGTCGATTCTAGGATTTCATCCTAACCATCGGATCTAGGGATTTAATCCCAACCGTTGGTTCTAGGGTTTCATCCAACCACCGGATCTAGGGATTTAATCCCAACCGTTGGTTCTAGGTTTTGTTTTACATTCTTGGATCTAGACTTCACAAGGATTATATTAGGCTACGATAGGGACCATAAGGAGGAGTTGGGTCTTGGCCACCCGATGGATCGGAACCACACAAACTTGATCCATCAATGATGTTCCATTCCACTAGAGGATCATCATTGAACTACCTCACCAACCCCCATAAATCAATATGGGCTCCATATATTATTTGTACATTAATCTCCCCGTGTTTAAGATATCGAATGTCCGTCAATTAATTGATTTACTGACCATCAATTAATTAACATCTAATTCCTCGAGTGGTACCACTCAACCTTATCATCATGTTGACTAAGTCAACCAGCTGGGTTTACATGATGAACCTTATGAGCTCCTCAAGGGGACATCATCAACCTAATATATAGGACACGGTTTCCTCCTATAATCAACGGCACACCATGTAAATAATATTATTTCCCAACTTACCGGGCATATTGATTTAATCCATCTAAATCTCACCCACTGATAAATCAAAGAAATAAATACTAAGTACATGTGCCCGTTATTATATCGGGATTAAGAGCATGTACAATATAATATCCGAGGTCCGATTCAATCATGTAGTCAGTACTAAATTGAATCACCTCTATCGGTCCTGCTCAATACACCTAAGTGTACCAGTGTAACTCTATGTTCAAGACAAAATAATACCAAGCTACACTACAACCATGCCAATGGTTTGTCCAAAACCATCTTGGTTGTGAGCCTTTACTTATATTTTACAAGGTACTGATAACATGATCTTCTATGCCACACCAAGCACCATGTTATCTACAATGTAAAATATCAGACAATATGCACACATATATAATGAATATATAAAATGCAAATAATGATCATGTGATTCTTATTTCAAAATAAAATGTTCATACAAAAAGAGCTAGGCTTTCAGTATACATTCCAACACATATGAGATATGGAATAGTAAGAAATCTCATGTATCTTACTTGAAGATATAGGATTGTCCTGCTTATGTGAAGCGAACTGTATCAGACAAATTGGATGCTAAGTTTGATAAATGTCTATTTATTAGATACCTTAAGGAAACAAGGGGTTACCAATTCTATCATCCTGTAGAATAAAAGGTGTTTGTTTCAAGGCATGCTGTGTTTCTAGAGAAAGAGTTTCTCTTGCAAGAAAACAGTGGGAGTGTCGTTGAGCTTGAGGAGGCTCGAGAGACTCAAATAAACATTGATGAGACACCTGGTGAAGCACCACATCCAATAACTCATAGTGATGAGCCATCGGTTGGACCTATTGAGACACCACATCTTCGTAGATCTGGTAGAACATGCAATATTCCTGAGAGATATGAATTTCTCATAAGTGAATCAAACGACGTGTTACTCATTGATGATGATGAGCCTACTAGTTATGAAGAAGTTTTGAAAAGTTCAGAAAGGGATAAGTGGCTTGACGCCATGAAGTCGGAAATGGATTCTATGTATGAAAATCAAGTTTGGAACTTGGTTGACCCACCTGAAGGCATAAAGCCTATAGGGTGCAAGTGGATTTTCAAGAAGAAAATCGACATGAATGGTAATGTGATTGCCTATAAGGCTAGATTGGTGGTGAAAGGATATCGTCAAAAGCAAGGTGTTGATTATGACGAGACCTATTCACCTGTTGCTATGCTTAAATCTATTTGGATGCTCCTGGCCATAGTGGCTCATTATGATTATGAGATATAACAGATGAATGTGAAAACAACTTTCCTTAATGGAAACCTACTTGAAGACGTGTATATGATACAGCCTGAGGGTTTCACATCGGTTGATAAAACCAAGGTATGCAAATTGCGACGGTCCATATATGGACTGAAGCAAGCATCCAGGAGTTGGAATATCCGTTTTGATGAGACAATCAAAAAGTTTGATTTCTCACAAAATTCGGACAAACCTTGTGTGTATAAGAAGGTTAGTGGGAGTGTAGTCATGTTCCTAGTATTGTATGTCGATGACATATTACTTATAGGAAATGATGTTTCTGTCTTACAGTCAGTTAAAATTTGGTTGTCCAAGATGTTCTCCATGAAAGACCTGGGAGAAGCAACCTACATCCTCGAGATTAAGATCTATAGAGATAGATCGAAACGGTTGCTTCGTCTTTCGTAGTCTACATATATAGACCGAGTGCTAAAGAGGTTTAGCATGTCGGAATCCAAGAAAGGTTTCCTACCCATCAGGCATGGGATACACCTTTCGAAGTCTATGTGTCCGTGCATTGAAGACGAGAGGATTTGCATGAGTAAGATTCCCTATGCATCCACAATAAGATCTATCATGTATGCTATGTTATGTACAAAGCCCGATGTATCGTATGCTCTGAGTGTCACGAGTAGATACTAGTTTGATCTAGGAATGGATCATTGCTAGCTTCCAGATAGACAAGGATGATTCCAGGTCTCAGTCTAGGTACGTGTTCACCTTGAATGGGGGTGCAGTGAGTTGGAAAAGTTCCAAACAAGACACTGTAGAGGATTCTACCACTGAGGCAGAATACGTTGAAGCTTCGGAAGCAGTAAAGGAAGCGGTTTAGATCAAGAAGTTCATTTATGAACTTGGTGTGGTTCTAGACATTGTTGAAGCAATACCGGTTTACTGTGACAACAATGGAGAAATTACACAGGCGAAAGAGCCAAAGTCTCATCAACGATCCAAACATGTGCTTCGCCGCTATCATTTGATCAGAGAGATCATAAGTAGGAAGGAAATACAAATCGAGAAGATTTCCACTGAAAGGAACTTAGCAGATCCTTTAACTAAGGCATTACCTTAAAGTAAGTTTGAGGGTCATGTTAGAGCTTATGGTATTGGATACCGTAGCGATTGGCATTAGGCCAAGTGGAAGTTTGTTAGTAATATATGAGAGATGTCCTAATACAATCGCCTTATGTTTGAACCATTTATATGATAAATGAAGATTCACTATTTGAGTATACATGTTTTCATATATTTGATTAGATCTTAAACTCATTTACTGAATATCCACGATATGATTCACAGCATAAGAGAATTTGTGATTGGATCACAACTAGTGAGTATCTCTACATGTGTAATTGTGATGTATCGGAATTATCCCTAGTCGATGAATTGATGGATTTGGACACCATCAATTCTATCGAGACTAGCACGATGTATACTCCTTGGTGTATCCAAGCAGCTGATTCTCACTGGCTGGAGACATTGTGATGTCCGGAGTTAATCGTGGATGTTAGTTATGGTAACTAGTTCATTGGAGTGACCAGCTGTAAGACTTCATATGGTTATCTGCATATATGGATATGTCAATGAAGTTCTTACTACAACTTAAGTGCGATGTCCCTTTGACTTGCGGTATTCAAGTCATCTTGGTCATGAAGACTTATGCTTTTACATCTTAAGCAAGCATCTCTGAGGAGATGTGGACCCGGGATGATTGGGCATAAGTCGAAGTGATCGAAGGTGTTTGAATAGCCTATAAAGGATTCACCACTCCTTGAGAGGAGATGTATACCCATGGCCTCTCGTCGGATTGTTACTAAAGTCTTTGACCAAAGCATTACATGTTTAGAGTAAGGTACTCTTAGATACATGTGCAGTAACTAGAATCCGTAGGACGAGGAAATGATACTTGGGCTAGGTGTGACGTAGTCAACCTAGTGGGGACTGACACTATAGACTATATCCTGAATCAAGTGGGTATAAGATGCGTGAAGGGAACGGGGCACGATTCATTGTATCTGCTGAAGGGTTTCAGAAATAGTTTTGGATCAACCGTTGATCTTTCGGTTAATTGGGGATCATGATGTACTACTAGGTGCCACTCATGATCGTTCTATAATTAATGGTTAATTATAGACGGCCAATATAAACCGAGAACCTATTTGGTCACACACACAACGAACATAATCCGAAGGATTTAAAATGAGCTTGAGAATGAGATTCTCAGACCGAGAGAAACTAGGCTTGGTTGGACCAAATAAGGATCGAGCATGAAATCGTTTCAGTCACAATGGAAGCGTGGATGGGCCGTGTCTTATGAAGACATGATGGATGAACCAAATTGATTTGGTTCTAATCCAACGGTGAAGAATAAATCAAAGGGGTTTTGGTTTGTTTTAAACGAATGAACCAAAGTTGGTTCGGTTCGTTTTAACTTAAAATAGACCAACTCGGTTCGGTTTATTTTAACTTAAGTTATTGGAGCGAGTTAATGGGTTTTTCGTTATGCACCAATAACCGTTAGGAGGATGTGTTCTCTATAAAAAATAGGGCTTAAGGGTTTTGTGAAAACCTAATCCTAGTCTTGCCGCCCCCTCCCTCTTTTCTCCTTGCTGTCGGCCAACAAGGTTGCCGCCCAGCTTTTGTGCCGCTGTCCAAGCTGTTGTCGGCATCCAAGCTCCTACCAGCGATCCTCCGGTGACCCTCCGGAGACTTCCCTTGGCTCAGGTGACCAAGGAGCAGCTGGCCATCCTCTTTGGGCCGGTGCAACCCCTCCACCAATCTGTCCAGAATTCTGGACAGCTTCCTCCCTTCATGTTGGAGCGTCGTTTGGACGATGATTGGAGCTCCGACAGAGGCTTCCCTGCCAGGGATTCAATCTCCGGTAATCCTCATAGGTGGAGGATGAAGGATTCATCAAACGGTTGACGAATACCTCTTCGGAGAAGCGAGTTTTGGGGACTTATTTTTTAATCCGAATTTTGATTCAGATTGTGATCTTCTCTCGATCACATCGTCTTTGACACGAGGCTAGTGACTCGTACAAAGACGAGGCTCATGGATTTGTGAAGTCATCCCGACGATACTCGGCGTGGATACGGATAGAGGCTATTCTAGCAAGAGTCACTCCGGTTGATGCCTTTCCCGCTACACGTGATACGTTAGGTATACGTAGAGTAATTTCCTTTTATTGCAAAATTTGAAACTATGATTATGTCTACACATGTTGTACTATGCATGTGTGTGTGTTGTAATAAATTAGATTTATTACTTTTTATTTCTTTCGCTGCGCACATGTTTATGAAACATATTTGAACATACACTCGTCGTGGTGCCGAAAACCCAACACGGAATGTACCAAGACTCGCGTCTTGGATTAGTAGTGTGGGAGAAAAACTAAACGAATGAAAGAGCTTATAAAAAAATTCGAAATAAACAGAAATAAAAATGGAAAAAAAACTATAGAAAAGCTAGATTAGTGGTTTCACCAAATCTTAGCACCCCCGGCTTTGATATCAATTGTTGGACCGAGCGGATCGCTAGAGGGGGGGTGAATAGCGATAAAAGCTTTTTCGTCGAATTCGTTTCAAAAACACAAGTAAACACAGCAGAAAAATAAAATGAACACAATAGGATTTTACTTGGTTCGTAGCCTACGGCTACTACTCCAAGGCCCCAGTAGTCCTTGACCACGCACGGAGGGCAAATCACTAACGAACTCCTCCTCGTTGGAGGTAGGAGTTAATCTAATACACAAAAGCCAAAGCTTGAGGTAGAGGGACACTCCCCCTCTCCTCGTTGCAATAAAAACTCATAGAGTAGAAAGTAAATACAAGAATTAATAGACGACTAAAAAAACTTTTACCGACGACCAAAAGGATGGAGGCTTAGGCTTGTGTCGTCGACGTTTTTGTAGCACTTCGTCATCGTGGAGTCGTTGGAGTGTCGTCACGTTACGAAGGCTTTAGGGCACTTTAGAATTGATGAAAAACCTTTAGAGAAGCCCTCCCTTTATAGTTTTTGAGCCCCTCATCAAGGGGATCTTCAGCCAATCAAAACTAGGCACAAAGCTCCTTGGAATGAGGTGATAAGGTTTGACTCCTCGAAGCTGATCCTTGACCATCAGTCGACTGATGGCCATCATCAGTCGACTGATGGCAGCGCTAGTCGAGTCACAACCCTCAGCAGTCAACTGATGAAGGTAGTCGAGTGACTCTTGTGTGCAGTCGACTGATGCTTGCTGAAATCACAAGTTAGCTTAATAAAAATATAGTTTCGACGGTCGCTGACCGTCCGATCTCGACCTAGACCATCCATGGGATGTCTTTAGTCGGATCTACGATTAAGACCATCCCTGTAAGGATGATGCGACCTCACTTACGCTCACACACACGAGCTTACCTCGATACTTACTTTGTAGCTCTCGCTTCTGGCCTTCCACTCAATTCCTTCGGCTCCCTCCGAAGTCACTCGAGTGTCGTCCGACCACCGCGGCTTCCTCCGGGTGTCGCTAACCTTCAGCTCCAGCTTTAGCACTTTTCTGCACACTCGATTCAGCTCATGAGATAACGATATGAGCTTAACTTTGTATCATTTGCTATAATCAAAACTAAGGTTCGACTTAGGTGCCTACTGCACCAACACTTTACTCATGCATAACTTAATTTCTTTTAGACTTTCTCTTTTTGATGTATGTAAATGGGGGGAGAAGGAGAATTTAAGTTAGAATTCATATTGATATATGATCTTTAATGTTTATTTCTGAGCATATTTCAAGACCTAACTTAAATGATTGTCAAACATCAAAAATGGGAAGATTGTTGGTGCAAAAATGCCCCAAGAATTTATGTCTTTTGATGTTTGGATAATCATTTGTAGTTAGACATTAATTGTGATTTAATTGAGAATGTGTTAAGTGACAGGGAAATCCAAGTATGAAGATTTGGTGAAAGAAAGTCCAAGTGCGATCTTGGCAAGAGAAGTCCGAGGAAAGGTCTTGGCGGCGTAAGTCCAAGCATGTAGTCTTAGTGGCGTAAAGTTTAAGCTGACCTTGACGAAGGAAGACTAAAGGCAAGATCTTGGTAGTGTAAGTCCAAGCATGTAGTCTTGGCGACATAAAGTCCAAGCGGTCCTTTGGCAAAAGACCCAAGACATGACGAAACCGAGGGAAGCTCTTGGAAGCAAGCGTAAGGATGAAGGAGTCGCGTGTTGGACTGTCGGTGGCCGGCTAAAAGGGGGTGAATAGCCTAATTCGCGTGTACGGTGGAATACGATCGTTCGTCGTGCATCGCTTGTCTACAATTATCGTTAGCGCAGCGGAAACAATAGAAACAAATAGAAATACTAACAACAACACAAGCACACGCAAATACACACGATATACATGGTTCGGAACCGAATAGTTCCTACTCCACAGGCGAGCTCACCGAGCTCTAGTTATGCGCACAACACTAACTAACACTCCTTCTTGATAACATGTCGGAGGTGGAGAAACCTCGTACAAGCAATTACAAAGTAATACACAAAGTACAAACAAGAATACAAATACAATATAAAAGAAAACTTTTCACCGATTGCTTTGGATCATTGCTTGTTGCTTGCTTTTGTTTGCTCTTGAAGATTTGGAATGCAGCAGCAATTCCCCTTCAAAATCTTCCCAAAAGGCTTTTTAAAATCCTCCATCTCGAGCTCCATTTATAACCTGCATCGAGCTAATTTCGCGCCCCATCGAGCTGATTTCGCGTCAGTCGACTGCCAAAAGACCCCAGTCGACTGCTCCTGTAGCCGTTATCTCACAACGACTTGATCCATGTTGGACAAGTTCCAACAGATCCTCTATCAGTTGACTGATGATGACCATCAGTCAACTGCTGACCTCATAGCCGACTGCCCAGTTGGCTACGGAGCATTCTGTGCCCGCAACACTTCCATCAGTCGACTTTTGTCGACATCAATCGACTGCCATCCCTTGGCAGTCGACTGCCAGGCCACAAAACTACAATCTAACACCAGTCGAACCCTAGTCAACTTGGATCAGTCGAACCGGCACTTGTGTCAGTCGACTGCTGTTGGATAAACCTCAAACACCAAGTTGTTTGAGCATCCGACCGTCGAATAAACCCTCAAACACCAAGTTTGAGCATCCGACACTCAGTCTTAGCCACTTGGCTAAGTCCACCTCATCCTTTCATAGAGTTCCCCACCGAAGCTCTCTTCCCTTGGCCTACGTCCCTCGGATGCACCAAGCGCATGACTTCGCAATGTCATCCTTCGCATCTCTTGCCCTCGAAGTATGCTTCCCTTAGGCCTCACTCCATTCGCTCCCCGTCCGGTGGTCCCTCGGATGCACCAAGTGCACGACTTTTGCAATGTCATCCTTCACTGACTCAAGGACCCGAGCCTAGTGAACTTGCCAAGTCCTCAAGACTTTCCACACCAAGCCTCATGCTTGGATTTTCACTGCCAAGGCTACACACTTGGACTTACGTGGCCAACCCATGTTGGACTTTCCAACACCAAGCCCTATGCTTGGATTTTCCCAACACCAAGCCCTATGCTTGGATTTTCCCAACACCAAGCCCTATGCTTGGACTTTTCACCACCAAGGTTATACACTTGGATTTGCATGGCCAACCCTATGTCGGACTTCCCATGACAATCCCATATCATGTGTTTTGTCTAACATCAAAATATAGTTCGAGTCAAACTCGAGTCCGGGCCGATTGCACCAACATCGCGGACTTGGAGGGATCCTGGAGGCGCAAGGCTGAAGGAAGAGCTAAAAGGTTAAGTCTAGGTCTAGGGGTTAATTCAAGTATGATTTATTCATACTTGAAGTGTATCAGTCGACTGGTTCTTCGTCCCAGTCAACTGCTCAGTCACTCGACTGAAGTTGGCTGAGTTCTTGGGCCAACAGTCGACTGGCCCACCATCAATCGACTGTTATACTCCAACAGTCGATTGATATAAGTGGACGTCAGCATAGAAGGTTCTCCAGTCGAGTGATTGCTTGGAGCACTTGACTGGTTACTCAATCAGTCGACTGATCATCTTCCCGTTGGATAGTGACGATCGCGAATCTGGCTTGTCAGAAGTCGTTGGATTGCTTCGGCTACAGCATCAGTCGACTAATGGAGACCATCAGTCGACTGATTGAGGCTCAATGGGAAAATCAACCTATTCTCTATAAAAAGAGGTCATGGGGTGCTTGAGGTGGCTAGTGCTTACATTCATACTCATACTCTCAAGTTTCCCAAGTCTTCTAAAGCTTTCTAAGTGATTTCTAACCTCTTCTTCTCTAATTTCATTTTTATCATTTGTAAGAAGAGAGGTTCATTTGTAAAGAAGGTTTCTCCACCTTAAAGGAGCTCTTAGTGAAGATTGGCTTGGGTTGATTCACCTTACGGATCGCTGTGGAGTAAGAGCTTAATCTCTGAACCATGTAAATTGTCTTTGTTAGTGCTTGTATTACCTTGTCTTTGTTTCTTTAGTATTTTCATTTTTGCTTCCGCTAACCATTTGTGTAGAAACAAAAAAGAGGTTATTCACCCCCCTCTAGCCTTTCACTCCTCAGATCTGGTCTGACTTCCTCGGATGTTGCTCATCCGAGAGTGAGTTTGTGATCTATCCATCTCTCATTGAGCCACTCCCATCCCCTTTCGAGGCCATCTCTTTAGATTCACTGCATGATCACTTTTACCATAGCCCTCGTCCATTAGGAGTAAATCTTTTCTCTTCCAATGACCTTTCTGCTTCTGACAATGTCCTATACAAGGTCATTGTTCATTGCATCCTCCCTATAGTTACCCGTGGGTTGACCTTAGTTTGACCCCCACACTTCTTTTTTATGCATGCATTCCATCAAGCATTAGACATAAATATTAGTCTTAACACATTTCATTGCATAGTTCGCTTCATTAAGCCAAATAATGGCAAGGTCCACATGTCATACAGTCATGTGATCAGTGAGTGGCTTAGTTCCATCGGCATTGACGTAACCAAGGGGGTCATTAAACCCATGACCACCAAATATAATCGCATGAATGCTAGGACCTTTTCTTTAGTAGAATTGAAGCCCTCTGCCAGCTCCATGATCTGGGAGGATGGGCAACAGTAGGCGGGCGACGCTCCACTTATCCCAGCACCTATGGATGACGCTGCAAAGGGTGTCGTTGTACCGGACTTGACCGTCGTAGCATGCCTTAAGGCGTTTGTGGAGACTATAGACACGCGCTTCGAGGAGCTTCATCTGAAGCACCGAGAGTTTCGGACCCTAGTCCTTTCCCAGCTGGGCGGGTTGGACCGACAACAATAGGAGATACTGGCGCTTCTTCGCTCTCCTACACCCGGACATCCACCTACTACCGGTGGATCACAATCGATGGCGATGGACGTCGATGACGATGACTAGATAGCCATTGACTGTATTTTTTTGTTTTTTGACTTGCTTGACATCTATAGGGCATTGCCTTTATACTCTTGTTAATGAAATGAATCCTTTTTGTTACACTTCTATATTCTTGTAAGTATTCTTATGGATTAGTATTTTAAAATTAAAGAGTTGAACACAATTTAATAAGTATTTTTGAAATCCTTGGTGGTCTAAATAACTTGATCACAATCATCATTAATAATATTGATACAGTGTTATCCAAATAAATTAATAATTTTTACCACTTTGAATTTTATGTTCATCCGTTAATACGATGGGAAAATTTTTGGTCTTCTATTTTTCACCCATTGTATTAGATATAAGTAATACGTATGCCGAGTTTTGTGAATTTTAGACATTCACGAAATTACTTACGCATTTCTGAAACTCGTCTGAATATCACTTATTTCAGAACTATCAGATATCAGTTGACTGCTCCTTCTGGTAGTCGACTGCCAAGGTCCGCAGTTGACTGGTGACTGCCTTAGTCGACTGTTGGCCTTGTTTTGGGCAGACTACCTTATGTTCATGGTTTAAAAGTCAAATTCTAAGTGTTCTAACTCCATATTATGATTGCTACAACGTATTATGATAACTTGTATGGAAAGTAGGAATATATTGATGCACGGGTTAAGGGGGAGTATTTTATCTATTCAAATGACATAAAATTGTTGGTGCAAAGTTTGTCTCAATTCTCATGTATGATATTAACAACTTATCATTTGCACGTGATAACCTATGTCTTGGATTAAGGGGAAGCTTTAGGTCTATTTTCTACCTTAGTTTAAGTCGTAACATATTTTAATCATTCACTATGTCCTTTTATCTTTTTGATGTGTTAAAGAGGGAGAAAGGAGAATTTAAGTTAGAATGTATGGTACATTTATGGTTTATAATACACTTATGATGCCTTCATTATTGCATATTCCAAGACCTAACTTAAATGATTGTCAAACATCAAAATGGAAGAGATTGTTGGTGCAACAATGCTCCAAGCATTTATCTATTTTGATGTTTGGCAATATTTGTGATCTAACTGTGAATGTGTTAAGTGACAGGAAAATCCAAGCATGAAGACTTAGTAAAGAGAAGTCCAAGTGTGATCTTGGCAAGGGAAGTCCAAGGGAAGGTTTTGACAACATAAGTCCAAGCAAACCTTGGCAAAGGAAGTCTAAAGGCAAAGTCTTGACAATATAAGTCCAAGCATTTAGTCTTGGCGGCGTAAAGTCCAAGCGAACTTTGATAAGGAAGAAACTCAAAGCATGACGAAATCGAAGGAAGCTTTTGAAGGCAAGTGCAAGGATGGAGTCATGGACTCGAAGGAATCCTGGAGGCGCAAGGCTGATAGAGAAGCTAGAAGGTTGAGTCTAAGCTTAGGGTATAGTTTCAAGTATGAATTAGTCATACTTGAGGTGTGCCAGTCGAACCGGTCTCGAGTGCTCATCACTCAAGGTCTGAAAAACATTGGCAGTCAACTAGGGTTATGCCTCAGTCGACTGATGATAGTTGACTATGGACCAAACCATCGAACGTAAGTTGACAATCGAATTGGTGTGTAACGCTAGTCGACTGATCTACATGGTTCGACAATGGTGCTCATATCTGACATACTTGAACTCAGGTCTAGAATCTGAGTCAATGTCTGGTAGCCGACTGTCATTATGGGCAGTCGACTGACAAGAGTACAGAAAGACTGGTAATCGACTGATCAGTCGACTAAGGAGGCACCAATCGACTGCTGATTATGGCAGTCGATTAATCAAGTATACGTTGGGCAGTGACAAATGCAAATCAGGTTGTTAGAAGCCGTTGGATTTAGTCAATAGTAATAGCAGTTGACTGCTGTCGATCTCAACGGATAAAAACATCATTTCTTTATAAATAGAAGCTAGGGAAGCTTGAAGGAGGAAAATGCTTTCATCCTAAACGATCGTACTAAGCTCCCCAAGTCCTCCCAAACTGTCTAAGTGCTCTTAATATCTTCTTCTCTAATCTCACCTCCATATTCTTGTAAGAAGAAGAGTAGATTGTAAGAAGACTTCTCTATCTTAGTGTGATCATCAAAAGGAGATCTTAGTGAAGATTTATTAGGGTTGATCCACCTTACGGATTATCGTGGAGTAGGAGCGTCATCTTCGAACCACGTTAAATATTCGTGTTAGCTAGAGTTGTTTTATTATCTTTTGATTTCATCTTTGTTTGCATTATTATTTTTGCTTCCGCTTAAATCTTGTAGAAATAAAAAGAGACTATTCCCCACTCCCCCTCTAGCCATCCAAGGATCCCTACACAATCTTTTGCAGATTTATATGGGAATTATAATTAAAGTCATTGTATGAGTTTTAAAATTTTAAAATATATTATATAAATAAAAAAATTAAAAACATTTCAATATATATATATATATATATATATATATATATATAGTCATCTAATAGTTTTCATAAAATCATTAAATAGTTATTCTTCTAAAATGTGACAATTTTAATTACGTAGGATTGTAACTAGACAGTATTAATTCAAATCTCAAACTGTTGTCTTTGATTAAAACGAAACGAAAATTAAGAGAGTGTTTCAGTGAACAGCAAAAACTAACTGAAAAACAAAAAACAGAAATAAAAACAAAAAAAAATGGAGCCCGTTCCAGGAAAAGCCTACTGGCAACTGGCAGTTGCACCTGCTTCCAAATTCCGCGGTCTCAAGCGCTGTCATTGCTTGTTGGGCCTCGACAACGTGTGGACTTTGTGATATCGGCGGCGTCGTTGCAAGTCGAAATCGGTTTACTTGGGTAAATGATACAACCGATGCCGCGACTTGTCTTTGACGACGAAATCTGCAACTACCATCGACGCCTTTAATTTATTCTATTCTGTCTGTGCGGCTCCAAGTTGTTCGAGGTGATAAACTGCGGCGATTGTTCGGGCACCGCTCGCTCGCTCGCTCGCCTCCACTGCCGCTCCCGATTCCATGGAGAGGCTCCGCCGCCACCGATCCCCCGGCTACAACCGCTTCCTCGGCATCTCGTCGCCATCGACGCCCTCCAGCGAATCCGCGGGCGCTGCCGTCGAGCTTCACGAATCCGACGTCTTGTGGACCTCCATCGCAGACGGCCCGGAGCCGGCGCTCCCTCCGCCTGCCTCCCCGAGCGAACACCTTTCTTCCCGTTTCGCTCCCCCCCGACCTCCCGACCGCGGGTTCGGAATCCTTGCTGCCCTTCCCGAGGACGACGCCAGCGGCTCCTCCTCCCCGGTCATCGCCACTGGTCCGCATCTCATACAGAGGAAACCCTCGATTTCTCCTGCATCCTCCTCCGCTTCCAATTCGCCATCGCCTGCTTCCGCGGCCTCCGCGCGGATGATCCCCTCGGTTCCGAAGCCGAAGCCCGAGTATTCGCTCTCGACGCCGAGCGGGAGGGCTCACCAAGCGCACTCGCTTCCGGTCAATGTGCCGGTTGTTCCCCGGAGGGTGAGACGACTCGACATGGAGGAAAGTGGTGGAGTCGATGATGGAGACGGGGACGATCACGAAATGCTGCCACCTCACGAGATCGTCGCCAGGAGCAGCGGAAGGGGGTCGCCCAAGACAACCTTCTCGGTGCTGGAAGGTGCTGGGAGAACCCTCAAAGGAAGAGATCTGCGGCGCGTCCGTGATGCCGTTTTTAGGCAGATGGGGTTTCTTGATTGATACGGTAAGCATTCGTTACTGAAATTTTTTGATTCCCTTCTTATTGAAAATGGAATTCTTGGGGTCTTTAATTCGCTCGCTCTCAATGTCCCCGTCAATCGGTTTCACGGTCAATACGAAGAAGATAAATTACGAGAAGTATATTGTCCAATCCAAACTAGTGCAGTAAGAGGGCATGCATCCTGAAAGGCTTGCAGTCTCCGGAGATCAATTTTTGCTCATTAGTACAAGTCTATTACTGTACTAGCCACAAAATCCTCTCGTGGGAACGGAATTTTTGCATCTATAAGTTTTGGAATTGAATTGCATGGAATCGATAATATTTTGTTCCGTACTTTTTTCCTTCCATATTTTCATTGAAGCTTTTAAATTTCAGTACAAATATTAGTAACGATTTCCATGTTCAGTTGGCATTGACCCTAACCAGTTAAATTGTTGCTGAAACCCGTCAGATTATGGGGATGACCTAAAGCTTTACAATAAGACCATGCTTATTAGGAAATATATAAATAGGAAAGATGATGGAGAGGAAGGATAGATAGAGGAAAGGAGGAAAACAACATTTGAAATCTTACTGAATTAGGATTTGGTTTCTGAGATATCCCGATGCCATACCCTACGGGTCAATGCCCAATATATGGAGCCAAAGGCACCTACGAGGAGGACGAGCGAGTAGTTATGGAGAAGAGGAGGATTTGGAGGAGATGAAGGAAGAAGAGAAGATATACAACTCAAACCTTAGCTCTCATCGTGGTCACTTCACTCATGGAAGCATTGTGCCAAATCTTTACCTTCATCACAACCCTCATTGGCATTGTTGAAGCCTAGCTCGAATGCACTAACATTGTCACAATTGTCATGGACCTCACGGAAGCCTTGCGTGCTAAGGCTCTAATGTTGCTGCAATCATCACCATTGTTGTGGTCATTATTGTCTTTGCTAAGCACATGATTTCCGTTGTTGAGCTAGTTTCTTTATTTTACACCTCGCTGAATTTGTCTTTGGAATCCTCTTGTAGTTTTTGTCATCTCAATCAATTTAACATGTTGGTTGGCATTTGGAATTAAATGTTTTACATGCTAACTAATGTGTTGGTTAGCACTTGAAATTTTAAACCATAAAGGAAGTAGCAAAAAAAAAAAAACCTTCCCTCTTGTTAAAGAAGGTAATAAGATGGAAAGACACATTTTATTTTTATTCTCATTACACTAGTTTTTGTGATCTTGATATTCACTTTTCTCACAACCTCTTTAGCAACCTTTTTTCCCAATGCTCTTGTCTTCTTGTTTAAACCACAATATTAAAGGGAAAAAAGTGGGTTGAAAAGAAGAAAGTGGAGGATCAGGGTAGAAGAAGTGATCCCAAAGTCCACTTTCTTGAGTCCAAGTCACCGGCCATATCTGCATTTGTAAAGACATCCAACACCAGCTTATCATTCCCAAAGCACCACACTTTGGAAGTACCTTTGAGATACCTGAAAATCCACTTAACTGCTACCTAATATTCTTTTCCTGGATCAGAAAGAAATTGACTAACCATACAAATTACACAAGCGATATCTGGCCTTGTGCACATCATAGCATACATTGAACTACCACACTGTAGATGCATAAGACACATTCTTTATCTCCTATTTCTCTCTCTCACTTGTAGGATCTTGTTTGGATCTAAGTTTAAAATGTTCAACAAGTGGAGAGACAACAGATTTAACATTGCTCATGTTAAATCTCTCAAGAACCTTTTCCATGTAGTTTTCCTAAGATAACGACAGCTTGTTCTTTTTCCCGTCACAAATGATTTTCATGCCAAAAATCTGGTTAGTTGGATCCAAATCCTTCATGGAAAACTATTTACTGAGCTCTCTCTTGAGTTTCTCAATCTTTGCAGTATCATGACCAACAATTAACATATCATATACAAAATCACCACAAGAGAATTTCTTAACAAAAACACAATGGTCAGAAGAAGTCTTATTATACTCATTCGCTTCCATAAAAATATCGAACATTCTATGACACTCCCTCGGCACTTGCTTAAGCCTGTATAAACTCTTTTTCAGTTTGCACACGAGATCTTCTTTCCCTTTAAGTTTAGAGCCTTTGGGTTGCTTCATATAAATTTCCTCCTCTAAGTCACCAGAGAGGAAAGTTGTCTTCACATCAAGTTGTTCCACCTCCAAGTCCAAACTGGCAGCTAACCCTACAACAACTTTGATTGAACTCATCTTCACAACAAATAAGAAAATCTCATCAAAGTTAATACCCTAAACCCTAAACTAAATCCGTTCACAACCAATCTTACCTTGTATCTTGATTGTAAGCTATTCTCTTCTAACTTCAATCTGAAGATCCATTTGTTCTTCAAAGCATTCTCTCCCTTTGCTAATTTAACCAGGTTATAATTATTATTCTTATGCAAGGATTTCATCTCATCTTGCATTACATTCAACCACTCCTCTTTTCTCATGCGATAACACCTCATGCAAGGATTTCAGCAGAATATCTAGTAGAAGGTTGTTTAATTCTAGTGGATTTTCTCAAATGAGGCTTAACTAGTAATTCTATTGGGATCTTATCAATTGGCTCATCGTTAGCTATAGGAGGATCATCTGATTGTACGCCTGTGTTACCATCAATAGGCACCATTGGTGAACGAATCATGCTTGAATTGAGTAGTTCTTCATTGCTAAAAAGTTGGCTTCTCTGTTTTCACAAAATCTGCAATAATCTGATTTTCTAAAAAGATTGCATCTCTTGTTGACCGAATACCAAAATTTGTACCTAAACTCCTCATGGTTGTATCCAATAAAAATACATTGTCTCGTTTTACTGTCAAGTTTAGATCTCTACGACAAGAACAACAACAACAACCAAACTTTATCCCACTAAGTGGGGTCCGCTGTATAGATCCTTCTACTTCATTGGACTCTATCCCTTACTATATCATCATCTATACTTAAATAAATTTTATCTTGTTTATTATTATTAACCAAGTCTTTTTTGATCTTGCTCTTCCTTGTTTGTTGTGCGTATTTATTATAATTTCACATCGTCTAACTGGAACATTTATTGGTTGTCTAAGTACGTGTTCACACCACCTTAAACGTATCTCTAAGAGTTTTTCCTTAATAGATGCAACTCCGACTTTCTCTCTAATACTTTCATTTATTATTCTATTCATCCTCGTGTGTCCACACATTCATTTAACATCCTCATTTCTACAAATCTCATCGTCTACTTATGTGCTTAAGTCATAGTTCAACATTCAACGTCATATAACATAGCAGGTCTAACCGTCGTTTTGTAGAACTTCTCTTTAAATTTTAATAATATTTTACGATCACATTCGATGCTCTTCTCATTTAAAGCTTGTTCTAATTCTGAAATTTGAATTCTACGATTAAAATTTAAACATCTATGCTCTTTTGACCTACTTAAATTACCTAAATTAAGTTGGTCACCTAGACCTTCATTAAAAAGTTGACGAAAAGATCTTTTATCTTCCTCTATCTCTTTAGCTATTATATAAATGTTTTTTTCCTCTTCTTTTGTATCTAATTTTCGATATAACTGTTCAAAAGTTTCATTCTTTACTTAATTACTGCTTTCTTAGCCTCTTTCTTGGCTATTGTATATTTTTTAAAGTTTTTTTTGTTCTTACAAATATATAATTACTTATAGGCTGTTCGTTTTTCATTCATTTTCTCTTGTACTTTCTCATTCCACCACCAAGATTCCTTACTTGGTGGTGCATGCCCCTTTGACTCACTGAGTACACTCTTGACTATTATTTTCAATTTTGTTATTATCTTATCCCATGTTGTATTAGGGTCACTGTATATTTATCTAATACTTGTACTCTTACATTCTCCTTAAATATGTTTTGTTTCCCATCTTTTAAATTCTACCATTTAATTCTAAGAGTCATGTATATTTTTTCTTCTATTAATACTATGCTTAAGACGTATATCTAACACTACTAATCAATGTTGGATAGTTAAGTTTTCTCTAGGGATGACCTAACAATCTTTATAAATCTTTTTATCTCTCTTCTAATTATAAGAAAGTCAATTTGCGATTTATTATTTTCGTTTTTGAACATGACCATGTGTTATTCTCTTTTCTTAAAAAACGTATTAGCTAGTATAAGGTCATATGCTATCGCAAAATCTAATATAGTTTTACCTTCTTCATTTCTTGTTCAAACCCATAACCCCATGTACCCTCTTATATTCCTCATTTTTCACTCTAATATGTCCATTTAGGTCGTCTCTTATAAAAATCATTTTATTTAGCAGAATGTTTTGTAATACTTCATTTAGGTCGTTCCAAAACCTTGATTTGGTATCTTTATCTAATCCTGCTTGAGGTGCATATACGCTAATTACGTTCATAATTTCTTTCTCCACTACTATCTTAAGAGCTACAATTCTATCCCCTTTTCTAACTACTCCAACAGCTTTATTCTTTAACAAACTATCTACAACAATACCCACTCTATTTCTTGTTTTACTTTTTCCTATGTACCATAACTTAAAAATCCAAGTTCTCTATAATCTATCTTCTCGCCTATATGTTTTGTCTCTTGTACACGCAAAATATTAATTCTTCTTCTAATCATTATATCTACTAACTTTATTGCTTTACCAGTGTGAGTTTCTATGTTTCATATTCCAAATCTTAGACTATTAGTTTCCTATCATATTTGTTCTTACCCAACTTATAGTGTAAGAACTATTGTTTATTTAACACAATACCTAAATCCTCATGGAGATGTAGCGATCCTTGCCGATATGTTACAGTCGGACCTTACAATGCGAACTTTTATATATTTATCACTACACCTGAGTTTTGGAGATGTAGCGGTCCTTATTGAGATGTTACCGTCGGATCCTATAAAACGTTCCTTCCGAGGAATAACCTAGTGTTAACATAATAGTTTAATGGATCTATGCATTAAATATTTGTCTAAGTTTGATGTTGACTGACAATTTAATACAACCCTCCTCCTTTATCCGGACTTGGAACTAACCATGACAGGATTAACTCGCCGTGGACGGTATTTAAGTTTAGATCTTTTATCTCTAAAAATATGCACAAATCACCTACAGCCAAAAACTCTTAAATGCTCATACGAAACTTTTGTCCCTGTCTATACCTTCTACAATACATCATCATCCAAAGGAAATGAGGGTGAAAGATTTATCAAATCAATTGCTGATTTTATTGCCTCCCCTTAAAAAGATTTTGGCAGCTTTACATGAGAAAGCATACAATGAATTCCATTATTAATCGTGCGGTTCATTCTCTCTGCAACTCCATTGTACCGAGGGGTTTTTGGCTCCGTCTTCTTAAACTTGATCCCATGAGTTTTGCAATAATTCTCAATTGGCCCCTATACTCTCCACCATTAGCCGAGGAAACTAATTTTAGTTTCTTGCCGGTTTCCCTTTCAACTAGCGCTTAAAAAAGTTGAAGGACTTGTCTTTAGTTTTTAAAGCATAAGCCCACACTTTTGTGGAATGATCATCAGTGAAAGTGATATAATAACGAGGACCACCAAGACTTGGAGCATCCCTAAAATAGATATTAGTAAGCACCAAATCCAATACATTAGCTCTTTTGGAAGGAAAAAAAGTTTTAAAGGCCACTTTGTGTTGACCAAGCAATTAGTACATACCTCCATATTTGTAGATTTTAGGCAAGGAATAATCTGATTTTGGGAGAGCTTTTGCATATCATTCTGACTCATATGTCCAACTCGCATATGTCATAGTTGAGTAGACGAATCATCAAACGTAACCACCCTCCTCGTAAGACTTTGCGTCCGTCTGATAAAGAGAACTGCATTTCTTTCCTTCAGCAATTATCAAAGACCTTGAAGGGTATCCTTGGCACAATGGTAAAGTTGTTGCCTTGTGATCTAGAGGTCACGGGTTCGAATTTTGGAAACGGTCTCTTACAAAGTAAGGTAAAGTTGTGTATGGATTCTTTCCCGGAGCCCCGCATGATGAAAACTTAGTGCACCAGACTGCCCTTTTAGCAACTATCAAAGACCCCTTTGTGAGTTTCCATTTACCTTCACCAAAGTGGTTATGGCATCCCTTATGATCAAGTACACCAACAACACCAACAATAACAATCAAGTCTTATCCCACTAGATGGGGTCGGCTAATGATCAAGTACACCAGTGACAATTAAATTAATCAAGAACATGCCTTACATTCTTCAAAAGCAATCGACATCCAACTTCAGTATTTATGTAGATGTCACCCATACCTACGATTCTGTATTCTGCATCATTCTCCATCTTCGCATTACCAAATTCTCCATCACTGTAGGTAGAAAACGTATCACGACAAGAAGTGACGTGATGCGAAGCTACAGAATCAACCACCGCTAAGAATCCTGATGTGTGAGATTAACAATAGCACTGTCATAGATAATAGTAACATCCCCATCTGTAGTAGCTACTGGATTAGCATCATCTTTCTTTGCTTCACCTTTCTACTTTTGCTTTTGTTCTCTTTTCCATTTTCTACACAGAGTGTTTGTGCTCTGGTCCATCACAATAATAACATTTGAAATCATTCCTTGTCTTGAACTTTCTTCATGATTGTCATCACTGTCACGACTTTTTGGATTCCTGCTCTTACTCCTTTTCTCTAATACTAATACTTGACTTTGTGTATTTAGCCCTCTCTCCTTTCTTTGGAGCGGAGTTGCTAAGAGAAATAATAAGTTTCCCATATGTAAAGTAAGGAACTAATCAAGCATAAAACATAAATCTCAACGTCTAGCTTCATATCCAGTGTTGCCAACTGATTCAGTATCATCAGAAAAACATTCAAATGATAGTTCCATCTGTGTACCGGAGATATATAAATTTCCTGAAAAGAAAAGCTTTTTTTATGCATTTTTTTTGGTATAATTTTTTCTGAGTTTCCCAGATTACACTAGCTTTTGTTTCATTGACAACATGCTGATAAACATTGTTGTCAACCCATCAGTGAATTTTACCGGCTGCTTTCCTATTTAACTTGGCTTACTTTTTATCAGACATATCTTTTGGTTTGCCTACATCACCTAGAAGCGTATATTCTTAATCAAGACAACAAAGCAAGTCCTCATTTACGACTTCCAAATTGAGTAATTGGTAGCCGTGAATTTAATTATAGTATTATTACTATTATCTGATTCCTCCATTTAATTGGCACAAGAATAATCACCAAATAAACCTAGCTCTTATATCAATTATGGGGAAAAGACAATGTCTCTGACTCAGGAAACCATACAGAGGAATAACTAAATTCCTTTTCCCTCTTTGTGCAATCAAATTGGTAAAACAAACCAATCAAATAATTAAACAATAATAAATCTTAGAAATAGAGAAAAATACCTACTGGATTGTTAGCATGAAAAACTCTCAAATCGAGAGAAAAACCACAGGATCCGTAAGCTGCTTAATTCATCTACTAATCAAACTTAATGGGTACACCTAGTGCTTTTCTAGAAAGCAACCAGAGAAATTAACAATCTTCTATCACAAAAACATAGATGAATTCAACAATAAATATTAAACAAAAAGTTTTGTCACTCTCACTTTGAGTTTTCTAGGTCTAATGCACTAAAGGGAATGTTACCAAGCAAGGACGGGCACCCTATAGTGATAATCAATCTTCTTGTTTGCAGGTCTTAGGACTCTTCCTTCTTCCTTATGAATCCTACTTCAGCAAGGCTTAGGCCTAACCCTTGCTAATACTCAATCAAATACACTGCCTTCAAATTGACAAGATAGAATTAAATGAAAGAGAGAAACCACAGTCCAAACTGCAAATCTTGGTAGCCAGATCGTCACTGACAAGATATCAAAATCCCACAAAGATTAAAAGATTTGTCGATGAAAAATCTGAATTTCTCCTTAAAAAAAAACTCTTTTTTTCTTCCTCTCCTTTTTCTTGTGTGCTCTAGCGGCTTAAAATTTAGGGGTTTTATTCTTGTATTATATATCAGCTCAATTGCGTCACAACCTATATTTTTTTTTTGACACATGGGCTTTGGCGTAGATGGCTTAGAAAAACCCATTATCCCTCGCTAACATGTAAGGGATCCACAATTTCCTCTGAATCTGATGGTGGATCTGGTATTCAATCCGAATGGAGGAGGATATAGAGAGATTTTTTTATCCGATTAAATAATTGAGTATGAAATTTTCGGATTCGGATACGGAGACAGATCTAATAGAATTCTACCCATATCCTACCCGAATATCTGATTATATATATACAACAACAACTAAGTCTTATCCCACTAGGTGTGATCGGCTATACGAATCCTTCTATGTCATTGGGCTATATTCCCTACTATATCATCATCCATACTTAAATAAATTTTATCTTATTTTATTGCTGCTAACCAAGTCTTTTTTGGTCTTCCTCTTTCTCGTTTGATGTGTATATTTGTCATCGGTTCACATCCTCTAACTGGAATATTTATTAGTCGCCTAAGTATATATTCATACCACCTTAAACGTGTCTCTTGGAGCTTTCCTTCAATAGATGCAACTCCGACTTTCTCTCTCATGCTCTCATTTTTTTATTCTGTCCATCCTCGTATATCCACATATCCACCTTAACATCTTCATCTCTGCAACTCTTATCTTTTACTCATATGCTCGCCTAACATTCAACACCAAATAACATAACAGGTCTAACCACCGTTTTGTAGAACTTCTCTTTAAGTTTTAGAAATATTTTACGATCACATAAAGCACCCGATGCTTTCCTCTATTTCAATCATCCTATTTATATTCTATGTAAGATCTCTCTCTATCAATCCCTCTATTACCTTGCAAAAATGATCCTAAATATTTAAAACTCCCAGTTCTGGACAACTCATCTCCTATTTGACACTTGTCTCATTACGTCTAATATTATTAAACTTAAATTCCATATATTCCGTCTTTATTCTATTAAGTTTAAAATCTTTCACTTCTAATGTTTTCCGTTAAGATTCTAGTTTAGCATTTACTCCTTCACGTGTCTCATCAATCAACACAATATCATCTGCAAACAACATGCACCACCGTACTGTGTCTTGAATGTGTCTAGTGAGTTCATGCATGATTAGTGTAAAAAGATAGGGACTTAGAGCTGATCCTTAATGTAACCCTATCTTTATTGGAAATGCTTCAGTTAATCCGCCTAAAGTCTTCACTCTAGTCGTTACTTCTTCATACATATCTTTAATTAGTTCAATATATGTTATGCTAACATATCTCTTTTCTAGAATTCTCTATATAATTTTTTTGAGACACTATTATAAGTTTTTTCTAAGTCAATGAATACCATATGTAGATCCTGCTTTTGCTCTCGATACTTTTTAATTACTTGCCTGAGAAGATATATAACTTCTATTGTCGACCTTCCTGGCATGAATTCAAATTGATTTTCGAGAACCGTGGTCTCCTTAATCTTTTTTCTATTATTCTTTTCCAAAATTTCATGGTATGATTCATTAGTTTAATACTCCTATAGTTTGCACAAGTTTATTATATAAAGGAATTAGAATACTTATCCTCCATTGATCAGACATCTTTTTTATTTTTAATATCATATTAAATAATTTTGTAAGTCATTCAATACCTTATTTCCCTAGGCATTTTCATACCTCTATTGGAATATTATTTGGTTCAACGACTTTTCATTTTATATTCCATTTAAAACTTATTTTACTTCTAAAATTTGAATTCTACGATAAAAATTTAAATTTTTATACTCATTTAATCTACTTAAATTATTTAAATTAAGTTGATCACCTAAACCTTCATTAAAAAGTTGATGAAAATACCTTTTTCACTACTCTTTTATTTCATCATTTACTAGTACTCTATTGTGTTATCTTTAATCCATCTTATTTGAATAAGATCTTTTGTCTTCCTCTCTCTCTCTAGCTATTCTATAAATGTTTCTTTTCCCTTCTTTGTATTTAATTTTCAATATAACTATTCAAGAGTTTCATTCTTAGTTTCATTTACTGCTTTCTTAGCATCTTTCTTGGCTATTGTATATTTTTTTAAGTTTTCCTCATTCTTACAAATATATAATTCTTATAGGTTGTTCGTTTTCCCTTCACTTTCTTTTGTACTTTTTCATTCCACCACCAAGATTATTTACTTGATAGTACATACCCCTTTGACTCACCGGGTACACTCTTGGCTACTATTTTCAATTTTAATACCGTATTAGGTTCACCATATATTCTATCTAATACTTGTACTCATACCTTCTCCTTAAATATGTTTTGTTCCCATATTTTAAATTCCACCACTTAATTCTAGAAGTCGTATATATTTTTCTTTTATTAATACTATGTTTGAGACGTATATCCAATATCACTAACCTATATTAGATAGTTAAGCTTTCTCTAGGGATACCTTATAATTTTTACAAATCTTTCTATCTTTCTTCCTAACTATAAGAAAGTTAATTTGTGATTTATTATTTTCACTTTTGAACGTGACCAAGTGCTCTTATCTTTTCTTAAAAAACGTATTAGTTAGTATAAGATCATATACCATCACAAAATCCAATATAGTTTTATCTTCTTCATTTCTTATTCCAAATCCATAACCCCCATGCACTCTTTCATATTTCACATTTTTTACTTCGATGTGTCCATTTAAATCGCCTCCTATTAAAATCATTTTATTTGATAAAATATTTTATAATACTTTATCTAGGTCGTTCCAAAATTTTAATTTGGTATCTTTATCTAATGCTGGTTGAGGTGCATATACACTAATTACGTTCATAGTTTCTTTTCTCAACTATTATTTTAAGGGCTATAATTCTATCTTCCTTTCTAATTACTCTTACAACTTCATCCTTTAACAAACTATCTACAATAATACCTATTCCATTTCTTGTTTTACTCTTTCCTGTATACCATAACTTAAAATCCGAGTTTTCTATAATCTTTGCCTTCTTGCCAACTTATTTTGTCTCTTGTACACACGAAATGTTAATTTTTCTCCTAATCATCGTATCTACTATCTCCATTTTTTTTACCAATGAGGGTTCATATGTTCCATGTACCAAATATTAGATTATTAGTTTTCTTATAATATTTGTTCTTACCCAATCTATGGTGTGAGAACTCTTGTTTATTTAACACTACACTCAAATTCTCATAGAGATGTAGCGATCCTTGCCGATATGTTACAGTCGGACTTACAATGCGAACTCTTGCATTTTTATCACTACACTCGAGTTTTGGAGACGTACCGGTCCTTGTCAAGACGTTACAGTCGGACCCTACAACGCGTTTCTTTTGGGGAACAATCTAACATTAACACAATAGTTTGATGGATCCATTCATTGAATATTTGTGTTAGTTTAACGTTGGCTGACAACTTAATGCAATCCTCCTTTATCCGGGCTTGAGACCGGCCACGACAAAGTTAACTCATCATAGGCAATTATATATATGTGTGTGTGTGTGTGTGTGCTGCGCGACTTACGCCGATCGACTCATGTGCGAAAATGGGGATGAACAATAACTTCTGTTATTGCCCGAGCAGTAAATGGGAAATACACAGTATTTTCCATCAGAGAAGAATTAAACTAAGACCGCCCCTCGCCCCTCGATCCAATTTATTGCGATCGACCAACACAAGTTGGTCGAAACCACGGTCGAGAATCGACGATTGTAACCTCTAGCGGTATAAATCGGCCAATTTTAATTGAAATCGATGCTGTCGCGACCACTTGCGGTTGCAATTCAGTTGGATTTCGCTCAGACTTCGATCGTGGCCAGATTCCGATTGGGTTGCAGTCGAAATTGACAACGATTATGGCTGGATTAGGCCAGATTGTGATCGGATTTCAGTTGGAATCGATCGCGATTGCGGCCATAATGTTGGCGACTGTAATTCGACTAGATTTCGACCTTAATTTGACCGCAATCCGATCGGAATTCAACTGCGGTTCGGTCGACTGGACAGCGACACCGACGGCGACCCTGACGGATTCAAGGGTTGGACTATAGTGTTCATCGGAGAAGAACGTCGCACAACGGAGTACTGTGCAATTCCGTGAATCAAATAGAGATCAGATGGTTGTGCACGTGATCGGACGGTTGTGTGCATGTCGTGCACGGGCGCGCAACATAAGGAATGCATCATAACATTCCTCTCTCTCTCTCTCTCTCTCTCTATATATATATATATATATATATATAGTTTTGATATCCTGGGCACCTATTCTTGCGCGATGCGTGCGCAATGCTTCCTTAACCATCCAATCCACGCAGTTGCACAGTAATGAGGAATGCACAGTACTTTCGTCGAGTGTGTTATAACCCATCCCTGAATCCGTCGGGGTCGTTGGTGCCATCTTGTCGCCGTCAGTAGGCTTCCAACTCCTGCAATCGGGTCGGAATTTGGCCTGATCACGACTGATTGAGTCAGAATCCGACCATGGTCCGATCGGACTCTGGTCGGATTATGGTTGGAATCTGGCTAAATTGCATCTGCTAGTGCCACAGTTGCTAGCCGTCGCAATTCGATCGTAATCTGGCTACGGTCCGACCGGACCGCGATCGGAATCTAGTCGCTCGACGGCGATGCCGAGTAGTGCGGGCACGAGGCATTGGGCGGAGTTACTGTGCTCGCTCGCACATGGGTGTGTAGGAAATCGGAGCTCAGAATATCAAAATCTTATATATATATATATATATATATATAGAGAGAGAGAGAGAGAGAGAGAGAGAGAGAGGTTTGATATCCTGAGCACCCGTTATTGGGTGCATGTGCGCGACGAATGGGAAATGCACAATAACCACGCCGCGACACTGCTCAAACTCGCCGATGAGAGGCCGGATTCTGGCCACGATTCAATCGGATTATGACCGGAAACGACCGCCAATGGCGCGGCCTTTTCCGGGCATAATCCGATCGGACTCCGGTGCCAATCGGATTGCGACCGACTGGAATTCGACCACAATCGCGGCTGTTTCCCGTAGTAATCCAGTTAGAATCCGGTCGTGATCTGGTTGGCATCAGAGTTCGACCTAATTGCGGCCGCGATTGCGGTCGCCAGTGGCGCGACCGCAATTGTGGCCGTTTCTGGCTGGACTCCAGTGTCGGTCGGATCACGACCGAAATTCGATCGACCGTCGATGAATCCGAGCTGTGGGCGGGTGAAATCGTGGCGGAAGAAGCATTGTGCATTTTTTGTTTACTGTGCAATTGCGATTGATCGGATAGTGGAGAAATTGTCGCGCATGAGTCAACGAACGACGCTCATGATATCAAACTCGTATATATATATATATAGAGAGAGAGAGAGAGAGAGAGAGATTATACTATATAACTCATCTGTGAGCACTTTCATATCCGCCGTCCGATCGAGTGTATACTATAATCCAATCCTTAAACCCTAGGAGATCGGACGGTGGATAATGGAGGTGTTCATGGGTGTTTACGGATGAGTTGTGTAACATTATATATATATATATATATATATATATATATGGTGTTGAGATAAACTATTTTTAATATTTTGTTATTTCTTCTATGTTTGATTTGTTATTTTTTTTTATTGTTCTCTTAAAATTTTGATAAATATCAATAGTTTCATCTAAATAATTCAAATTAAAAAAAAATGGAATTGTACGTGATAATAGATATTTGGATAGGATAATGGAAATGGAAATGAAAATTGATTACCTGATGGGGACGGAGGATATAGAATTCGATTTGAGTCTGACGCCCATCCCTAATCCACAACAAGAAGCCCATATTGGAGCTATTGCATGATCATGAATGGATAGGGAGATGATCACCACGCTGGATCCCAATATTCCTCCCTAATCCCTAAGTAATCCCATTACCTTTGAATGAGGAATAGGAGAAGCAAGACAAGCCTTGATATAACCTAAAAACATCTCTGGAAAACCACAAGTTTAATTCTAGTGATAATTGTCCTCTAGTAAACCTTATGAAAAGTTTTCTCCAAATCAATTTTCACATTAACATAAGGACTTGAGCACTGAGTTATAGAATGTGTGCACAGTCTCACTCAAAGCTGCACTATTGTTCTGAATATTCTTACCACGTAAGAAAGTCCCCTAGTTTATTTATAATATCATATTAATCATGTGAGCCTTCATTTTTTAACCAACAACTTTGTCATGATTTTGTATATAACTTCGCACAAGGGAATAGATTTGAAAATCATTTTTTTCAAAACATTAGTTACCTTAATGAAAATGTTCTTTGTTTTGCTCTACTGAAGGTCCTCAAGTTAACAGTGATAACATCAACATCAAGAGGTAAGCAATCTGAAGACTAAGAAACCAAACTTTGCCTGGTAAATAATTTGCTGCCGAGTATCTCCGAGTTTGCATCTCATTCCTTTTATTTGTTTCAGCACCCAAGTAGGTAATCAGAATTGTTGATGCTTATACCCATTGTTGACAGTTCTTAATCCATCGCTAGACAAGACAGCTATGTGGTTGGATTTTAAATAGATTTGTCATTTTGTTCAGTGATTTCTGTTGGTAAATATTGAGCTGAAATCCAAGTTAAACAAGAGGTATAGATTTCTGAATGATGGGATGCAAAAGCAAGTAGAACATCCAATTAGGATCATTGCCAATTGATTACCTTCATTTCTACCTCAGCTTGAAATTGCTAGTCCCCCACAGTGGTGTACAAGTATGTAATGTCTGATGCCTTATATTGGTGGCCCTCATAGATAACTTCTTCTCTCTTAATCGACATTTGCCGAACTGTTGTTTAACATTTCTATTTCTTATTTCAGTTTAGCTCTAACATAAATATTGATTCGAAGAAAATAATTATAGAACATTATCTTCTTGAATGGAAGTTCATTCCTTCAGTGGAGTGATAGGTAAATATTTTCATTTAAAAAAGAATCACTAGGAAGAAAAATCTTCAGCAAGCTGTGGATAGAACTAGACATGATTCAACTCAATATCATATTGCTCTAAACAGTAGTGAACACTGTATGAATTTGACATGGTAATTGTATGATAGCATGAAATTAACATAAATATAAGCACATCCAATAGATTGGCTTTTCCCGAAGTCTGACTTGTTAGTACATGTTTGACTAAGTTTACAGCATTTAGTTTTTTTTTTTTCAAAATAAATGCAAGTAATTTTATTTCATTTGTTACAATATGGCACTGTTAAACTTAGTCACCCAAGTCTTTAGCACTTGCTATACCATTATATTATGCATTTAGATCCATTATCTTTCTTCAATTGCCTGAAGTGCCTAGAATTTGATTGATGTTGGAATCTCCTGAATTCCTGATGTTGGGAGAACCATTCTTTTTTTTTTTCCCATGAACAGACGCAGAGTCAAGAAGAGCCTTATTTAATCAACCTTGGGAAGTTGTGCAAGCTTCCTTGGCGGTTTAAACTCGATTCATGATCGATTTGAGTGTAAAATATTCCTTCAATACATGTTTACTCGTGTAAACTTGATACTTTTTGCCTTCATTTTGGAGTTTCCGCAGTTCTGCCTAACATCCCTGATTAGATGTTATATTTAAACGTACACAAAGGTTTGTACATTGCTGATATATGCTTCGAAGTTTGGATCAAACTCAATAAATAGCTGATTTGTCGATGCATGGGATTCCTGTTATGAGATTCTTAGTGCCATTACATTCTCTATGAACATGCACTTTCTCCTCTATGCAGGGCGGGCAAAAGCTAACTGAACTCACTGTTTTCTTGATTTGTAGCTTTTAATCACAAAGTCTTACTACCACAGTAGATGTAAGATATTTTTCATTTAGGACACTATGATATGGTTACATTTTAATGGTGCTATCATGCAAATTTAACGTTTGATTGTCTTTTAAATTTTGCTCGTTTAATTATTACTAGCACTGCACCTAGAACTACTGATATAGCATTGGTTTTTAATATGGTCAAAAAATCTTTATTATTATTTACTTTGTTGGACTATTCATTATAAGTTAGATTTATATCAGCTATTAGCTTAATCCATGATGACTTACCCTTAGATTTTTCTTTTATTCATTTTAAAAAACTGACATCGACAAATATCCTAAATAGATGCAAAATACTGTTGGGGCGGTTTTAGTCATTGAATAGAGAGACTTGCTTTTGAGTTTTGCTTGAATAACTAACTGCCATCCTATATATATATATATATATATATATATATATATATATATATATATATTAAAACTATTTTTTGCAACCAACTATAAAAAATATTAACATATAGTTAACCTAGAGTGGTACACTTTTTTTTTTAAAAAATTTTAAACCTTTTAAAGTTTTAAACATCTTATTCCTCTTTAGTATCTTACAATCTAACGTCCATTATAATTTTATTTGATTGATGCAAAAAATGTGATGTAAAATTCACATGACATTTTGTTATATTAATAAAGCCCACATATGGAATCGTCTTTTTCTTCCTCCTTTTCTCTATCCTCCTTGTCAAGAATCTTTTGCTGGGTTATTTTTGGAGATGACAATCAGGTTACTAATGATTTCGTATTTTTGTATTAATCATCTGAGATCTGATTTATCTCCTTCTACACGTAGGGACAGCGATGAAGAACTATTAATGCGGCGGTTCCACATTTTTTTTTTTTTTGCTAGATTATTTCAATTGATAAGTGTAAAAGAGTATTTTTTTTAAATAGAGGGATCAATTCTCAAAGATTTTATTATTTTAATTTATCGATCGATTTTCTTCTTTGTATTTATTATTTAGGATTTTAATTTATCTTCTCTATCAATAGAAATAGTTGGAGGAGATTATTAATGTGATGATTCTGTAATTTTTTTTTTATCATCGCTATTTTACTCTTTCTCTCCAATTCTCCGTGTGATTCTCTTTCTCTCTCCTCTATCCTTCTCAACATCCCTCGCTTGATGTGTAAGTTCTGCCTTTGGGGCTCCATCGATAGCAACCATCATCGTCACATTTTATCTTGTGACAACCATTTGCCCTCCTTTCTTCCCCTTTCCGACTCCCTCCACTCCGCATCCAAAACGTAGAGCACCTCAGACCTTATTCTCTCACCCTCCTCTTCATCTATTAACACCACCTTTATTGCCTAAGATTTCTTTCTCTAATTAAAGCTCCTATTCAAGAGATTTAGCAACAGCATTTTATCATTTGCCCTTGTGTGCACCATTTCTGTATATGATGACGAACTAGGTGCTCAATGTGTACAAAGAATTTAGTGAGTGACGATCCCATTTGATCCAATATCTGACCTATTCATAGATCAACAATGTGATTGTGCTTCTCTTTGTCGGTGGAATCGGTTCAGATTACGATTGACCAGATTTGAGTTGGACTCGAGTAGTATTTTGATGTTTGATAATATTTTGGGGAGATTATTGGTACAATCGATCCGGATCATGATTGACTGGACTCGAGTTTGACTCGATGAGTATTTTGATGTTTGACGATGGTTTGACTATATGGTTGATATGAGATTGACCATATGATAGAGAGTCTAAGTCATGGATATTTGGCATGGAAAGTCCAAGTGAGACACTTGGCAAGGAAAGTCCAAGCATAGGTCTTGGCAAGGGAAAGTTCAAGCTTGAGTCTTGACAAATGAAAAGTCCAACATGGATTGACAAGGAAAGTCCAAGGATTGATATTGACAGCGTAAAGTCCAAGGATTGATATTGGCAGCATAAGTCTAATGGTTGGTGACATAAAATTCAAGTGGTAGTCTTGATAATGTAAGTCTAATGTGCCTTAGCGGTATAGACCAACTTAGCATGACAATAGTCGATGGAAGCACCTGAAGGCTAGCGTATGGATGAATAAGTCATGGATGACTTGGAGGGATCTTATAAGCGTGAGACTGACGGAGATAGCTAGAAGGTTTAGGTCTAGGCTAAGGGTGGTCTAGCAAGTATGAGGGCATCATACTTGGTGTTAAAACCTCATGGATGAGGTTATCAGTCAACTGATATTATGCTCAGTCGACTGATGGGAGTCGATTGGAGTTCGACTACAGGGAAATGGCCTGGCAGTTGATTGCCAGAATTGGGCAGTCGACTGATGGCCTGAGCAGTCGACTGCTATAGGCTGGCAGTCGATTGATGGTCGATGTCACAATCACAGAATGTTCCAGAGTCGACTGTTGGGGTTGGACAATCAACTGATGGGTATGATCAGTCGATTGATGGTCTATCCGTTGAAACTTATCCAACGTGGCTCGGGCCGTTGTGAGACAATGACTACAGGAGCAGTCGACTGATGGTCTCAATCAGTCAACTGCTAGGCGGAATCTAGTCCGAATGCAGGTTATAAAAGTAGCTCGTGGAGATGGATTTTGGCAAGGTTTCTTGAGGCGATTTGGAGGGGATTTGCTGCTGCAATCCAGACTTTCAAGGCTATTCTCAAGCAAACAAAAGCAAGCACTCAAAGATCTCTTGTAAAGTATTTTTCTTTTACTTGTATTGTATTTCATATTTGTATTTGTTTTTATTCATTGTATTATTTAGTGTAATCTCTTGTACGAGGTTTCTCCACCTCCGACGTATTGTCGAGAAGGAGTGTTATTGTTTAGTGGTGTTGTTTGCATCGCCAGGGCTCATTTGAGCGCAATCCGTAGAGTAGGAACCTTGAGGTTCCGAATCACGTTACATCTTGGTGTTGTGTAATTTATTATTGCTTTATTTCTATTATTTTCGCTGCGTACTAATTAAATTGTAGCAAGCACGCGAATGAATTCCATCAACATCAAAATGCTATTCACCCCCCCCCCCCCTCTCTCTAGCGACGATCAATTCCCCAACACTCTTCAACACGTGTGAGGATTTGGAGCATCCATTCCTTGAATATCTACTGAACTAAGCAAACAAACTAATTTGTAGCATTGTCCCTCTCCTCCCATCCCAACTTTACTTCTCCATTATATCCTGTCTTTGTGATTATGTAATATTATTAGACAATTTGTGTTCGGAGATTCAAAGAAGCTAGTCCAAATTTAATTACAAAACAATTCAGATTTATCTATTGAGTGACTTGAGTTGATTATCTCAAACTGTCAGCCTTGAAGATTAGACCAAATCGAGCTGCTGAGTCTGAGTGGACAGTAAGATCGTCGAGGTCGAGTACTCCAAAGATTCGACTGGGCAGTCAAGTCTCCGAGGTTGAATGTTGAGTATCGAGTGTTGAGTCTTAAATCCCGAGTTTCAAGTGCCAACTGTCCGAGCATATTGCTTAGAAATTGAGAAGTTGAGGTTTGCATTCAATGCAGATTCCTTAAAATAGGTTTGTCCCACCTCCGCGATACTTCAAGGTTGTTATGGATTGTTCGTTTCCCAAGATATAATGATAAACCACGATCTCCACCAAGCACTAGTGGTCGCGACAAATTGAGAGGCACCCAAATACTATCACAGGTTTTGTCAAGTAAGAAGAGGTGTGCACCAAAGAGGGAGAGAGAAACATAAATGGATGAAATTATCTATCGTCTTTTTCTACTCAAGACTTAGACTCCTTTTATAGGAGTGTCTCCCTGTGGTTGGTCAAATAAAAGTCATTAATTGTTTATATTTGCCAGTAGTAAAACATCAATCGTTTCAGATGGTAATTATGGATTCTCATTAGTCACATTAATACATCATTATAATTGAGAAAAAATAATTTGGATGACAAAATATTGGTTCATTCGCTTGAAAAAAAATTTGCCTTGATCGATCTTGCATTCAACACGCACAGGTCGTGCTTATACACGAGTCAATTTGGTTCAGTGCAATTCAAGCCCCTGGATTTGCATCCCCTACACACCCACATATGAGAAAGAGCTTATACTCATGCATATATTCACAATATACATGCTTGAGAAACAATATAAATCAATAATTAAGCCTTGAAACTTTCAATATGAGACTAAAGTTTCATACACAATGAAGTCTCCTCCATCAATTCCACCTATTTTTTCATTCATATTTTTCTAACAATCCCCCCACATGAATGGAAACAGAATATATGATAGCATTCAACCGTTGAGTCCGGTATAGGACAGGTATATTTTATCCTTTGAATATTTCCTTGTGAAGATATGTTTGTTTATTGGCTAACAGTAGACACAATGTTTTTGAATTGTTCTATCGTCTGTGTAAGTATTGACATATCTCACTTATGACTCTCTCTTGTACATCTCAATTCTCATGGGTGTGTTTGTTCTTGGCCATGAGCACGCCTAATTCTATGAGAATGTTTAAGAATTGTGCCTCCAAACTCTTCGAAATGACCTCACTTCTTTCTCAAATAGATGATCTCTCAAGAGTATTCCACACTTCTTTACTGGATCATTAAAAGTCATATGCTTATCCTTCATCTTTTCATTATTCCATTGGGTCATGCCCCTATCCCCAACAGTGATCTTACTTAGTTAATATAGTTAGGTTATCCCTTTGAATCTAATTCTTGGGATCTTTAGTATGCATAGGTTGGATTTCCTTTACACCAATATTTCTTATCGACATCAAATCCATCCCCCCGCGATGAGTTTGCAACTAATTTTCAGTTTATACCTTAATTTGGTTAGTGGATCCACTAAGTTATCCTTTGACTTTACATAGTCAATAGTGATAACTCTTATTTAGAGTAATTATTTAATAGTATTATGTTTATACTTATCATTATACAGATAACTCTGTGCTTGGTCAATTGTCAATTAGCTATCGTAATGTATGCAAATTGCTGACACAGATTTCGACCATCTAAAAACATCTTCTAAGAATTGTGGTAGTCATTCAGTCTCTTCACAATATTTGTCAAAAGCTACAAATTCAGATTTCATCATGAATTTAGTTATTACGTTTTGCTTAAAAGATTTTCACGAAATGGTTGCACCTTCTAAAGTGAACACATATCCACTTATAGACTTTGAGTCTTTTATATGAGATATCCAATTTGCATCATTATATCCTTCAATCACAATAAGATATCTCGTATAGTGCAGTCCATATACACGAGTATACTTCAAGTGTCTTAGTACTCGTGTTATCTCTTTCTAGTGTTCAATACCTAGATTACTCATGTATCTACCTAGTTTTCTCACTGTGTAGGCTAAATCTAGTTGTGTACAACTCATCAAGTACATTAGACTTTCAATCACCCTAGCGTATTCTATTTGAGAAATATTCTCCCCTCAATTTTTTGATAGATGTTGACTCATATCTATTGAAGTTTCAAAGCAAGTCCTTATGAGGTTCTAAGGATCTTAATTCCTAAGATCACATTAGCTAGACCTATGTCTTTCATGTCAAACCTTGAGTTTAACATATTTTTAGTGGATTTGATTATCTTATTATTGTTCCTAATGATAAGTATGTCATCTACATATAAGCATAAGATGATGTAGTTATACTATGTGACTTTCATGTAGACATATTTATCACATTCGTTGATCTTAAATCCACTTTCCTTTATGTCACTGATTTGGTGCTTGTTTTAAGCTGATTTAACCAATCTACAAATCTTATTTTTCTATTTTGGAACAATAACTCCTCAGGTTATTTCTCATATAGATTTCCTTTTCTAAATTCCCATTTATAATGCCTTTACATCCATCTGATGTATTTTCAGATTCCATAGAGTGACAATCACTAATAGCACTCTAATGGAAGTTATTCTATGTTGGAGAGATTATTGGTGTAATCAACCTCAGGTCAAGGTTGACCAAGATCGAGTGGGACTCGAGTAAAGTTTTGATAATACGTATGACTATATGGCATGAGATATTCGTAGTCATGGAGTTGTTGATTGAGAAGTCAAGTAGGTCAAGATTGATCAGAGACTTGATGGGAAAATATCAAGTATGGATACTTGGCAAAGAGAAGTCCAAGTATAGAGGCATGGCAAGAAAAGTCTAAGTATGGATACTTGGCAAGGAAAAGTCCAAGTATGGATACTCGGCAAGGAAAGTCCAAGTATGGAGCCTTGGCAAGGAAAGTCCAAGTATGGATACTCGGCAAGGAAAGTCCAAGTATGGAGCCTTGGCAAGGAAAGTTCAAGTATAGAGACTTGGCATAGGAAAGTCCAAGTATGAAGACTTGGCAAGGGAAAGTCCAAGTATGGAGACTTGGCAAAGGAAGTCCAAGTTATGGAGACTTGATAAAGGGAAAGTCCAAGTATATATACTTGACAATGAAGTCCCGGAGGGGCAATCTCTTAACAAAGAAAGACCCGTTAGCATGACAAAGCCGAAGGAATCACTTGAAGGTTAGTGCAAAGGGTGAGGAGTCATGGACACAACCTAAGGGCATGAGGCTAATGGAAGAATCTTGAATGCTTAGGTTTAGGCTAAGGGTACCCGATAACATCACAAAATCGAAGTACTTGATGGCTTACGGAAAGGATGAGGAGTCGTGGAGGACTCAGTGCATCCTAAAGGCGTGAGGTTGATGAAAAATATTTGAAGGCTTATGTCTCGGCTATGAGTAAGTGTCAAGTATGAGAGGATCATACTTGATGGGTTAAATCTCACTTTTGAGGTTTACCAGTCGACTGAGACTTAGTCTAGTCGACTGGTGGGATAAAACAATCACATAAATTATTTGACAATCAACTAGTGGTATTGATAAGTCGATTGGTTGAGGAGTCTACTTGGGTACTCGGGAGACTTGGTGCTCAGGAAGTCGATTGTTGTGGTGAGGCAGTCGACTGCCCACAGATAGTCAACACTCAGACTCGGTGCTCGGACAGTCGACTATTGTGGAGAAGCAATCAACTGGTCGCGAACAATTGAGATGGTTGTGTTTCAATAGAGCAATCGACTACTGGGATGAAGCAGTCGACTCGACTGGCTTCAGTAGATAAGAGAATATAATGTTTATCAGTTGACCGATGGCTCAGGTCAGTCAACTGATGACTCAAGAAATTGACTGATGGCCATGAACAATCAACTGATCGACTAAAATCTGATGTAGATTAAGTCATTGTGAGACAATTGATAAGTGACCAGCTGACTAGGGGTAAGGTCAATCGATTGATCAGCGGATATTAGCCCAATGGGAGCTTGTAAAAGGAGGAAGCTGAGGAGGATTTTGACTGCCTATTCTTGGTGATTTAGAAGAGGAATTTCTCTTGCATTCTAGATCTTCCAAATCCTTCTAAAGCAACCAAACTCAAATATCAAGCAAGCTCATTTGTGTAAAGTATTGTTTCATTCTTCTCATTTGTATTTGTATTTGATTGTTGCTTTTCTCGTAAGCTCCAGGTTATTGTAAGAGGTTTCTCATCCTCTTAACGTTTTGTAGACAAGAAATCATGAACGAAATCAAAGAAGATCGAATCGATGCTATTCACCCCCTCTAATGCACATTAAGGTCCCAACAATTGGTATCAGAGCGAGACTGCTCTTCAACAGACTAATCGCCAAGGGAGCAGAGTTAGAGGAGTAGAAGATCCATTAGGAGCATCGAGGATGATGGAGTTCATGGATGGACTAGGATACGACATCTGAATACCACCTCCCTATTGATTCTATGGAATAGAAGGATTTGGTTAATAGATGATAATTATTGAGACATTCCTTCAAATGGAGATTGAAGATTGATTTATTTTGATGGATAGATTTGAAGCTCCTACGGACAAGAAGGGAAAGATTCTCAAAATGAGCAAATGGACTGAGGAGAAAATTGAAAAATCCAAAATAAATGAGAATGTAACAAAATTCTTGGTTAATTTGATTCCTAATGACCTATTGTGTAGGATAGGTAAATATCAAGATGTCAAGGATTTATGGAGCAAATTTGTCAAGCTCCATGAAGAAACCTCACCGGTCCAAACCCAAAGTGAAGATGATGATAAGTCCGAAGAAGAAAACTCATCGTCTAAAGAGTTTGTAGATTCGGAAGTTGAGAGGTGCTCAACATTCGAAGTCGAGGAGGTTGAAGAAGCCTCCACCTCTAGGATTGAGGGAGAGAGTAGATAATCGACATCTGAGTAAGAGGAGACCTCTATATCCGAAGCTGATGAAGAACAAGTCCATAAGTCCCCTAACACCAAGGAAGGTAACTCAATCATGAATATTAAAAATAAAGATCATATAATATGCTTTGAGTGCAAGGAGAAAGGGCATTATAAGAGTAAATGTTCAAGGACAATCAAGTGGAAAATTTAAGTGGCATCAAAGGCCAAGGAGAAGCTCAAGGAGGTCGGAATTTCAATACATAAGGAAAAAGAGCACATAGTGTGCTTCTCCTACAACCAAAATGGGCACTACTGGAGCTAATGTCTAAGGGGGAGGTACCCTAGGAAGGATAAGGTAGAGAGCTCAAGTATAGAGGGAGCTCCTAAGGTAAGACCCAAGGTATATTTAATAATGCAATTTCTTTTTGTCATGATAAGAAACATGTTAGAAATAAATTTTAATGTTTAAATGCTCAACACCATGATATTAAGTCTAAAGATAATTCTAGACCAATTACCTCAAAAACTAGCTTACCTAAAGAAAATATTAAAATCTTTAGAGGTAGACCTAGTTTAGACAAGGATGGGAAGAATGACAACAACCTATGCAATAACCCTAAGAAAATTAGACAAATGTCTAGGAAGAAGAAAAATGTCCAAAATTATAATAGAAAATAAAAAATTGAGATAGTAGAGGTAGAAAATCAAGTTTTAAAGTCAAAGCTTGATAAATTAGAAAAGATTCTCAAAAAATGGAAAATATGTTTATAGGGTATAGTGGACAAACTCTAGATTTATGAGGCAAAATCTATTATATTTGAGAGGTGTTCTAAGGCAATCACCTTATGATTATTTATTTGATAAATAAAGATTCACTATTTGAGTGCACATTTCATATGTGTTTGATTGGATCTTAAACTCATTTATTGAATGCCCGCAATACGATTCATAGCATGAGAAAATTTGTGATTGGATTACAACTAGTGAGTATCTCTACATGTGTAATTATGAAGTATTGAAATATTCCCTAGTCGATGAATTGATGAGTTCGGACATCATCAATTCTGTGAGACTAGCATGGGTTATACTCCTTGGTTTATCCAAGCAGCTACTTCTCACTAGCTGGAGACATTGTGATGTCAAGAGTTAAATGTGGATGCTGGTTATGGGTAACTAGTTCATTGGAGTGACCTGCTATAAGACTTCACATGGTTCTCTACATATTAGATATGTTAGTGAAGTTATTACTGCAGCTCGAGTGTGAGTTTCCTTCGACTTAAGATATTCAAGTCATCTTGGTCATAAAGACTTATACTTTAACATCTTAGTCGATACATCTCTAAGGAGGTGTGGGTAAGAGATGATTGGGTATAAGTTGAAGTGCCCGAATGTGATTGAATAACCAATAAAGGATTCACCCCTCCTTGTGAGAGTCACTCATCGGATTGTTACTCAAAGTCTTTGACCAAAGCATTTCATGTGAAGAGTATTGTACTCTTGGATACATATGAAAGTAATTAGAATCCACTGGACGAGGAAGTATTACGTGGGCTAGGTGTGACGTAGTCAATCTAGTGGGGACTAACACAATAGACTATGTCCTGAACCAAGTGGGTATAAGATGAGTGAAAGGAACAAGACACGATTCATTGTAATTGTTGAAGGGTTCGGAAATAGTTTCGAGATCAAACGTTGATTTTTTGATTAATTAGGGATTATGATGTACTACTAGGTGTCACTCATGATCATTCTATAATTAATGGTTAATTATAGATAACCAACATAAACCAAGAACCTATAAGGTCACTGATGCACGCAAATGCGACCTCAAACCTCGCGACGAAGATCGTCGAGGACTCGAAGCATGCGCTCGCACTCAATGCCCACAAGTGCACGGATGTCGTCAAGTAATAAAAGATTATCGATCCCACAAGGACTGAGATTCGAGTACTGATTTGTTCAGTGGGTGGAATTGTTCGGAAGTAAAATCTAAAGGTTTCGATTGCGAGGGTTGTCGGTGGACTATACTCTAGTACGGTGTCACACGGAGGAAGAAAAGAGCGCGTTGAGTGTTGGTGCAATCAACCCAGGTCACGATTGACCAAGACTTGAGCTTGGCTCGAAAGATGTTTTGATGTTCAACAAAAATATATGACAAAGTAATTGTCATGGGAAAGTCCAAGTCTTAGGTACTTGACATGGAAAGTCCAAGTGGGACACTTGGCATTTGGGAAAGTCCACGAATGGGTCTTGGCAATGTAAAGTCCAAGTCATGGGTACTTGGCATGAAAAGTCCAAGCATGGGTCTTGGCAAGGGAAAGTCCAACATAGGTTGGCAAGGGAAAGTCCAAGCTTGAGTCTTGGCATTTGAGAAGTCCAAGGGGAATATTGGCGGCGTAAAATCTAAGGGTGAAGTCTTGGCAGCATAAGTCCAATGGTTGGCAGCGTAAAGTCCAAGCGGAGTCTTAGTGGCGCAAGTCCATTGTGCTTTGGCAGTGTAGACACCGTTAGCATGACATAGCCGATGGAAGCACCTGAAGGCTAGCGCGATAGATGAACAAGTCATGGATGACTTGGAGGGATCCAAGAGGCGTGAGGCTGATGGAGGTGGCTAGAAGACTTAGGTCTAGGCTAAGGGTGGTCTAGCAAGTATGGGGGAACCATACTTGAGCTAAAATCTCATATTTGAGGTGTGTCAATCGGCTGGTGTCATGTGGCAGTCGACTGGTTTGAGTCAACTAGGGTTTGACTGCGGGATGTGGCCTAGCAATCGACCTCCAGAGAAGGACAGTTGACTGATGGATGAGCAGTCGACTGATCTTGTGATCAATCGACTGATGCTCGGTGTTTCGACCACAGAATGGGGTCTCACTCATTCGCTACTACGGCCGGATGAGTGGAGGGATCCGATCGATGGTCATAATCAGTCGACTGATGATGGATCCATTGGACTTATCCAGTATGGATCTAGCCATTGTCTCACGACAACAGTGGCATCAGTGACTGATGGTCCCGACCAGTCGACTTATCGACTTTTTCCAGCACAGGTTGAAGCTTTATAAGGAGCTCATGAAGGAGGAAAAAGGGATGGTTTTTTGAGGGCTTTTGGGGCGATTTGTTGTTGCAAATCAGGGCCTCCAAGTTGATTTCAAGCAACCAAGTGATCAAGCATTCAAAAAGCAATTGTAAAGTAGTTTTCTTTACTTGCATTGTATTTTATTATTTTAATTGCTTGTATCTATTTCTTATTGTTGTAAGAATAGTTTGTAAGGGGTTTCTCCGCCTTCGACTTGTGTCGAGAAGGAGTAGTTGTGATTAGTGATTGCATTGGCATCGCTAGAGCTCTTTAAAGCTCGATCCGTGGAGTAGGAACCGTGCGGTTCCGAACCACGTTAAACATCTTGTGTTTGTGATTGTGTTTCGTGTTATTGCTTTTATTATTATTATTCCGCTACGCTAACACGATTTGTAGATGCGATCACGAACGATTTCCATCATCGGTACTAGCACGCGCTATTCTCCCCCCCCCCCTCTAGCATCCAATCAATCCCCTACAAGTGGTATCAGAGCGAGGCCGCTCTTCAAGGTTTAACAACTAAGGGAGCACGTTAGAGGTGAAGATGGAAGTTCAAGAGAAACTAGGATGGGATATCAACACACCGATCCCCTACACCTTCTATGAACAAGAAGGGTTTAGACAATGGAAGGCGAGAATTGAGGACTTCTTAATGATGAGGGACTTCGAAGAATGGTCCATTTTAATGGAGGGATATAGCTATCCAAGAGGACCAAAAGGTGGATTCCTCAAGAAAAAGAGATGGACCGAAGAGCAAGTCCAAGCCTTCGAGAAAAATGATAAGGTAATGAAGTTTTTAATTGATTTAATACCTAACAATATCTTGTCTATGTTAGGTAATTATGTAGATGCCAAGGAGCTATGGAGCCAAGTGGCCAAACTCCATGAAAGCCCATCACCGGTCCAAGAGGAAGGGACTGAAGAGGCTAATGCATCATCCTCACAAGGAAGTGAGGACTTGGAGGTTGAGAGATCATCAACATCCAAGGAGGAAGAGGAAGTAGAATCGGAGGAGACCTCCACCTCAAGGATTGAGGGGGAGAAGACTAGAGCATCCTCAACACCGGAGCAACAAGAAGAACCATCTACATCCGGTAGAGAGGAAGAGCAAGCTCAAGAGAACCTCACCTCCACCCTAGGTAACTTAAACACGGTAATTCAAAATAAAAATAATATTATGTGTTTTGAGTGTAGGGAACTTTGGCACTATAAGAGTAAGTGCCCAAAGAAAATTAAGAAGACTCCTCCGGCACTAAAAGTCAACACAAATTCAAAAGATGCCGGTGTCCCCACTAAAAGAAGCAAAGAGCACATCATTTGCTTCAAGTGCAACTCGAAAGGGCATTACCGGAATCAATGCCCTAGGGGGAGCAAGAGAGTGAAAGAGAGAGCATCATAAGTAGGGGGAGCTAAGGCTAACCCTAAGGTATATTTTAGTAATGCTCCTTCTAATTCTTATAGTCAAAAGCATGCTAGAAATAATTTTAATAGTCTTGCTATTTATCATAAAGAGCATGCTAGAAATAAGGAATTTTGCTTAGGAGCTAAGAAAGTCAACCTTAGGAATAAGGAGAAATTTGGGACTAATGTCCCTAGGAAAGTTTTACCTAGGGAGTCTATTAGGAAAATAGGAGAACACCTAGGTTTTAACCCTAAGTGGACTAGGCATATGCCTAGGAAAAATAATGCCCAAAAATTAGATCAAAATTCAAAAATTGGACAACTAGAAAAGGAAAATCAAGTCTTGAGGTCAAGGCTTGAAAAGATGGAGAAGACCCTTGCAAAAATGCAAAATCAAGCTTCGTTCCAGTTGTATTGCTCATTAGGGTCCTGGGAGTCAAAGTCAAGGGTCAAAATCTCAAAGTCAACACCTAGGACCTAAAAGACAAAAGTCAACCAAGGGCAAGCAAGGTTTGGGTCACAAACCTAAGCCTAAGGTGGCTTATCATAGTGTTCCATTTGATTATGGAACACAAACTAGGTCTAGGAAGACCAAGGTTACTAGGGAAGTTATCCCTAAGAGTAACCAAGGTTTGTGTCTAGTGGCTAGGGTTTCTAGGAAACCTAGGGTGGCCACTAAGAAGGTTGTAAGGGGAGTTACCTCTAGAGTCAACCTAGATAAGACCACAATGACCAAGGCTAACAAGCCTAGGAGGGTGATTAGGAAGGTATCTAGGGAGATTATCCCTAAGGAATACCTAGTTAACCCTAGGAGCTCAAATAGGTTTTGGGTTCCTAAGAGCGTGATTGATTCACGCTAGATGGGTTTAGGGTGTGCCAACCTTAATTGGGTGAGTAGTTAACTCAACCATGATAAAGGTGACATTTTAGGTTATTTTCAAGGTTATGGTTACCTTGGAAATACATTTGAGCTTTAATCCTAAAAGATTTTAGGATGTGCCAATATTATTTGAGAAGTTTGATAAATTGATCAAATTGACACATTTTAGGTTTAGAGGTCATAGTGTGTCATTTTGGGTTTTTGGCACATTAGGGAGAAAAGTAATATTATGGCAAAATATACTTAATTATATCAAATGGAAATTAATATTAAAATTTAGGTATTATATACCTTTATATCTTATTTGTCATGCCTTGATTTGTCATATGTCATGACATGACATCATGTTTATTTTCATCACTTATATGTCGTGATCATGTTTAGGATTTAGGATAAATGTCATGTATTTTTAGATTATATCTTATGTCATGACATCATGATTATGAGCATGTGTTTATTTATATCATCTCTAATGCCATAATCACTCATGCATTTAAGATAATTTGATTGAAATTGATTTAAGGACAATGACATGACTTGGAGTCCCATTTATAAGGGAATCAAGTAGAGTTGCCTTAGAAAATGCATGAAACCCTAGATTAGGGAGAATAAAACCCACATCTCACATTACATTGAAATGTATGTGTATTTATACACCCTAGATACTGTTGGTGCAATCGGCCCAGGTCACGATTGACCAGGACTCGAGTTTGACTCGAGTGATGTTTTGATGTTTGACAAAGTATGTTTGACAAAGTATGTTAGACATGGGATTGACATTGATGTTTGACATTAATGTCGGTTAATATGTTGGGGAGATTGTTTATACAATCGACCCAGGTTATAATTGACTTGATGGTTGACCAGGGTTGACCATGTGATTATGGGAAAGTCCAAGCATGGGTCTTGGCAAGGGAAAGTCCAAGTCATGGGTACTTGGCATGGAAAGTCCAAGTGGGACACTTGGCAATTGGGAAAGTCCAAGTCTTGAGCACTTGGCATGAGAAGTCCAAGCATGGGTCTTGGCAAATGAGAAGTCCAAGCATGGGTCTTGGCAAATGGAAAGTCCAAGCATGGGTCTTGGCATGGAAAGTCCAACATGGGTTGGCAAGGGAAAGTCCAAGCTTGAGTCTTGGCATTTGAGAAGTCCAAGGGGATTGATATTGGCGGCGTAAAGTCCAAGCGGAGTCTTGGCGGCGTAAGTCCAATGTGCCTTGGCGGTGTAGACACCGTTAGCATGACATAGCCGATGGAAGCACCTGAAAGCTAGCGCGATGGATGAACAAGTCATGGATGACTTGGAGGGATCTGAGGCGTGAGGTGCGATGGAGGTGGCTAGAAGGTTTAGGTCTAGGCTAAGGGTGGTCTAGCAAGTATGGGGCACCATACTTGGGTTAAAACCTCATTCTTGAGGTTGGCGGTCGGCCAGCATTATGGCGGTTCATTGCCGTGAGTCGACTTGAGTTATTTGCATTAAAGTGAAAATACTCAGCGGTCATTGCTCGATAGCGATCGTGATGTAGCTCTGCGATCGGCGCAGGATAATGATCGGCTGTCGGTCAGTGTCGAGCCGCGAGCGCTCCGTGGCCGTAGGCGTCGACTACGGCGTTAGCGATCGGCCAATGTTGGCAGATGACTGCCAAGAGATCCGTTGGAGTTTTTCCAACGTGGATTGAGCCGTTGTCTCACGACAACGATGACATCGGTCGGCCCGGTGGCTTATGGCGATCGGATGGCGAAATCAGTCGCGAGATAAAAGGAGCTCGACGGAAGGATTTTGCATCGGTTTCTTGAGGTTGGGGCGATTTGTCACGCAAATCAGGGTCTCAAGTTGACATCAAGCAACTGCGATCAAGCATCCAAGAGCATTTGTAAAGTGTTTTCTTTACTTGTATTGCTTTGTATTTCATTGTCATAGCTTGTAGCTTATGATTATTGTAGTAATCACTATTGTACGATGTATCTCCACCTCCTGATTGTACCGAGAAGGAGATATTTGATAGTGGTGTGTGATTGGCATCGCTAGGGCTCATTTGAGCCCGATCCGTGGAGTAGGAACCGGTTCGGTTCCGAACCACGTTATATCGGGTGTGTTGTGTTTGTGTTATTGTGTTTTTATTTCAATATTGTTATTATTTATATTACGCTGTGCACTAACAAGAATTTTAGACACGCTAACGATTTCCATCACGTCGATCTCAACGCTATTCACCCCCTCTAGCGGGCATTCAATTCCCAACAAGTGGTATCGAGCCCGGGCTCTTCTACGGACTAACGCGGAGCTAGGCTTAGAAGCTAGAGGGTAAGATGGAAGTCCAAGATCAATTAGGATGGGATATCAACACACCGGTCCCTTATTCATTCTATGGATTTAGAAGGTTTCAATTCTTGGAAGTAGAATTGAAGAGTTTTTGATGATGAGAGACCTTGAGGAATGGTCTCTATTAATGGAAGGATTTGAGTATCCCAGAGGATCAAAAGGTAGCTTCCTCAAGAAAAAGAGATGGAGTGAAGATCAACTCCAAAGATTCGAGAAAAACAAGAAGGTAATCAAATTTATTTTTGATTTAATTCCAAATGAATTCTTGTGTAGCCTAGGTGAATGCATGGATGCTAAAGAGCTATGGAGCGATTTGGCAAAGCTCCATGAAAGCCCATTCATGGTCCAAGAGGAAGAGACCGAAGAGGCTAATGCATCATCCTCACAAGGAAGTGAGGACTTGGAGGTTGAGAGATCATCAACATCCAAAGAGGAAGAGGAAGTAGAATCGGAAGTTGAAGAGAGTCAATTTCGGGTTGGTGGAGGAAGTGGAAGAAGCATCCACTTCTAGAATTGAGGAGGAGAGGCCATCCTCAACACCGAGCAATACCAAGAAGCTTCAACATCCGGTCAAGATGAAGAAGCCCAAAATTCAACTCCGCACCTATCACGGATCTAGGTAACTCGAGCATTTCAAATAATGATAAAATTCATATTATCTGCTTTGAGTATAGAGCAAGGACATTACAAGAGTAAGTGTCCTAAACGGGTCAAGAAGACTCCACCCGTGCCAAAAATCAAGGAAGTCGGTGCCCAAAGTCAAAGAAGCAAAGAGCACATCATTTGTTTCAAGTGCCATCAAAAGGGGCACTATAGGAGTCAATGCCCAAAGGGGGAAAAGAAGGGGCAAAATGGAGCTTCACATGTAGGGAGCTAAGGCTAACCCTAAGGTACATTTTAGTAATGTTCTTTCTAATTCCTATAGTCAAAAGCATGCTAGGAATAATTTTAATAGTCTTGCTATTTATCATAAAGAGCATGCTAGAAGTAAGGAATTTTGCTTAGGAGCCAAGAGGGTAAACCTTTCAAGAAAGGAGAAATTTGGGACTAATGTCCCTAAAAATATCTTACCTAGAGAATCAATTAAGAAAATAGGGGATCACCTAGGTCTTAAACCTAAATGGACTAGGCATATGCCTAGAAAGTCTCATGCCCATGATCAAAATCAAAATTCTAAACTCGGGCAATTAGAATTAGAGAATCAAGTCTTGAGGTCAAGGCTTGAAAAACTTGAGAAGACCCTTAGGAACATACAAAATCAATTTCAAGGGTCTAATGGTCAAACTTAGGTCCAAAAGTCAAAGCCTAAGGTGGTTTATCATAGTGTTCCATTAGAGTATGGAACACTAACTAGGTCTAGGAAGACCAAGGTCAATAGGGAAGTCATCCCTAGAGTTGACCAAAGGGTGTGCCTAGTGGCTAGGGTTTCAAGGAAACCTAGGGTGGCCACTAAGAAGGTTGCAAGGGGAGTCACCCCTAGAGTCAACCTAGGTAAGACCCAAATGACCAAGGCTAACAAGCCTAGGAGGGTCATTAGGAAGGTATCTAGGAAGTTATCCCTAAGGAAGACCTAAGTAACCCTAGGAGGTCACATCGTTTTTGGGTTCCTAAGAGCGTGATTGATTCACGCTAAGATGGGTTAGGGTGTGTCAACCTTAATTGGATGGGTAGTTAACTCAACCATAACAAAGGTGACACTTTAGGTTATTTTCAAGGTTATGGTTATCTTGAAAATACATTTGAGTCTTTAATCCTAAAAGATTTTAGGATGTGCCAATATTAATTATGAAGTTTGATAAAATGATCATTTTGGCACAATTTAGGTTTAGAGGTTGGTGTGCCATTTTGGGTTTTTGGCACACTAGGGAGATTAGGTTAATATGGCAAAATATGTTTAAATCTCAACAAGTCTCAACAAATGGCAATTAATATTAAAATTTAGGTATTATTATACCTATATATTTTATATGCCATGATTTGTTTGCCATATGCCATGACATGACATCATGTTTACTTTTATCATCTAAATGTCATGATCATGCTTAGGATTAAGTTTTAAAATGTCATGTGTTTTTAAATTTTATCATATGCCATGACATCATGATCATTGGCCATGATTTTTTGCTATCATTATGCCATGATCATCTTCATGCATCTAAATTGATTAAAATTGATTTAAGGACTATGGCATGACTTGGAGTCCCATTTATAAGAGAATCAAGTAGAGTTGCCTTAGAAAAATGCATGAAACCCTAGTTTAGGGAGAACAAAACCCACATCTCACATCCAATTGACATGTATGTGTATTTATACACCCTAGATACATGTGAGATGCTAGGATATGAGTTGAGTTCAAGGTGCATAGTTTTTGCATCTAGATGAACTAAAACTCATCTAATTTTATTGGTGGATCATTGGGAAAGCTTGTGTACAAGTCATGTACTTAGAGCCCAAGGAATATGATCCAAAATAAGGTTTTGAAATCATTTTAAAATCAATTTAGAAAACCTTGGTGAAGTCTATCTTTTGATAGCAATCACCATTGATGAAGTTGATACAAAATAGGGCCAAAACATTGAAAATTTCAATGGTTTTGAGTTTTGTATCAAACTCACTATTTTATGGGTAAAATATTTTTCAAACATTTTTCACCCATTGTTTTGTTTCATAAATATTATAACGTATCAAATTTAGTGATTTTTCGATATACGTATAATTAGTTATGATTTTCTGAAATTGGATTACGATAGTTGAATTGGAAATTAGTTTACGATCGATCGCCATTGGTGGCTGGTGATGAGAGTGTGATCGTGATAAGCTCAGTCATTGCCAGTCTGATTTCGGGTTAACAAAGTTTGTTTAGCCCATGTTCAATGGTAAAGGTTCCTAACCACTCCTAACCCTAGGATATGCTTTGGGAAGCATTATGAAGGGTGAAAATCTATTGGATATGGATTAGGAGTTGTGTTAGGTCAAAGTATCAAATTTAGGGTGAGTAAAAGTTCTATGTTGAACTTAGAACCTTAATTTTGATGGTTTAGAGTTCCTATTGGCTTAGGGGCTTTCCAAGGACATTGTTGGTGCAATGGTCAAGGGGGAGCAAGCCTCAAGGGGGAGGTATCCATCTTGGGATGATGGATGTTTTTTTTCTGGGGAGAATGTTATCAATTGAAAATTGATGGGTGTTTGATACCCAATTTGGAAATTGGGAGAGTGAGATAGGAGTGCCTCTCTTGAGTGATATGGGACTTATCACTAGGAAGATGGTAGGCATCCTAGGTATTTTTGATCAAGGGGGAGATTGTAAGATCTCATTGGGACATGAGACATTGACCTCCTTGGAGAGAAAACCTTTTTGATGTTAGTCAAAAAGGGGGAGAATGTTTGGGGGAGAACATTTGATTTACTTTTTCACTTGAATGTTTGGGGGAGAACATTTGGTGAGTGTTTACCAATTTGGGATAATTGGTAAGGGATTTGAGTTAGTGTTCTAACTCATGATTTGATTGGTTTTTGTCAAACATCAAAAAGGGGGAGATTGTTGGTGCAATCGGCCCAGGTCATGATTGACCAGGACTCGAGTTTGACTCGAGTGATGTTTTGATGTTTGACAAAGTATGTTTGACAAAGTATGTTAGACATGGGATTGACATTGATGTTTGACATTAATGTCGGTTAATATGTTGGGGAGATTGTTTATACAATCGACCCAGGTTATAATTGACTTGATGGTTGACCAGGGTTGACCATGTGATTATGGGAAAGTCCAAGCATGGGTCTTGGCAAGGTAAAGTCCAAGTCATGGGTACTTGGCATGGAAAGTCCAAGTGGGACACTTGGCAATTGGGAAAGTCCAAGTCTTGAGCACTTGGCATGAGAAGTCCAAGCATGGGTCTTGGCAAATGAGAAGTCCAAGCATGGGTCTTGGCAAATGGAAAGTCCAAGCATGGGTCTTGGCATGGAAAGTCCAACATGGGTTGGCAAGGGAAAGTCCAAGCTTGAGTCTTGGCATTTGAGAAGTCCAAGGGGATTGATATTGGCGGCGTAAAGTCCAAGCGGAGTCTTGGCGGCGTAAGTCCAATGTGCCTTGGCGGTGTAGACACCGTTAGCATGACATAGCCGATGGAAGCACCTGAAAGCTAGCGCGATGGATGAACAAGTCATGGATGACTTGGAGGGATCTGAGAGGCGTGAGGCTGATGGAGGTGGCTAGAAGGTTTAGGTCTAGGCTAAGGGTGGTCTAGCAAGTATGGGGGCACCATACTTGGGTTAAAACCTCATTGCCGATCGGTGAGTAGCTCTGATCGATCGCGATGATGATCGTGCGATCAGTGTCGAGCGAGCGCTCGTGGCCATTGGGCGGTCGATCGACTACGGCGTTAGCGATCGGCCCGCCAATGTTGGCGATCATCGCGCCAAGAGATCCGTTGGAGTTTTTCCAGCGTGGATCGAGCCGTTGTCTCACGACATGCGATGACATCGGCGATCGGGTGGCTTATGCGGCGATCGGTGATAGGCGGAAATCGGTCAGCGCAAGGATAAAAGGGCTCGACGGGAAGGATTTTCGCATCGGTTTCTTGAGGCTTTAGGGGCGATTTGGTGCTGCAAATCAGGGTCTCAAGTTGACATCAAGCAACCAAGCGATCAAGCATCCAAGAGCATTTTGTAAAGTGTTTTCTTTACTTGTATTGCTTTGTATTTCATTGTCTTAGCTTGTAGCTTTTGATTATTGTTGTAATCACTATTGTACGAGGTTTCTCCACCTCCGGATTGTTCCGAGAAGGAGTTATTTGATAGTGGTGTGTGATTGGCATCGCTAGGGCTCATTTGAGCCCGATCCGTGGAGTAGGAACCGGTTCGGTTCCGAACCACGTTATATCGTGTGTGTTGTGTTTGTGTTATTGTGTTTGTATTTCATTATTGTTATTATTTCTATTCCGCTGTGCACTAACACGAATTGTAGACACGAACGCAAACGATTTCCATCACCGTACGATCTCAACGCTATTCACCCCCCCTCTAGCGGGCATTCAATTCCCAACAGATACATGTGAGATGCTAGGATATGAGTTAAGTTCAAGGTGCATAGTTTTTGCATCTAGATGAACTCAAACTCATCTTATATGAGTGGTGGATCATTGGAAAAGCTTGTGTATAAGTCATGTACATTGAGCCCAAGGAATATGATCCAAAATAAGGTTTTGAAAATATTTTAAAATCATTTTGAAAAACCTTGGTGAAGTCTATCTTTTGATAGCAATCACCATTGATGAGATTGATACAAAGTGAGCCAAAACTTAGAAGTTTTCTTCACTTTTGAATTTTGTATCAATTTTAGTATTTTATGGGTAAAATAATTTTTAAATATTTTTCACCCATTGTATTGACTATAAGTAATATACGTATCAAATTTCGTGATTTTTTGATATACGTAGAATTACTTATGATTTTCTCAATTGACTGATAATGAAATTGGAAATTTATTACGATCGTATCTGGGTGGCGATCGATGTGAGTGGCTTGATCGTAGTGACGTGAGTCATTGTCAATCTTGATTTCGAAAACAAGGTTTGTTTAGCCCGTGTTCAGCTGCGGTTAAGGTCCCTAACCACTCCTAACCCTAGGATATACTTTGGGAAGCATTATAAAGGGTGAAAATTCATTGGGTATGGATTTGGAGAGGTGTTAGGTCAAAGTATCAAATTTAAGGGTGAAAGAGTTCATGTTTGAACTTAGAACCTTAATTTTGATGGTTTAGAGTTCCTATTGGCTTAGGGACTTCCCAAGGACATTGTTGGTGCAATGGTCAAGGGGGAGCAAGCCTTTAGGGGGAGGTATTCATCTTGGGATGATGGATGTGTTTTCTTCTTGAAGGGGAGAAGGACATCAATTTGGAAATTTGATGGGATTTTGAGAGACCAAATTTGGAAATTGGGAGAGTGGATAGGATTGCCTCTCTTGAGTGATATGAGACTTATCACTAGGAAGATGATAGGCATCCTAGGTATTTTTGGATCAAGGGGGAGATTGTAAGATCTCATTGGGACATGAGACATTGACCTCCTTGGAGAGATAACCTTTTTGATGTATGTCAAAAAGGGGGAGAAAGATAAGATCACCAATTTGGGATAATTGGTAAGGAGTTTTTGAGTTAGATGGTCTAACTCAAATGGTTTGTTTGGTTTTTGTCAAACGTCAAAAAGGGGGAGATTGTTGGTGCAATCGGCCCAGGTCACGATTGACTAGGACTCGAGCTTGGCTCGAAAGATGTTTTGATGTTCGACAAAAACATATGACAATGTAATTGTCATGGGAAAGTCCAAGTCTTAAGTACTTGACATGGAAAGTCCAAGTGGGACACTTGGCATTTGGGAAAGCCCAAGCATAGGTCTTGGCAATGTAAAGTCCAAGTCATGGGTACTTGGCATGAAAAGTCCAAGTATGGGTCTTGGCAAGGGAAAGTCCAACATAGGTTGGCAAGGGAAAGTCCAAGCTTGAGTCTTGGCATTTGAGAAGTCCAAGGGGAATATTGGCGGCGTAAAGTCCAAGGGTGAAGTCTTGGCAGCATAAGTCCAATGGTTGGCAACGTAAAGTCCAAGCGGAGTCTTGGCGGTGTAAGTCCATTGTGCCTTGGCGGTGTAGACACCGTTAGCATGACATAGCCGATGGAAGCACCTGAAGGCTAGCGCGATGGATGAACAAGTCATGTATGACTTGGAGGGATCCGAGAGGCATGAGGCTGATGGAGGTGGATAGAAGGCTTAGGTCTAGACTAAGGGTGGTATAGCAAGTATGGGGGAACCATACTTGGGCTAAAACCTCATGTTTGAGGTGTGTCAGTCGACTGGTGTCATGTGGCGACCGAAATCAACTAGGGTTTCGGGATGTGGCCTAGCGAATGATCTAGAGAAGGGGCGGATCGATCTTGTGATCACCGATCCGATGCTCGGTGTTTCGACCCGCGAATGGGGTCTCACTCGACCGCGGCCAGCGATGAGTGGAGGCTGACGATCGATCGATGGTCATGTCAGATCGATGATGGATCCGTTGGACTTATCCAGCGTGGATCTAGCCGTTGTCTCACGACAACAGTGGCATCAGTCGACTGATGGTCCCGACCAGTCGACTGATCGACTTTTTCCAGCACAGGTTGAAGTTTTATAAGGAGCTCGTGAAGGAGGAAAAAGGGATGATTTTTTGAGAGCTTTTGGGGCTATTTGATGTTGCAAATCAGGGTCTCCAAGTTGATTTCAAGCAACCAAGTGATCAAGCATTCAAAAAGCAATTGTAAAGTAGTTTTCTTTTCTTGCATTGTATTTTATTGTTGTAATTGCTTGTATCTATTTCTTATTATTGTAAGAATAGTTTGTAAGGGGTTTCTCCGCCTCCGACTTGTGTCGAGGAGTAGTTGTGATTAGTGATTGCATTGGCATCTCTAGAGCTCTTTAGAGTTCGATCCGTGGAGTAGGAACCGTGCGGTTCCGAACCACATTAAACATCTTGTGTTTGTGATTGTGTTTCGTGTTATTGCTTTTATTATTATTATTCCGCTGCGCTAACATGATTTGTAGACGCGATCACGAACGATTTCCATCATCGGTACTAGCACGCGCTATTCACCCCCCCTCTAGCGTCCAATCGATCCCCTACACCGAGATCTATAAAAGGGATTCTAGGACTTCGGTTTTGCTTGTGTGTCGCAAAATATGCTATCAAAGCAAAATAAATATATTCTAGAAATTCACTAAGTTAGCTCCTCGTGCTCGTGCTAAGCGAATCATTCTTAGGGGATACTCATTCCATGGTGAGTTAAGTCGTCATCCTATAGCTTTCCTAAAGTCTCCGGCTCTTAGGCACTTACCTGCCCAAAGCGAGGGTCGTTCCCTAGATCTAGCACAAAGCCTCAAAGGCGTGCTCGGTATTGAGAGAAATTGATAGGTATTTCCTCAGTAACCTAACTCGGTCTCAAAGGGGCACCTCACCATTTCCACCCATGACAACTATTTTTTTATCCCTCATAATATTTATATTTTTTTTTCTTTTCTTTCATTTCTCTCTCTCTCTTTTTCTCTTTCTTTTTTTTTCTCTTTTATTTTTTTTCTCACTGGGATTTTGATTTTTCCGAATGACCTTACACAATCCGGGCATCTCCAGTAACTAAATGTTAAACCTAGAGTCACCTATGGATTCCAAAGTACTAGACTACTAAAATGAACATAACTAGGTACGTACTAGATACTCCCTTTAATAATGTTCAACATGTGTAGGTGTAAAAGTAAAAGCTAACCAGTGTAAGTCTAGAATATTCATTAGAGCAAATAAAATAAAATGTCACGAGATAAATGAAGTTAAGCTACCTATGAGAATAACTCATGTAAGTAACTTTAAAAATACTACTGAGGCAGCTTATAGATAGCAAAAACTAAGTGCTGAAAGAAACTGAACAACCTATGCATGAACAAATGAATGATAACTAAAATGCAAATATCATGAAAGAAACTACTGCTAGAAACAAAATAAATCAGAACTTGGGGTCCCTCCCCCAAACTTATATGAAACAATATCTCTAATATTATGGTCGAGGCGGGAAGTTTGGTAGTCTTGGCATGTCAGGCTCCTGGAAAAACCTGGTGCTAAGCCGCTGATGCCACATGTACATGTGGTCGATCTGAGAGCTGGTGGATGCAGCGACCGCTCTGTGCTCCTCCTCCCGGGCCCACTATGCATGCTGGGCACGCATATGCTGCCACATCTCCTGGCGGTATGTGGCCTCCTCCTGGCATCAGACATCCTCCTCTTGAAGGTAAATACGGGCCTCATCGTAGAAGTCCTCGGCCCACTAGAAGTGCTCCCGTAAGCCTGTAAACTCCGCCTACGTATAGGAGCTATGATCATCCCATCGATGTCTCTGCGTCTGCTGCTCGGCGTATATGTCATCGAGGGCCGATCGGAACTCTGAGAAATAGTAGGCAGAAGTACCTGCATCCTGCTCAAAAGTAGGAAAAGAAAACGGTGCAGGTGTAGGCTTTTCACGTGGACTAGGGGGCGCAACACGACCGTGTGAAATCACACGGCCTGACCATGTGCACCTCTGGAAGTCAGGGCACGGCTGTGTGAAAACACACTGCCTGAGCGTGTGCAACTCTAGAAGTTAGGGCACGGCCGTGTGAAAACACACGACCTGGTCGTGCGCCCTTTGTTTCTTTTCTCGTGGTGCACAATAGTCTGATTTCTCTCACTCACTTCACCGCATAAACTTAAAATGACTTTTGTTTTTACCTAGCAAGTTCTTTCCTTACCTACAAATGCTAAATACCATAAATCAAAGTTTGAATTACAAAAAATTGAATGCAATAAAAAAAATCCTAAAAACTAAACTTGAGTTGCCTCCCAAGAAGTACTTTGTTTAAGGTCTTTTAGCTCGACCATACCCCTACATTTCATTTGATGTGTTTGAATCTTGCTCGTGGGGGAGCAAGATATTTGCTCACTTTATGCCTCTTGCCTGGTGGTCCTCCATCGCTATATCCCTTAAATCTTGCTCGTGGAGGGGCCAGATACTTTCTCACCTTTCGCTTCTTGCCTTTTGGTCCTCCATTACTATATCTTTTAAATCTTCCTCGTGAAGGGGCAAGATACTTGGGCGCTGCTTTCCTTGACTCGAGGTTTAACATGCTTAGTCTCAACGAATCATCAATAGTTTGATCATTATATTATAAATGTTGTAAATAATTTAACTCACCATAGACATCCTCACCAAAAGATTGATTAGTAGATTCTATTATGTCGAATAAAATTTTATCATTATTAATCACCAAAAGGGTTTTGTTACTAGTAACTAAAGTTTCAATGAGGGTTAAGGTAGGCTCTTCTAGATCCTTGAGGTTAGGAGGTGTTTTGATTGAAGCAATGCACTCCTCGATTAAAGTATCAATTAAATAATCCTCAAGTTCTTCTTCAAGTGATGATTGAATGGATTGCCCTTCTTTACTTCCTATGTCATCTACGTCTTCCTCATCCATTCGCTCAAAGTGAGTCTCTACCATATTAGGTGTAATCCAGTCATCGAAGGCACCTTCTAGTCGTTTGGTTTCTTCACCTACCAGATTTTGTCGCATAAACTTCGTGAATTGTTGACTATGCTCCTTGCATTCCCTAGTAGAATTGTCTAGCAAGGCTTCTAAGTGGGGACTTGATTCGGAATAAAATTCGCGTGGTGATTCATAGCTCTCATTCTCATTTGGAAAACAATATTGAGTCTTTGTCTGCGAATGTCGCCGTTGGAATTCAGTGTTCGCCGCTTGTTCTGTTCGAATGAAATCTTCCATCATCTGCTCAAGTCGGGATTTAGGCGGACAATATTGAGGGTTTAGGTACCCAGGGTCATAACTATATGAATAAGAATCATCTTGTGGCCACTGGTTGTAATTGTAGGTGACGATATCTTCTTGTTCAAATTGTGAAGGTTCGAATATATCAGGACAATCGTTTATGGTATATCATGTTTCACCACAATGCTCACAATAAATGTTACCAAAACTTATAGTATTAAATTGACCATAATCATGAGTAAAAGCATGCATCGTTATACACAGAAAATTATAGGTAAGGAAAGAAATAGCAGTGGGTTGGCAAGAGTCTCTCTTTTTTTTCTAGAGCACTACTAAAAATTGAAAGAAAGAAAGATGTAATTAATCTAAACTGAAAATTGAATAGAAAAAATCTAAAATGAAATAAAACTAAAATAATATAAAATAAAACAAGAAAATAAATCCAGCCTAAGTCCGATCCAACTATCCACTTCTCGATTCGATATCGAATCAATTAGTCCCCGGCAACGGCGCCAAAAATTTGATGCACGCGAACGCGGCCTCAAACCTCGCGACGGAGACCGTCGAGGACTCGAAGTGCACTCTCGCACTCAACGCCCGCAAGTGCACAGATGTCGTCAAGTAATAAAAGATTATCGATCCCACAGGGACTGAGATTCGAGTACCGATTTGTTCAGTGGGTGGAATTATTCGGAAGTAAAATCTAAAGGTTTCGATTGCGAGGGTTGTCGGTGGACTAAACTCTAGTACGGTGTCACACGGAGGAAAAAAGGAGCATGCCGAGATCTTTAAAAGGGATTCTAGGACTTCGATTTCGCTTGTGTGTCGCAAAACATGCTATCAATTGGGCGTTGTCTAAACGTCTAACTATGGTTTTATGGAAGGGACATCATATACTCTCCTAATGAGCCACCACATCTATCGGGAGCTATCTCTGCCTTACAAGGATGGAATAGGTGGTACGAGGATGCCAAATCAATCCCTGCGATGAACTGTTTCCAGTTCCATCGCATCCTTCTACCCACGGTTACAGGAGATCAGGTTTACCCCTAGGTTCCTTGTATAAATCCCCTAAATCTTAGATACGAGGGTTGTCACCCCTCATATCGCCTAAGAACAACAGGTAGAAAATCAAATATGCATAGATATTGGTATAAACAATTTCCAATTGCAAATTCAAACTCAAAAAAATAGAATTCAATTTGAAGCAACATGTCATGTGCACACAAGCTATTCCCTAATCCTAGAATTGAAGGAACTACTCCATATATAGAAGAGGAGAATCACAAGGCATGTTCATGTTCGAATATATCAGAAATAAAATGCAAGAAAGAGAGGTTACAATGTCGATGTGGCCTTCTCTCCGGCATTGAAGTGTAGAACTTGGATCTTCGGCGGTGTTCTTCCTCCCCATTGCGAGTTCTCGAAGATTTTTAGGGCTTCGGTGTGCCATCCCAATCGTCATGCCTCTCCCCTGGGGTTTGGGCGGAGCCATCCTTATATAGACATCACCTCGAACCGCTGTAAAATCCAGAAAAAACCCTAGTCGCATCAATCTGCTAGGCCGCCACACGACCGTGTGTTTCCACATGGCCAGGTCGTGTGTGACCCTGACGTGGATGATCTTGCCCATTGGACACGGTCGTGTATAGCCACACGCCCTGGCCATGTCCCATTCTGCGTCTAGCTGCAAAATGTCCTTTTTTTGCTCCAAAAGTGCACCTTTTCCCCCTAAATTCTATCCTACACATAAAAGTACAAAGAGCATACCTCCGAACCAAAAAATAGAAAATGCATGCAAAATAGAGTGACATATGCATGAAACTAACATAAAATATAATGAGATGTGAGCGAAAACTACTCTTAAAACCCTATATGTTTTGCTCACATCAGTCACACACATAACGAATCCTTCGAATAGACTTAAAGATGAGTTTGAGAATTGTATTATCAAGATCGAGAGAGATCGAGTTTGGTTGGACCAAACACATGACAAATATGGAAATATTTGTCAAGTCAGAAATGTGAAAGGAGCACATCTTATGAAGATGGGTTGGACATTAAGAGGTTTAATTATAAACAAAATATGTTTGATTTTAATTAAATGGGTCTTCTTTTGGTTAATGGCCCAATTAGGATTTAATGGATGAAAGTAAGCCTTAATTGTTATGGACTTATGGATTTGATCCACTAACCCATAACCCATTAGCTTTAGAACCTATATAAAGAGTTATAAAGGCTAAAACCTAATAAATGGTTGTGCTTAATCCCCTACTCTTCCTCCTTGCCGCCTACTCCTTCTTCTCCTTCCTCTTCTTGCTGCCAACAATAGTTGTTGGGGTTCTCTTTGCCGCCGGCCCTAGCAAGTCCATCTCTTGCTTTAGGTCCGGTCAACTCCTCCCCAAGGGAGTGGGGAACTTCGGCTAAGGCTTGGAACAAAGGTTTCTTCCTTTGTGCCCTTGGTCGAACCAAGGAGAGTTGGGTTTTGGAGCTTACCACCAACCACCAAGGAAACAAGAGTTGTTTCCTATTTTTGTTGGGTCGATTTTCTTGCTCTCCGATCACCCGACCTTCTTGCTTCATCTAGTAGCGAAGAGAATGTCAAACTTGTGGTTTAGAGAAGTCGTCTCTTCGAAGATTTGGCTTGGATACGAGTAGAGACGAAGCTCCGCAAGTGTTGTACGGTTGATGCCCTTCTGACTCAACATCATCCGAAAGATATACCTAGGATAAAATTGATTTTATTCTTAATTTAATGTAAAATTTTATTTGACAGATATGTCCGCACGTGTTGTAATCTTGCATGCATGGATGTGTGTGTTGTAGTAATTTAGGAAATTATTATATTTTATTTCGCTGTGTTCGTTTATGAAACGACAAAAATACATCTACACGTCGGTTGCAACCCAATAGTGGTATCAGAGATAGACCGTGCTTCGACATATTCATAAAATAGATTTTACGAAGTCGTAGTTGGTCGTAGAATTATTTTGAAAAATTTCCTATTTTGGAAAGTTTCCTAATTTGTTAGGAAAAATTTCAAATATGGAAATTGTGTAATTTAGGAATTATATTTTTGGAAATATTTGATCAAGAGAGATTAATTTGAAAATTATTTCCTAATTAATTGGATTTTCTTGATAGGTATTTGTTTTCTTAAATAAAGTATGTGACTAAATTGGAAATTATTTTCTAATTTAATTTTGGAATTTAGATTTATGGAAATCAATATTCTATAACATATTTTATTTCTGAAAATATTTACCAAATAAAATATAAACTTAAATTCGAAATTAATTCCTTATTTAATTAGAGAATCATGATTTATGGAAATCAAGATTCTAAATCATATTTTATTTCTAATATATTTCCTAGACAAAATATAATATTAAATTTGGATTTAAATCCTTATTTAATTAAAGAATTATGATTTATGATATCTAGATTCTAAAATATATTTTATCTTTAATATTTTTCCCAAAAAAAATATGATATTAAATTTAGAAATTATTTCCTAATTTAATCAAAGAATATTGCTTCATGGAAGTCAAATTTCGAATCATATTTTTATTCCAAAATAATATAATAATGACTATGACATAATCATGGCATATCACATGTCATGCATTATGTCATGATTAGATGCATTTTGTCATGCGTGTATTGTGACATGTCATCGTATATGTCATGTGTGCGGTGTCATATAGGTAGAACATATGTATGAGGATGAGACCCAAAACTCTTATACAAAATTTAAAGCTTACACCTACCATTAAAATGGTAAGAACAAGAGTCTAATTTCTTATTTGAGTCGTTGGCCCACGTCAAGCTCAACCTAAACTTAGATATGTTTGAACCATAAATATATGATCTTATGATTAACTGGTTGGCTTTAACTTGAAGTATTAGTTTGTTGACTTCACGCCAAGGTCAATGTAGATAGAGATGAAGTCGGGTGATATATATTTGATGTATACTTGTTAATGTGTTAACAACTCGATGTTTATGCGAACATTCAAATAGTTGATAGCATAATGTGATAGTTACATATACGCGATATGTAATCGGTATACTTGATACCTACCACTATAGCTAAGAATAGCTTGTTGGCCTAACGTCAAGGTTGTTCTTATCTATAGTTGATATCAACCCACTCAGAGAAAATCTACAATCTCCCGAATTCAAAGTAAGGGCTCTTGAATTCGAAAAGTGAGTGGGAGCCTAATATGTAAATTGTTTACATATCAAATCATCTCTCTTACATTCTTGATTTTGTATTTCTAGGTTAATCATTTGATAATGTCGTCTGTTAATCTGCATTCGATTTTGGAATTGAACAAATTGACTGCGTTTAACTTCTTGGATTGGTTTCAAAACTTGAGAATTATTCTCAATGTTGAGAAGCTTGCTTATGTCCTTGAAGAGTCTCTTCCCACTAGTCTTGAACATGATGCAACTTCGGACCAAATGTTGGCCCATCAGAAGCATACGACTGATTATGAGCTTGCCAGTTGCATCATGCTAGCAACGATGACTCCTGAGCTGCAAAAGCAGCATGAGCATATGGATGCTTACACGATGATTAACCATCTTCGTGAACTCTTCGATGAGTAGTCGAGATATGAAATGTTCGAGATCTCGAAGCTTCTCTTTAGCTCGAAGATGGAGGAGAGTTTATCTGCAATACAATTTGTACTAAAGATGAATGGGTACATCGAGCGGCTAGGATCACTAGAGTTTGTGATGGATTATGAAGTATTGACTTAATTCTGCATAGTTTTCCCAAGAGTTACTCATAATTTGTGATGAACTATCGGATAAACAATCTTGAATCCATCATTCCCGAGCTGATCAATATGTTGAAGACTGTAGAACCTTCTGTGACTAAAGAACAAAAGACGATGATGTTGGTTGACTCCTCGAAGAAAGGTTCTATGAGGAAGTCAAAGGAACAACCAAAGGCGAAGAAGAAGAAGGCCAAGACTGGAGAGTCAGCTTCAAAGGGCACATACTATCACTATGGCAAGATGGGCCAATGACGAAGGAACTGCAAGATCTATCTTGAGGCTTTGAAGAAGAAGCTGACATTTGATGCCCCATCCTCTTCAGGTATCTTCGTTATTGACTGTCATGTTATTTCCTTTGACGCTTGGATATTGGATACCGAGTGTGCCTCACATATATATAATGACATACAAGGGCTAAGGAATAGCAGAAGACTTGTCAAGGGAGAAGCGAATCTGTGAGTCGACAATGGAGCAAAGGTTGTAGTTATCGCCGTCTGAACATATTTACTGAAGCTTCCTAATGGACTTGTCTTAGAACTGAATAATTGTTATTATGTTCCTGCATTAATAAAGAATATTGTTTTTATTTCTTATTTAAATATAAAGGGTTACCATTTTACGTTTAGTAACAATTATTGTTATATAACCTTAAATGACATTCTTTATGGCATTGGAACTTTATGCAATGGTATCTACATGTTAGATACATCCAGTTATGTATTCAATATCAAAGCAAGCAACAAGAGTGCTTGAAAGGATGATCAGTTAACCTCCTACACGTGGCATTGTCGCCTTGGTCATATAAGCAAGAAGTGCATGTCAGAGTTACACAAGAGTGGAATTCTAGAATCTTTTCAATTTGATTCATTTGATACATGTGAATCATGCTTACAAGGCAAGATGACAAAGTTGCCCTTTTTTGGAAAGGGTAAACCAGTGGAAGAGTCACTTAGTCTCATACATACTGATGTATGTGGACCAATGTCAATTCATGCTCAAAGATATTACAACTACTTCATTACCTTTATTGATGATCACTCACAATTTAAGTATGTATATCTTATGAGATATAAATCTGAAGCCTTTGAAAATTTCAAAGAATTCAGAAATGAAGTAGAGAAACAACTTGGTAAAAGTATTAAGATACTTCGATCTGATCACGTTGGCAAGTACTTAAGCCAAGAGTTTCAGGATTATCTAAGGGACAATGGTATATTGTCTCAATGGAATCCACCTTATACACCGCAACATAATGGTGTATCGGAAAGGCGAAATCGAACCTTGTTGGACATGGTGAGATCGATGATGAATCATGCAAGTCTTCCCAAATCCTTTTGGGGTTACACACTTGAGACAACTATTCACTTGTTGAATAGAGTCCCGACTAAGGCGGTCTTTGCTACTCCATATCAGATATGGACTGGTAAGAAACCCCAATTGTCTTATTTGAAGACATGGAGATGTCCTGCTTACGTGAAGAGGACTACATCAGACAAAGCTAGATCCTAAGTCTGATAAGTGTCTATTTGTTGGATACCCTAAGGAAACGAAAAGTTACCAATTCTATCATCCCTTGGAACAAAAGGTATTTATTTCAAGAAATGTTATATTTCTAGAGAAAGAGTTTCACTTGCAAGAAAACAGTGGGAGTCAGCTTTAACTTGAGGAAGTTCAAGAAACTCAAATATACACTAAAGAGACGTCTATACTAGAACCACAGTCGATTATTCATGATGATGAGATAATGACTGAACCTATCATTACACCACTTCTTTGTAGATCTGGCAGGTCACATAAGATTCTTGAGAGATATAGATTTCTCGTAAGTGAATCAATGATGTGTTACTCATTGAGGATGAGGAACCTACTAGTTACGAAGAAGTTCTGAAAAGTTCATAAAAGGATAAATGGCTGGTAGCCATGAAATTGGAAATGGATTCCATGTATGAAAACCAAGTTTGGAACTTGATGGATCCTCCTGAAGGCATCACACTTATTTGGTGCAAGTGGGTTTTCAAGAAGAAAATTGACATGGATGGTAATGTGATCATCTATAAAGCTAGATTAGTAGTAAAAGGTTATCGTCAAAAGTAAGATATTGACTATGATGAGACCTTCTCACTAGTTGTCATGCTTAAATCCATTCGGATACTCCTGGCCATAGCATCTCATTATGATTATGAGATATGACAGATGGATGTGAAAATAACTTTCTTTAATGGAAACCTGCATGAGGATGTGTATATGATACAACCCGAGGATTTCACATCATTTGACAAAACTAAAATATGCAAGCTTCAACGGTCCATTTATGGACTGAAGCAAGATCCAAGAGTTGGAATATCCGTTTTGATGAGACAATCAAATAGTTTGATTTCTCATAAAATCCTGATGAATCTTGTGTGTACAAGAAGGTTAGTGGGAGTGCGATCGTGTTTCTAATATTATATGTTGATGACATATTACTCATAGGAAATGATATATCTGTCTTATAGTCACTCAGAGTTTGGTTATCCAAAATGTTCTCCATGAAAGACATAAGAGAAGCGACCTACATCCTCGGGATTAAGATATGTAGAGATAGATCGAAACGGTTGCTTAGTCTTTCGCAGTCTACATATATAGACAGAGTGCTAAAACGGTTTAGCATGTCTGAATCCAAGAAAGATTATATACCCATGAGACATGGGATTCACCTTTCAAAGTCTTTGTGCCCCCGCATAAAAGACGAGAGAATTTACATAAATAAGATTCATTATGCTTCTGCAATAGGATCTATTATATATGTTATGTTATGTACGAGGTCCGACGTATCATATGCTCTGAGTGTCACGAGCAGATACCAGTTAGATCTAGGAATGGATCATTGGGTGGCTGTCAAGGCAATCCTTAAGTACTTGAAAAGAACTAAGAATATATTCTTGGTATATGGAGGAGGTGATATGGTTACATGCAGGTATACATATGTCAACTTCCAGACAGATAAGGATGACTCCAAGTCACAGTCTGGGTACATATTCACACTTAATGGAGGCATAATGAGTTAGAAAAGTTCCAAACAAGATACAGTTGCTGATTCTGCCACAGAGGCAAATACATTGTAGCTTCTAAAGTAGCAAAGAAGGCAGTTTGGATCAAAAAGTTCATCTTCGAACTTGGGGTGGTTACGCCCATTGTTGAAGCATTACCAATTTACTACGAGAACACGAGCTATCGCACAGGCAAAGGAACCTAGGTTTCACCAACGATTCAAACACGTGCTTCGGCGATATCATCTGATCAGAGAAATCATCAGCAGGAAAGAAATACAAATCGAGAAGATCCCTACAGAAAGAAACCTAGCGGATCCTTTAACAAAGGCTTTATCACAAAATAAGTTTGAGAGTCACGTCACAGACTATGGGATTGGATACCATGGCGATTGGCTTTAGGCCAAGTGACAGTCTGTTATGTTTGAGAGGTATCCTAAGGCAATTGTCTTATGACTATTTATTTGATAAATAAAAATTCACTATTTAAGTGCACATCTCATATGTGTTTGATTGGATCTTAAATTCATTTACTGAATGTCCACAATACGATTTATAGCATGAGAAAATTTATGATTGGATCATAGCTGGTGAATATCTCTACATGTGTAATTATGAAGTATTAAAATATTTACTAGTCAATGAATTGATAAGTTCGGACACCATCGATTCTGTGAAACTAGCATGGGTTATACTACTTGGTTTATCCAAGCAACTGCTTCTCATTGGCTGGAGACATTGTGATGTCGAGAGTTAAATATGGATGTTGGTTATGGGTAACTAGTTCATTGGAGTGACCTTCTATAAGACTTTATATAGTTCTCTACAAATAAGATATGTCAGTGAAGTTATTACTGTAGCTCGTGTGCGAGTTTCTTTCGACTTGAGGTATTCAAGTCATCTTTGTCATGGAGACTTATACTTTAACATCTTAGTCGATACATCTCTACGGAGGTGTGGGTAAGGGATGATTGGGTATAAGTTGAAGTGCTCGAATGTGATTGAAAAGCCAACAAAGGATTCACCGCTCCTTGCGAGGAGATGTTTACCTTATGACTACTCGTTATATTGTTACTCAAAGTCTTTGGCCAAAGCATTGCATGTGAAGAGTATGATACTCTTGAATACATGTTGAAGTAATTAGAATCCACTGGACGAGAAAGTATTACTTGGGCTAGCTGTAATATAGTCAGTATAGCGGGGACTGGCATAATAGACCATGTCCTGAACCAAGTGGGTATAAGACAAGTGAAAAGAACGAGGCACGATTCATTGTAGCTGTTGAAGGGTTCGAAAATGGTTCTGAGATCAATCGTTGATTTTTCGATTCATTAGGGATCATAATGTACTACTAGTTGACACTCATGATTGTTCCATAATTAATGGTTAATTATGAACGGTCAACATAAATCGAGAACCTATAAGGTCACACGCATAATAAATCCTTCGAAGAGACTTAAAGACGAGTTTGAGAATTGGATTCTCAAGATCGAGAGAGATTGAGTTTGGTTGGACCAAACACATGACAAATATGGAAATATTTGTCAAGTTGGAAATGCGAAAGGAACACGTCTTATGAAGACGGGTTGGGCATTAAGAGGTTTAATTATAAACCAAACAGGTTTGATTTTAATTAAATGAGTCTTCTTTTGGTTAAAGGCCCGATTAGGGTTTAATGGATGAGATTAAGCCTTAATAGTTATGGACTTATGGATTTGATCCACTAACCCATAACTCATTACCTTTAGAGACTATATAAAGAGTTATAAAGGCTAAAACCTAATGAATGGTCGTGCTTAATTCCCTTCTCTTCCCCCTTGCCGCCTACTCCTTCTCCTTCCTCTTCTTGCCGCCAACAAGAGTTGTTGGGGTTCTCTTTGCCGTCGGCCCTAGAAAGTCCATCTCTTGATTTAGGTCCGTCCAACTTCTCCCCAAGGGAGTGGGGAACTTCGATTAAGACTTGGAACAAAGGTTTCTTCCTTTGTGCCCTTGGTCGAACCAAGGAGAGTTGGGTTTTGGAGCTTGCTGCCGACCACCAAGGAAACAAGAGTTGTTTCCTATTTTATTGGGCTGACTTTCTTGCTCTATGATCACCCGACCTTCTTACTTCGTCTAGTAGCGAAGAGAAGGTCAAACTCGTGTTTAGAGAAGTTGTCCCTCCAAAGATTCAGTGTGGACACAAGTAGAGACGAAGCTCCGCGAGCATCGTACGATTGATGCCCTTCTAGCTCAACATCATCTGAAAGATATACCTAGGATAAAATTCGATTTTATTCTTAATTTAATATAAAATTTTATTTGCCGGATATGTCTACACATGTTGTAATCTTACATGCGTGGATGTGTGTTGTAATAATTTAGAAAATTATTATATTTTATTCTGTTGTGTTCGTTTATGAAATGACAAAAACACATCTACACGTTGGCTGCAATCCAACAAAATCTAGATAGGGACAAGAAGGGTTTGGGTTACAAACCTAAATATAAGGGAAACATGACATCCTATCATAGTGTTCCATATAGCTATAGAACTAGCCATAGTTTTAGGAAAATCAAGGTTACAAGGGAAGTCATCCCTAGAGTTGACCTTGATAAGAGTCAAGTGACTAAGGTTTCCAAAAAACCTAGAAAAGTCACTTAGAAGGTTACAAGAGAAGGTACCCCTAGGGTTAACCTTGGTGAGATCTTAATGACTAAGGCTTCCAAAAAGCCTAGAATAGTCATTAGAAAGGTAGCAAGAGAAGTTATCCCTAGTGAATACCTAGAGAACTCAAAGAGTTTCAATAGATATTGGGGTCCTAAGAGTATGATTCCTTCACACTAGATGGGTATAGGGTGTGTCAACTTAAAATGAAAACGTAGTTAACTTAACCATAGTGGAGTTAACACTCTAGAGAACTTTCAAGGTATAGATACTTTGAAAATGAAAATGGAATTAGATCCTAAAAGATTTTAGGATATGCCAATGAATATAAATAGTTGAAAGTTGATTATAATTGACATAATTAAGTTAGAGTTAATAGTATGTCAAGTTGGGACTTTGGCACACTCAAGAGAGTTGACACGTTATTATGTTAAATATGATATTTGACATAATTTTAGATAATGATAATTAGAGTTAAGACCTAGGTATTTCTATACATTTATATTATAAAATTTGTCATGTCTTGTTTGTCATACTCTCTATCATGACATCATGTATCTCATGATTATTTAAAATGTCATGTTAATACTAAGATTATTTTTATTATGTCATGACATCATATTATTCAATCATTTATGTTATGATCATAATTTATGTATTAAATTTATTAAATTGAAATTAAGGACAAATGACATTAATTGACATCCTAGGTAAGGAGGTCAAATTGGATATGTCTAAATAACAATACATGAACCTTTAGTTTATGGAAGAACAAAATCCACATCTCACAAAGATTACAGGAAGATATGTGTATGTATTGAAATACCTTAGACACATGTGAGATAGTAGGAAAATGAGTTAAGTTCAAGGTGTTTAGATGTTGCATCAAAATGAACTCAAACTCATAATATGACATGAATCAATCATGAGGAAAGCTAATGTATAAGTCATGTACATTTAGCCCATTGGTTATAATTGAAAATAGGTTTTGAAAATAATTTTAAAATCATTTTGAAAATTTTTAATGAAGTCTATCTTTTGATAGTAATCACCATAGATAAGATTGATACAAGTTAGATAAAAATATTAAAGGTTTCAATGATTTTGAAAGAATAAGTATTTTAATATAAAATTATTTTTCTCACATAATGTTCGACATAACTAATGTGTGTATGTAGTTTCATGATTTTTCTAAATATGTATAATTACTTATGCATTTTCAAAATCCGACTGAAAAATACTAATTTATGATAAATCAAAAACCAGTCGACTGATAGTCTGATTTTTGATTGATTAAGTTTAGATTAGGCATTAAACTTCGACCCTAGGTTAGTTAACTATCTTTAACCCTATAATATGCTTAGACAAGCATTTGAAGGGTGAGATTTCCAATGAAAATGATTAGGAAAGTTAATCAAGATAAGAATCGAGTTTTAAGGGATGTAACTGTTTCCCCTAATTTTTAGAGTTTAGATTTCCTATTGGCTTAGGGTATATTCCAAGATATTATTAGTGCAATGGTCAAGGGGGAGCAAGCCTTTAGGGGGAGATTATCCATCAAGGTAATGATGGATGAATTTTAAAATGGGGAAGAAGGAAAAATTGCTTCTCATTAAGTGATAAAGATTTTGTCACTATGGATAATGAAGACATTCAAGATGATCTCATTGGACAATGAGAGACTTTTTTTTATATGTGCTAAAGGAGGAGAATAAAGGGTTTAAGTTAGAAAACCTTCATTATGCTTTGACATAAGAAGAGGCAAGTTGGGCTTATGGGATAACCTAACTTAAAGTATTGTCAAACATCAAAAAGGGAGAGATTGTTAGGAGATTGTCGGTGCAATCAACCATAGATCAAGGTTGACCATGCTCGAATGAGATTCGAGTAGAGTTTTGATGTTTGATAATACGAATGACTAGATGGCATGGGACATTCGTAGTCATATGGAGTTGTTGATCGAAAAGTTAAGTAGGTCAAGTTTGATCAGAGACTTAACGGGAAAAGATCAAGTATGGATACTTAGTAAGGAAAAATTCAAGTATGAAGACTTAGCAAGGAAAAGTCCAAGTATAGAGACTTGGAAAGGAAAATTTCAAATATAGAGACTTGGTAAGGAAAAGTCTAAGTATGAATACTTGGCAAGGAAAGTCCAAGTATGGAGACTTGACAAAGGAAAGTCCAAGTATGAAGACTTAACAAGGGAAAGTCTAAATATAGATAATTGACAAGGAAAAGTCCAAGTATGGAGATTTGACAAGGGAAGTAAAAATTATGGAGGCTTGGCAAAGGGAAAGTCCAAGTATGGAGACTTGGCAATGGAAGTCCCAGAGGCATGACCTCATGGCAAATGAAGACCCATTAGTATGACAAAGCCAAGAGAAGCACTTGAAAACTAATGCAAAGGGTGAGGAGTCGTGGATTCAACCTGAGGGCGTGAGGCTGATAGAGAAGATTGAAGATTTAGGTCTAGACTAAGGGTACCTAATAACATGACGAAGTCAAAGGGAGTACTTAAAGGCTAGTGCAAAGGATAAGTCGTGGAGGACTCGGTGCATCCTAAAAGCATAAAGTTGATGGAAGATGCTTGAAGGCTTAGGTATAGACTATGTGTAAGTGTCAAGTATGAGAGGATCATACTTGATGAGTTTCTTAGTCGACTGATGGCTCAGACAGTTGACTGATGGCTCAAATAGTCGATTGGTGGCTATGAGCAATCGACTGATCACCTGAAATCTGACGTGGATTAAGTCATTGTGAGACAATAGTAAGTGACCAGTCGATTGAAGGATAAGGCCAGTTGACTGATCTGTGAAAATTGACCCGACATGAGCTTATAAAAGGAGGAAGTTGAGGAGGATTTTGGTTGTCGGTTCTTGGTGACTTAGAAGAGGAATTGCTGCTGCATTCCAGATCTTTTAAAGCCTTCCAAAGAAACCAAACTCAAAGATCAAGCAAGATAAATTGTGCAGAATATTATTGTTTCATTCTTCTCATTTGTATTTGTATTTGGTTGTCATTTTTCTTGTAAGCTCTAGGTTATTGTAAGAGGTTTTTCCACCTCCGGTGTGATTCCGAGAAGGAGAAGTTTTAGTGGTGGTGTATTGCTAGAGCTCGATCGTGAAGTAGGAATTAGGATTTCAAACCATATAAAATCTCGGTGTTATGGTTGTGAGTGTGCTTTTCTTATTTATTTGTTTATATTATTTTGTTTTCACTGCTATTGACATTTTGTAGATAAGCAATCACAAATGAAATCAAAGAAGATTGAATCGATGTTATTCACCTCCCTCTCCTCTAGCGCACATCAATGTTCCAACATTCTGAACACTGGAGAATAGATATTAAAGTAGTCAAGGCCTTCTCGTTGTTGGTAACTTTTAATTACCAATTTGACCTTGTACTTATCAATCGTACCATTTGATTTCATCTTCTTAAAAATCCACTTGCATCCTAGTGGTCTACTTCTCTGAGAAAGATCCACAAGCTTTCAAGTGTGATTTTGCAAGATAGAGTCAATCTCAGATGCAATTGCCTCTTTTTATTGAGATTCCTCAGACGAGCTTATGACTTCTGAGTAACTTTAGAGATCACTTTCCAACATGAAAGTGATAGAATTTAATCTGTAGAATTTTTCCACCCGAGCTCTTTTACTTCGTTTAAGCTCACCCACAATTGGTTCATTATCTTCTTCTTCCTATTCTATTTCATGCATCTATTTTGAGGAGGTAGCATCCTCTTAAATCTTATATAGAAATACATGCTCGAAAAATGATACATTTCTCGATTCAATGATTGAGTTCTTGTGTATTTTTGGAATTTGAGATTCATACACAAGGAACCTTTAGACATTGTTGTCATATGCATATCCAATAAATATGCAATCAATAATTTTTTGTCCTATTTTGATCCTTTTCGAATCAAATGCCAAAACTTTAGCCATACACCTCCACACTCGCAAATATTTATATGATGGTTGTCTTCTCTTCTATAACTCATAAGAGTTCTTATATATTTTCTTTTGGAATATCTTATTCAAAAGGTAATTAGCTATTAACACAACTTCCCCACAAGTGCTTTGGTAGTCTAGAGCTCAATAGTAGAGCATTAGTCATCTCTTTTAAAGTACGATTCTTTCACTCAATAACACCATTTTACTGAGGAGTGAAGGGAGCTATTGTTTCGTGTTTGATCCCATATTCAACACATAACTTTGTAAATGGTGATATATATTCACCGTCTCAGCCTCTTCAAACCATCTTAATTTTTTTTATTAAGTTGATTTTCAATCTAATTCTTACATATACTAAAATTCTCTATAGCTTCATCTTTAATTTTGAGATTATTACATTAAATAATATTTTATATTATCATCAACAAAAGTGATGAAACACTTATTCCCACTATGTGTCAGTATCCCCTTTAGGTCACACACGTTAGTGTGGATTAGGTTGAGTGACTCATTGCTTCTTTTAATATGGATGACTTTGTTATTTTCGCTTCAACACAAATCTCACACTTGTGTTTCGGATCAAGATAGAATGCAGATATAGTTTATATGTTAATCAGTCTACGTATCAGATCGTAGTTAACATGTCCTAATCTATCATGCCACACACACAAAAACTCAAGCATATAAGTGGAATAACTTTCATTCTTATTAACATTGAGCCTAATGATCATTACACTTAGTTAAAATAATCTGTCAGTTACATAATATTTTCCTATAAACATCTCATTTTTAGATAGTACGACTCTATCTGACTAAAAAATAATATAAAAGTCGTGCTTGCTTAAAAGTAATCCAGACATTAAATTTTTCTAAATCTCTAGAATATACAACACATTATTTAGAGTGAGCTCCTTATCTAAGGTCATCTCCAACACCACTTTTCTTTAACCTATGATGTTGAGTTTCCCATGTATAGCTTGTCCCCTTTGACTTTTCAAAGTTGTAGAGCAGCTTCTTGTTGCAACACACATATCTGGTAGCACCGGTATCCATCCACCATTATCGAGGGTTTGAACCTACTAGATTCAGCTCAGAGATCATGACACAAAGGTCTTCAACCTCTAATCCGTCGTCCAGATTGGCCTCCTGCTTTTTCTTTGGCTTTCTATACTCTGAAGATTTGTGACTGACTCAATCACAGTTGAAGCATTTTTCAACGAATTGCTTCCACTGGGTCCATCTTAGAAGATTTGAGATTCTTCTATTTCAAACTTTGGCTGTGCTCGACAACATTAGTTTTGGCAGTAGTCTAAGAGAATGTCTCTCTCTAAACTTTTATTGGCTTCCTCAATTCAAAGATGAACAATGAGTTCCTTCCCGTTCATCTCCTTCTGTTTATGCTTCAAGTAGTTTTTGAAGTCCTTCCAATTGGGAGGTAGCTTCTCTATAATAGCCGCCACTTAAAAAGTTTCATTCATAACCATACCTTCTGAGTGAATATCGTGCAGAATCACCTGAAGCTCCTGAATTTGATTGATCACTGTCTTGGAGTCAATTATTTTGTAGTCCAGGAATTGACCCATTATGAACTTCTTAACCCCTGTATTCTCCGTCTTGTACTTCTTGTCTAGGGACTCCCACAACTCCTTAGTTGTTCTCTTCGTATTATACACAACGTACAGTGAATCGGCAAGATAGTTGGGGATATAGTTTCGACATAGGAACTCAAAATGAGTCCACACCTCTATTGTACTAATGGTTTGGACATCAATTACATCCTCTGTAGGCTTTGTGAGGTTCCTTGGTCAAGAACTGAGTCAGATTCAACGTGATCAGGTAGAAGAGCATCTTCTGCTGCCACTGCTTGAAGTTAAATCCAATAAACTTCTCTGTTTTTTCTCCATGGTTAATTGAAATATTTTTAATCAGGGTGGAGGAGGTCGTTACGCATTGAGTTTGTTGCATCTCAATCTCTTTTGTGGTCATCTCAATAGAACTGAATCTATTTTAAGATTGTTAGCCAATCAATGTCCAGAAATATAGGGAAGCTAGTTCAAATTTAATTACAAGTCAATTCAGATTTATCTATCGAGTAACTTGAACTGAACAGTTGTCGACCTTGAAGGTTAGACCAAGTTGAGCTATTGAGTCTGAGTGGGCAATTGAGTTGTCGAGGCTGAATGCTCCAAAGATCTGACTGGGCAGTTGGATCTCCGAGGTCGAGTGTTGAGTATCGAGTCCCGAGTCTGAGTGCCTAAGCGGATTGCTCAGAAATTGAGGAGTCAAGGTCTGTGTTCAATGCATATTCCTTACAATAAATTCGCCCCACCTCCGTGATGCTTCAAGGTTGTCATGGGTCGTCGATTTCTCAAGAGGCGAATCGTGATCTCCACTAAGCACTGGTGGTCGTGACGAATTGAGAGGTACTCGAATGTTGTCATAGGTTCTGTCGAGTAGGAAGAGGTACACGATAGATGGGGAGAGAGAGGAACACAGGTGAATGGAAATATTTATCTTCTTTTTTTCTACTAAGACCTAGACTCCTTCTATAGGAGTGTATTCATGACTGATCAAATATGTCATTAATTGCTTTTATTCGTCAGTAGTGAAATGTGTCATTAGTTGCTTTCATTTGCTTAGGCAAATTTTGTTTTGATCGGTCCGATATTCGACACATACAGATCATTCTTGTACACAAGTTAATTTAGTTCAATGTAATTCAAACTCTTAGATTTATATCCCTTGCACATTCATGGGTAAGATAGAGTATTTATTTGTTATACACTTATTCAGAATATATATATTTATAAAATAATATAAATTGATCATTAAATTTTGAAACTTTCAACGTGAGCCCGAAGTCTCTATCTCTTTCATTTAAATTTTTTTAGCTCATATTTTTTTTTTAACTAATATGGCCATCAAAAAGGTAATCTTGATACCGTTTTAAAATCTAACTTCCTCAAATTCCTTGACTTTAAGCTGATAGTTTTATGATTTACATCGCCATCATCATCGATGGGTGCGCCATACGAGGGATGTCATTAGGTTGACGGAGAAGGGCAACTATGGAGATGAACAATAGAGGTAAAAAAATTGCCACGGAGAAAAGAGGGATCAACTAGAAAAGGTGACAAACTCTATGCTTTACTAGTACGACAAAATGTTACGTTATATTTTTAATAATAATTAAATATATTTATTTATAACATAAGTGATTTTAATGCACTTTTAAAAAGGATTAAAATAAAATTAAAACTTTAAGGATTTAGATAAATTTATACATTAACCCATATGAAAATACTCATTCCATTATAATCGACGGGAAATTAAAAAAAAAAGGTTTATTGCCAAATATATCTTATAGTTTACTTTATTTTAATAAAATTTTTATCGACTTTCGATATTAACTAACTTATCAACTACATCAATTAATTCTTATCCTATTACATCAACTAATTTATCAAATACATACCATTCGAAAAGAATATGAAAAGATTTGATGCGTATGAAAGTTAATGTAACAATTAAATTCAAGGAATAATAGTTCATTTTAAAAATTTATTATATATTTAATGAAATGAAATATTATTCTACAAATCAAATGCACCGTTAAGAGATAATTAATTTATTTATCAACGTACATAAATGCAAATTAATATCCTCTGTTTAAATTCCTTTATTTATTTTAGATAGAAAAGTGCTAAGAGTTACTTGACTTATCCCCCAAGCAAAGCCAATCCTAAATTATTCTCTTTCCTTCCCGAATCAGCCCCCACCGCGTCAATGGAATTACCATTCTACCCTACGTCCCTACCGCGTCACACCCGCCATATAAATTCCTACTCGTTGCCCCAAAACCCTATCTGCTCTCCTCTGTTCCGATGCGTCTTCCCTTCCCTGCTCCTCCTCCTGCGTACCTCGCCAATCGTCATCTTTGTCGCCGGTGATATGGCGGTGGATCTGTTGGCTTCCGCCGTCTATTTCCCCGTCGTATTCTTCGACGGGGATCGCGAGATTGACGTAGGATCCGTCCCGCTGTACCCCTCGCTAGGGTTCGAAAAGTTCCAGGCCATCGTTAGCCAGAGGATCGGCGTCGCCACGCAGCAGATCTCGTTGTCTCTGGTCCGTCGGAAGAAGGCCCGGGTCTCGCCGGATGTCCGCCGCAAGGTGCCGATCGACGAGACCTCCGACTTCGCCTCCATCGTCTGCGAGAGGGACTCTTTCATCCTCGCCGTCCTGCGCCGACCGCGACGGGAACGTCGGGGACGGTCCAGGAGGAAGAGCCACGGCGCGGGGGAGGAGGTGGCGTTGCCGAAGCTGAAGATCCTGAGGCGCAACGCCACGAGATCGGGCGTCATCGATCCGGCTTCGGGTCTGCTCGTCCCGGAAGCGATCGCTGGGATTGGGCCGTGGGAGTACGAAGCGCAGCTGCGGAGCCTCCAGAGGCAGAGGGATAAGTTCCTTCTGTCGGCCGCGGCGGAGGGCCGGCTAGCCCCTCTCGCGGTTTCTCGCCCGCCGTGTATGGCGTCGGCCTGCGAGGATTGCGAGGCGGCGAAGGTGGAGGGGAGGCTGCCGGGGTTCCATTGGTGCGTGCACGATGCGGTCACCGTCGGATTCCGGTCGATGGTGGGGCCTATCCAGCGGCCCTTAAAGAAGGAGCTCGAAGTTTCTGCAGAGGTGGAAGGATAAGCTGGAAGGCCACCTCCGTCTTTCTTTTTTAAACCTCCCTTCCCATTTGTTCACATTATTTCTTCAACCAAAAAAAAAAAGGAAAAAAAAAACTGAAAATAGAAATAGAGAAGAGGCATCGCGGGCGGTATAATCGCCGGGTCGAGGTTCCATTGAAGAAGACCTGGCTATCCACTGGCGTCGGGCTCCACAGGGGGTTGGAAGAGTCGACGTCCATATGCGGTGAGAGCTCTACCCCATCGGCGTGCGTGCGTATGAAGTTTGACGGGTGCAGCGTCGAAGTTTCAGGACTTTTTTTTTTTTTTGATATATTTTTGTTTTTTCGCACGTGGGAAACCCTGGAAATAATTGAATGCGAGAGGTTTGTGATGGTTGTCTGATCGTGCCATTGCTCTTCTATAATTTGAAACTTGGTTCACTTCGAACCAAACTTTGCCTTGTTCCATTTTGTATGACTCGGCAAATTCTAACCTTGCGTTGTTGACCGAGTCATCAAGACCGGCGTCCTGGAACCCATAATGATGGATGGGGAAAGTTTACGGCACGTGGAACGTGTGAGTTGGAGAAGAATGTGCCTTCCCCATGATTGGAGAAAAGCAGCAGGTCGTTAATGAACAGATGATGGCTTGTCTTTGCAAATTGCAATGCAATATTAAACCGTCAATTTAGAATGGCTGTCGGATTGACTCATCCGTCAACTAATTTAAATGAGTTGGATTAATATGTTATCAATTCAAGTTTGTCACGAGCCTAAACAAATTAATATGCACGGATTACGGGTCAAAATTAATCAATCTAAAATGAATTTGGATTTGTCTACGAGTTGAAAAAATTAAAAGTTTTATTCATCGAGTGACACAATGGTACAACGTATCTAATTCAAAACAGAGTTCATCTATGCTTGAGAAAGAGCATGTAATCCTGGACCGGGGGGGGGGTTAATAAAGATGAATACTTAAAAGAATGAGATTGTTAAATACTTCTCATACCTCTTAAATTCAATTGCAAAAAGTGGAGCAATATCCCTGGAGTCATTCATCTAGAATATCATTGAGATTGATAGAAAAAAGAGAGGTCTTGTTATTAAAAAGTAGCTAGCAAAAGATTGGAAGAAAAGAAGAAAGGAAGAAAGAAAAAATAAAACACCAAATAAGTAACACGTCCTATGTTATTAGAAGATCCAAGTAAATATCAATATGACTTCCTCACGCACTAAAGAATCAAATTGTCATAAATCAAATTTGATGGGAACAAAAAAAAATGATATATGACAAAGTTGTGGCCTATGGATTGACTCGTTTAGTTGAATTGAATTGAGGATTTCTCAATCCGTCAGAATAACAAGTCAGTATGTTCCTTCTCATTAAATATTGAGTTTATGATAGATCAGGGCCGATCCTGGGCCAGAACAAGTGAGGCGCTCGCCCAAGGTAGAACTGTCAAGTTGGGTTAGGCCCGTCGGGTTGGCCCGCTCCGCCAAGTAATTTAGGCGAGTTGGATTGAAATTTTTTCAACCCGTCATTTTGACGGGCTTAAATGAATCAACCCGCACGGGTTGCGGGTCTAGACGGGTTAGCCCGCGGCGGGTTGGGTTAGCCCGCGGGTTGAGAAATAATAAAAGAAAATAAAACTTATGGAAAAAAAATTGTTTAAACTTTTTAACCAATATTGTAATACTAACAAGATAATTTCCTCATAATCACAATCATCTTCTATCACACATATACGTCGACAAAATGTAAGAGAAATTAGAAAAAATAATAAAGAATATTTGATTTAAGTACTCTAATAATTTTTTTATATACTCTAATTAGTTTATAATTATTTTATCATTACTATTTCAATTAATATAAGAAATGATGATATATCAAAATCAACTAATTACAGGTGTTGAAAAATCTCAATTAGATCTCTATTTAGAGGAGTCACAATTTGAATTTGTATATTATCAAGATTTGAATATTTTAAAGTATTAAAAGAATAAAAAATATTTATATCTAATATTGTCGATCAATAATTAGATCTCAATTATAATATTTTAGTTACTTCAAATGCATGCATTCTTATCATGATATTCTATCCGTCTTATCGATTATCGCCTTGAGCTCTCAACATCTCAATAATTTTGGATTTTATTTTCTAGCCCGCGGATTTGCCCGCCTAATCCGTAGCCCGCCTTGGGTTGGGTTGGGTTGAAGATTTCTCAACCCGTCAAAATGATGGGTCGGCTCGCTCATCCCCGCTAAATGTTGAATTTACGACGGGTTGGCCCGCCCTGCCATGGATCAGCCCGTTTGACAGCTCTGGCCCAAAGCCTAAACATCTATAACAACATTAATACTGTTATATATGATCCTAAAATTTTTATGTATTAAAATTAACTATGGATCAGAGCCCATTTATCAGGGTTTTGCTCAGGGCCTCCAAATCATACGGGTTGGCCCTATGACAGATTGATCCGTTTCGATATGGATTAATCCGTTTGACAGTTTTATACAATAAAAGTATTTTTGCACACTTTTTCTCCTTCATTCATCTCACCTTTCCTCTTTGGTACCATGATCGTGCTTTCCCCTGTAAGTTGTGTTCGAACACCATTACGAAAATCTTTCACTCTCATGATTCTACTTCTCACGCCTTTCTATTTCCTCTGGCTCAAATAGAACAAATTAAGGCCTCCCTCCACGAAATCGACCCCACTCGGTTTGCTTGGAAGGCAGCATGAACTAGACCTGGCCACGGTCCGGGTTCGGTCCGGATCCGGGTCGAAACCGTCGGGTCCGGGTTGACAAAATACCGACCCTTAACCGGCCCGCTCGTGGCCGGTTACGGTCCGGGTCATGGAACCACGGCTCCGGTCCGGTCCGGGTCAAGTCCTCGGGTCGACACGCCTCGGTTTCGTGGCTCGCCTGCAGTCGCGGACGACACGCCTGGTGGCCTCGCGGCCGCGCGACACGCCCGTGTCGTAACGGAAATACACGACAGGCGTGTCGGTACCGCGGCGACACGCCGCGTTTCGGTTAAATTTTTTTTTTTTTTTTAAATGCCGATTTTTTTGTTTTCCGGTTCGGTTTTTTAAAAAACCGGAACCGGACCGCCTAATAGGCGGTCCGGTCACGGGTCCGGGTCAAACCCGTTGACCCGGTTAACCGGACCGTTGACCACGGTCCGGTTCCGGGTCGGGTCCGGATTTGACCCGGACCTTGGCCAGGTCTAGCATGAACGAGCAGTCTCGACCTGACACACCTTCGTAAATGTTACATCCATATAACTTTCTCAGTTTTCATTTTCTTTCAATTTAATATATTTCATTAAATATTTTAGATTGAAAGAGAACTTTATGTTTGATAACGTATAATAGAATATTCCGCGAAATTTCACATTTGACGTAAACTTTTTTTTTCAACTGTCATTTATAATTTATATAATAAAATGTTATATATATATATATATATATATATATATATATATAATTATTTTTTTTAAAGGGCAACCTTATTCTGAGTGAAAAATCCAAAAGGATAACTTTTCTATGTATATAGAGTAATTAGTATTGTAAATAATGAAATTAAAATATGAATAAATAAAAGATATTTTTGAGGGAATGAAGTAGGAATAATTTTATTCCTTTCGTTCAATTTATATCATCTATATTTTACAAAGATACATGTATATATATATATATATGTATAGATATAAGAAACATTTCTATTTACTATGGTAATCTTAAAAAGATTACTCATAGACATCCAATCAATAACTTAAATTATTCATAATACTCCCCCTTAGATGTCTATTTTATAAAGAATATACCTCATTAAAATCTTACTAGAGAAAAATCCAGTGGGATAAAAATCCTAGTGAAGGAAAAAAAGTGCATCCTTCTTTATATATATATTTCGATATAAAACTCCCCCTGTTAAGGACATTACTTAATATCTCTATAACGTCACATTCCAATTTTATGAATCAACTTTTCAAATGTTGTTGTGGGTAATGATTTTGTAAATAAATCTACAGAATTCTCACTTAATTGAATTTTGTGTACATCAATATCTCCACTCTGTATTAAATCATGTGTGAAAAATACTTTTGGGGAGATATGTTTCGTCCCATCACCTTTGATATATTCACCTTTTAATTGGATTATGCAAGGTATACATTATCTTCATGAAGTATCGTTGGAATCTTCTTATTTGTTAACAAACCACATGACTCTTGAATATGATTAGTCATTGCTCTAAGTCATACACATTTATGACTTGCCTCATGAATTGCAATTATTTCAGCATGATTTGATAAGGTAGTTGTTATAGTTTGTTTCATAGATATCCAAGATATTGTTGTGCCACCATATGTAAATACATATCCCGTTTGTGACCTCGCTTTGTGTGGATCTGATAAATATCTTGTATTTGTATATCCAATTAATCGTGCATTTGGTTCATACTAGTAGAATAGACCCGTATCAATTGTTCCACGGAGATATCAAAAAATATGTTTAATTCCATTCCAATGTCTTCTGGTTGGAGCAGAACTATATCTTGCTAATAAATTTATAGCAAAAGCAATATCAGGTCGGGTATTATTAGCAAGGTACATTAAAACACCAATTGCACTTAAGCATGACACTTCAGGACCAAGAATTTTCTCATTTTCATCTCGAGGACGGAAGGGATCCTTTTGTATATCAAGTGATCGAACAACCATTGGATTGGTTAATGATATGAATTGTTCATATTAAATCGTTTTAAAACTTTCTCAGTATAAGTTGATTGATGAACAAAAATTTCATTCTTTAAGTACTCGAACTGTAGGCCAAGATAAAATTTAGTTTATTAAGATCTTTCATTTCGAACTCTTTCTTTAAATAGTTTATTATATTAGAGATATCTTCAGAAGAGCCAATAATATTTAAGTCATCAACATAAACAGCGATTATTACAAAATCATGTCCGAACTTCTTTATAAAAACACATGGGCAAATATGGTTATTTGTATAACCATCTTTTAGCAAATATTCACTAAGATGATTGTATCACATTCGTCCAGATTACTTTAAACCATACAAAGATCTTTGTAATCTAATAGAATATAATTCTCAAGAATTGCATGTTTTTGAAATCTTTAGTCTTCTAGGACTTTCATGTATATGTCATTATCTAGTACACCATATAAATATGTTATAACGATATCCATCATCTTCATATGAAGTATTTTCTGTGCTATTAAACTAATAAGATAACGAAAAGTAATAGCATCCATTACATGAGAATATGTTTCTTCATAATCAATTCTAGATTGTTGCGAAAAATCTTGTGCAACTAGTCGGGCTTTATATCGCACAATTTCATTTTTCTCATTTCTTTTTCGTACGAATACTCATTTGTATCATATTGGTTTAACACCTTTAGGTGTTTTGACAATATGCCCAAAAACCTCATGTTTAGAGAGAGATATTAATTATGTTTGAATTGCTTCTTTCTATTTTGGCCAATCTTCTCTTGATTGACATTCCTTTAAAGTCATGAGTTCAGAATCATTATTTTCACTTAAAATATCATTTGCCACATTATATACAAATATATCATCAATATTTGTATTTGTTCGATCCCATGTTTTCATTGTAGAAATGAAATTTATCGATATTTCTTAATTATCTATTTCAACTTCTTCTGGAAGTTTTGCTTCTTGTATCGACTTATTTTTTTTTTCTAGACGATCAATTTGTTCATGTGTTCCCTTTTTCTTTCGAGGGTTTTTATCTTTAGAATCTGCTAGTCTTCCACGCTTCAAGCATGGTTTAGGTTTATTTGTTGAGAGAGATCTTTCAAAGACATCAATTCTAATAGGAGCATTTTCTGCTGGATTATGTGATTTTGTTACTCGTTTTGATCAGAGAAATTATCTGGCAATTGATTTGCAATCTGTTGCAAATGAATGATCCGTTGAACTTCTAGTTCACATTGTTTTGTGCGAGTATCAAAATGGCATAAGGATGGATTACTCCATGTAATCTTTTTTCTATCCTTTCTTTACTAGTATTATTACCCCCTAAAGTTGGGAAAAATGCTTCATCAAATTGACAATCAAGAAATCTAGCAGTAAAAACATCTCCTGTCATGGGTTCAAGATATTTGATAATGGACTAAGAATCAAAACCAATATTAATGCCTAATTTTCTTTGAGATCCCATTTTTGTTCTACGAGGAGGAGCAATGGGGATATAAACTGCACATCCAAAGGTTAATAAATGAGAGATATTAGGTTCTCTTCCAGAGACCAATTGGAAAGGAGAAGCTTGAGAATTAATGGGTCAAATGTGAACTAGTGTTGTTGCATGTAAGATGACATGTCCCTAAGCATGAACAGGAAGTTTAGATTTCAATAATAATGGTCTTGCTATTAATTGAAGGCGTTTAATAAATGACTCTGCTAGACCATTTTGAGTATGAACATAAGTTATAGGATGTTCAATCTTTATACTAATAGACATGCAATAGTCATTAAATGCTTGAGAAGTGAACTCTCCCGCATTATCAAGGTGAATTGTTTTGATAGGATAATCAAGAAAATGTGCACGTAATCAAATTATTTGAGCAAGTAATCTCGAAAATGGCAGATTTCGAGTTGATAATAAGCACACATGTGACCATCTTGTAGATACATCTATTAAAACCATAAAATATTTAAATGGTCCACATGGTGGGTGAATTGGTTCACTTATATCACCTTGAATCCGATTTAAAAATGTAGAGCATTCGAATTCAATCTTACTCGGTGAGGCCTTTACTATTAATTTGCTTTGATAACATGCAACACATAAGAATTCATTTGATTGAAAAATCTTCTAGTTCTTCAATGGATGTCCAGAAGAATGTTTCACAATTCGTCGCATTATTACAGATTCAGGATGACCCAATCTATCATGTCATAAAAGGAATTCATTTTGACTAGTAAACTTCTGGTTTACTACAATATTTATTTCAATTGATTTAATGTATGTATAATAAAGGCTCGAAGAGAAAACAGATAGTCTTTCCAAAACTTGTTTATGCCCCATTTTAACATTTATTCTCAACATTCTGACTAGATCCATTTTTTTCTTGTTTTTGTATCATTATATTTCCACTTTTGATTGTTTGTATATCCACCATGATCATTACGGTAAACATTCCAGTCACGACCACGACCACAACCACAACTATGACCACGACCACGACCACGACCACATCCTCATCCACGATCATTTTGACATCCTTGTCCATGTCCAGAATTGTTATAAATTATTGCATTCACTTCAGGGAATGGATTAGAATCAATTGGATGAGATTCATGATTTTTCATTAATAACTCGTTATTTTGTTCAGCCACAAGCAAACAAGAAATTAGTTCAGAATATTTCTTGAACCCTTTCTCTCGATATTGCTGCTGCAGAAGCATATTCAAGGCATGAAAAATGGAAAATATTTTTTCTAACATATCATAATCGGAAATATTCTCTCCACATAATTTTAATTGAGAATTAATTTTAAAAACGACTGAATTGTATTCACTCACAGATTTAAAATCTTAGAATCTCAAATGAATCCAATCATAACGAGCTTTAGGAAGTATTACCATTTTTTGGTGATTAAACCTTTCCTCTAAACTTTTCCATAACTCAAGTAGATCTTTCACTATTAAATACTCAATTTTCAAATCTTCGTGGAGGTGATGACGGAGAAAAAATCATTGCCTTAGCTCGATTTTACAAAGTCTCTTTATTATTTTCTTTAATTGTTTCTCCGAGTTCATTTGCATTTAAATGGATTTCAGCATCAAGGATCCATGATAAGTAATTTTTTCCCGAAATATTGAGAGCCACAAACTCAAGTTTGGTGAGGTTTACCATAAAATACTAACACATAAGCACAAAATTATGATAAGATTTATATAGGAGTAAAAATAATATAATATAGAATAAGAATTATAACAAAAAATTTAAACAAGTGTTCTTAATATTTTATGATAAATCATATTATTTTACCATCATGATTCAACGAGGAGACTAATGTCCTACTTCACTTTATTATTATAAAAGTCAATAATAAAACAAATTGATAAATTTGAAACAATATTGTCATTTAATAGATTGTTCAAATTCCTAACTTATAAATGTAACGTTATCGAGATAAAATTCTTGATTTATCCAAATAAAGAAAATAAAAACATGAAACTTTTAAATATAAATTTTGATACTAGTTATGCATACTTTGATAATTATATCAAATTTATCAAAAATTATTAATAATAGCTCTAGACAATAGCAATTAGTCATAAGAGTTATCAATTCCTATATATAATATCATCAAAAATAAGATCCAATAGGTCACATAATTATTTTCTAATATTTTTGAAAAATCTAGCAATGCTATCAAAGTAGAAATTTTAAGATGGTGAAAGCTCAAAATTATAATTACCGAGAATAAATTTTGATATTGAATTTGTATAAAAATTAAGCAAAATTCTTGCTGATAATGTGTTATAAAATATGAATAAATAAAAGATATTTTTGAGGGAATGAAATAGTAATAATTTTATTCCTTTTTTCAATCTATATCATCTTTATTTTACAAAGATATATATATATATATATATATATAAAAGAAATGTTTCTATTTACTATGGTAACCTTAAAAAGGTTACTCATAGACATCCAATCAATAACTTAAATTTAATGAAATTGTATTCAGTAAATGAAAGTCTTGGAGAGAGTCTTCTATTCTTTTATATTTCCTCTTCTTTCTAGTGAGTTTCACTTATTATTGTTTGTATATTGGACTTCGACCAGACATCTTACACTTATCTTTTCTATCAGCATAGGTCTTACTAGTTTCCAGTAACAATTATCTCTCGTGAGAGGATAATGACTGAGGAAGAAAGTAAAAAAGATAAGGATATCTTGTAAAATACCGGGAAAAAAAAATTTAAAAATAAATAAATAAAAAATAAAAAATAAAGATATTCCTCGGTAATTGATAAAACATCTTGTGGAATTTTTCAAAAATTTTTAGAAATTTTTCTGGAATTAAACAGAGGTCTTATGGACATGTTATGTGGATAAAGCGGATAGGCTTTTGTAAAGCCTGTTTAGACTATCTGCAAGGAATTAATGGGTTTAATTTAAACCCTTTATATTCTTTCCGTTTCCCTTGTTTCCCAACCGCGCCGTTCCTCTTCTCCTCCCGAACCTTTCTTCCTCGCGATCCCTCTTTCCATCTCTCCCGTCGGCTTCTCCCTCGCGCGCCGGCCACGCCGCTGTCAACGCGAGCTGCTCGTCGATCGCCGACGCCCTAAGCCAGCCGGCCACGCCGGTAGCCGCCGCCAAGTCGCTGCCGCCGCGAGTCCAGCGTTGGCAACGCGATGGAGTCGTTGATTCCGATCCGTCGCCGACTCGTCTTCTTCGCCTCGTGCTCACGGTCACCGCCGCCGACGAGCCAACTTGCTGTGCCTCACTCGTCGCCGCTCGTGCTCTCACTGTCGTCGGTTGCCGTCCCCATGTCATTTCCACAGCGAGTTGGATTGGCTACTGTCGCCGGTGTCGATCTCCGCCCGATCTCCACTCTATCTTCGCCGGATCATTGCTCGAGTTCGCTTCCGCCGATCGTCACGCAATCTGACTCTGCCGCCTCATCATCGTCGCCACTCGATGCTGTTTTCTGCCACCGGAGATCTCACTCGATCAGTGGTCGGATTCCGCGATCAGAGAGACGCCACTGCCTCCCAACGTCGGTGCTTGCCGTCAGCTCCTCACCGGCTGCTTGTTGGTTAGCCCCATCGCGAGCGATGACAGCGGGCATCACCGGCGCCGCTTGCGGATCGTCACCCTTTTCACATCCCTGCCACAAGCCACCTAGTGATGTTGTTTGGGCCTTCGCTGCAAGCATTGGTTATCACTATCGGTCCCTCTTCGCTCGGTACTGTGTGTAGGTTTTGGAACCCTTGTTTCCACTCTTCGGGTGATGCAGCAGCCTTGGAGGTTACTTGGTGTACTTGGGGAGGTGTATTGCCGAAGAGATTCCCTATTCGTCCGGAGCACAATGCTCCTTTGATTTGGGTCAGAAGTCATGTGTTAGACGAGAAGGTAACTGCAGCTTTGATTTAGAGTATTGCTTAATGATTTTCTTGTTAATCTAATTTATTTCAGTAGTTGTTGATTTGGAGTTGTAGATCAGACTATTATTTTGTATCAAGAAGAAATTGTGGCCAGAGGTTTTGATCCATTCCTACGTCTTGGGTGTGCGGGTGATCAAGTACGGACTGCGGTTGAATCAATCTAATGACAATAGATTTGATACTTAAACGGTGGATCGAGAAGCTGTGTAATTATGGATGGGATGGTAGAGAGCTTATGTTCTACCTTGGATCAAGAAGTTGGATGATTTTGGAAGGGGGTGGTTCTTCCAGATATGCTATGAGAATTGATGCGATGTAGGTGAGTTTGTGTATTGATCTATTAATTAGAAGTATATCATGTTTTGTGTTGATTCATTGATTTAAAACAATGGGAAGGGATTAATATGGAGGATTGATTAGGTTAATTGGATAACTAGATCAATCTAGTTGATCGGGGTACGAAGTTGATGTAGGATTCGATTCGAGGATTCGTTATTATGCTTGCACTTAATCATAATGTTTGATATTTGCAGGACGTGGATACGAGATAGGTCCGCGACCGTGAGGACTTCATTGTTTCGAGCATTATAGCAGGTGAGTAATTTCCTACCTGGTTCGGGTAGATGTATTGCACTCAGATTTAGTCATAGATATAAGCATGTTAGGTGTTCATATTATCTTGACCCTGCTCTTTTTATCGTATGCTTGATCTTTTACCGTTGGCTATTTAACTCCATTGCTGATATCATGTTTATTTTATCATGATTATGAGTTATACATATAGGTGATGTAAGTAACTTAGAATCTGTTTAAGTTAAGTGCAAATAGTAAAGTCCGGATGACAACCTGATTGTATATTGGGCAAAAAGGTCATCCGTAGGTAGATAATGTCTTTAACCTAGGGTTAGTTCTAGTACCTTTAGGTTGTATGTTACCACCGAACATGTATTGTGTAAATGGTCAGAGGAATGATACTTAGGATATCACTACGGACCGGTGGTCCTAGCTTGTTATAATCAGATGAGTACGACTCTCTACAGGATAGAGAGTGTGTCCATCAGTTGAGTACGACTCTCTGTAGGATAGCGAGTGCGTGATCTGGTTAGTATGATTCTCTGTAGAATAGAGGGTCTATGGTGGATGTCTGTATGTGAGACATTGCATTCATGCATTTACATGCACGCTGGCGACAAGGTCTCCCTTGTGGTTGAGAGGGTCGCCAGTTATCCTGTCTCCACGGTTACTCATAGGAGGAGTCACCCGTGTGAGGGCAGAGCATTGTGGTTCCGTACTCTACCACTATAGACGGTGGTAGTTGGATTTGCGTGTCATAGTTCTGCGTGTGTGACACTCGACCACTCATGGGTAGTGACTGTCGGAGTGGCCAACAGCAGGGACCCCCATCGTGTAGCTTGCTCTTTACGCTTATATGCTACTCGATCATACTGCCCACTCGGCCACTCGAGAGTAGTGGTTGATGTTGAGTTGGGACAGTTGTCATGCTCGAGCCACCGAGGCCACACTGGGGTCGTGGTAGCTTTAGGGTGAGCCGACATGACCGTGCATGCTGCATTGCCGATTGATGGCATTTTTGCATATTGTCATATATATACATATATGCATGTATATATATATATGGATGATTGTGATTAGTATACATATATAGATACAGTCTATATATATATGCTTATTGTGATGTTGCATTTGATTGTATTATATTTCTTTGCATTTGATTGTACATCGTATTCATGCATGTTTCTTGCATATATTATCTGATTGTGTCGGATATTGGTATGGGTTGGATAGACCATAGATACCTTGGCCTGTAGCATGAGTAGATTATGTGTTGGTATTACTCTTCCTATTATATATATGTTGGATATATGTTGGGTTGGATCGAGTAGCGTAGCGAACTTGAGTATATACGCATTTTATGTTATTCATTTCAGTTAGACGGTATATGCTTGTATTTATATACTATGCTGATATACCCGTTGTACATCTAGATTATGTTGTCGAAATACATGTGGTATTACATATATACATGTTTTCTATTACCTGCTGAGTTTTACTCACCACCCCCGCGGACCCTGGGTTTTCTGTCGCCCAGGTAACAGGTAGCCGACTTCGTGATGGACTTGGAGCACCGCCAGCTGGCATCATCTCATCTCAACTCCGAGAGTCCGGATTTTTGGTGTTATCGTTTGTATTCCGTTATGGATTTATTTTATGTGATGATTGTAGTGGTGACTATTGATGTTGTACCCCTTTTCTTCCTTTCTGATTTTATTATGGTGTCCTGAGTCAGTGTTAGTCATACCGGTATGCACGTGTGTTGTCGTTTGTGAGATTGTAGTATGTTTCCGTTGTGTCTTGTGTAGTTTTTGATTTCATATATATATATTATTGTTATTGTGGACCTACGGGTCTTGTATTAACCCGAAATGTTGTCACGTACAGGGGAGATGTCGTCCGTTTGATTTTCAATTCGGCATGCTCTCGGGGCGTGACATATCTAACCAGACTCAAGTGTTTACGCTATGAAAAAAATTCACATAGACAATCTATTGATGGAAATTAAACAGATACAAATTACAAACTAAATAGGAAAAACAAGCTCGAAAATCTAACTTGCAACTGCTACAGACTACTATTCACTTGCTCTCAGTACTCACTTGCTACTTAGGATGTCTAAAACTAGTTCTCACATCTTCCTTTTATAGAGGGAGAGTTGAGTTAAAATTATTGAAACATCTCTTAAAGTTATAGTGGAGGATTTCTTGGGCGTCCTTTCGGTATGAATCGTCTTTGAAGTAGTGGATGTGGTAGTTTGGACGACTAGTGTGACTGAAAAATTGTCCAGCACGTCTTTAAAGTTGTACGTGGTTATAGTGGCAGGTTGGGTTATGCGCTTGAAAAGTTGTATGCCACTTTGTCAAAGTTCTATCATATAATTCAAATTACGTTCTTCCACAGATCCTCCTAGAGAGGTCATAGAGGCCGCCCTTGATGGGCCTTGTAGTGTTGGTGGGTTGGTCTTGGCCATCTAAACCCTATATTATCTGGATGTTTGGTGTTGTTTCCTCTTCTATCATTCTTTGATTTTCTTTTAGTAATGTTGTAGAAGTATACGATGTTGGGTAGAGATTTTAAAAGAAAAGAATATTGTGTCATATATATATATATTTTTATATAAGTTTCTGCTGTCAACAAGTATTCTATGGGTTCTCTATGATTATCCCATAATTAACCATAGAGAGCCTTATAGTGATGCTCTCCAATGCTTTAGTTAATCTGTTGGAGATGAAAATACTTCCCATGTGAGTCCCTATCTGAAAGGCAATAGTCTTCTAATTTTCTTCTCTATTAATCAAGTCTTGTACTTTCAACTTGATTAGATATCGAACAGGCTCTATTCTTAGGTTAATCCATTCGGGTGAAAAGCTGTCAAACGTGGATGTTACAAAACTCTAAAAAGTTCCTTCTTCTAGCAAATGTCTAATGCAATTCTCTAATTTTCTAAGGAATTATTGTATAATATCTATGTCTTGTACCCGGAGCTTATATAAGAGTCCGTAATCCATTAGGAGAAAAGTTGTTTTAAGTTTTTCACGAAACTCGTGAGGGGTAAAAGTACCCATGTCTATGTTTGTTTTCCGGAAGCTATATATTAATTGACATTTACGGTCAAATTTTGCAGATAATTCTTTCCCAATTGTAAGTTTATTTTGACACTTAAGCTTGTAATTAAATTTTGCTTCGTAGCAAATTGTTATCCTTCGTTGGTAGACCCGAGCAAGGTCCGGGTTGAACCCAGATCCGATTCGGAACCGGATCGTGGTCAATGGTCCGATTAATCGGATCAACGGGTTTGACCCAGACCCGTGATCGGACCGCCTATTAGGCGGTCCGATCACGATTTTTTAAAAAATTGAACCGTCGATTTAAAAAAAAAAATTGAACGGAAATAGGGCGACACGCCCATGCCAATGGAGGGCATGGGCATGTCGGGTGTGTCGACTAGGGTGTGTTGAGGAATATGGGCGTGTCGAGCATGAGACGTGGACGTGTCGGCTAACACACTCGGGGTGTGTTGAGGAACATGGACGTGTCGGACATGAGACATAGGCGTGTCGGCTAACACACCCGGGGTGTATTGAGGAACGTGGGCGTGTCGGCTAACACACCCGAAATATCCCATAACAATTTCTTTGTTCAAAATATGTTAAACTTAACTAAAACATAACAAAATACATGACTAAAATATAAATGAAGAAGACCAAGACGAAACAGAGGGAATATCCGGAACTACGACGACGGAAGGAAATACCGAATACGACTGAAATTTATTGAATATAATAAAAATGAAATGTAATTGAGATTTTTTTTATTTTAATAGGTTTTTTATTTAAGTTCAAGATGTTCAAATTTGAGATGTAATATATTTTTTATTGAGATAATGAAATATTTGATAAAGTTTTTATAAGTTCAATTATGTAATTTTTTTTATTTTAATTATTTACAATATTCTTTAAATTTTTATTTATTTAACTAAGACGGCGATTAACCGGACCGGACCCGGACTGGACCCGGACCCTGACCCGGATCCGGACCCGATGGTTCCACAACCCGGATCATAACCGGCCACAAACGGGCCGGTTAAGGATCGATATTTTGTCAACCCAGACCCGACAGTTTTGATCAGACCCGAACCGGATTCGGACCGTGACCAGATCTACTTGTTGGAGATTTTCATAGAGTCACTTAAGAACTTCTTGTAATTTACAAAAATCTATCCATGTAGATTTGTCGGATATTATTCGAATGTATAATTAATATCTTCTGGAAGAGTGCTTATTTTAGTAGTCATTATCCTTTTTGATTCTATTTTCTTCTTTTTCTTTTATTGTGACAATCTTTGAATATTTCTGTCTAATGTTGTTACTTGTTATAATGTTTTTGCCTTTTATTAATGTACTAATAAAATAGTTTGGAATTTATTCTTACTATTTCATCTTCCAAAGAATAATATCTTTTATAGGAAGTGTCACTGCCAAGGACTGTTGTTCTTATTGCTTCAAATGGATTTTAAAATTATTCTAGCATTATTATTATTATTTTTATTTTCAATCAGTGAAAAATATGAAAAATTTAATTTTTAGCTTTTTAAAAAAAAAATTGTTTGGACAACCAAAAGATCTTTAGGCGTTGTTGCTTCGGAACATGATTTTAGAGGCAAATTAGAGCTTTCTCAACATATTTTTTTTTCATGGATTTTTGTAGTTTTTTACTCGAGTTTTAGATGACTAAATTTGACTAAAACTTGATTCTATTAAATTCAATCAAGTCTCCTTTCTCTAATTTGTAGCAGCACGGGTATCGACAATATTTACGAATAAGATATGGATCTATTCCGGAGAAGATTTAAAATATTTTTTTAGAGTCAGATGACCCCCACGTGTCTTAGCAACCACGTTAAAATACATAGAGTCCTCCGTGATTTATCTCCCTCACAATAGTCGTGGAACAGATCGATGAGAGTCGCTAGCTTGATAATTTCAATCTTTCATGAGTAGTAGTATGGGAGTAGAGAGAGAAATTTTTTTAATTTCTATTCTAAATTTTCGGTGAAAACAGATTTATTTTCCCCTCTAAGTAAACATAACATTAGGTGGAGAGTAGAGTTGGATACGGTTCAATATTTTATCAAAGAAATTTAGATTTAAAAATTCAAACCAATTAAAAGTTAACCAAAATATGATTTGATTCCGGTTGACCAATTTAAAATTATTAATTAAAAGATAAATATAAATTATTGAAAACAAAATTAGTTATTATTATTTCTTAAAAAATTTTGGTTGATAATAAAAAGTATCATAACTTAATGTTTGAATCGGTTAGGAACTGAAAGGTATACATGATCTTAACACATATAAAATCTTTACGAAAACTAAAGCATATCTCAAATCGTTCCGAAACGGTCGGATTGTAATATTCAATTTCTAGCTCATAGTTGGGATGACAGTCACGTAGAACGAATTGCCACCACAGTATCGCCACATTGCAACCCTAAAATGTCACGCCCCGAGAGCATGCCGAGCCGAAAATCAAACGGACGACATCTCCCCTGTACGTGGCAACATTTCGGGTTAATACAAGGCCCGTAGGCCCACAACAACAACAATATATATAACAAATAACAGCAGCGGAAATAAAGAGCGCATACCCACAACATACATAACAAAAATATACAGGTGTACATCACCTGACAAGTCCACAGTCAAAAACCGTAAATAAAACAACGACATCACGACAAGTCCATAACAAAACAAGGGTCCATGACATAGGACCAAAATCCATAACTCATAAACAAGTCCAAACCATAAGAGAGAAAAAAAAATAAACTCCTCGGGAGACATCGGAAAATGGAGATGGGATGGATCGGTCGCGACTCCAAGTAAATCACAAAGGCGTCTACCATTACTTGGGCGTGAAAAACCGAGTCGGAGGTGGTGAGTAAAACTCAGCAGGTAATCAGAGAAAATATGTAAATATATGTATCAATATTACATGTCATTCAACAGTCTAATCTACTCGTACAACAAGTATACATTAGCATAACAATAGATATGCATGCATATACTAAATAACTGAACATCAACGATGCTGACATACCTGACAGTCAGCTATTATATCCTGATCCAACCTAGGCATATAATCACATCATAGGGTATAAAAGTATATTACTAACACAATATCTTAACATGAGTCAAGGGTTTCACTGTGAATATCCGATAGGTATACAAGTACCAACCTACTACCATACAGCAATATGCAATAGCATGTATGAATATGTACAAACAAATGCAACAGACATAGTACATACAAATGCATCATCAAAGTGAGTATATATATAGACTGTATCTGTATGTATACTAATCACCATCATCCATGTATATATATATACAAGTAGGTATGTATATATATATAACCATATGCAAAACACCGTATGATACGGCAATGCAACATGCATGGTCATGCCTGCTCACCCCTACTCGCTACCACGACCCCAGTGTGGCCTAGGTGGCACGACATGACAACTGTCCCAACTCACACCAACCACTGCTATAGAGTGGCTGAGTGGTAGTATGATCAGTAGCATGTGAGCGTAAAGAGCTCGCTACCCAACGGGGGTCCCTGCTGCTGGCTACTCCAACTGACACTACCAATGAGCGGTCGAGTGCCATGCACCCAGGACAACTGCACGCAACTCCAACAACCATCGTCAATAATGGTAGAGTGCGACACAACAAATGCTATGCTCTCACACCAGTTACTCCTCTGGAAGTAACCTGGGAGGCAGGATGACTGACGACTCTCTCTCAACCCCAAGGGGAGACGATGTCGTCAGTATGCATGCAATGACATGAGGGTACGGTCTCACATACAGAACACCTATCCTAGACTCTCTGTTCAACAAAGAGTCACACCCAATTTGTTAGGGCAATCTCTTGCCGTAATATGGTTTTGATGGTGTGGCAAAGGGTTTAAGTTAGTGTGTTATGTTGATTTGATATGTGCATTGAAGTCGTGCAGGACTTAGTAATTCGCACATGGAGCCGTGGCGAGTTTCACATCTCATGACTCGTGCCTTGAGTCGGTGAAGGATAGCTTTGCGGAAGCCGTGCGCTTGGAGCATCCGAGGGACCACCGGACGAGAAGCTTAGAGTGAAGCCGGAGGAAGTAGACTTCGAGGCAAGAGACGCGAAGGAGCATTGCAGAGCCGTGCGCCTGATGCTGCCGAGGGACGTGGCTGAGAACGAAGAGAACTTCGAAGGCGAGGGACTCCGAGAGATGAGAGTGAGCGATTGTAACCCGGGGAAGGGTAGCTCTTAGGTGAAACTTGGCCATTTGGCCTAGTGTCGAATGGGTTTTCGACACCCGATCATTGCCATGTCATGGCGATCGCGCTCTAATCAGTGAGTTGTATCCGTGATGGGTTTATGCCCGCCGATCGATCATGGAATGGCGATCATCGCCGAAGGATATTGCGGCGCGAGAACCGCTTCGTGGCCGTGGCGATCGACTACGGAAGCGTGATCGGGGTGAGGTCCGGTGATCGCGCCAAGAGTTCCGTTGGACTACAACGGTCGGGATCCGACGTGTTCGGAGGCCGTTGTAGTGACGGCAGTCGACTGGTGGCGGCCAACGGGAAGAAATCAGCCCTCTCTATAAAAAGAGAGGGTGTGAGCCTTTAAGAGGAAAATGCTAATGCTCCAAGTGATCTTCCTAGTGCCCCACAAGCTCTAAACTCTTCTTACTCGTTTTTACTCCATTCTATTTGTAAGAAGAGTGATCTTGATTGTAAAGGTTACCTCCACCTAGCTTGGTGCAAAGGAGAGACCATTTAGTGGATTGGTTTAGCGGAGTGATTCACCGAGGACGAATCGGGGACCGTGGATTAGCGGCGTAGTGATGTGTTATTTTCCGCAAGTGCACGGTTGTCGTCAAGTAATAAAAATATCGATCCCACAGGGATTGGAACAATTACCGAATGATCGTGATACCAAGTTATCTAGTAAATCAATGTATGGTTTAAGCTAAGAAACTGAGCAGTCAATAACAACGAATGAGAAGAACGAGCTAAAAGTCGATAGTTGAGGAGAATCTCAGGATATGGGTTTCACCACGTCGATGATTTATAAGGTGATTTGATTCTTTCCTACCCCTATTAGAGTTTGTTTTGATGGAACCTATCCTAAGGTAAATCAACGGCCCCTTTCGAGGTCTACGATTGTACCTATCAAATTCAATTTACATCACGGTGTTCGAGCATAGGGATCATAATCACTAAGGGACTGTCACGAGACCCCTAAAACCTCCTATTCTTACCTCTGTCACTAGGTAGAAACTGGATTTGATAGATCCATTAAGTCCATAAGAGTTCCTCTAGAGTCAAATTTCCTTTTTTCACGGTAGGTTTGCACACGGGACCATAATCAGCTAAGGGGACCTGTCACGAGACCCCCGCAAGCCCTCGTAGATACGCTACCGCTACTTGACAGGAGTTTATCCCTAGTTGGTTCGGGTTTGGAACTTGGGTTCATGTTAGGTACTTCCCTTAGCTCCTTAGGTTTGTCAATAAGAATCCAACGAAACCAAATCAACACAAACAATAATTTAAGTAGTATAGATTATATCATCATCGTAATCGTCAAAGGGCTACTCCCCATCCTAAGATTACAGACACTACTCCATAGTCGACAAGAGTTGCTAGAGAAAGAAAATACAATACTGGATGCCATCTGCGTTCCTCTGCCGACTCCTTCTCTTTTGCTTCCTCTGTTGTCGATCCCTTTGCCCTCTTCTCTCCTCCTTTTTGACCATCCGCCGTCCTCCTCTAGGGTTAGAATATCTTCTCTTTTATAGCCTTGCCTCCTCTTCAATTTAAGGCAATAGATTCCCACGAAGATCCTGATTGCTCGCAGAAAAGGAAGGTAAATCGCCAACACGCCCATGCCACATGAGGGCACCGTGTCGCGTGTTTCCCACAAGGCGTGTTACGGCTTGAATCGGGCGTGTCGCGCAAGATAGCGTGTCTTCGTTCCGGTTACGTATTGCTCTTCCCATCGATTCTACTTTGCTGCGAGTTCTGAATCTCCTTGGCGTGTAGCTGTAGGGTTAGAATATCTCCTCTTTATAGCCTTGGCCTCCTCTTTAATTAAAAGCACAAAGCCAGCTAATTGAGGCGAAGTCGATTGCTATGAGAACAAATCCGATCGGAAATGAAGTTCTGGCGTGTCGTCAGGCGTGTTTGTGTTGTTTTGCAAAATATGCTAATCATGATAAAATACATGTCTAGGATATGAAATGAGATAAAATGCACATATATAAAGTAGTGAAAACATAGCATGATTCACCCACATCAAAATCCCCTAGTCTTAAACTTTTGCTTGTCCTCAAGCAAAGACAACTCGAAAGAAAACTTATTTGTGGAAATACTAAGCATCATCTAGGGGTATACAATGATCGATCTTAATCTTTTCAAATCATTCCTAGTTGCCAAGTTGAAAGATCCTATATAGTGCCGTGAAATGGTGGACTAAAGTCATTGGACACCAATCTGGACTTGACATCCCTTCTATCGTAGAATATTCTTATTTCGGCATAGAGGCACTTACCCTTAATGCATGGATCATTCTTACCTATCATCAAAGGTCTCAAAGGAGCACTTTCCAAGAAGAGAGAAGGTAAGGAATTATAGAGAGCATTTCCCGGTAACTAGTTAGTCTCGAAGGGGCACCTTTTAGGTGTTTCCCGATAACTACTTGGTCTCAAAGGGTGCTTGAAAACAATTCCCATCGCCCTTTTTTTTTTTTTTTTCTAGTGAAAGTGTTTCTCCGATTAACCAAGTTGCAGTAAGTCTCGATGGAAAATCAGTACTAAATCGATATGGGGATTTAAATCTTTTCATTGGATACCTCGGACCTATAGGCCGTGTTGAAGTGAAATAGGGTTCTTATCAAATAGGCAAAAGGAATTTCATGATCCGACCAATATTAGGTTGTATTACTGGATGATATATAAAAAATTACCTTTATTATGAGATATGAAAAGATGCAAATAAAATAAAATAGCAATAACCAAAAGATCTAAGTAGAAAGCGGCATAAGCGATAAAGGATGTGCATCAAAACTCACAAAATAGTTGAAGGTGGTCAATGGTCATCGTCTTCGCTACTAGCATCCTCCTCTGCCCACCTACGTCATTGCTCTGGTAAAACTCCGGGACTCTTGTCGAAATCTATCATTATCTTCCCTCAGGCGGACTCGTGATGAAAAATTCATCGGCTCTCCTGTAAAAATCATTGCCCTATCCAAATCTTTGTGTCACCATGCGATGGTGCTCCTCTGTAGCTTAGGCATACCAATCCCACACACCAATGTGCGAGGTATGCTCGACCCTAAATGCTTGAATGATGATCGGAATCTGAAAAATCAAAAGAAGAGTACCTGCGAAACATTGTCGGTAGGAAACCGTGGGGTTCGAAATCGAATGTGATGGCTCGGGGCTATGTGAGATGGCTCCCTAGCGTGGTGATGGAGCATGGGCGTTGGGGGGTAGGAAAGGGTTCTGAACATCTCTAAAAAGCCAATTGGATGAATTACGTACATCATGCTCGGGAGTTCGGAAGAGGGATTTTAATTCCATTTCTTAACACCAAACGATATCCCTCGTCACATGCCTCAATCATCTTCATATTTATACAAGCATCCAAATCCAATCTAGGGCTAGCAGGACAATATTCAAGGTCATCCAAATCACATCCTAAGGCTACAGCAATCCTAGTGATAATACCCCCTATGACTATGACTCCGGATGGGCTATTACTAACCTTAACTAAATGCCTAACCATATGGGCTCCTGAATCAATCTTAACTTCATTTAGCATGGCCCATAGAAATTGCAACTCACTCTGCCTAGCCACCCCTGCACTATCATATCTCCCTGAGATTGTATTAGCCATGAATCTAAGGAGATAACGGAAAGTAGGATTAGGGATGTTAAATGATTTAGATCTAGATGCATCGTAAGCGAGGGTCATCAGAAATTAATCTCCAAAATTGATGATCAATAAAATGTCTATGAATTTGCCTCTCCCCTCCGCTAGGAAAATCAAATATCATATTAAAATCACTCAGAGAAAGGGTAAATTCATGGTTCATTAATCTAAATTTTATTTTTCCTTCCTCACAATCTTTTCCTTGCAGTATTTCAGCGGACAGGGAGCTAAGGAATTCAAGAGTGATACTAGGGTAAGTAAGGTGATGGTGTGTGATAAACTCTGTCCAGCCTATCCTATTTGTTAACCAAGTTATGTCATCTCTTAACCCTAAGGTGGTCAACGTGTAGAAGTCTATAGTTCTCGTAGATACTAACTTCCTCTTTTCAAGCTTACTGAATTTAGTCTTCATAATATCATCCCTAAAAACAATTCCATAAGGATGGCTAGAGGTCGGAGGAGGTTCGTTACCCAAATCCTGAGCTTTTCTTTTCCCCTTGTCCTTTGCCGTAGAGGAAGAAGCTCCTCCTCTTGTCTTCACTCGCTTGCTCATGGCGTTGGAATTGGAGAGACAGCAGGTTTGCTCCTCGCTTGCTTGAGAGGGAGGCCGTGGTGCTTCAACCTTGTATCGCGAGTGGAAGATTAGGGCGTGCTCGGGCTGGTTTTAGAGGGTTATCCGCAGCATAGGCGTGTCGGGCTTGTTCTTACGCAAATACCCGACCCGTTTAGGTGCGACATGGGCGTGTTCCGTCGCTCCCTAGGCGTGTCGCAGTCCGGCCCAGGCGTGCCTAGGTTGAGAAGTGTGCGACACGGGCGTGCTCCGTCGCTCCCTAGGCGTGTCGCAGTCCGGCCCAGGCGTGCCTAGGTTGAGAAGTGTGCGACACGGGCGTGCTAGTCAGCACGCCCTGCCTATGTTGTCTTCGGGTACCAACAACACGCCTGTGTCATTCGGCACAGGCGGTCGTTCAACAGCGCGTGATACGCATCTTGAAAACCTGAAAAAAATAAATAAAAATAAAAATAGAATAAAGAATAAAATAAAATAAAATAAAATGAAAATAGCATGGGTTGCCTCCCAAGAAGCGCTTGTTTAAGGTCGTTAGCTTGACCCCTCAGTTACTCCTTAGTTTTGGGGATATGGCTTGAGTATGCTCTGCCTCTCCTCATCTCCAATCAGCTCAACAGAATTATTTGCGAAGTATCTCTTAAGTCTTTGACCATTTACTTTGAAAATAATTATACATAATTTGAAAAATCATGAAACTTTATACGTATAATACTTATGACCAATACAATGTGTGAAAATTGTTCGAAAAATATTTTACCCATTAAAATAGGAGATTGATACAAAGTTCAAAAATCATTAAAACTTTAATGTTTTTTATCTACTTTGTATTAACTTCTTCAATGGTGATTGCTATCAAAAGATAGACTTCACCAAGATTTTCTAAAGTGATTTTAAAATGTTTTTGAAAACCTATTTTCAACTATGGACTATTGGCTAGATGTACATGACTTGTACATTAGCTTTCCTCATGATTCATATTGATGATTGAGATAAGTTTAAGTTCATCTAGATGCACTATCTATGCACCTTGAACTTAATTTATTTTTCTAACATCTCACATGTATCTAAGATGTATTAAGCATACACAAGTCAATGTAATTGTGAAATGTGAGATTAGGGTTATTATGGTCTCATGAATTTTCTAGGCAACTCTATTTGACTCCCTTATAGATGAGACTTCAAATCATGTCATAGTCCTTAACTCAATTTTAATTAATGCATGAATGATCATGGCATAAATGATAATCATAAATAAGCATGACCAATGATCATGATGTCATGACATGAATAAGCTCTAAAAATGAACATGACATAGAAAATAATCCTAAACAATATCATGACATGTCATATGATAAAATAAAATGTGATGTCATGACATGGCAAATTTGAATATACAAACACATTAACACCCACATAATCAGACAAAAACACATGATTTTTTATAAACAAAATATTTCATTCAAATATAACTTCAGTTTTTACAAGCAAAATAGATGTCTAAAACTCTCAACCTCACTACGAAACTAAAAACAAAATCCCTAATCTGTGCCTAGCTGTCATCCTCGGTAGATGGTGAAGGCGGTGGAGGCTGCTGGCTCAGCATCTAGGTCCACATCATCTCGTATATATCAATCTAGCGCTGCTCCATCCGCCTCTGGCGCTCCTCCATCCGGCTGTGGCACTCCTCCATCCAGCTGAGTTGCTGACCCATGGAGGACTACCCCGATATGATCTCCATCAGTCGTGAGTCAACAGATTGCTAGTAGTCCTTAAATCTGACCTCCAGCTGTGCATGTCACGCCCCGGGAGTATGCCGTGCCAAAAAGCAAACGGACAGTATCTCCCCTGTACGTGGCAACATATCGGGTTAATACAAGGCTCGTAGGCCCACAACAACAATATAATACAAAGATATCAACATACCAAACACAGCGGAAACATACTACAAATAAAACAAGATACAAAGACCCAACCGTGCACTTCGGAGTGACTTGACACAACAAGAATCATAATAGAAACCACAACAATGGCCAAATACATACAATACGTCAGTATATCACATATACGGAAACAATACAGGCTAAAATTCAAAACAACAATACGGAATACATCAATCCACAAGAATACAACAAATCGTAAATAAACCTCCATCCGTTCGGTGTGAGATGGGATCAGCTGGCAGAGCTCCGAACGTCCAAGGAATCTTCTACCTGTTATCCGGCGATGTGAAGCCCGTGGTCTGGGTGGTGAGTATAAACTCAGGGGTAATATGTAGAGAGTGCATGAACATATAGGGTAAAGAGATCTACAAGTATACATGTGAAGATCTACAGGTATACAACATGAGTCCAATAGACATACAGTCCTATCCAAATCTAATAGCAAGTAACCACAGTAAAGTCATACTCAATGTATATACTAAACTGATCAACTGAACATGAAGTAATGTACCAACGTACCTGACGGTCTGTAACACCATATGCTAGATCATCCTGAACAGATTTACAATAACATAACTCATATAACGTACCAAGTCAATCCCATACCTGACCAATACTCCAACATATGAACAGTATATGATCACCTGTAATAACAACCCAGTCCGTACCACAATGACATGATGCTAATCAAATGCATACAACAATCTGAATCAATGCATGTATCATGCTCAACACATAGCAGTATATAAAATGCAGATGACATGTATCATGATGAACAACCATATGCAGCAATCATAACTCAATCAAATGCAGCATCTCACAAGCATATGTAAAATATATATCGAATACATGCATATATATATATATCAGCAATGCATATGCATGGCCACTGTCTGCGGACCCGTCCAACCACGACCCCAGAGTGGCCAGGGTGGCACGACAATGACAACTATCCCGACTCCAGCTACCACTACTCTCGAGTGTTGGTGCAGGGGCACCAGATAATCGAACCTGTGTTTTGATTATGGCAAAGACACAAAGTTAAGTTTACATCGTTATCTCATGAGCTAAATCGAGTATGCAGAAAAGTACTAAAGCTAGAGCTGAAAGCTAGCGACACCGGGAGGAAGCCACGGTGGTCGGGCGACACTCGAGTGACTTCGGAGGGAGGCGAAGGAATCGAGTGGAAGGTCGGAAGCGAAAGCGACACAGTAAGTATCGAGGTAAGCTCGTGTGAGTGAGAGATGGTAAGGTCGTGTCCTCTGTACGGGGACGACCGTAGGCGGCGATCCGACTAAGACTTCTTGTGGAAGGTCTAGGTCAAGATCGGACGGTTAGAAACCGTCGTATTTATCATTTTTCGAGCTAACCTCTCACTGCAAGGAAGTGGCCAGGCTGGCAGTCGACTGCTGGACATTGGGCAGTCGACTGATGCTCATCAGTCGATTGATGGCGACGAATCAGCCTTTGCGCTAGGTCAAAATGGATGAGGTTTGACGCGGCCACTTCGCGATAAAATTTATTACAACTTCGTGATCTGTTCCGAAAAAAGAGGAGACATATTCAGAGGCCAAAATCTATAAAAGGAGGGGTGGATTCCAACTCCAAACAACATCAAGTTTATTCATCAAGTGCTCTTACAACGCCAACACTCCAACACCGTCATAATGCCGACGCGACGACAAGTTCAGATCTTCTTCGTCGGCAGCAGCATCTAGTAATATATTTTTAATATTGTATTCGTTGTTTTTATTCATAACGAGGTGAGGTAGGCTTGTTGCCTCATCCTCGTACTTTCGATTTTGTGATCGTTGTCTCCTACCTCCAACGAGGAGGAGACGTTTTAGTGCTTTGCCCTCCGTACGCGGTCTAGGACCGATAGGGCCTTGGAGTAGCAATCGCTGGGTTGTGAACCAAGTAAAATAAACGTGTCTCTTTATTTTCTGCTGCGTTTAATTGTCTACTCGAATGAAACGACGAAAAGATTTACGATCGCTATTCACCCCCCCTCTAGCGACGCTTCTCGATCAAACAATTAGTATCAGAGCGGGGGCGCTAAGATTTGGTGAAACCACCGATCTAGCACGTTTTGGTTTTTTGTTCGTATTTTTCGATTCGTATTTTTTTTTAAGTCTTTTTCCTCCCGCACTACTAATCCAAGACGAAGTCTTGGTACGTTTCTTTTGGTTGTGTGCTTGCAAGTTTTCTCTCTTGGAGTAGCCGACAGTAAAAGGGTCATAACTTTTCGCACAAGTGGACTCACATAACGATCTACCTACCAAATCGAAGCTCTCTGAGAGATCTACATTTCTTTTGAGGGTTTACCCTCGTAACAAGCTATTTCCAGACCCAAAATCCAATGTCTAGTACCCTTTTGGGGACATCGAAGGTCGTAAGTTGTTAGTTTTTGTTAGTTTCTTATTTTTCTCATTTAATTCTGTTTATTTCCTATTTATTTCCCGCATTACTAATCCAAGATGAAGTCTTGGAATCCCCTTTGGTTTTTATTCGTGTTTTGCAAGATACTTAATGGCTCACATTGAGGGGTATAGCACCACCCGACCTCCGTTCTTTAACGGAAATGATTTCCGTTATTGGAAAGGTCGGATGGAGTGTTTCTTGAAAACACAAGTCGAGACTTGGATAATAATTCAAACCGTCTTTGCTCTACCCACCAATGATCAAGGAGAGCCCTTGGATTTTAACAAGTGGACAAATGCAACCAAGAGGCAAATCGAAGCCGATGCAAGAGCAACTCAAATATTACAATGTGGCTTGTCCAAGGAGGAGCACAACCGGATCGGTCCATTCATTAGCGCCAAAGACCTCTGGAACAAATTGATTGATCTACACGAAGGGACGCCCGATGCTAAGGTATGTAAAAGAGATTTACTTTTAAATAAACTGTACAATCTAAAGATGCAGGATCGCGAGACCGCCACCCAATTACATGTACATGCGCAGATCCAAGACATCGTCAACAGTCTTCACTCGATCGGGCAAGCCATAGAGAACCGGGACCTTATAAGGTATGCTTTAAATGCTTTCCCTAGGACTACCTTGTGGGCATCCATGGTCGATGTCTACAAGGTCTCTAAGAACCTTTCGAAGCTTAGGTTAGATGAATTATTTTCCGAGTTTAAACTTCATGAGCAAACTAACGTGGTCCGGGCCGAGAGAGGTATTGCTCTACTTGCAATACAAAGAAGCAAGCCACCTACCAGGCAAGAAGATGGACTCGAACCCGACGACGAATTAGAGTCCGAATCCAAAAAGGTGGAAGCAATAGTGAACGTAGTGCGGAAGATCGTTCGGAGGGAAAGGAAGCTACTAAAGAATAAAAAAAAGGCACAATTCAAATCAAATCAAAAGAAGGCTTTTCTTGCAACATGGGACAACGAAGAAGGCGGCGGCATAGCATGCATGGCAAGACCCGAAGAGTCCGAGTCAGAGTCCAAATCCGAATCCAATTACAAGACCGACTCCGAACTCGAGGACTACTTCGAGAAGCAACTCAAAGCCGGACCAAAAGAGAAAATTAAGGTTAGCCGCTCACTAATTCATACGCTTTACAATACAATTAAAATGCTTAATAGGAAATTAACTAAGTCCGAGTCTAGGGTTGAGTCGTTACTTGAGGAGGTTGAAACCCTCAAGCAAGAGGCTACTCTAACCTCTTCAACTAGTCAAGTTCAAGAGGGAAACTCAACCCAAATTGAAAAACTTGAGGAGGAGAATTCTCTCTTGAAAGACCGAGTTCAAGAGGTTGAGGCTACGTTGGAAAGGTTCACGTTGGGATATAAGAATCTTAACCGACTACTTGGAACCCAAAGAGCCGTGTACAACAAAGTCGGACTCGGATTTAGGTCAACGACTACGAATAGGTCATATATGTCTATCGTAAATCGTAGTCATCAAAGAGTCCAAGCATGGGTCCTAAAGGTTTTATTGAATTCACATATAAGGACTAATAAGTTTTGAATTCTCCAGGATCAAATTCATTATTTGAATAGACCATATTGGTTCAATGGTCCAGGGGGAGCTAACACTAAAATAGTATACCCGCTTACTTAGCAAAACCATTGAATATTTTACTTTAATTTGTAGAACGGCTAGATAGGGAAAATAGTTAGTCAACTCTTGACAACATAGTATCAGGACGCGGCGAGATGATAGTACGTTAGGGAAACAAAGTCTCGTGTATTCGAGCTAGATAAGGCGTATCTAGCTTGGTGCACTTGACCGAGTGGAACTAGATGAAGCTACCTCACCGTATCCTAAACTAGTTAGACTAGGAAGTAACCCTAAGTGACTTAAGTGATATTTTCTTGAATTTGGCTTTGTCTAAGGAAGTGGTCGTTATTCCGATCAAAGAAGGCCCCTGTGCCTCGCCACGACCTGGAAGCCAATTTCTCGAAAAGTTACTTAATGATCTAAAGGTTAAATCCGAATCTAACCCAAGGTTGACTATCTTTAATCAATTTAAAATCATCTCACAAAACATATAAGGTGAACAAATTCTAAGACACATAGAATGAGTGAGATGTTAAGGATAATTGAAATATAACCTCTTTAAAATACTACTTATTTCCCAACTATTGTACTTAACAACTCTTAGGCCAAAGTTTAGCGCCCCCTACATCTCTTATACTTCATATATTTGATTAAGGGGGAAAGCAAACTAACCCTAAGGGTTATATTACAAATGTTTAGATTATTGGTGCAGAGGGACACACCTCGAACCAATCTATCTAATTACTGCTAGACGCATGCTTGGACTCATATTTGATTTATCTAGATGCATGCATATACGATATTGTTTTTAAACCCCTATTTTATACAAAAACCCCAACATACTTTTTTTTTACTTATGACAAAAGGGGGAGAAGAGCGAAAGTTAAGGGGGAGTAACACAAAATTTATTTAATTTTGAAAACTAAAGTATCTCTTTCAAAACTCACCTAGGGTTAAGGGGGAGTTTTTGAAAATGACATTCATCATTTACTATACTTGTCTTATGCTTTAATTTCCCTTAACTTTGTGTTGGTTTGCCATAGATCAAAAAGGGGGAGATTGTTGGTGCAGGGGCACTAGATAATCGAACCTGTGTTTTGATTATGACAAAGATACAAAGTTAAGTTTACATCGTTATCTCATGAGATAATCGAGTATGCAGAAAAGTACTAAAGCTAGAGCTGAAGGCTAGCGACACCCGGAGGAAGCCACGGTGGTCGAGCGACACTCGAGTGACTTCGGAGGGAGCCGAAGGAATCGAGTGGAAGGCCGAAAGCGAAAGTGACACAGTAAGTATCGAGGTAAGCTCGTGTGAGTGAGAGATGGTAAGGTCGTGTCCTCTGTACGGGGACGACCGTAGGCGGCGATCCGACTAAGACTTCTTGTGGAAGGTCTAGGTCGAGATCGGACGGTTAGAAACCGTCGTATTTATCATTTTCCGAGCTAACCTCTCACTGCAGGGAAGTGGCCAGGCTGGCAGTCGACTGCTGAACATTGGGCAGTCGACTGATGCTCATCAGTCGACTGATGGGAGTCATCAGTCGACTGATGGCGACGAATCAGCCTTTGCGCTAGGTCAAAACGGATAAGGTTTGACGCGGCCACTTCGCGATAAAATTTATTACAACTTCGTGATCTGTTCCGAAAAAAGAGGAGACATATTCAGAGGCCAAAATCTATAAAAGGAGGGGTGGATTCCAACTCCAAACATCATCAAGTTTATTCATCAAGTGCTCTTACAATGCCAATGCTCCAACACTGTCATAACGCCGACGCGACGACAAGTTCAGATCTTCTTCGTCGGCAGCAGCATCAAGTAATATATTTTTGATATTGTATTCGTTGTTTTTATTCGTAACGAGGTGAGGTAGGCTTGTTGCCTCATCCTTGTACTTTCGGTTTTGTGATCGTTGTCTCCTACCTCCAACGAGGAGGAGACGTTTTAGTGTTTTGCCCTCCGTACGCGGTCTAGGACCAATAGGGCCTTGGAGTAGCAACCACTGGGTTGTGAACCAAGTAAAATAAATGTGTCTCTTTATTTTCTACTGCGTTTAATTGTCTACTCGAACGAAACGACGAAAAGATTTACGATCGCTATTCACCCCCCCTCTAGCGACGCATCTCGATCCAACATCGAGTGGCCGAGTTGGGTAGTATGACTGGTAGCTAGCCGCCATAGAGCTATATGCTACCCTAGGGGCCCCTGCTGCAAGCGACTCTAGCTACCACTACCCTTGAGTGGCTGAGTGCTGCACGTCAGGACAAACTACACGCCACTCTAGCTATCACTGTCTATAGTGGCCGAGCGTGGCACATCTAATGCTCTGCCCACAACCCTGCTACCACTACCCTGAGTGGCCGGGGAGGCAGGATGACTGACGACCCGTCTCAACCACAAGGGAGACCCAGTCAACAGCATGCATGCAAATGTAATGATGCATAGCTCCATATAGGTATCCTCGCAACACTTTCTATCCCACGGGAGTCCTGGTCAACCAATAGTCAACTATGCAAGGACTACACTCCACAAGACTCTCTCTATCGCACAAAGAGTCATACACATCTGACAGTCAATCACGCTAAGACCTCTAGTCAGCAGCGAGATACTATTGACCGTCCATATAACCATACACAGGCACACAATCCATAATGAATATACCATCACGCTAGGACCTCTAGTCCATGGTCACATACTGACAACCACATACTTATCTATGCACAGACAACTAGATCTACCATAGATGCACCACTAATACGGGTATGATATAACAATTGACTCCATAGTCCAATCTATCACCTAACCCTAGTGATGTAACACAGTAACCCAATCTGAGGTCACAAAGATAACCCTAACCACCTGTACTTACTGAACATCCATCAGCTAACACATAATAGGGTTTATAGTTCCTATCCGTGCTAGATAATCAATGAAGTAACAGAGTATATATCTCAAAGGTCAAGGCAGTACAAGCATATGATTAAATAAGAGTGGATCTAAGATCAAAGTAATAGCATAAGTCCAAGTTCATGCACTGGAATTTGATCATAACTACCGGACCAGGTAGATATTACCCACCTGATACGAAGCTCGAATAATCCTCACGACTGTGGACGTGCTTCGTATCCCAAACCTGCACATAATAGCAAACAATGATTAAGTACAAGTATCCAACAAACGTAGGAACTAAACACTACATCGTTCCTATACTCGCATCCTTTCCTCGTCTACGAGGTAGAAACCCCGATTACCCAATTCTGATACACCATAATCAGACTCGCTCCCACATCAACAAGATCAATATATATATATATATATATATATATATATATATATCTAAACAATACTCAAAACAGGGTTGTAATAGAGGCTTACCACAAGATCAGTCTACCACAACTAATCAATTCAATACATCCACCGAATAGATCAATCGGACGCATTTACAACACCTAATTCATCCACAGATCAACCAATCATAAATTGGATTTCACAACTCAACAACATTGAATCAATGATAGCGAACCTAACAATGCCTAAACCACAATCGGTATTAACCGCAGCTTCCAATTCTACAATTGGAATACCACTCCATCAAATCCTACAGCTTCCTTACAAAGGATCACCATCATCTAGCCTCACTCTCAGCCCTGCACAGCTTCATACACCATGCATACACAGAATATCAACTGAAACCATCAACGCAACATTGAATAACACCTAAAACAATCGGATATACTCCAATCTCAACCACCGACTGATGATCCATGGACACAACCCATCGGGATCTCCATATACATGGACACACCACAAATTCACATCAATTTACAGATGAAACAAAAGGGATAGACAAAACTTATCGGCCAAATCTTCACCGGCAACCCCTCCCCTGTTCATCGGAGTAATCCCAACTCCAAACACTGATCAAACCACAATCCATCGGCAAAATCCATCGAACTCTCACCACATTGACACATCACAGAATTCACAACAATTACAGAGGAAACAAAAGGGTGAAACAAAGCTTACTGGTCTTAGATCTCCACCGACATCCCTCCTTCCTCGTCCCCTATTCATCGGAACAAAACCAAGCTCTAATCACTGTGATTCAAACTATCAGCAGTCAGACACACAACCAAACAGATTTAATCCCAAATCACAGCTTCAATTTCTAACAATCTAACACCACAGATGACAATAATAGGATTGATCCATCTTACCGGCTCTAACCTTCACCGACAGTGAAACTCTCCCGATCCCAGCTGCTCGCCGCGCACAGTTGAGCGACTGATACAAACCGAGCTCCAATCACTGCCCACACACCATAGATCTAAGCTAAAAACATGAAAACCAGATCTCCACTTGAAAGGAAAAGAAAACCATCGATCCTTACCCTCAAAGGCAGCTCACCGCCGCGGCGATAGCACCGCCCGTCCGCTGCAAATACCGCCGAGATCCCCAGGCGAGACCCAATTCCTCCATCGGAGATCGACCAAGGTGGCGATGCCATCGACTTCTCTCACCGGAACGCCGACGAGATCGGTGACGGAAATCGTGCCGAGCACAGGAACAAGGCGGAGAAGAGAAGAAACGGAGATCGCGATGGAACTGGCCGATCGGTTCGTTCGGCAGCCCTTTTAAATGTCGTTCGACCAAATCTGGTTAACCCAGCCCAATCCAAACCCAATCCAATTGGGTTCAGCTCAGCCGGTTCAGCCCAATCATCCCAAGCCCAACGCAGCCCAAGCCCAATACAGCCCAATTAGTCCACTTATTGAGCTCAATTTAATCCACTAATTAAACTCAATTAACCCACTAATTAAATCCAATTAATTAAAGGGTTAATCCATATAATAAATTTTTTTTTATGTATTTTACATTCTCCCCCACTTATAAAAATTTGGTCCCCAAATTTCTGACTCATGTACGAGTACGAGATGTCACAACAACCATCTCAAGTATCCGGAGCAAAGTCACACCTCAAGTGACTAAGTGGAGTACTGAGCTCGAATATTATATTCCAGCTCTTATATGCTCTCAGCCAACCTATTAAGAGGTCAATAACTGTACCAGAGTGGAGCTCTATACCCGTAACCGATGGGAAACTTTGTCAGAATCGTAAGGTGAATCATGAATCACTATCAGAAATGATACTCAAGGTTACTCTATGGATATAATTCCATTAAGCGATCCAACGGAGTCCATCTTACGGCTCGGAAGAAAATGAGCGGACCTAGCTAATCGACCATCGACTACCCAAATCTGATCAAGTCCTTTCCGAATTCTAGATAATCTCCCAACACAGTCTAACGTACTAGGCTCTCACTTCATCACGATATGTAACCCTACCGATCACAATTTTCCACCTTTGCTTGTTGGCACACCCAACCTCAAATTACGGAATCAACCATATCCCATATCTCGTTCCACCAACAGGAACGTCCCAATACTCACTATTTTCGAATACACTCCGAATAAATCACCACTCCTGAATGAAGAGTCTCCTGAAACAACTCTTCCTAAATCGAATGCAACTCTGGGAACCACTATCCTTCCCAAAGACGGAGATTTATTCTCATAAGAGAAATTAATCTAATGTCCAAAATTCACTCTGTCACCCAGAACTGAAAGTAACTGGGAGACTATAATGATTGATCTCGCTAGTTTCTCAACTAGCATACACATAATATACGTCTCATTTAACTGCATCGGGATCGCTCCTAATCCCTGAAATGATGCATCTGCGTACAATACCCTTCCATCCATATCGGACGGATTAACTAACACTGACACAAAAGTTAGCCACCTTCTAGGCCCTGAACCTAGCTTCACAAACTTCCGACCAAGTGATTCCCATCACTTTCTTGGTCCAACAAGTCGACGGTATAGTATCGCTAGAACATCCTATCCTCATCTATGGTAAATACCAAATCAATCTAGGGAAACCACAACTTCCCTCAAGATTGGGAATATATCCTCCACAGATATGATGACAATCGATCTCAAATACTCCAAGAGTACTTGATTCCTCAAGTCCATGAACAATTAAATCGTCGATAAGTCTAACAACATTATCAATATCTCCTAAAATTCATACCAAGTATGAAATGTCGTCTTCTACACACCTGCATCCCTTTTACTCTAAGCTACAAATAGCTTAATCATCACACCGACAATGATAATTGTATGATACTAAGTCACTACAATATCAACCCTCCAGTCGTAGATCAACCCTAGGGTATCCACAGGTGTCATTTAGCTGATCTAAACAGATCCTCTATCCACCACGAAGGATACTCATTCCCAACTACTGTATTCCAATCATCGATAATCGATGCATAACCTCAAAGTCTGACTCTCTTCTAACAAAGAGTTACAAGTCTTCTCAAGAAGAAACACTGAGGCAGATAAATCTCCCATAGTGTTTAGCAACACTGATACCCATAAAATCATCTCCCGGTATGATGTCCCCAATATCAGGACTATTCCTGAAATCACCTCAATCGCATATTCCACTTGCCCATACAGTGACCAACCCGAGAGTTCATCCGTAACTACATCCAAATACTCTCGGATTATACATACATCCGAGAGTCCTAGTATATCAACGCTCCAACAATCCAACTATCCGTAAGGATATGTCTATAGTAGAGGTATGTCTAACAAAGGCTAAGGGTATCCCTTGACTTCTTGATTATTGATCAACATCTCACCTGACGGTAGAGAAAATCACCAACCCACAAGTCGATAGGAACCCTTCGAACCCTATCCAAGAATGTTCTAGACAAAGATACCTGTAAACTACCAGTATCTCTCAATATATCCGCAAATAGGATAACCTAAAGTAATACCCCGAATGACCAATTCTTCGATCTACTATATCTCTTCTCGAGTAACCATGTAAACTCGCCCAACATCTATTCTGGACGGCTGAGCTCATGTAGATGCAAAAGACTATCATGGAGGAACTGAAATCACCTGCTAAACCTAAAGTACAAACTGATGCAACTGCAGTGGAGATGGTAAACACTGTTATACTGGCAAAGAATACACATCCAGTTGTAAAATACTGAAGAACTGTCAACATCATAGCACGCTCCATCTCTGTGAAAGGTATAGCTGCACCAGGAGAATACAACATAGATATGACCATCGTCGTATACTCTCTCTCCTCTGAACAAATCATAACTACGCCTGGGAAGGTAATAGATTCTTTGTCGTGCAGGAAGGTAATGATTGTTGTCCAATGTCCGAATCTTCGAGATGTCTTGGTGATCTTCAAGTAACTTACTTCTTCCGGATGAAAGTATCAAAGAGCTCCAACTATATCTGAGGTAGTAGATCACTGCTGATGTGATAATCCATTCTTCTATCATGATCTCGGCTTCCAAGGTTGTGGATCGTCCGCTCGAAAGCATCATCCATAGTCTTCAACTGAGTCTTCAAAATACATACTCTCCTCGTAGATACCGGCTGCTTATAGTAGAAACAGATACAATGGTCCATCGAATAATCTGGCTCTGTGTCTCATCATAACCCGCACTGCACACACATAATCTCCTTTCGGAGTCTTTCCTCTGAGTTCGCTGATAAACATGAGAAACTGCTGACAATCTGCAATCGGTCTTCTATGATCGAAAAACTCTCCAATAGTCACTCATGACTCATGACTTTAATCTTGCTCCTTTTATCCAACATTCGGAGACTTCTAATTCCAATAATTTGACTTGCAATATCTGCTTATCAAATCTCCAACTCTTAAAACACTTGCTACGGAGTCATTCCTATACACATGACTCGGTCTCAGGACTTCCGGTAGGATCTGATAGGAGATCCAAACATCCTGATCAAAATATCAGCCAATAAACCATAGGTGGCTTAAGACATGTTGATCACATTCTCGAGTTATTAGGTGGTCGTAACCCTCGCAAGTCTAACGACTCTGCATGGTACTTTCATTACCAACCGATCACCCTACTCGATGCCCAAGAATTCCCTGACAATGAGTCAAAGAAGATGACGTGGGGAAATATTATCTCACAACATCACTGAACTGTGACCAAATGATACATTATTTCCCGTAGGTTACTTTATATCTCTTCCACCAAGTACCGGCTAAATCCGGATAATGGTATTCAACTAACACTACTATCTTCGTATAACCCGAGTCAAGTACTCCAAAAGTACTCCCAATGTTATACAACCTAACATGACCAACTCAGGGATCAAAATCCCTATGAATATCTCCAAACTAATCCTCTACTATCTGTATCAGCAATAGTGTACAAGTCTATTCATTACCCCACAGATAATGATCTGACTAGCACAGTTAGTGAAGATCCCTAAGACCATAATCTTTGATCTCCACAATAGATGTGACTACTAACCTTTGCTATCCGATTCGGTATCAGTCGGCTCTCAAAGGTAATTCACCTTTTTGATAGCAGGTACATGTCTAATAACCTCAATATGTTGTTATCGTGGCCAACTCAAACCATGATTACGAATAGTGACTAACATACTACAAGGCATGCACTGTTATAAGCAACTAAATACATAGCCAACAGAAGGATATGTAATAACTATTAACATACCTTAAACCTTGTAGCTCGGAGATGTCCGCAACAGCCAGATCCCAGAACTCACAAAACCAAAACTGAGTAAAGCAAAACTCGATGTCCGAACGAAATAAAATCCGAAAGTGGACTTCGCAACCTAGGGCTCTGATACCAATAAAATTGTCACGCCCCGGGAGTATGCGTTGCCGAAAAGCAAACGGACAGCATCTCCCCTGTACGTGGCAACATATCGGGTTAATACAAGGCTCGTAGGCCCACAACAACAATATAATACAAAGATATCAACATACCAAACATAGCGGAAACATACTATAGATAAAACAAGATACAAAGACCCAACTGTGCACTCCGGAGTGACTTGACACAACAAGAATCATAATAGAAACCACAACAATGGCCAAATACATACAATACGTCAGTATATCACATATACGGAAACAATACAGGCTAAAACCCAAAACAACAATACAGAATACATCAATCCACAAGAATACAACAAATCGTAAATAAACCTCCATCCGTTCGGTGTGAGATGGGATCAGCTGGCAGAGCTCCGAACGTCCAAGGAATCTTCTACCTGTTATCTGGGCGACAGGAAGCCCAGGGTCCCGGGGTGGTGAGTATAAACTCAGGGGTAATATGTAGAGAGTGCATGAACATATAGGGTAAAGAGATCTACAAGTATACATGTGAAGATCTACAGGTATACAACATGAGTCCAATAGACATACAGTCCTATCCAAATCTAATAGCAAGTAACCACAGTAAAGTCATACTCAATGTATATACTAAACTGATCAACTGAACATGAAGTAATGAACCAACGTACCTGACGGTCAGTAACACCATATGCTAGATCATCCTGAACAGATTTACAATAACATAACTCATATAACGTACCAAGTCAATCCCATACCTGACCAATACTCCAACATATGAACAGTATATGATCACCTGTAATAACAACCTGGTCCGTACCACACAATGACATGATGCTAATCAAATGCATACAACAGTCTGAATCAACGCATGTATCATGCTCAACACATAGCAGTATATAAAATGCAGATGACATGTATCATGATGAACAACCATATGCAACAATCATAGCTCAATCAAATGCAGCATCTCACAGGCATATGTAAAACATATATTGAATACATGCATACATATATATCAACAATGCATATGCATGGCCACTGTTTGCGGACCCGTCCAACCACGACCCCAGAGTGGCCAGGGTGGCACGACAATGACAACTATCCCGACTTCAGCTACCACTACTCTCGAGTGGCCGAGTTGGGTAGTATGACTGGTAGCTAGCCGCCATAGAGATATATGCTACCCTAGGGGCCCCTACTGCAAGCGACTCTAGCTACCACTACCCATGAGTGGTCGAGTGCTGCACGTCAGGACAAACTGCACGCCACTCTAGCTACCACTGTCTATAGTGGCCAAGTGCGGCACATCTAATGCTCTGCCCTCAACCCTGCTACCACTACCCCGAGTGGCCGGGGAGGCAGGATGACTGATGACCTGTCTCAACCATAAAGGAGACCCAGTCAACAGCATGCATGCAAATGTAATGATGCATAGCTCCATATAGGTATCCTCGCAACACTCCCTATCCCACGGGGAGTCCTGGTCAACCAATAGTCAACTATGCAAGGACTACACTCCACAAGACTCTCTCTATCGCACAAAGAGTCATACACATCTGACAGTCAATCACGCTAAGACCTCTAGTCAGCAGCGAGATACTATCGACCGTCCATATAACCATACACAGGTACACAATCCATAATGAATATACCATCACGCTAGGACCTCTAGTCCATGGTGACATACTGACAACCACATACTTATCTATGCACAGACAACTAGATCCACCATAGATGCACCACTAATACAAGTATGATATAATAATCGACTCCATAATCCAATCCATCACCTAACCCTAGTGATGTATAACAGTAACCCAATCTGAGGTCACAAAGATAACCCTAACCACCTGTACTTACTGAACATCCATCAGCTAACACATAATAGAGTTTATAGTTCCTATCCGTGCTAGATAATCAATGAAGTAACATAGTATATATCTCAAAGGTCAAGGCAGTATAAGCATATAATTAAATAAGAGTGGATCTAAGATCAAAGTAATAGCATAAGTCCAAGTTCATGCACTGGAATTTGATCATAACTACCGGACCAGGTAGATATTACCCACCTGATACGAAGCTCGAATAATCCTCATGACTGTGGACGTGCTTCGTATCCCAAACCTGTACATAATAGCAAACAATGATTAAGTACAAGTATCCAACAAACGTAGGAACTAAACACTACATCGCTCCTATACTCGCATCCTTTCCTCGTCTACGAGGTAGAAACCCCGATTACCCAATTCTGATACACCATAATCAGACTCGCTCCCACATCAACAAGATCAATATATATATATATATATATATATATATATATATATATCTAAACAATACTCAAAACAGGGTTGTAATAGAGGCTTACCACAAGATCAGTCTACCACAACTAATCAATTCAATACATCCACCGAATAGATCAATCGGACGCATTTACAACACCTAATTCATCCACAGATCAACCAATCATAAATTGGATTTCACAACTCAACAACACTGAATCAATGATAGCGAACCTAACAATGCCTAAACCATAATCGGTATCATTCTAACTGCAGCTTCCAATTCTACAATTGGAATACCACTCCATCAAATCCCACAACTTCCTTACCAAGGATCACCATCATCCGCCTCACTCTCATCCCTGAACAGCTTCATACACCATGCATACACAAAATATCAACTGAAACCATCAACGCAAGATTGAATAACACCTAAAACAATCGGATATACTCCAATCTCAACCACCGACTGATGATCCATGGACACAACCCATCGGGATCTCCATATACATGGACACACCACAAATTCACATCAATTTACAGATGAAACAAAAGGGATAGACAAAACTTATCGGCTAAATCTTCACCGGCAGCCCCTCCCCTGTTCATCGGAGTAATCCCAACTCCAAACACTAATCAAACCACAATCCATCGGAAAAATCCAACGAACTCTCACCACATTGACACATCACAGAATTCACAACAATTACAGAGGAAACGAAAGGGTGAAACAAAGCTTACTGGTCTTAGATCTCCACCGGTAGCCCTCCTTCCTCGTCCCCTGTTCATCGGAACAAAACCAAGCTCTAATCACTGTGATTCAAACTATCGGCAGTCAGACACACAACCAAACAGATTTAATCCCAAATCACAGCTTCAATTTCTAGCAATCCAACACCACAGATGGCAATAATAGGATTGATCCATCTTACCGGCTCTAACCTTCACCGACAGTGAAACTCTCCCGATCCCAGCTGCTCGCCGCGCACAGTTGAGCGACTGATACAAACCGAGCTCCAATCATTGCCCACACACCACAGATCTAAGCTAAAAACACGAAAACCAGATCTCCACTTGAAAGGAAAAGAAAATCATCAATCCTTACCCTCAAAGGCAGCTCACCGCCGCAGCGACAGCACCGCCCGTCCGCCGTAAATACCATCGAGATCCCCAGGCGAGACCCAATTCCTCCACCGGAGATTGACCAAGGTGGCGGTGCCATCGACTGCTCTCACCGGAACGCCGACGAGATCGGCGACGGAAATCGCACGGAGCGCAGGAACGAGGCGGATGTTGGGTTTCCGGCACCGCGGCGTGTGTGTGTTCGATCACGTTTCGCAAACATGAGCACAGCGGAAGCAATAAAAATAATAAATCTACATTTATTACAACACACACAACACACGCATGCATAGTACAACAAGTGTAGACATAACCGTAAATTTAAATTTGCAATAAAAGGAAATTTATCTACGTTATACCTTTCGTATGACGTGTAGCGGGAATGACATCAACCGGAACGATCCTCGCTAGAATCGTCTCTATCCGTATCCACGCCGAGTTCCTCGGGATGACTTCGCTAAGCCACGAGCTTCGTCTTCGTACGGGTTACTAGCCTTGTGTTGAAGACGACGTGATCGAGAGATGATCACGATCCGAATCCAAATTCGGATCCTAATACGAGTTCTCAAAACTCGCTTCTCCGGAGAGGTATTCGTCAACCAATTGATGAATCCTTCGTCCTCCACCTCAGAGGATTACCGGAGATCGAATCCCCGGTAAGTTAGCCACTGTCGGAGCTCTAACCGTCGTCCAAACGACGCTCCGACGAGAGGAGAACAAGCTGCCCAGAAAACTGGACAGCTTTAGTGGAGGTGATAGGCGTCGGCCAACCAAGGGAGATAGAGCTCATCTTGATGCCAAACTTGAAGGAGATCACCGGAGCACTAACCGGCAGCAGCTCGACGCTGGCGAGGGGGAAGGAAGCAGCCTTCTAGATGCCGGTTGGAGGAGCAATGGGCGGCGGCTTAGGGTTGGCGCCGAGAGCTCCCTCAATGAGGTGGGCGGCAACCTTAGGGCAAGGGGTTTTGGATTAGGGCTTAATTATCCCTTAAGCCCTCTTTTATAGAGAACTAATTCTCTTAATGGTTATTGGATCATAACCATTAGGCCCGTTAACCCGCTCCATTAAGATAAGTTAAAATAAACCAAACCATGATGGTTTATTTTAAGTTAAAACGAACCGAACCAACTTTTGGTTCATTCGTTTAAAATAAACCAAACCCTTTGGTTTATTCTCCTCCATTGGATCAGAACCAAACCATTTTGGTTCATCCATTACGTCTTCATAAGACTCGGCCCATCCACGCTTCCATTGCGACTGAAACGATTTCATGCTCGCTTTATGTTTGGTCCAACCAAACCTTATTTCTCTCGGTCTGAGAATCCCATTCTCAAGCTCGTTTTAAATCCTTCGGATTATGCTCGTTGTGCGTGTGACCAAATAAGTTTTCGGTTTATGTTGGCCGTCTATAATTAACCATTAATTATAGAACGATCATGAGTGGCACCTAGTAGTGCATCATGATCCCCAATTAACCGAAAAGATCAACGGTTGATCCAGAACTATTTCTGAAACCCTTCAGCAGCTCGAATGATTCGTGCCCCATTCCCTTCACTCATCTTATACCCACTTGGTTCAGGACATGGTCTATTGTGTCAGTCCCCACTAAGCTGACTACGTCACACCTAGCCCAAGTATCATTTCCTCGTCCTACGGATTCTAGTTACTCCACATGTATCGAAGAGTACCTTACTCTAAACATGTAATGCTTTGGCCACAGACTTTAGTAACAATCCGACGAGAGGCCATGGGTATACATCTCCTCGCAAGGAGTGGTGAATCCTTTATAGGCTATTCAAACACCTTCGATCACTTCGACTTATACCCAATCATCCCGGGTCCACATCTCCTTAGAGATGTTTGCTTAAGATGTCAAAGCATAAGTCTCCATGATCAAGATGACTTGAATACCGCAAGTCGAAGGAACATCGCACTTAAGCCCGCGATAAGAACTTCATTGACATATCTATATATGCAGAGAACCATATGAAGTCTTACGGTGGTCACTCCAATGAACTAGTTACCATAACTAGCATCCACGATTAACTCGGACATCACTATGTCTCGGCCCGGTGAGAATCGGTGCTTGGATACACCAGGGTATACCTCGTGCTAGTCTCGGAATTGATGGTGTCGAATCCATCAATTCATCGACTAGGGATAATTAGATACATCACAATTACACATGTAGAGATACTCACTAGTTGTGATCCAATCACAAATTCTCTCATCTTTGTGAATCGTATCGTGGACATTGATAAATGAGTTTAAGATCAATCAAATACATAAAACATGTATACTCGAATAGTGAATCTTCATTTATCATATAAATGGTTCATACATAAAGCGATTGCCTTAGGACATCTCTCATATATTACTAACGGACTCCGCTTGGCCTAATGCCAATCGCTACGGTATCCAATACCATAAGCTCTAACATGACCCTCAAACTTACTTTGAGGTAATGCCTTAGTCGAAGGATCCGCTAAGTTCCTTTCGTTGGGAATTTTCTCGATTTGTATTTCGTTCCTCTTGATGATCTCTCTGATAAGATGATAGCGTGAAGCACATGTTTGGATCGTTGATGAGACCTTGGCTCTTTCCTTTGCAATTGCTCCATTGTTGTCGCGATGAGGCCGGTATTGCTTCAACAATGGCGGAATCACACCAAGTTCATGAGCGAACTTCTTGATCAAACCGCTTCCTTCTTTGCTTAAGGCGCAATATATTACTGCCTCGGTGGTAGAATCCGCTCTGATCTCTTGTTTGGAACTTTTCCAACTCAACTGCGCCCCCCATTCAAGGTGAACACGTATCGGTGAGACACGGAATCATCCTTGCATGTCTGGAAGGCGGCATCCGTATACCGCGTATCACCATGTCCCCTTCTCCATATATTAGGAACACATCCTTAGTTCTTCTCAAGTACTTAGGATCGTCTTAACACCAATGATCCATTCTGGATCGGTGAGTATCTGCTCGTGACACTCAGGCATACGATACATCGGGCCTCGTACATAACATAGCATACATGATAGATCCTATTGCGGATGCATAGGGAATCTTACTCATGCAAATCCTCTCGTCTTACGTGCGGCGGACACATAGACTTGAAAGGTGTACCCCATGCACGATGGGTAGAAACCTTTCTTGGATTGACATGCTAAACCTCTTTGCTTTTCGGTCTATATATGTAGCTGCGAAAGACCAAGCAAGTTTGATCTATCTCTATAGATCTTAATCCCAGGATGTAGGTTGCTTCTCCCGGGTCTTTCATGGAGAATGTCTTGGATAACCAAACCTTCATGTAAGATTGAAACATCGTTTCCTATAAGTAGTATGTCATCGACATACAATACTAGGAACATTTGCCTCCCACTAACCTTCTTGTACACACAAGGTTAAATGCGGATTTTGTGAAATCAAACTTTTTGATTGTCTCATCAAAGCGGATATTCGACTCTGGATGCTTGCTTGATCCATAAATGGATCGCATGATTTGCATACCTTGGTTTTATCAGCGATGTGAAACCCTCGGTTGTATCATATACACGTCCTCGGCGAGTTTCCATTAAGGAAAGTTGTTTTCACATCCATCTGCCATATCTCATAATCATAATGAGCCGCTATGGCGGGAGCATCGAATGGATTTAAGCATAGCTACGGTGAATAGGTTTCGTCATAATCAACACCTTGCTTTTGGCGATATCCTTTGCCACCAATCTAGCCTTATAGGTAATCACATTACCATCCATGTGGTTTTCTTCTTGAAAACCCACTTGCACCTATAGGCTTTATGCCTTGGTGGGTCAACCAAGTTCCAAACTTGGTTTCATACATGGAATCCATTTCGACTTCATGGCACCAAGCCACTTATCCCTTCTGAACTTATCGGCCACTTCTTCATGCTGGTAGGCTCCTCATCATCAATGAGTAACCGTCGTTCGATTCACTTACGAGAAATCCATATCTCTCGGGAATATTGCGTGTTCTACGGATCTCTGAAGATGTGGTGTTACAATAGGTCGTAGATTGCTCATCACTATGAGTTATGTCAATTTGTTGTGCTTCACCGGGTATCTCATTAATGTCTATTTGAGTCTCTCGAGCCTCCTCAAGCTCGGCGACACTCCCTTTATTTTCTTGCAGAGAAACTCTTTCTCTAGAAACCAGCATGCCTTGAAACAAACACCTTTTGTTCCATAGGATGATAGAATTAGTAACCCCTTGTTTCCTTAGGGTATCAATAAATAGACATTTATCGGACTTAGCATCCAATTTGTGCGTCTGATCACTTCACATAAGCGAGACAACCCCATATCTTCAAGTAAGATACATGAGGTTTCTTACCATTCCATATCTCATATGGAGTAGTTGAGACTACCTTAGTAGGCATTACATTTAACAAGTAAGCGGTATGCGAAGTGCATAACCCCAAAAGGACTTGGGAAGAGTCGCATGATTCATCATTGACCTGACCATGTCCAACAAGGTCCGGTTACGCCTCTCAGATACACCATTATGCTGTGGTGTATAAGGCGGAGTCCATTGAGACAATATGTCATTGTCTCTTAGATAATCAAGAAACTCTTGACTTAAGTATTCACCACCTCGATCCGATCGAAGTATTTTAATACTCTTGTCATGTTGTTTCTCTACTTCATTTTTGAATTCTTTGAATCTTTCAAAGGCTTCAGACTTGTGTTTCATCAAGAACACATACCCAAACCGTGAGTGATCAACGGTGAAGGTAATGAAGCAGCTATAGCCTCCTAAAGCTTGAGTTGACATAGGTCCACATACATCAGTATGTATTAGACCTAGTAACTCTCTCACTCGTTCACCTTTTCTGGTAAAAGGTAACTTAGTCATCTTGCCTTTTAAGCATGATTCGCATGTATCATATGAATCCAATTCAAACGAATCCAGAATTCCACATCGGTGTAATTCTGACATGCTTTTCTTGCTTACATGGCCAAGACGACAATGCCACATGTAGGAGTCTAATTGATTATCCTTTTGAGCACGCTTGTTGCTCACTTCGATATTGAAAATGTCCTTTGGATCGTCCAAGCGTATAAACACCATTGCTCAAAGTTCGGTCCATAAGAACTCATTCAAAGTTATGTAACAACAATTGTTACTAAGCGTCAAATGGAAACCATTTCTATTTAAACAAGAAATAGAAATGATGTTCTTTATCAACGAAGGAATATAAAAGCAATTGTCCAGTTCTAAGACAAGTCCTAGGAGTTTCAACAAATACGTTCGATGGCGAGTGCGTGACCTTTGCTCCATTCCCAACACGTAAATTTGACTCTCCTTGTGAGTCTTCTTCTATTCCTTAGCCCATGTATGTCATTACATATATGTGAGCCACACCCGATATCCAATACCCAAGTGTCTAAGGAAATAGAATGACAATCAATAAAGAAGATTTACGAAGAAGATGGGGCATCCAATGCCTTATTCTTCTTCACGGACTCAAGATAAATCTTGCACTTTCTTCACCAATGGCTCTCCTTGCCATAATGATGGCAAGTGCCCTTTTTAGCTGGTTCTGCCTTTTTAGCCTTTTTCTTCTTCCATACATTTGTTCCTTTGACTCCCTCTTAGAACCTTTCTTGAGAATCAACTAACAACATCCCTACTCATGCTTCTCGAAGGCTCCACGGTCTTGACATATTGAAGCGATACCACAGATGAACCTCCTTGCATCTCGAGAGGTGAAGAGGAGCTTGGAGACTTGAACCTTTGAATCTCACTTGCTTATCAAACAACTCACAAAGATGAAGGACTACGATATGAGCATCCATATGCTCATTGCGCTTCGTAGCTTGGGTTCCATCGCTGGCTAGCATGATGCAACTCATTTGTTCAGAATCACTCACATGTTTACGATAGACCAACAATTGGTCGAGTTGCATCGTCACTAGGATAGGCGGGAAGAGGCGCTTGAGGACATATATGCAAGCTTTTCACCTTGAGAACAATTCTCAAGTTTCTAAGCCGATCCATGAAGTTCGGCCCGATCAATTTATTGAATCAAAATGGAGCATAAATTCAAAGACATCATGATCAATCTTAGAAATACAAAATGAGCATATATGAGAAAGATGATTTTAAAATGCATCAATATACATTTATAAATCCCATTCATTTTTCAAATTTCAAAAACCCCAAAATCACTTCAGGAGATCGTAGGTCCATCTCCGAATGGGCTGATATCCATCATAGTTATGAACAACCTTGGAGAGTCCAACAAGCCATTCACTTAACTACGTAGGTATCATCTATAGATTGCATATCACGTATATGCAACTATCACAATGTGCTATCAACTAATTGAATGTTTACACATACGTTGGGTTGTTAACACATTAACAAGTATGCATCATATGCATAGCACCCAACTTCACCTCCCTTTACATCGACCTTGGAGAGAGTCCAACAAGCCGATGCTCCAGGTTAAAGCCAACCCATTAATCGGGAAATAGTTTTAATATGGTTAGAGCGCATTCAACCAATTAGCCCAGCTTGGAGAGAGTCCAACAACCAAAGCTAACGATTGACCTCTGACTCTTACCATATTAGTATTAAACTATTCCATGGTTTAAACTTTTTCAAGTTCTAGCCGGGCTTGGAGAGAGTACAACAACACAAACAAGAAACGGAACTCTGGTTCTAACCATATTAATGGAAGGTGTAGGCTTTAATATTGAGTAAGGGTTTTTATGTCTCATCCTCTTTGCATGCAAATAACTATTATCTACATGGCATGACATACATGGCATACATCTACATGTCACGATACGTATGGCATAATGATATGCATCTAATGCAATTACATGGCATACAATTATGTCATGTATATAATTTCCTTATATGTCATAACTATTTATGGAAATAAAATATGTTTAAGATTTGATTCTCCAAATCAAATCATAATTAAATTAGGAAACAAATTTCCAAATCTAATCACATATTTTATTCATGGAATTATTTGATTAAGGAAAATCTATTTAGAAACCAATTTCCTAAATCATTAAAACTACTTATGGAAATAAAATATTTTAAGATTTGATTTCCCAAATCAAATCATGATTAAATTAGGAAACAAATTTCAGAATCTAATCAAATATTTTATTTATGGAAAATATCAATTTCCATAAATACTTCAACTTTCAAAAGTGGAAGATTTCCATAAATACTTCTAGACTTTCCAAAATTGAAAAATTTCCATAAATACTTCTAAATTTCCAAAATTAGAAAATTTCCAGAAATACATTATGACTATCGCAAAACCATTTTACGATTATGTGAAACACAACAGGCTCACGATACCCTTTGTTGGGTTTAAGACCTTGGCGTGTGTGTGTTCGATCATGTTTATAAACATGAGCTCATGAAGCATAAAAATAATAAATCTACATTTATTACAACACACACAACTGCGCATGCATATTACAACAAGTGTAGACATAACCGTAAATTTAAATTTGCAATAAAGGAAATTTATCTCGTTATACCTTTTATATGGCGTGTAAGCGGGAAACGACATCAGCGGAGCGATCCTCGTAGAATCGTCTCTATCCGTATCCACGCCGAGTTCCTCGGGATGACTTCGCTAAGCCACGAGCTTCGTCTTCGTACGGGTTACTAGCCTCGTGTTGAAGACGACGTGATCGAGAGATGATCACGATCCGAATCCAAATTCGGATCCTAATACGAGTTCTCAAAACTCGCTTCTCCGGAGAGGTATTCGTCAACCAATTGACGAATCCTTCATCCTCCACCTCAGAGGATTACCGGAGATCGAATTCCCGGTAAGTTAGCCACTGTCGGAGCTCTAACCGTCGTCCAAAGCGGCGCTCCGACGAGAGAGAACAAGCTGCCCAGAAAACTGGACAGCTTTGGTGGAGAGTGATAGGCGTCGGCCAACCAAGGAGATAGAGCTCACCTTGATGCCAAACTTGAAGGAGATCACGGGAGCACTAACGGCCAGCTCGGCTTGGAGGAAGGAAGTAGCCTTCTAGATGCCGGTTGGAGGAGCAATGGGCGGCTTAGGGTTGGCGCCAGAGCTCCTCAAGATGAGGTGGCGGCAACCTTAGGCAAGGGTTTTGGATTAGGCTTAATTAACAATCCCTTAAGCCCTCTTTATAGAGAACTAATTCTCTTAATGGTTATTGGATCATAACCATTAGGCCCGTTAACCCGCTCCATTAAGATAAGTTAAAATAAACCAAACCATGATGGTTTATTTTAAGTTAAAACGAACCGAACCAACTTTTGGTTCATTCGTTTAAAATAAACCAAACCCTTTGGTTTATTCTCCTCCATTGAAGAACCAAACCATTTTGGTTCATCCATTACGTCTTCATAAGACTCGGCCCATCCACGCTTCCATTGCGACTGAAACGATTTCATGCTCGCTTTATGTTTGGTCCAACCAAACCTTGTTTCTCTCGGTCTGAGAATCTCATTCTCAAGCTCGTTTTAAATCCTTCGGATTACGCTCGTTGTGCGTGTGACCAAATAGGTTTTCGGTTTATGTTGGCCGTCTATAATTAACCATTAATTATAGAACGATCATGAGTGGCACCTAGTAGTGCATCATGATCCCCAATTAACCGAAAAGATCAACGGTTGATCCAGAACTATTTCTGAAACCCTTCAGCAGCTCAAATGATTCGTGCCCCATTCCCTTCACTCATCTTATACCCACTTGGTTCAGGACATGGTCTTTTGTGTCAGTCCCCACTAGGCTGACTACGTCACACCTAGCCCAAGTATCATTTCCTCGTCCTACGGATTCTAGTTACTCCACATGTATCGAAGAGTACCTTACTCTAAACATGTAATTCTTTGGCCAAAGACTTTAGTAACAATCCGACGAGAGGCCATGGGTATACATCTCCTCGCAAGGAGTGGTGAATCCTTTATAGGCTATTCAAACACCTTCGATCACTTCGACTTATACCCAATCATCCCGGGTCCACATCTCCTCGGAGATGTTTGCTTAAGATGTCAAAGCATAAGTCTCCATGATCAAGATGACTTGAATACCGCAAGTCAAAGGAACATCGCACTTAAGCCACGGTAAGAACTTCATTGACATATCTATATATGCAGAGAACCATATGAAGTCTTACGGCTGGTCACTCCAATGAACTAGTTACCATAACTAGCATCCACGATTAACTCCGGACATCACTATGTCTCCAGCCAGTGAGAATCAGCTATTTGGATACACCAAGGAGTATACCTCGTGTTAGTCTCGACAGAATTGATGGTGTCCAAATCCATCAATTCATCGACTAGGGATAATTCCGATACATCACAATTACACATGTAGAGATACTCACTAGTTGTGATCCAATCACAAATTCTCTCATGCTGTGAATCGTATCGTGGACATTCAGTAAATGAGTTTAAGATCCAATCAAATACATAAAACATGTATACTTAAATAGTGAATCTTCATTTATCATATAAATGGTTCATACATAAGGCGATTGCCTTAGGACATCTCTCATATATTACTAACAGCGGAGAAGAGAAGAAACGGAGATCGCGATGGAACTGGCCGATCGGTTCATTTGGCAACCCTTTTAAATGTCGTTCGACCAAATCTGGTTAACCCAGCCCAATCCAAACCCAATCCGATTGGGTTCAGCTCAGCCGGTTTAGCCCAAGCCCAATAACAGCCCAATTAGTGTTGGGAGATCGGTTGGCCGGCTAGAGGGGGGTGAATAGCCCTCGTTCGTTGGACGTCGTAATTCGCTCGTTCTTCTTGCGTCGCTTGTCTACGATTGTTGTTAGCGCAGCGGAATACTAATACAAATAACAATACTAACAACAAATACAATCACACGCAATACACAAGATATACGTGGTTCGGAACCGAATGGTTCCTACTCCACGGGTGAGCTCCTCGAGCTCGTGTTATGCGCACAGCACTAACAATACTCCTTATCGACTATACGTCGGAGGTGGAGAAACCTCTCACAAGCAATTACAAAGTAATATAGAAATACAAACAAGAATACAAATACAATACAAAAGAAACTCTTTTCACCGATTGCTTTTGATCACTTGTTTGTTGCTTGCTTTGATTGGCTCTTGAATGACTGGAATGCAACAGCAAATCCCCTCCATTAGCTTCCTAAAGGCATGGGCGAACTCCTCCTCTTGAGCTCCTTTTATAACCCGCATCATTCGCCCATCGGACCGATCGTGACCATCAGTCGATCGGTATCGTGTAGCCGTTGTCTCACAACGGCGGATCCACGTTAGTTAAGTTCCAGCGGATCACATCGATCGGTCGATGATGGCACCCATCGATCGGTGACCATCCATCGATCGAGTCTTTGGCGAGCTCGACTCCATTCTCGTGCGCGTGTCATCGATCATTGCCGTCCCTGGCATCGATCGATCATCCATCGATCGATGCCCTCCCTCGGCGATCGACCGATCACCACCGTTCGATCGAACACCGGTCGAACCTATTCGACTAGAGCAAAACATTACCATGTTTGAGCCTCCGATATCGATCTTAGCCACTTGGCCAAGTCCACACGGAGTTCCCCACCGAAGCTCTCTTCCCTCGGCCTCGTCCCCGGATGCACCAAGCGCCGGCCGCAACGCCATCCTTCGGCCTCATGCCCTAGAAGTATGCTTCCTTTGGGCTCACTCCCTTCGCTCCCCGTCCGGCGGTCCCTCGGATGCACCAAGCGCACGGCTTCGCAATGCCATCCTTCACCGACTCAAGGACCCCGAGCCTAGTGAACTTACCAAGTCCTCAAGACTTCCCAAATGCACCAAGCGCACGGCTTCGTAATGCATTTCTCACCAAGCACCGAGCGTACGGCTCCGCAATGCTTTTCTCACCAAGCACCGAGCGCACGGCTCCGCAATGCTTTGGATTTCCCATGCCAAGCACCGAGCGCACGGCTCCGCAATGCTTTGGACTTCCCATGCCAACCCTATGTTGGACTTTCCCATGTCATGAGTTTTGTCTATCATCAAAATACCATCGGGAGTCTACCTGGGACGATTGCACCAACAATCTTCCAACAATCTCCCCCTTTTTGATGATTGACAAAACTACCATCTCAAGTCTACCAATTCTCCCATATTGGCAATTCTCATATCCCAATGAGAATTCCAACGAACCCTAATTGGTAACTTGGTAACTTCTCCCTTTTGACATTACATCAAAAATGTCCTACCTAAGGGTATGAATGTCTCATATCCCAATGAGATCTTACAATCTCTCCCTTGGAGGTACACAGGCCTACAATCTTCCATGTGATCCCATATAACTTAAAGAGTGGCACCCTAATTTCCTCCCATGAGGAAATACAAATCCATCCTCCCATGATGGATTCCTCCCCTAGAGGCTTGCTCCCCTTGACCATTGCACCAACAATGTCCGAGAGTCCCTAAGCCTCTAGGATCATTTACCAATCAAAATTAAGGCAAAGTTCAACAATGAACTTTCTTCCACCTTAAAATTGATACTCACCCTCAACCCAACTCCTAATCCATATCCAATGGATTTCCACCCTCTCTAATGCTATCCCAAGCATATCCTAGGGTTAGGAGTGGTTAGGGGACCTTAACCTAGCTGAACATGGGCCTAATTATCAAGATTTACCCGAAATCGGCTTGTGACGATCGACTCTGTCGGATAACTTACTATCATTGGGCTTACCATCGTCGTAGCATGATCGATAATCGGTCATTAATGAATTTCCGAAATCCATAAGTAAATATACATACATAGATAAATCTTGAAATTTGGTATGCATAATACTTATTACAATCATTATGGGTGAAAATTATTGGAAAATTATTTTACCCATTAAATTAGGAGATTGATACAAAGTTCAAAAGTTTAGAAAAGCTTCAATAAAGAGCCCTCTTTGTATCATCCCATTCAATGGTGATAGCTATCACAAGATAGTCTTCCACAAGGTTTTGCAAAATGTTTTCAAAATGTTTTCAAAACCTTTAATTTCATTTTCCTAAACATCTCACTAATATCTAGATTTGTAAAACACATTCAAGGCAATTAACATAGTGAGATGTGGGTTTCTGTTCTTTTCTTGGTCTCATGCATATATCTAGGCAGTATTTATTTGATTCCCATCAAATTGTGCCATAGTCCTTGAATTCATTTTATTATGCATGATGATTATGGCATAGATATGATTTAGATAAAAACATATGCCAATATCATGATGTCATGGCATGTAAATGAAACTTAAGCATACATGACATCTAAAAATAACATTAAACATGATCATTTTATAAATAAAAATGAGAATGATGTCATGACATGGACAAACAAATCATGGCAAGTAAAATATACTAAGGTATAGAATACCTAAGTGTTAAAATCAATTTGCCATTTCTAGGAATTAAATTCATTTTGCCTTAATGCCATTCATTTTTCTAGTGTGCCAAAAACCCAAAATGGCACACCAATACCTCTAAGACCTAATTGTGCCAATTTAAATCATTTTAAACTTCTCAAGCATATTGGCACATCCTAATGTGTCAACTCTTCTATGGATAGGTTAACTACCCATCCATTTAGGGTTGACACACCCTAACCCATTTAGCGTGAATCGATCACGCTTTTAGGAACCCAATACCTATTGGAGCTCCTTGGGTTAACAAGGTATTCCCTAGGGATAACTTCCCTAGATACCTTCCTAATGACCCTTTTAGGCTTTAAAGCCATAGTCTTTTGGGTCTTACTTGGGTCAACTCTAGAGGTGACTCCTCCATTGACCTTCTTAGTGGCTTTCTTGGTTTTCCTTAGGTCCTTAGCCACTAAGCAAACACCATGGCTAGACTTAGGGATAACTTCCCTATTAGCCTTGGCTTTCCTAGACCTAGAAATAGTTCCATAATCAAATGGAACATTATGATAAGTCTTCTTGGGCTTAGGTTTGTGACCCAAACCTTCCTTGTCCTTAGACCGTTTTTGAATCTTAGGTCTTGACTTTTGGGCATTTCTATGATTCTAAGGGTTTTCTCCATTCTCTCAAGTCTTGACCTCAAGGCTTGGTTTTCTAACTCCAACTTCCTCAATTTTGAATTTTCATTAGATTTAGGGGAAATATTTTTCCTTTTAGGCATGTGCCTAGATTTCTTGGGATTAATACCCAAGTTTTCTTCAACTCTCCTAATTGACTCTTTAGGTAAAATTGATCTAGAATTTTGAGTCCTAGGTTTGTTCTTAGAGAAACTAACATGCTTAGCACTTAGACAAACATGTTTATTCCTACTAGCATGCTTTTCATTAATCATAGCAAGAGAGCTAAAATAATTCCTTTTGGCATGCTTTTTGACTTTAGGAATTAAAGGTGCATTAAATAAATGTACCTTAGGGTTAGCTTTAGGAGCTCCCCCTACATGAGTTGCACCTTCTTGCCCTTTCTTCCTCCCCCTAGGGCATTGGCTTCGGTAGTGTCCATTTTGATTGCATTTGAAGCACACAATGTGCTCTTTGCTTCTAGTTGAGGGAACACCGGCATCCTTTGACTTTGGGTTGACTTTTGGTGTCGATGCCTTCTTCTTAGCCAATTTAGGGCATTTGCTTTTGTAATGCCCTTTCTCCCTACACTCAAAGCATATTATGTGATTTTTATTCAAAATGATAACACTTGAGTTACCTAGGGAGGTGGTGGAGGCCTCTTCTTGATCTTCACTTCTCCCGGATGTAGATGCTTCTTGTTCTTGCTCCGGGATGGAAGATTGCCTTTCCTCCCCCTCAAAGCTAGAGGTGGAGGTCTCCACCAAGTCATCAACATCTTCAAATGTTGTGGGTGCTTTTTCCTCGGCATTTTCCTCTACTTGTGCCGATTGGGAATTTTCTTGGAATTTCATTACCTTATTCCATAATTCCCTTGCATCCCTATAATCACCCAATCTAGACCAAATAGAGTTAGGTAATAAATCACTAAGTAATTTTATTACCTCAAGATTTGTCTTGAAGTCCTTAATTTGGTCTTGGGTCCACCTTGACTTCTCAATTTGCTTGTTGTTTTTATCCCTAGGCATCTTTAAAACCATTTTCTACAATAATCATATAATCAAAATTGGTTTCGAGATATACCTCCATCCGTTTCCTCCACCAAGAAAAATCTCCATCGAATTTTGGTGGATGGATGAAGCCGGCCATTTGTAGTGCTCTCGCGGCGGTTAGTCCTTGAAGAGCGACCTCTGCTCTGATACCACTTGTTGGGGAATCGATTGGCCGGCTAGAGGGGGGTGAATAGCCCTCGTTCGTTGGACGTTGTAATTCGTTCGTTCTTCTTGCGTCGCTTGTCTACGATTGTTGTTAGCGCAGCGGAATACTAATACAAATAACAATACTAACAACAAATACAATCACACGCAATACACAAGATATACGTGGTTCGGAACCGAATGGTTCCTACTCCACGGGTGAGCTCCTCGAGCTCGTGTTATGCGCACGGCACTAACAATACTCCTTATCGACTATACGTCGGAGGTGGAGAAACCTCTCACAAGCAATTACAAAGTAATATAGAAATACAAACAAGAATACAAATACAATACAAAAGAAACTCTTTTCACCGATTGCTTTTGATCACTTGTTTGTTGCTTGCTTTGATTGGCTCTTGAAGGACTGGAATGCAACAGAATCCTCCAATAGCTTCCTTAAAGGCTTGGCGAAATCCTCCTCTTGAGCTCCTTTTATAACTGCATCTGTGATCTACGCGCATCACGATCGACCATCGTGACCATCAATGTATCGTGAGCCGTTGTCTCTAGCGGCCGGATCCACGCTGGTTAAGTTCCAACGGATCACATCACGATCGATGGCACCCATCACCGATCCGACTATCCATCAGTCGAGTGATGGCGAGCTCGACTCCATTCCGTGCCCGTGCGGTGTCATCATCGCCGTCCCTTGGCAATGATCATCCCATCATCGATCGCCCTCCTCGGCGTCGGTGATCACGATCTACCGTTCGGTCGAACACCGGTCGAACCTATTCGACCTGAAGCGATCGGCGCACCTATGCCGATCGATGTCGGCTAAAACCTCAAACATTACCATGTTTGAGCCTCCGACATTCGATCTTAGCCACTTGGCCAAGTCCACACGGAGTTCCCCACCGGCTCTCTTCCTCGGCCTCGTCCCTCGGATCGCCGCACGCGGCAACGCCATCCTTCGCGTCTCATGCCCTAGAAGTATGCTTCCTTTGGGCTCACTCCCTTCGCTCCCCGTCCGGCGGTCCCTCGGATGCACCAAGCGCACGGCTTCGCAATGCCATCCTTCACCGACTCAAGGACCCCGAGCCTAGTGAACTTACCAAGTCCTCAAGACTTCCCAAATGCACCAAGAGCACGGCTTCGCAATGCATTTCTCACCAAGCAAAGCGCCGCGGCTCGCAATGCTTTTCTCACTAAGCACCGAGCGCGGCTCCACCATGCCAACCCCATGTTGGACTTTCCCATGACAATCCCATGTCATGAGTTTTGTCTGTCATCAAAATACCATCGGGAGTCTACCTGGGACGATTGCACCAACAATCTTCCAACAATTAGTCCACTTATTGAGCTCAATTTAATCCACTAATTAAACTCAATTAACCCACTAATTAAATCCAATTAATTAAAGGGTTAATCCATATAATAATTTTTTTTTCCATATTTTACAGTGCAACACGATCTGAGACACTTGCTGCTGGCACAGGGTCATCCTCATCAGCAGCAGGCCCCTCATACTGTCCTGCAAGCTCTCCAAGCTCCAGAGGTGGCTCCCCATGCGCCATGGGTTGAGGCCAAGGTACCAACTCCATCTGTCCAGCTCCATTCCGCAGCCCAGGCAATGTCAAGTTGCACACTGAGATGCAATCATATACCTCGGATAGCGCCCTCAACAATCCCCTGGATATGTTAATGCCAATGGACTCTAACCATGCAGTGATAATGTGTCCAAAAGGCATATGAACTTTCTCTTGTACAGGGGATATGAAATGGACAATGCAATGAAAAATATTCAATGCAATGTTCACATCCAATCGATAACGCATGGCATACATGAGAAAGAGATGGGGAGGTCGGATCTTAGCCTGACCCCGAGTCACAATCGGAAGGAAGCACCCAACAATGACTTTGTAAAGAACATTGTTAGGTGCAGATAATTCATTGATAGGGAAGAGGTTTTGAACTGGTGGGTGAGGATGACGAAAAAAATGCTCATGCATGGAATCTAATGAGATGTGATCAAACGGAGCAGAAAGAGGTGCATCAAAAGTAGGATAAAAGATGAAGGTGTCATCTGATACCCTACACTCTAGGAACTCCTGCAAGATCACAGGAGTGAACTCCAGGTCACGTTTTGCAATGCGAGTGGTGTAGGTAGGGCTATCGTCTACCTTCCTCAAGTTTTGGTAAAATTCCTTGAGGAGGTCATCATTAATAGCATGATTACAAAGGGCGATCTTCATTAGTTGATAATGCAGTAAAATCTCAATGACGTCGCCACAGTAGTATCTAAAGAATCGTTCATCAATGTACCTAACCACCATCGGTTGGTACAAACACGATACACCCTCACTTGGGTCATTCCTACGTTGTCTTCTACATGATTATATGATCAATGCAATGCAATGCAATGTGATGACACAAATACCATGATTAGATCAAAATGTGGTGAAAAAAAAATAGGGTTTAAGGGTTTAGAGGTATACTTTGGTGCCATTACTAGATTGATGGTTGTGAGGGCCTAACTGGGCAGCCTACTTGCCGGAGAGAACGTCAGAAGATCGTCGAAAAGAAGATCTCGTTGGAACCCTAATGCCGGAGGAGAAATTGGAGGCTGTGAGACGCCATTTTAGTGATAGAGCGACCAAAAACACAAATGACAGAGAAAGCTTCCAAACCTAAGGCTTTTGGTCGTCGGCGTGGACGCGAGAAGGCTGGTCAGAGAGGTTTAGAGGCGATCGGAGAGGAGAAGTCGCGTGAAGAAGGCGTGAAGATGCCGAACCCTAGTGGGTCGGCGTTATAAAATCGTGGCGTCGGCGTGATGTGGGACATCGATCGGCGATAATTAGTGAGCGATTCACGAGCGCGTCGGCTGCTCGAGCTCGGCATTCGAATCTGAGCGTTACGTCTTTGAGCTCTGATCCCATCGATCGGCCCGATGTGACCATGACTCGGCTAGGGCGAGCCACTCATTTGGCTCTTACGCCGATGAATAGTAACATCGATCGGTGATGTATAAATCGATTGAGTCACGAAGCACTCAAGCTAGCTCTATCGTGCTCTGATGTTATCGATCATTGATATCTAATTTTCAGTTTTGAAATTAAGTGAATTTTGATTTCTTCACTCAATTTGTTTCATTTTACCATGTTTATTCATGTATATCAAATATATTAGTGTTATGCCTATGTTCATGTATTTGTTCATGTATTTTGATATTTTATTTCATTTTCACAATCATTAACATCCAATAGTTTCAAATCCTAGCATCTCACCTTTTCTAAGTGTCGAAATACACAATCAAGGTGAATGATCTATTTTGTGAGATGCAATACACCATAAACATTCCTTCCATGCAAACATATGATAAAACACATGAATCATGGTAAGTATGAGACATTAAGATGTGTAGTACTTAAGTATAATCTTAAATGTAATTTCTAAGCCTTAAGACAATTTTCTTGATACACCAATTCCTAAAGTGTGTCAAAACCCCAAATTGCACACCAATACCTCTAAGTCTACATGTGCCAAGTTTAATCAACTTTTCACAATTCTCAAGGCTTATTGGCACATCCTAAAATCCTTTAGGATTAAAATTCAAACTTATTTCCAAGGTATCACAAAACCTTGAAAAAGCTATAAAGTGTTAACTTTACAATGGTTAGGTTAACTACCCACCAATTCAAGTTAACACCCCCAATCCACTTAGTGTGATGGAATCACGCTTTTAGGAACCCAATACTTGTTTGAGCTCCTTGGGTTAACTAGGTATTCCTTAGGGATATCTTCCCTAGATACCTTCCTAATGACCCTCCTAGGCTTAGGAGCCTTGGTCATTTGGGTCCTATCATGGTTAACCTTAAGGATTGCCTCCCTAGTAACCTTCTTAGTGATCTTCCTTGGTTTCATAGAAACCTTGGCCACTAGACACTTGCCTTGGTTAACCTTAGGAATAGCTTCCCTAGTAACCATGGCCTTCTTAGACCTAGGTTGTGTTCCATAATCGAATGAAACACTATGGTAGGTCTCCTTGGGCTTAGGTTTGTGACCCAAACCTTTCTTGCCTTAGGTGGACCTTGCTTCCTAGACCCTAGGTTTTGACTCCTAGACCCTAGATTTTGACAATTTAACCCTTTAATTTGATTTTACATCTCTCTAAGAGTCTTCTCCATTTTCTCAAGTTTTGACCTCAAAACTTGATTTTCCTTTTCTAATATCTCAATTTTTGATTTTTCGTTATCTCTTGAGATATTCTTATTTCTAGGCATGTGCCTGGTCCATTTAGGATTGATGCCTAGGTGATTTTCTATTTTCTTAATAGATTCCCTAGGTAATGTTTTTCTAGGGACATTAGTCCCAAATTTTTCCTTATTTTTAACCTTGTAACTCTTAGCTCCTAAGCAATAAAATTTATTATTCTTAGCATGCTCTTTATAAAACATAGAGAAATTACTTCTAGCATGCTTGTTCTTATTACTTAAAGAATGAACATTGTTTAAATGTACCTTAGGGTTTGCATTAAAGGCTTCCTCTACATTTGATGCTCCTTCTTGACCTCTCTTTTTCCCCTTAGGGCATTGACTTCGGTAGTGCCCTCTTTGATGACACTTGAAGCATACCACATGCTCCTTGTTCTTAGGAATGACGACTCCGGCATCCTTGGTCTTTTCTTGAGATTTCAGTGTCGGTTGACTTTTCTTGACTTTCCTAGGGCACTTGCTCTTATAGTGCTCATATTCCCTACACTCAAAACACTTAATATGATTTTTATTTTGAATTGATGTGCTTGAGTTACCTAGGTTAATGGTGGTGGTTTGAGCTTCTTCATCTCCTTGACCGGAGGTGAATGCTTCCTCTTGATCATGCTCCGAAGTGGAAATTGTCTCCTCCTCCTCAATCCTAGAGGTGGAGGTTTCTTGTTCTTCTTCCTCTTCGAATGTCGACTCCCTCTCAATCTCCAAATCCTAACTTTCTTGTGAGGAAGATGAACTCGCTTCATCGACCTCTTCCTCTTCTTGAGCCGATGAACATTCTTCGGCTTCTTGTGATTGTTCCTCGCTTGAAGCTGGTGATGATCCTTCATGAAGCTTTGCCAATTTGCTCCAAAGCTCCTTGGCATCTTAATATTCACCTAGCCTAGATAAAATGTCATTAGGTATTAAATCTTCTAAAAGCTTTGTTACCTTGACTTCAGTTTTGAACTTTAGGCGTTGCTCTTGGGTCCACTTCTTCAACTTCAAGACATTTCCCATCTTATCTCTAAGAGGTTCAAAACCTTCCATGATGATGAGCCAATCTTCTATGTCCATCATCAAGAATGTCTCCATTCTTGCCCTCCATGCCGGAAAATCCTCTTGGTCATATGGTGGTGGTGTGTTGATGTCATATCCAAGTCTTTCTTCGAATTCCATCTTATTCCTCTAGCGGTTTTGCTCCCGGCGGTTAGTACGTAGAAGAGCCCTGGGCTTTAATACCACTTGTAGAGGATTCGGTGACCACTAGAGGGGGGTGAATAGTGCATTTCGATGCTTGATGAAATTTGTTCGCATTTGATCGTCTACAATCTTGTTAGCACAGCAGAATAGTAATAGCAAAAAGAAATAACAAGAAACACAATCACGTAAACACGATAATATAACGTAGTTCAGAACCGAAAAGTTCCTACTCCACGGATCGAGCTCAACGAACTCTAGCGATGCAACCACACACCACAAATCAAGAATAACTCTTTCTCGGAACAATCCGGAGGTGGAGAAACCTCGTACAATATATACAACAGTAATACAATAAAAATACAAGCAAATACAATGGAATGCAAGTAAAGAAAACTTTACAAAGAGCTTTAGATTGCTTGATTTTTTATTGCCTTGGACTAGCCTTGAAGACCCTGATTTGCAACAGCAAATCGCTCCAATTCACCCAAGAAAATTGCTGCCAAAAACCCTCTTCCGAGCTGCTTTTATAACCTACAATCGGGTTAGATTTTTTCCTATCAGTCGACTGCTACGGACCATCAGTCGACTGATGCCACTGTTGTTTTGAGACAACGGTGCAATCCACGCTGAAAAAATCCAACAGATAGGACATCAGTCGACTGATCATGTCCATCAATCGACTGATCGAGCCTTCACTCGACTGCTAACCCCAGCAGTCGAGTCCGACTCCATTCTGTGCCTGAAATATCGAGCACCAATCGACTGATCACAAGATCAAGCGACTGCTTGGTCCAGCAGTCGACTGCCAGAGGTGCCAGTCGACTGTTAGGGCACTCCCCACAGTCAAACCCTAGTTGACTCACACCAGTCGACTGCCACATGGTACCAGTCGACTGATACACCTCAAACATGAGGTTTTAACCTCAAACATGAGGTTTTAACCTCAAACATGAGGTTTAACCCAAGTATGGTGCCCCCATACTTGCTAGACCACCCATAGCCTAGACCTAAGCCTTCTAGCCACCTCCATCAGCCTCGCGTCTATCGGATCCCTCCAAGTCATTCATGACTTGTTCATCCATACGCTAACCTTCAGGTGCTTCCATTGGCTGTGTCATGCTAACGGTGTCTACACTGCCAAGGCACATTGGACTTACGCTGCCAAGACTTCGCTTGGACTTTACGTCGCCAACTATTGAACTTTTGCTGCCAAGACTTCACCCTTGGACTTTACGCTGTCAATATCAAACCCCTTGGACTTTCCAAATGTCAAGTACTCATTACTTGGACTTTCACCGCCAAGACTACACCCTTGGACTTACGTGGCCAAGACTACACCCTTGGACTTTATTTGCCAACCCATATTGGACTTTCCATGCTAAGACCCATGCTTGGAATTTTCCTTGCCAAGACCCATGTTTGGACTTTACATGCCAAGTACTCAAGACTTGGACTTTCCATGACATGGTCAACTCCAGTTAACTATCAAAATCCCCCTCAAGTAAAACTCGAGTCCGGTCAATCATGACCCAGGTCGATTGCACCAATAATCTCCCCAAAACATTATCAGACATCAATGTCAAACCTTCATTTCAAACATCAAAACATCGCTCAAGTCAAACTCGAGTCCGGTCAATCGTGACCTGGGTCGATTGAACCAACAAACCATGCCTTTAATTTCTTAAAAAAAAATTTAAAATTTTTTTGATAGATCTAAATGAACCTTAAGTTTTGGAGTTCTCTTTAAAAATCTGATGACAATGTTAAAGGTTGGAAGGTAAAATCTTAACCTAGATTAAACATTATTGGTGCAGAATTTAAGAAGAATTTTACATTCTTTTTGATATATGTCAAAAGGAGAGAGGCGTGAAGTTAAGAAAAATTTGTGTGGAGTGGAAAATTTGTGTCCTCAGTATGGGGACAACCTTAAGTGTCAATTTGAGTAAGGATTTCAAGGGAGAATGCTAAAGTCAAAATCGGGTAGTCAAAGACTGTTGTTGCTTGTGCAAAAGGTTGGAACCGTCAACCTAGTGACCTCCTCACTTCGTTCTCACAAGTATGAGAGAGAATAAATCACAGATGGTCACTGACCTTAGTGTGATGACAAATGTGGCAGAGGACATGGCCCAGCATGGGCATTAAATAGTCCGCTGACACAGGGGATCGAACCTTGCTCATTGTGCAAATTTTGCACCGTACTTACCAACACACCATCCCAATGGAGACACTGTCATTGCTACTCTATATACAGTGCACTAATCTTGTAAAGCAAATGACTAGATGAGAATTTGTACATCAGTCAATTGGGATGAACCAGCAGTCAACTAGTCCAGTCGACTGAGGTGAAAAGGATCGTTCAAAAGTCAATTCCTACATCAAGATAAGAGTTTACCGATAAATAGTATCTAGATATGGACCAAGTCAAAGTTGTTGTTCTATAAAAGAGGGAGTGGGCATAAACCCTAAGGATCAATAATCTCTTAAGTGCTCTTGCTCTCAATCTCTGCAATCAATGATCGTGCTACAACGCTACAACTTTGATCGCGCACTTCTTTTACATCACTTCTTATTAGTATATTTATCTTATATTTAAATCTTGTACCTAATTTCTAAAAAAACGATAAGATTGTTACCGTCTTCTTTACATTTTGTATAATTGCATCTCTTACCTCCAATGAGGAAGGGACTTTCTAGTGAATTGCCCATCAAAAATGGCCAAAGATCGCAAGCCTTGAACTAGCAATCATTCGGGTGTGAACCAAGTAAAACCAACCTTGTCTTTTTTTTTCCTTGTGCTTTGTATTTTTCCATTGCTATTAATTCTGTTTTACAAAAGAAAGAAAAGTTTTTAACACTATTCACCCCCTATAGCGTCTTTCCGATCTAACACTTTATCCATTTTACTTATTTCTTTCTGAGTCTTAGGACCTATCATCAAATTAAGACCTTCACCTTTAGCGATTGGAGTATCTATGAGATTACACTCACTCATCCCAAAATGCTCGAGAATTTTCTTAATATATACTTCATGTCAAAGTCGGTCCTTGATGTTTTAGGGCCTTGCGCGAAATAAAATAAATGGGCCCTTTTATAAATAAAAAAAATTATTTTTCCATAAAAATGGACCACTTTCCTATATAATTTTTAAAAAACTTTCATTGGGCCCTAAGTGAGGGCCCCAGCTGCCCCTGCCCAGGCCGGCTCTGCTTGATGTGAAAGAGTTAAAAATCTTCTCGAGCAATCCCTCTGGATTTATACTCCAAGGATGAACTCAGCTTCTCACATGTCTTTCATGTCAAAAGTGGATGATAACCATATTTTAATGGCTATTAAATATTCAATGTTGTTCCTAGACAACATTATGTCATCCACATATAACGACAAAAATACAAACGAGTTAATTAATCTTATCAAATAGACACAATGATCCTCCTCGACCATTATATAACCATAAGATATCATCTCCTTGTGAAATCTTAAGTACCACTGCCTGAATAATTGCTTTAGACCATATATTAACTTCCGAAATTGATAGGCCCTATCTTCCTGACCTACTAGAACAAACCCATCAGGTTGTTTCATGTAAATCTCTTCATCTAAACTTTTATTAAGGAAGGCGGTCTTCACGTTCATCTGATGCAACTCTAGATCTAAACTCACGACAATGCTAAGAGCAAACGAATCAAAGTAAATTTAACTACTAGAGAGAAGGTCTCCTCGTAGTCACTGCTCTTTGTCTGTGTGTAACCCTAGGCTACCAGACAGACTTTATATCTCTCGATCGATCCATCAGTCTTTCTCTTAATTTTAAGAATTCACTTATTCCCAATGACCCTTATATTCTCATGTAAATCAACTAGGTCTCATATCTCATTGACTTTTATTGATTTCATTTCTTTCTATATGATCTTAAACCATTAGTCTTTCATAGAACCCTTGAGGGTCTCTCTCAGAGTCCTCGGATCTTCCTCATACTTTGAAGTCACAATGAGTATCTCATTCTCAATCGAGAATTGATGATGAGGTATATTTCCCCGACCACTTCGATAAGGAGAGAGAGCCTCCACACCTTCAGATGGGCCACTCCCACTAGGACCAAGATCCATTTCAGGGTCTTGAATCTCACTGCTGGAATTCACTGATCCACTAGGCTCATCCATCTCATTGAAAGTGAAGTCTTGATTGATTTCTTCTCTCTTAGGAAAATCATTCTCAAGAAATACGACATCACGAGACTCAATCTCAGTGACCGTGTCATCCATATGTTCTCCTAGGAACACATATCCCTTGGAGTATTCAGAGTATCTGATAAAGATACACTTCTTTTCTTGTAGGCCTAACTTGTCATATTTATGTGAAGAATCATTTACATATGTGACACAACCCCAAGACTTCAAATGACTAATGACAAGTTGCCTCCCTGTTCAAAGCTTGTATGGAGTATTGACTACGAACTTTATTGGAGCACGATTAAGGACATAAGCAATAGTCAATAATGCATCCTCCCAATGAGAGATGGGTAAATTGGCCTGCAATATCATAGACCTCATCATTTCCAATAGAGTCATATTCATTCTCTTGACAACTCCATTCTGCTGAAGAGTAGCAGGAATAGTCAATTATCTTGTAATGTCTTTTTCAAAATAGAGTTCTTAAAGTTGTTCAGATAAATATTCACATCCACGATCAGTTCTGAGAGTTTTCACTCTCAAGTCTAGTTGATTTTCTACCTCGTTAATAAACCTCCTGAAGCACTCCAGTGCCTCAGACTTGTACGAGATCATGTAGACATAATCGAAACACATGTAATCGTTTATAAACGTAATAACATATATGGCTCCATTTCGTGCTCTCACATTCATGGGTCCGCAAATGTCGAAATGAACCAACTGCAATGTAGTCCCAACCCTCATTGCCTTTCCAAATGATTTTTTCTTAGATTTACCTATTAGGCAAAATTCATACAAGGGCAACTCGACCTTAGTTAGATGACCTAACATGCCACATGATGCTAACCGACCCATTCTCTTTTGTCATATGTGGTCAAGTCTACTATGTCATCCACTACATTATTAGATGCAAAATCAATAGGAGAAGCAGGATAATGTTGGTGCAATCGGCCCAGGTTGACTCGATTTTGACTCGAGCAGTATTTTGATAGTATTTTGATGATAGACAAAACTCATGACATGGGATTGTCATGGGAAAGTCCAACATGGAGTTGACATGGAAAATCCAAGCATGGAGCTTGGTGTGGGAAAATCCAAAGCATTGCGAAGGCGTGCGCTTGGTGCTTGGTGAGAAATGCATTGCGAAGCTGTGCGCTTGGTGCATGTGGGAAGTCTTGAGGACTTGGCAAGTTCACTAGGCTCGGGGTCTTTGAGTTGGTGAAGGATGACATTGCGAAGTCGTGCGCTTGGTGCATCCGAGGGACCGCCGGACGGGGAGCGAATGGAGTGAGGCCAAAGGGAAGCATACTTCGAGGGCATGAGACACGAAGGATGGCGTTGCGAAGTCGTGCGCTTGGCGCATCCGAGGGACGTAGACCGAGGGAAGAGAGCTTCAGTGGGGAACTCCATGAGGGATAAGGTGGACTTGGCCAAGTGGCTAAGACTGAGTGTCGGAGGCTCAAACTTGATGTTTGAGGGTTTACCCTGTTGGGTTTCCGGCACCGCGACGAGTGTGTGTTCGAACATGTTTCATAAACATGTGCACAGCGGAAAGAATAAAATAATAAATCTAATTTATTACAACACACACATCACATGCATGCATAGTACAACATGTGTAGACATAACTGCAATTTCAAATTTTGCAATAAAAGGAAACTTAAACTACGTATACCTGACGTATCACGTGTAGCGGGAAAGGCATCAACCGAAACGATTCTCGCTAGAATCGTCTCTATCTGTATCCACGCCGAGTATCTTCGGGATGACTTCACGAAGTCACGAGCCTCGTCTTCGTACGGGTTACTAGCCTCGTGTTGAAGACAACATGATCGAGAGAAGATCACGATCCGAATCAAAATTCGGATCCAAAACGAGTCCTCAAAAACTCGCTTCTCCGGAGAGGTATTCATCAACCGTTTGATGAATCCTTCGTCCTCCACTTATGAGGATTACCGGAGATCGAATCCCCGGTAAGGAAGGCGCTGTCGGAGCTCCAAACGTCGTCCAAACGACGCTACGACAAAAGGGAAACAAGCTGTCCAGAAAATTGATTGTCTCATCAAAACGGATATTCCAGCTCCTGGATGCTTGCTTCAATCCATATATGGACCGTCGCAATTTGCATACCTTGGTTTTATCAATCGATGTGAAACCCGCAGATTGTATCATATACACGTCCTCGAGCAGGTTTCTATTAAGGAAAGTTGTTTTCACATCCATCTGTCATATCTCATAATCATAATGAGCCGCTATGGCCAGGAGCATCCGAATGGATTTAAGCATAGCTACAGGCGAATATGTTTCATCATAATCAACACCTTGTTTTTGACGATATCCTTTCACCACTAATCTAGCCTTATAGGTAATCACATTACCATCCATGTCGGTTTTCTTCTTGAAAACCCACTTGCACCCTATAGGCTTGATGCCTTCAGGTGGGTCAACCAAGTTCCAAACTTGGTTTTCATACATGGAATCCATTTCCGACTTCATGGCATCAAGCCACTTATCCCTTTCTGAACTTATCAGCACTTCTTCATAACTGGTAGGCTCCTCATCATCAATGAGTAACACGTCATTCGATTCACTTACGAGAAATCCATATCTCTCAGGAATGTTGTGTGTTCTCTCAGATCTACGAAGATATGGTGTTACAATAGGTCCAGTCGATTGCTCATCACTATGAGTTATCGACTGTTGTGCTCCACCAGGTATCTCATCAATGTCTATTTGAGTCTCTCGAGCCTCCTCAAGCTCGATGACACTCCCACTGTTTTCTTGCAAGAGAAACTCTTTCTCTAGAAACACAGCATGCCTTGAAACAAACACCTTTTGTTCCACAGGATGATAGAATTGGTAACCCCTTGTTTCCTTAGGGTATCCAATAAATAGACATTTATCAGACTTAGCATCCAATTTGTCTGATGCAGTCCGCTTCACATAAGCAGGACAACCCCATATCTTCAAGTAAGATACATGAGGTTTCTTACTATTCCATATCTCATATGGAGTAGTAGAGACTACCTTGGTTGGCATTCTGTTTAACAAGTAAACAGCTGTCTGAAGTGCATAGCCCCAAAAGGACTTGGAAAGATTCGCATGATTCATCATTGACCTGACCATGTCCAACAAGGTCCGGTTACGCCTCTCAGATACACCATTATGCTATGGTGTATATGGCAGAGTCCATTGAGACAATATACCATTGTCTCTTAGATAATCAAGAAACTCTTGACTTAAGTATTCACCACCTTGATCCGATCGAAGTATTTTAATACTCTTGTCATGTTGTTTCTCTACTTCATTTCTGAATTCTTTGAACCTTTCAAAGGCTTCAGACTTGTGTTTCATCAAGAACACATACTCAAACCGTGAGTGATCATCGGTGAAGGTAATGAAGTAGCTATAGTCTCCTAAAGCTTGAGTTGACATAGGTCCACATGCATCAGTATATATTAGACCTAGTAACTCTCCCACTCGTTCACCTTTTCCTATAAAAGGTAACTTGGTCATCTTGCTTTTTAAGCATGATTTGCATGTATCGTATGAATTCAATTCAAACAATTCCAGAATTCCACATCGGTGTAATTCGAACATGCGTTTCTTGCTTACATAGCCAAGACGACAATGTCACATGTAAGAGTCTAATTGATTATCCTTTTGAGCACGCTTGTTGCTCGCTTTGATATTGAAAATGTCACTGGATACGTCCAACGTATAAATGTCATTGCTCAAAGTTCCAGTTCCATAAAGTACGCCATTCAAAGTTATATAACAACAATTGTTACTAAACGTCAAATGGTAACCATTTCTATTTAAGAAGGAAATAGAAACAATGTTCTTTATTAGAGAAGAAACATAATAACAATTGTCCAGTTCCAAGACTAGTCCACTAGGGAGATTCAGCAAATAAGTTCCGATGGCGACCGCAGCAACCATTGCTCCATTGCCAACTCACAAATTTGACTCCCCTCTGACGAGTCTTCTTCTATTCCTTAGCCCCTGTATGTCATTACATATATGTGAGTCACACCCAGTATCCAATACCCAAGTGTCTAAGGAAATAGAATGACAATCAATAACGAAGATACCTGAAGAGGATGGGGCATCGAATGCCTTCTTCTTCTTCATAGACTCAAGATAAATCTTGTAGTTTCTTCGCCAGTGGCCTTCCTTGCCACAATGATGGCAAGTGCCCTTTTGTGCTGGTTCTGCCTTCTTTGTCTTCTTGTTCTTCCCTTTCTTCTGTTCCTTTGTCTTCCTCTTAGAACCTTTCTTTCAGGAATCAACTAACAGAACCGCCTTCTCCTCATGCTTCACAGAAGGCTCCACAGTCTTCAGCATATTGAGGAGGTCAGGAATAGTGGATTCTAATTTGTTCATCCGATAGTTCATCATAAATTATGAGAAACTCTTGGGCAAACAATGCAGAATTAAGTCAATACTTAATTCATGATCCATCACAAACCCGAGGGTGGCTAGCCGCTTGATGTACCCGTTCATCTTTAGCACAAACTGCACTACAGACGAACCTTCTTGCATCTTCGTGGTGAAGAGGATCCTGGAGACTTCGAACCTTTCGGATCTCGCTTGCTCATCAAACAACTCATAAAGATGGAAGACCATAGTATTAGCCATCGCGTGATACCTTCGCCCGATTCGAGAATACGCCACATGCTTCTGATAGACCAACATTTGGTCTGGAGTTGCATCATCCTTAGGATGGTTGGGAAGAGGCTCTTCAAGGACATATGCTAGCTTTTCTGCCTTGAGAATAATTCTCAGGTTTCTAAGCCAGTCCAGGAAGTTAGGCCCAGTCAATTTGTTCGAATCCAAAATAGTGCGCAAATTCAAAGACGTCATGATCAATCGATTAACCTAGAAATACAAAACGAGCATATATGAGAAAATGATTTTAAAATGCATCAATATACATTTATAAATCCCATTCATTTTTTGAATTTCAAAAACCCCAAAATCACTTCGGGAGATCGTAGGTCCATCTCCGAATGAGCTGATATCCATCATAGATATGAACAACCTTGGAGAAAGTCCAACAAGTCATTCATAACTACGATGGTAGGTATCAACTATACTGATTGCATATCACGTATATGCAACTATCACAATGTGCTATCAACTAATTGAATGTTCACACATACATCGGGTTGTTAACACATTAACAAGTATGCATCATATGTACAACACCCAACTTCACCTCCCTTTACATCGACCTTGGAGAGAGTCCAACAAGCTGATGCTCCAGGTTAAAGCCAACCCATTAATCGAGAAATAGTATTAATATGGTTAGAGTGCATTCAACCAATTAGCACGACTTGGAGAGAGTCCAACAACCAAAGCTAACGATTGACCTCTGACTCTTACCATATTAGTATTAAACTATTCCATGGTTTGAACATGTTCGGGTTCGAGCCGGGCTTGGAGAGAGTCCAACAACCCGAACAAGAAATGGAACTCTAGTTCTAACCATATTAATGGAAGGTGTAGGCTTTAATATTGAGTTAGGGTTTTATGTCTCATCCTCTTTGCATGCAAATAACTATTATCTACATGGCATGACTTACATGACATACATCTACATGTCACGACATGCATGGCATAATGATATGCATCTAATGCAATTACATGACATACAATTATGTCATGTACAATATTTCCTTATATGTCATAACTATTTATGGAAATAAAATATGTTTAAGATTTGATTCTCCAAATCAAATCATGATTAAATTAGGAAACAAATTTCCAAATCTAATCACATATTTTATTTGTGGAAATAGTTGATTAAGGAAAGTAAATTTAGGAAACCAATTTCCTAAATCATCAAAACTACTTATGGAAATCAAATATTTAAAGATTTGATTTCCCAAATCAAATCATGATTAAATTAGGAAACAAATTTCCAAAATCTAATCAAATATTTTATTTATGAAAAATATCAATTTCCATAAATACTTCCAACTTTCCAAAAGTAGAAGATTTCCATAAATACTTCTAGACTTTCCAAAATTGAAAAATTTCCATAAATACTTCTAACTTTCCAAAAGTAGAAAATTTTCAGAAATATGATTATGACTATCGCAAAACAATTTTACGATTATGTCGAAACACAACCTGGGCTTTGATACCACTATTGGGTTTCCGACACCACGGCGAGTGTGTGTTCGAACATGTTTCGTAAACATGTGCACAGCGGAAGGAATAAAATAATAAATCTAATTTATTACAACACACACATCACATGCATGTATAGTACAACATGTGTAGACATAACCGCAATTTCAAATTTTGCAATAAAAGGAAACTTAAACTATGTATACCTGACGTATCACGTGTAGCGGAAAAGGCATCAACCGGAACGATTCTCGCTAGAATTGTCTCTATCCGTATCCACGCTGAGTATCTTCGGGATGACTTCATGAAGTCACGAGCCTCGTCTTCGTATGGGTTACTAGCCTCGTGTTGAAGACGACGTGATCGAGAGAAGATCATGATCCGAATCAAAATTCGGATCCAAAATGAGTCCTCAAAAACTCGCTTCTCCAGAGAGGTATTCGTCAACCGTTTGACGAATTCTTCGTCTTCCACCTATGAGGATTACCGGAGATCGAATCCCCGGTAAGAAAGGCACTGTCGGAGCTCCAAACGTAGTCCAAACGACACTCTAACAAGAGGGAAACAAGCTGTCCAGAAAACTGGACAGCTTTGGCGGAGACCTTGCGCCGGCCAAATAAGGAAAGCAATGTGCTCACCTTGTCGCCGGAGCCAAGGAAGATCACCGGAGCTCCTCCGGCAGCAGCTCGACGTTGGCAAGAGGGGTGGTCGGCAGCAGCTGGACGCCGGTTGAAGGAGCTAGGCGACGGCAAGGAGGTTGGCGCCGACCACTTGGAGAAGAAGGATAGGGTGGGCGGCCAAAACAATTAGGGTTGCATGAATTAGGGTTTAACAAAAACCCTTAAGACCTATTTTATAAATAACAAATTCTCTTAATGGTTATCGGATCATAACCAAAAGTCCGTTAACCCGCTCCATTAATTTAAGTTAAAATAAACCAAACCATGTTGGTCTATTTTAAGTTAAAACGAACCGAACCAACTTTGGTTCATTCGTTTAAAACAAACCAAACTCTTTGGTTTATTCTCCTCCATTGGATTAGAACCAAACCAATTTGGTTCATCCATCATGTCTTCATAAGACACGGCCCATCCACACTTCCATTGCGACTGAAATGATTTCATGCTCGCTCCATGTTTGGTCCAACCAAACCTAGTTTCTCTCGGTCTGAGAATCTCATTCTCAAGCTCGTTTTAAATCCTTCGGATTACGCTCGTTGTGCGTGTGACCAAATAGGTTCTCAGTTTATGTTGGCCATCTATAATTAATCATTAATTATAGAACGATCATGAGTGGCACCTAGTAGTACATCATGATCCCCAATTAACCGAAAAGATCAACGGTTGATCCAGAACTATTTCTGAAACCCTTCAACAGCTCGAATGAATCGTGCCCCATTCCCATCACTCATCTTATACCCTCTTGGTTCAGGACATGGTCTATAGTGTCAGTCCCCACTAGGCTGACTACGTCACACCTAGCCCAAGTATCATTTCCTCATCCTACGGATTCTAGTTACTACACGTGTATCGAAGAGTACCTTACTCTAAACATGTAATGCTTTGGCCAAAGACTTTAGTAACAATCCGACGAGAGGCCATGGGTATACATCTCCTCGCCAGGAGTAGTGAATCCTTTATAGGCTATTCAAACACCTTCGATCACTTCGACTTATACCCAATCATCCCGGGTCCACATCTCCTTAGAGATGCTTGCTTAAGATGTCAAAGCATAAGTCTTTATGATCAAGATGACTTGAATACTGCAAGTCAAAGGAACATCGCACTTAAGCTGCAGTAAGAACTTCATTGACATATCTATATATGTAGAGAACCATATGAAGTCTTACGGCTAGTCACTCTAATGAACTAGTTACCATAATTAGCATCCACGATTAACTCCGGACATCACAATATCTCCAGCCAGTGAGAATTAGCTGCTTGGATACACCAAGGAGTATACCTCGTGCTAGTCTCGACAGAATTAATGGTGTCCAAATCCATCAATTCATCGACTAGGGATAATTCTGATACATCACAATTACACATGTAGAGATACTCACTAGTTGTGATCCAATCACAAATTCTCTTATGCTGTGAATCGTATCGTGGACATTCAGTAAATGAGTTTAAGATCTAATCAAATACATGAAAATATGTATACTCAAATAGTGAATCTTCATTTATCATATAAATGATTCAAACATAAGGTGATTGCCTTAGGACATCTCTCATATATTACTAACAAACTCCCACTTGGCCTAATGTCAATCGCTACGGTATCCAATACCATAAGCTCTAACATGACCCTCAAACTTACTTTGAGGTAATGCCTTAGTCAAAGGATCCGCTAAGTTCCTTTCAGTGGGAATTTTCTCGATTTGTATTTCCCTCCTACTGATGATCTCTCTGATAAGATGATAGCGGCGAAGCACATGTTTGGATCGTTGATGAGACCTTGGCTCTTTCGCCTGTGCAATTGCTCCATTGTTGTCGTAGTAGACCGGTATTGCTTCAACAATGGCTGGAATCACACCAAGTTCATAAATGAATTTCTTGATCCAAACCGCTTCCTTTGCTGCTTCTGAAGCTGCAATGTATTCTGCCTCAGTGGTAGAATCCGCTACAGTGTCTTGTTTGAAACTTTTCCAACTCACTGTGCCCCCATTCAAGGTGAACACGTATCCAGATTGAGACCTGGAATCATCCTTGTCTATCTGGAAGCTGGCATCCGTATACCCGCGTATCACCATTTCCCCTTCTCCATATATTAGGAACACATCCTTAGTTCTTCTCAAGTACTTAAGAATTGTCTTAACAGCTGCCCAATGATCCATTCCTGGATCATACTGGTATCTATTCGTAACACTCAGAGCATACGATACATCGGGCCTCGTACATAACATAGCATACATGATAGATCCTATTGCGGATGCATAGGGAATCTTACTCATGAAAATCCTCTCGTCTTTTGTGTGCGGACACATAGACTTCAAAAGGTGTATCCCATGCCTGATGGGTAGGAAACCTTTCTTGGATTCCGACATGCTAAACCTCTTTAGCACTCGGTCTATATATGTAGACTGTGAAAGACCAAGCAACCGTTTCGATCTATCTCTATAGATCTTAATCCCGAGGATGTAGGTTGCTTCTCCCAGGTCTTTCATGGAGAATATCTTGGATAACCAAATCTTAACTGACTGTAAGACTGAAACGTTGTTTCCTATAAGTAATATATCATCGACATACAATACTAGGAACACGACTACACTCCCACTAACCTTCTTGTACACAAAAGGTTCGTCTGGATTTTGTGATAAATCAAACTTTTTGATTGTCTCATCAAAATGGATATTCCAGCTCCTGGATGCTTGCTTCAATCCATATATGGACCGTCGCAATTTGCATACCTTGGTTTTATCAACCGATGTGAAACCCTCAGGTTGTATCATATACACGTCCTCGAGCAGGTTTCCATTAAGGAAAGTTATTTTCACATCCATCTGCCATATCTCATAATCATAATGAGCCGCTATGGCCAGGAGCATCCGAATAGATTTAAGCATAGCTACAGGCGAATATGTTTCGTCATAATCAACACCTTGTTTTTGACGATATCCTTTCGCCACTAATCTAGCCTTATAGGTAATCACATTACCATCCATGTCGGTTTTCTTCTTGAAAACCCACTTGCACCCTATAGGCTTGATGCCTTCAGGTGGGTCAACCAAGTTCCAAACTTGGTTTTCATACATGGAATCCATTTCCGACTTCATGGCATCAAGCCACTTATCCCTTTCTGAACTTGTCAACACTTCTTCATAACTGGTAGGCTCCTCATCATCAATGAGTAACACGTCGTTCGATTCACTTACGAGAAATCCATATCTCTCAGGAATGTTGCGTGTTCTACCAGATCTACGAAGATGTGGTGTTACAATAGGTCCAGCCGATTGCTCATCACTATGAGTTATCGACTGTTGTGCTCCACCAAGTATCTCATCAATGTCTATTTGAGTCTCTTGAGCCTCCTCAAGCTCGACGACACTCCCACTGTTTTCTTGCAAGAGAAACTCTTTCTCTAGAAACACAGCATGCCTTGAAACAAACACCTTTTGTTCCACAAGATGATAGAATTGGTAACCCCTTGTTTCCTTAGGGTATCCAATAAATAGACATTTATCAGACTTAGCATCCAATTTGTCTGATACAGTCCGCTTCACATAAGCAGGACAACCCCATATCTTCAAGTAAGATACATGAGGTTTCTTACTATTCCATATCTCATATGGAGTAGTAGAGACTACCTTGGTTGGCATTCTGTTTAACAAGTAAACAGTTGTCTGAAGTGCATAGCCCCAAAAGGACTTGGGAAGATTCGCATGATTCATCATTGACCTAACCATGTCCAACAAGGTCCGATTACACCTCTCAGATACACCATTATGCTGTGGTGTATATGGCGGAGTCCATTGAGACAATATACCATTGTCTCTTAGATAATCAAGAAACTCTTGACTTAAGTATTCACCACCTCGATCCGATCGAAGTATTTTAATACTCTTGTCATGTTGTTTCTCTACTTCATTTCTGAATTCTTTGAACCTTTCAAAGGCTTCAGACTTGTGTTTCATCAAGAACACATACCCAAACCGTGAGTGATCATCGATGAAGGTAATGAAGTAGCTATAGTCTCCTAAAGCTTGAGTTGACATAGGTCCACATACATCAGTATGTATTAGACCTAGCAACTCTCCCACTCATTCACCTTTTCCTGAAAAAGGTAACTTAGTCATCTTGCCTTTTAAGCATGATTCGCATGTATCGTATGAATCCAATTCAAATGATTCCAGAATTCCACATCGGTGTAATTCGGACATGCATTTCTTGCTTACATGGCCAAGACAACAATGCCACATGTAGGAGTCTAATTGATTATCCTTTTGAACACGCTTGTTGCTCGCTTCGATATTGAAAATGTCACTGGATATGTCCAACGTATAAATGTCATTGCTCAAAGTTCCAGTTCCATAAAGTACGTCATTCAAAGTTATATAACAACAATTGTTACTAAACGTCAAATGGTAACCATTTCTATTTAAGCAGGAAATAGAAACAATGTTCTTTATTAGAGAAGAAACATAATAACAATTGTCCAGTTCCAAGACTAGTCCACTAGGGAGCTTCAGCAAATAAGTTCCGATGGCGACCGCAGCAACCTTTGCTCCATTGTCAACTCGCAAATTTGACTCCCCTTTGATGAGTCTTCTTCTATTCCTTATCCCTTGTATGTCATTATATATATGTGAGCCACACCCAGTATCCAATACCCAAGTGTCTAAGGAAATAGAATGACAATCAATAACGAAGATACCTGAAGAGGATGGGGCATCGAATGCCTTCTTCTTCTTCATGGACTCAAGATAAATCTTGTAGTTTCTTCGCCAGTGGCCTTCCTTGCCACAATGATGGCAAGTGCCCTTTTGTGCTGGTTCTTCCTTCTTTGCCTTCTTGTTCTTCCCTTTCTTCTGTTCCTTTGCCTTCCTCTTAGAACCTTTCTTTGAGGAATCAACTAACAGAACCGCCTTCTCCTCATGCTTCACAGAAGGCTCCACAGTCTTCAGCATATTGAGGAGGTCAGGAATAGTGGATTCTAATTTGTTCATCCAATAGTTCATCACAAATTGTGAGAAACTCTTGGGCAAACAATGCAGAATTAAGTCAATACTTAATTCATGATCCATCACAAACCCGAGGGTGGCTAGCCGCTCGATGTATCCGTTCATCTTTAGCACAAACTGCACTATAGACGAACCTTCTTGCATCTTCGTGGTGAAGAGGAGCCTGGAGACTTTGAACCTTTCGGATCTCGCTTGCTCATCAAACAACTCATGAAGATGGAAGACCATAGTATTAGCATCCATATGCTCATGCTACTTTTGCAGCTCATGTACCATCGCAGCTAGCATGATGCAACTCACCAGTTCAGAATCTGCGACATGCTTCTGATAGACCAACATTTGGTCTAGAGTTGCATCGTCCTTAGGACGGTTGGGAAGAGGCTCTTCAAGGACATATGCTAGTTTTTCCGCCTTGAGAATAATTCTCAGGTTTCTAAACCAGTCCAGGAAGTTAGGCCCAGTCAATTTGTTTGAATCCAAAATAGTGCGCAAATTCAAAGACGTCATGATCAATCGATTAACCTAAAAATACAAAACGAGCATATATGAGAAAATGATTTTAAAATGCATCAATATACATTATAAATCCCATTCATTTTTCGAATTTCAAAAACCCCAAAATCACTTCGGGAGATCGTAGGTCCATCTCCGAATGGGCTGATATCCATCATAGATATGAACAACCTTGGAGAGATTCCAACAAGTCATTCATAACTACGATGGTAGGTATCAACTATACCGATTGCATATCACGTATATGCAACTATCACAATGTGTTATCAACTAATTGAATGTTCACATATACATCGGGTTGTTAACACATTAACAAGTATGCATCATATGCACAACACCCAACTTCACCTCCCTTTATATTGACCTTGGAGAGAGTCCAACAAGTCGATGCTCCAGGTTAAAGCCAACCCATTAATCGAGAAATAGTTTTAATATGGTTAGAGTGCATTCAACCAATTAGCCCGGCTTGGAGAGAGTCCAACAACCAAAGCTAACGATTGACCTCTGACTCTTACCATATTAGTATTAAACTATTCCATAGTTTGAACATGTTCGGGTTCGAGCCGGGCTTGGAGAGAGTCCAACAACCCGAACAAGAAACGGAACTCTGGTTCTAACCATATTAATGGAAGGTGTAGGCTTTAATATTGAGTTAGGGTTTTATGTCTCATCCTCTTTGCATGCAAATAACTATTATCTACATGGCATGACATACATGACATACATCTACATGTCACGACACGCATGACATAATGATATGCATCTAATGCAATTACATGACATAAAATTATGTTATGTACAATATTTTCTTATATGTCATAACTATTTATGGAAATAAAATATGTTTAAGATTTGATTCTCCAAATCAAATCATGATTAAATTAGGAAACAAATTTCCAAATCTAATCACATATTTTATTTGTGGAAATAGTTGATTAAGGAAAGTAAATTTAGGAAACCAATTTCCTAAATCATCAAAACTACTTATGGAAATCAAATATTTAAAGATTTGATTTCCCAAATCAAATCATGATTAAATTAGGAAACAAATTTCCAAAATCTAATCAAATATTTTATTTATGAAAAATATCAATTTCCATAAATACTTCCAACTTTCCAAAAGTAGAAGATTTCCATAAATACTTCTAGACTTTCCAAAATTGAAAAATTTTCATAAATACTTCTAACTTTCCAAAAGTAGAAAATTTCTAGAAATATGATTATGACTATCGCAAAATACTTCTAACACAACCTGGGCTATGATACCACTGTTGAGTTTCCGGCACGCGGCGAGTGTATGTTCGAACATGTTTCGTAAACATGTGCACAACGGAAAGAATAAAATAATAAATCTAATTTATTACAACACACACATCACACGCATGCATAGTACAACATGTATAGACATAACCGCAATTTCAAATTTTGCAATAAAAGGAAACTTAAACTACATATACCTGACGTATCACGTGTAGCGGGAAAAGCATCAACCGGAACGATTCTCGCTAGAATCGTCTCTATCCGTATCCACGCCGAGTATCTTCGGGATGACTTCACTAAGTCACGAGCCTCATCTTCGTACGGGTCACTTGCCTCGTGTTGAAGATGACGTGATCGAGAGAAGATCACGATCCGAATCAAAATTCGGATCCAAAACGAGTCCTCAAAAACTCGCTTCTCCGGAGAGGTATTCGTCAACCGTTTGACGAATCCTTCGTCCTCCACCTATGAGGATTACCGGAGATCGAATCCCCACTAAGGAAGGCACTTTTGGAGCTCCAAACATTGTCCAAATGACGCTCTGACAAGAGGGAAACAAGCTGTCCAGAAAACTGGACAGCTTTGGTGGAGACCTTGCGCCGGCCAAATAAGGAAAGCAATGTGCTCACCTTGTCGCCGGAGCCAAGGAAGATCACCGGAGCTCCTTCGGCAGGAGCTCGACGCTAGCAAGAGGGGTGGTCGGCAGCAGCTGGATGCCGGTTGAAGGAGCTAGGCAGCGGCAAGGAGGTTGGCACCGACCACTTGGAGAAGAAGGAGAGGGTGGGCGGCCAAAACAATTAGGGTTGCATGAATTAGTGTTTAACAAAAACCCTTAAGCCCTATTTTATAGAGAACAAATTCTCTTAATGGTTATCGGATCATAACCAAAAGCCCGTTAACCCGCTCCATTATTTTAAGTTAAAATAAACCAAACCATGTTGGTCTATTTTAAGTTAAAACAAACCGAACCAACTTTGGTTCATTCGTTTAAAACAAACCAAATCCTTTGGTTTATTCTCCTCCATTGGATTAGAACCAAACCAATTTGGTTCATCCATCATGTCTTCATAAGACACGGCCCATCCACGCTTCCATTGTGACTGAAACGATTTCATGCTCGCTCCATGTTTGGTCCAACCAAACCTAGTTTCTCTCAGTCTGAGAATCTCATTCTCAAGCTCGTTTTAAATCCTTCGGATTACGCTCGTTGTGCGTGTGACCAAATAGGTTCTCGGTTTATGTTGGCCTTCTATAATTAACCATTAATTATAGAACGATCATGAGTGGCACCTAGTAGTACATCATGATCCCCAATTAACCGAAAAGATCAACGGTTGATCCAGAACTATTTCTGAAACCCTTCAGCAGCTCGAATGAATCGTGTCTCATTCCCTTCACTCATCTTATACCCGCTTAGTTCAGGACATGGTCTATAGTGTCAGTCCCCACTAGGCTGACTACGTCACACCTAGCCCAAGTATCATTTCCTCGTCCTGCGGATTCTAGTTACTACACATGTATCGAAGAGTACCTTACTCTAAACATGTAATGCTTTGGCCAAAGACTTTAGTAACAATCCGACGAGAAGCCATGGGTATACATCTCCTCGCAAGGAGTGGTGAATCCTTTATAGGCTATTCAAACACCTTCGATCACTTCGACTTATACCCAATCATCCCGGGTCCACATCTCCTTAGAGATGCTTGCTTAAGATGTCAAAGCATAAGTCTTTATGATCAAGATGACTTGAATACCGCAAGTCAAAGGAACATCGCACTTAAGCTGCAGTAAGAACTTCATTGACATATTTATATATGTCGAGAACCATATGAAGTCTTATGGCTGGTCACTCCAATGAACTAGTTACCATAACTAGCATCCACGATTAACTCCGGACATCACAATGTCTCTAGCCAGTGAGAATCAGCTGCTTGGATACACCAAGGAGTATACCTCGTGCTAGTCTCGACAGAATCAATGGTGTCCAAATCCATCAATTCATCGACTAGGGATGATTCTGATACATCACAATTACATATGTAGAGATACTCACTAGTTGTGATCCAATCACAAATTCTCTTATGCTGTGAATCGTATCGTGGGCATTCATTAAATGAGTTTAAGATCTAATCAAATACATGAAAACATGTATACTCAAATAGTGAATCTTCATTTATCATATAAATGGTTCAAACATAAGGCGATTGCCTTAGGACATCTCTCATATATTATTAACATATTCGACGGTTGGATGCTCAAACAACTTGGTGTTTGAGGTTTTGCCCGACAGCTATCGATTGGCATAGGTGCCGGTTCGACTGATCCAAGTCGACTAGGGTTCGACTGATGTTAGACTATAGTTTTGTGGCTGACAGTAGACTGCCATGGATTGGCAGTCGACTGCCGAGGGATGGTAGTTGACTGATGGGAATGTCGCGAGCACAGAACGCTCCGTAGCCGACTGGGCAGTCGACTACTAGGTCACTAGTCGACTGATGGGCATCATCAGTCGACTGGTAGGTGATCCGTTGGAACTTATCCAACGTAGATCTGGCCATTGTGAGACAATGGCTACAGGGGCAATCGACTGGGGCCTTTTGGCAGTCGACTGTTGGGCGCAAAATCAGCTTGATGTCGGTTATAAAAGGAGCTCAAGAGGGAGGATTTCGCCCAGACTTTAAGGAAGCTATTGGAGGGGAATTGCTGCTGCATTCCAGTCCTTCAAGAGCCATCCAAAGCAAGCTACAAGCAAAGGGTTCAAAGCAAGCTTTGTAAAGTGTTCTTTACATGTATTTCGTATTTATCTTTGTATTGCTTGTATTTCATTACTTAGTGTAATTGCTTGTAAGAGGTTTCTCCACCTCCGACGTGTTGTCGAGAAGGAGTGGTTTAGTTAGTGTCGTGCACATAACTAGAGCTCAGTGAGCTCTCCCGTGGAGTAGGAACCATTCGGTTCCGAACCACGTATATTGTCGTGTCTTGTGTGTGATTGTTTATTGTTGTTATTTCTATTGTTATTCCGCTGCATATATTAATGACAATTGTAGACTAGCACGCAAGAACGAGCAAATTCCACCATCGAACGATTGAGGACTATTCACCCCCCTCTAGCCGGCCAACCACATCGATCCCCTACAGATAATACTCATGAAATGAAATTAAAGTAAGTACATAAAGTCCCTCATGGGTTATACCGAAACATATTAAAGTATTATCATATGAGATGGAAACTTTAGAGTTTCCAATAGAAATATTATATCCTAACTGGTCTAGACAACGGACAGAAATGAGATTTCACCGAATATCTGGAGCATACAACATATCATGAAGATACAAGACTTGATTACCATGCAGCATTAGCTTGCAAGTGTCAATCCCTCTCACCTCCACATATGCTCCATTTCCCACATATGGCCTTCTTGCATGTGGACTTAAATGATAAAATTCTACGTATGCACTCCTATCTCAAGCTACATGGTATGTTGCTCTCGAGTCTACAATCTACAAAGGAGAAGAGTTAGCGAACATCACACTAGATAACACATAACTCAAACCATGCAAAGAAGAAGGATATACCTTTTACTCGCTACACTCACATGCAAAATGCCCTAGTTTACCACATATGTAGCATCAGACTTTGCTCTTTACGAGCTCCTTCTTGCTTTTCTATCCCTTCTCATTTGTCTTGACGAATGGCTTCTTCTTGTCAGGACCTTCGGTCTTCTTCTCATACTTCTGCCACTTGCGCTTTGTACCCCGAGAGCCTTTACTCAACTCCACAAAGTTAGCATGATCCAAAGCAGACTTGGTCACTTTCTAGCGCTCCTCCTTGAGCTCATAGTGCCTACTCACATCCATGAAAGTACAGATACTTTCAGTGTGTGTGAGGTAGGTCTTACCTACATCCAAGGAGTCAGACAATGATTGATTACTCATAGTACTTGAAGCTCATTCGACATAAACTCTCTCATATTCTTCAGAGAAACAATCATACTCGACATATGCATTAAATGATGCTTCAGAGTATGATTGGGTCTCTTCTTATAAGTTATGAATTTATAGGTCAACATCCTCAACTTAGGAGCTAATGGGGTGCCATATTGCTCTTTAAGAGCAATCCAGATCGACATCGTTATAGGATACTTCTCATAGAATGGAATTAGCTCATCGTGCATGTTGCTAAGAAGAATTATCTTAGCTTGGCCATCCTTCTTTTTCCAAGCGCGATATACCTCCTGATCCTGTCTCACCTGAGCTGTGATACCTTCTCCGAGGTCCACCATCTAGTGCTTTAAGAACCTCCTTGAGTTCTTGTTCCTCGAAAATGAACTAAATCTTCCAGAGCCAAATCTCATAATTGTCACTGTTCAGCTTGTCTCCCTTCATGAGATCTAGTACGACACTTTTTGTTGCAGTCATATCTCTATCACACAAAAAAGAGAGACGTAAGTGACTATTGATGTTTAATATCTCAACTTTGTGTACCCTACTAATCATCAAAAATCAAATGACTCGAATATAAATTTCAAGATGAGTGTACCAATCAATGAACACCATATACCACAACCTAGAATTGCATCTCACCATTCAAATTAAAGATGTGGAACACAAATAGTCACATGTACTATAATACCCTCGGTAAGCCTACGTGCCATTTTGAGGGTCTACTCGCCGCCATACATCGGTAGCCTTTTGGTCATACATCTCAGAGTTAGATCTCTTTGTCTTCTCCAAGACACTCGGCTTAGGCATGAAGTGAGTGGACTACTCCTAGTCTCTAGGCCAAGTCTGAATGAATTCAGATATTTGCTGAGCATTATCACTCGTGTTGAGCAATTCAGTGTGACCCGAGTACCTCTACTCATGTCGAGCCCTCAACATCCTTGAACACCAATAACCTTGCTCGTGCCAAGTTCTCGAGCTCCTCGACTCTTCCTGAGTACTCGAAAATCTCTGCCCGTGCTCGGCATCTCGAGCTCTTGAGCACCTCGGCTCTTCTCGAGTACTCAGAGCTCCTCAGCTCTTCCCAAAGAGTTGAGCTGAGCACTATCGAGTGTTGCCGACCACATTGCTGACTTCTTCAAGCTTTGCCAAGTACTCACTAACCACTGTTTGAAGCTAGAGGGGGGTGAATAGCTTGATTCGTTTCGTCGATGGAATTCTATTGCGTTCGTCTCTACAATCTTGTTAGTACGCAACAGAATATACAATAAAATACAACAAGAACAAACACAACATGATAGACACGAGCATATAACGTGGTTCGGAACATCAAGGTTCCTACTCCACGGATCGAGCTCAAACGAGCCCTAGCGATGTCAATCACACACCACTAATAAACACTCCTTCTCGGAACAATCCGGAGGCGGAGAAACCTCGTACAATAGTTTACAACAAGCAACTAATATGAAATAAAATGCAATATAAGTAAATAAAATACTTTACAAATGCCTTTGGATTGCTTACTTTTAGTTGCTTGAAGAATGACCTTGGAGACCCTGATTTGCAGCAACAAATCGCCCCAAGGATGCTCAAGAATCGGATAGCTTTTTCTCCTCCACGAGCTCCATTTATATCTTCTGCCTGGGCTAGAAAAAGCCGATCATTCGACTGCTCGGGACCATCAGTCGATTGATCACACTGTTGTTGTGAGACAACGGTGTAATCCACGCTGGAAAAATCCAACGGCTAGGACATCAGTCGACTGATCATGACCATCAGTCGACTGTTCAAGCCATCACTCGACTGCTGACCGCAGCGGTCGAGTGAGACTCCATTCTGTGCCCCAAAACCCGAGCATCAGTCGACTGATAACAAGATCAGTTGACTGCTAGTCCAATCAGTCGATTTCCAATCTCTGGCAGTCGACTGCTGGGACACATCCCGTAGTCAAACCCTAGTTGACTCTCACCAGTCGACTGCCATATGTCACCGGTCAACTGGCACACCTCAAACATGAGGTTTTAGCCCAAGTATGGTTCCCCCATACTTGCTAGACCACCCTTAGCCTAGACCTAAGCCTTCTAGCCACCTCCATCAGCCTCACGCCTCTCGGATCCCTCCAAGTCATCTATGACTTGTTCATCCATCGCACTAGCCTTTAGGTGCTTCCATCGGCTATGTCATGCTAACGATGTCTACACCGCTAAGGCACATTGGACTTACACCGCCAAGACTCCGCTTGGACTTTACGCCGCCAACCATTGGACTTATGCTGCCAAGACTTCCGCTTAGACTTTATGCCGCTAATATCAAACCCCTTGGACTTTCCAAATGCCAAGACTCAAGCTTGGACTTTCCCTTGTCAACCCATGTTGGACTTTCCATGCCAAGATCCATGCTTGAACTTTCCTTGCCAAGACCCATGCTTGAACTTTTCCAAATGCCAAGTGTCCCACTTGGACTTTCCATGTCAAGTACCCAAGACTTGGACTTTCCCAAATGCCAAGTGTCTCACTTGGACTTTCCATGCCAAGTACCCATGACTTATACTTTCCCATGACAATCACATTGTTATATGTTTTTGTCAAACATCAAAACATCTCTTGAGTCAAGCTCGAGTTCTGGTCAATCGTGACCTGAGTCAATTGCACTAACACTGTTGAGCATTTGCCCAAGCAACGTGAACTGAGAATCACGGCTTTCCCGAGCGCCTCTAGCACCGATCACTGAGCACCAATAAACACTCAAGCACTATGTGCTCGAGTACTGCATAAACGACTCTGTGGTTCTCATCAAGCCCGAGCACCTTTTCACATCCAAATTCCTTAGCACGCCCGAGCACCGCATCACTTGGTTGAGCACCTCTGCACTCGAGCACCATGACACTTGGCTTCGGCTTTCTCATTGTGGTCGAGCACTTCGTGCACGTGCCTCGAGCACCATGTTGCACGACCCGAGGACCTCATGCCTGAGCACTGTGCGCCCCTGAGCACCTCAACCCGCCCAAGCATCACAGTGCACTTGAGAATCGTGAGCACCCATACATTTCATGTGCATGGGCCCAAGCACCTCCGCATACCTGAGCAATGCACGCCACACGCACTTCTCGAGCACCTCTGTGTTCTTGGGCGTCCCAAGCACCGTGACCCCATGCTCATCCCGTGTTCTGATGATGCATGGACATGACCTCGATTCTCATGATGGATACCGTCGAGGACTCAAAGCGCACACTCGTGCTCAATGCCCACAAGTGCACGGATGTTGTCAAGTAATAAAGATTTATCGATCCCACAGGGACTGGGATTCGAATACCAATACACTAAGTGGTTGCAATTGTTTGGACGTAATCTCTGAGAGAGTCGGTTGGTGAGGACTATCAGTGGACCCTACTCTGTACAGTGTCACACGGAGGAGAAAAAGATTGTGCCGGGGTCTTAAAAGGCGATTCTAAGACTTCAGTTTCGCTTGTGTACCACAGAACAATGTTGTCAATTGGCGTCATCTAAACGTCTACCTACGGTTTTGGGAAAGGGACATCATACACTCTCCCACAGAGCCACCGCATTCACCGGGAGCTATCTCCGCCCAAAAGGATGGGATAGAGGGTACGAGGATGTCAAATCAATCCTTGCGGTGGACCGTTTCCGATTCTATCGCTCCCTTCTCCCTGCAGTTGCGGGAGGTCAGGTTTACTCCTAGGTTCCTTGGATCAAACCTCCTAAATTTTAGATTGCGAGGGTTGTCACCACCTCATATCGCCTAAGCACAGCGGAAAGAAAGCCAAACACACGTAAATATAATAGAGAGCAACTACCAATTGTCAAATCAAACTTTTGGCCAGAATTTAATATGAACCAACATTGTTTATGTACACAAGCTACTCCCTAATCCTAGAATCGAAAGTACTACTCCATAAATACGAAGGAAGAATCACAAAATATGTTTAAGTTCGAATACAATAGAAATAAAGCACAGAAATAGAGATATACGATGCTTCGTGATCTTCTCTCCGGCGTTGTATTGCAAGTTGTGGACCTCCAGCAGCGTTCCTCCTCCTCGCTGCGAGTTACTGAAGCTTTTTAGGGCTTCGGTGTGTCGTCCTAGTCGTCGTGCCTCCCCCCTAGGGTTTGAACGGAGCCATCCTTATATAGACATCGCCTCGGACCGCTGCAAAATTAAAAAAAAAACCCTAGTCGCGTAAATCCGTCGGGCCGCCACACGGTCGTGTGTTTCCACACGATCAGGCTGTGTGCGGCCCTGGGGTTCTATTCTTCACCCATTGGACACGACCGTGTGAATCCACATGCCCTGGCCATGTCCCACTCTGCGTCTAGCTGCGAAAGTCCTTCTTTTGCTCTGAAAATGCATCTTTTTCACCAGAAAAGCTAACCTGCACATAAAAGTATAATAAGCAGACCTCCGAACCAGAAAATAGGCAATGCGTGCAAAAATAGAGTAACATATGCATGAAACTAACACAAAACGTAACAAGATGTGAGCGAAAACTACTCCTAAAACCCTATATGTTTTTCTCACATCACTTCTCCCAGACTTAAATATTTGCTTGTCCTCAAGCAAACCTCAGTGCCATAAAATTTTAAAAGAATATTGTTCCATAATTAGCATGCTAACTAAATTTATCAGGTGTTATTTGCAATCAAAGCAAAACAGATATGTTCTAAAAATTCACTAAGTTAGCTCCTCGTGCTCGTGCTAGGCGAATCATTCTTAGGGGATGCCCGTTCCATGGTGAGTTAAGTCGTCACCCCATAGATTTCCTAAGGTTTCCGGCTCTTAGGCATTTACCTGCCCAAAGCGAGGGTCGTTCCCTAGATCTAGCATAAAGTCTCAAAGGTATGCTCAGTATTGAGAGAAATTAGGAGGTGTTTCCCCAGTAACCTAACCGGTCTCAAAAGGGCACCTAGCCATTTTCACCCACGACAACTATTTTTTTATCCCTCTCAATCTCTTTTTTTCCTTTTTCTCTCTCTCTCTCTCTTTTTTCATTTCTTTTTCTCTCTCTTTTTTTTTATTTCTCTTTTATTTTTCGGCTCACAAGGATTTCGATTTTTTCGAATGGGCTTACACAATCCGAGCATCTCCAATAACTAAAATGTCAAACCTAGAGTCACCAATGGATTCCAAAGTACTAGACTACTGAAGTGAATCATAACTAGGTATGTACTAGATTCTCCCTTTCAGAATGTTCAACATGTGTAAGTGCAAAAATGAAGCTGACTAGTGCAAGTCTAGAACATTCAATAGAGCGAATAGAATAAAATACCACAAGATAAATGGAGTTAAGCTACCTATGGGAATAACTCATGCAAGCAACTTTCAAAAATACTACTAAGGTAGCTTTACAGACACCAAAAATTAAGTACTGAAAGGCACTAAACGACTCTTGCATGCATGAAATGAAAATACTAGAAAAGAAACTACTGCTAGGAAACAAAACAAAATAGATTTTAGGGTCCCCCCCGACTTAAACAAAAATATATCTCTAATATGGTGGACGGGGTGGAAAGTTTGGGAGCCTGGGCATCTCTGGATCCTGGGAGAACCTGTTGTTGAGTCGCTGATGCCACATATACATGTGATCGATCTGGGAACTGGTGGATGCAGCGACTGCTCGGTGCTCCTCCTCCCTAGCCCACTATGCCTGCTGGGCGTGCATATGCTGCTGCATCTCCCTGCGGTAGGCTGCCTCATCCTAGCGACGAACAGCCTCCTCCTGGAAGTATATGCGGGCCTCATCGTAAAACACTTCAGCCCGTTGGAAATGCTCCCGGAATCCTTGGAACTCCGCCTGCTGGTAGGTGCTCTGCTCCTCCCATCGCTTCCTCTGCGTCTGCTGCTTAGTGTAAATGTCATCGAGGCGCGATCGGAACTCTGAGAAATCATAGGGCGACGTACCTATATCCTGCTCAAAAGTAGAAAAAGATGGCAGTGCAGGTATAGGCTCATGTCGGCGTGGACTAGGTGGGCTTCTATGCATGTGTGGACTGGTGGGAGAGTGATACAAAGGTGGAGAGATGGGCGCTGATGTGGATGGTTCCTCATGTGGAGGGGACTCCATTATCAGGTCTAAGCACCAGTTGGCGTGTATAGCGATAGTGGTACGATCTGGGTCGGGGAGCCTAAGGGTCGTAAGATTTTTCCTTACATAACATAAGGAGTCTCCTTCTCTTACAATCATCTTCATGGCCATGCATACTCCTAGGTCGATCCTAGGGCTCCCCTCTATACTCTCCAATGTTGTGTAATTGTACCCCATCCTATAACAAATGTGGGTAAGTAGGCCTCCCACATTGATCTCTCTGCGTGCTGCTTTGCTCATCTTCACTAAGTGTCTGATGAAGTGGGACCCTACATCGATGCTACTCTTTTTTTGTAGCATATCCCATAAGCAAAGCAGCTCGCTGGCTCTGACTACACCGTCACTCTCCCCACGATCAAATATGGTACTGGCCATGATGCGGTGAAGGTATTGAAAGACGGGGTTTTGGAGGCGTGACGCTTTGGCCCTAGAAGGGTCATAAGCGTGCTCCCCCGTCAACTCGGTCCAACATTCCCGAGAGTTGAACCTAATAGGGGTTCTTCTCTCTCTCTCACTTGGTAAGCCAAAGCATGAGTTTCATTGGTGAAGAGTCCACTCATGCTCAATATTAAAAAACCTAAAAGTTATCCTACCCTCCTCGCTCTCTCAACCCGTTAAAACTTCTGCCTCTAAAGAGCTCAAAAATTCCAAAACTATTCTAGGGTAGGTTAGGTGTCTTATTCCCATAATCTCATCCCACCCCATTTTTGCAAATAGGGTTTGCATATCACCTAACAACCCTAAAAATTCTAACAAATACTCATCTAAATACCTAGTAGCAGTAAGTTTACGAGTAGAGAGCATATTGTATCTATCTCTATGGTTATTATTGTGAAAAAGTAGAGGGGGTAGGGCGTTACCCTCTTCTGAAGCTTGAGGGGCATCGACTCCCCTTGTTCGTCGCTCCGAGGCACCGGATCGGGATGCTACAGTCTTGGTCCTCCTCATCCTTGCTCCTTTTGGCTTCTTTAGAGGTTAGAAATGCTTCTAGAGGAAGGGGAAAATGAAATCACACGGCTATGGCAAGAACTTTTGAAGCACACGGTGTAAATGGGGTGAAAACACACAGCTCGCCCCTTTTAACCTCGCGCGCCATGGCCGTGTGAAAACACACGACCAGGTCATGTGCACATCTGGTCAATCGAGCACGACCGTGGGAAAATACACGATCAGGCCGTGTGTCCCCATTTTTCGCCCATTTACGCACCATGGCCCAAATTTCCTCATGCACCTCGTCGTGTAGGCTAATATGGGTCACATTTTTGCCTAGCAAAGTTCTTTTATATTCCTAACTCTAAATGTGATGGAAATCAAAACTAAAATCAAACAAATGTATGCAATGCAATCGAAAAGGGAAATCTAAAACTAAACTTGGGTTGCCTCCCAAGAAGCGCTTTGTTTAAGGTCTTTTAGCTCGACCTTATTCCTACGTTTCATTTGAGGCATTTGAATCTTGCTCGTGGGGGAGCAAGATACTTGCTCACTTTATACCTCTTTCCTGGTGGTCCTCCATCACTATATCCCTTAAATCTTGCTCGTGGAGGGGCCAGATATTTTCTCAACTTTCGTTTCTTGCCTTTTGGTCCTCCATTACTATATCTTTTAAATCTTCCTCATGGAGGGGCAAGATAATTGGGTGCTTCTTTCCTTGACTCAAGGTTTAACATGCTTAGTCTCAACGAATCATCAATAGTTTGATCATTATATTCTAAATGTTATAAATAATTTAACTCACCATAGACATCCTCACCAAAAGATTGATTAGCAGACTCTATTATGTCGAATGAAATTTTATCATTACAAATCGCTAAATGGGCTTCGTTATTAGTAGCTAGAGTTTCGGTAAGGGTTATGGTAGGCTCTTCTAGATCCTTGAGGTTAGGAGGTGTTTGGATTGAAGCAATGCTCTCCTCGATCAAAGTATCAATTATATAATCCTCAAGTTTTTCTTCCAGTGGTGATTGAATTGATTGTCCTTCTTCACTTTCTATGTCATCTATGCCCTCCTCATTCATTCGCTCAAAGTAAGTTTCCACCCTATTAGGTGTGATCCAGTTATTAAAGCCACCTTCTAGTCGTTTGGTTTCTATTCTAGCTAGATTCCATTCCATCATCTCTGTAAATTGTTGGCTATGCTCTTTGCATTCCCTAGTAAAATTATCTAGTGAGGCTTCTAAGTGGGGGCTTGGTCCTGGATAAAATTTGCATGGTGACTCATAGCTCTCATTCTCATTTTGGAAATGATATTGAGTCTCTGTCTGCGAATGTCGCCGTTGGAATTCATCGTTCGCCTCTTGTTCTGTTCGAATGAAATCTTCCATCATCTTCTCAAGTTGGGATTTAGGCGAACAATATTGAGGGTTTAAGTACCCAGGGTCATAACTATATGAATAGAAATCATCTTGTGGCCACTGGTTATAATTGTAGGTGACATCTTCTTGTTCAAATTGTGAAGGTTTGAATATATCCGGACAATCATTAATGGTATGTCATGTTTCACCACAATGTTCACAATAAATATTACCAAAACTTACATCATTAAATTTACCATAATCATGAGTAAAAGCATGCATCATTATATGCAGGAAATTATAAATAAGGAAAGAGAAACTGAATAAACAAAACTGAAATAAAATAAAATGAAATGAAATAAAACAAAACAAGAAAAGTAAATCTATCCTAAGTCCGATCCAATTTACCATTGTTCGATTTGATATCGAATCGATCAGTCCCCGGCAACGGCGCCAAAAATTTGATGCGCACGGATGCGACCTCGAATCTCGTGATGGATACCATCGAGGACTCAACGCGCACGCTCGTGCTCAACGCCCGCAAGTGCACGGATGTCGTCAAGTAATAAAAATTTATCGATCTCACAGGGACTGGGATTTGAATACCAATACACTAAGTGGTTGCGATTGTTTGGACGTAATCTCTGAGAGAGTCGGTTGGTGAGGACTATCGGTGGACCCTACTCTGTACGGTGTCACACGGAGGAGGAAAAGAGTGTGCTGAGGTCTTAAAAGGTGATTCTAGGACTTTGGTTTTGCTTGTGTACCACAGAACAATGTTGTCAATTGGCGTCGTCTAAACGTCTACCTACGATTTTGGGGAAGGGACATCATACACTCTCCTGCAGAGCCGCCGCATTCACCGGGAGCTATCTCCGCCCAAAAGGATGGGATAGAGGGTACGAGGATGTCAAATCAATCCTTGCGGTGGACCGTTTCCGATTCCACCGCTCCCTTCTCCCCTCAATTGCGGGAGGTCAGGTTTACCCCTAGGTTCCTTGGATCAAACCTCCTAAATTTTAGATTGCGAGGGCTGTCACCACCTCATATCACCTAAGCACAGCGGAAAGAAAGCCAAACACACGTAAATATAATAGAGAGCAACTACCAATTGTCAAATCAAAATTTTGGCCAGATTTTAATATGAACCAATATTGTTTATGTACACAAGCTACTCCCTAATCCTAGAATCGAAAGTACTACTCCATAAATACGAAGGAAGAATCACAAAACATGTTTAAGTTCAAATACAATAGAAATAAAGCACAGAAATAGAGATATACGATGCTTCGTGATCTTCTCTCCGGCGTTGTATTGCAAGTTGTGGACCTCCAGCAGCGTTCCTCCTCCCCGCTGCAAGTTACCGAAGCTTTTTAGGGCTTCGGCGTGCCGTCCTAGCTATCGTGCCTCCCCCTAGGGTTTGGGCGAAGTCATCCTTATATAGACATCGCCTCGGACCACTGCAAAATTCGGAAAAAGCCCTAGTCGTGCAAATCCGTCGGGCTGCAACACAGCCGTGTGTTTCCACATGGTCAGGCCGTGTGCGGCCCTGGGGTGATGTTCTTTGCCCATTGGACATAGTCGTGTGAATCCACATGCCCTGGCCATGTCCCACTCTGCGTCTAGCTGCGAAAGTCCTTCTTTTGCTTCGAAAATGCATCTTTTTCACCAGAAAAGCTAACCTGCACACAAAAGTACAACGAGCAGACCTTCGAACCAGAAAATAGGCAATGCGTGCAAAAATAGAGTAACATATGCATGAAACTAACACAAAACGTAACAAGATGTGAGCAAAAACTACTCCTAAAATCCTATATGTTTTGCTCACATCATGTTCCCGAGCACCTCATTACTCCCGAGAAGCATGGCTCCCAAGCACCATAAATCCTTTCTTGAGTACGCGCATCCACCCGAGCAGCGCATGACACTTGGGGTTCTTGAGCACCTCTGCATGCTCGAGCATTTCGAGCACTGCGACACTCAGCTCCCAGTGCCTGAGAACTTCAAGTGCGTGGGTATCCTGAGCACCTCTGCATGCCCAAGCTTCTCGCATTCGCGTGCATCCCGAGCACTGTGCGTGCTCGAGCACCTCAGTGTGCTCGAACATCACAATGCAATGCGAGTGCTCGAGTAAGAATCCTGAGCGCCTACGCACTTCACCCGCAAGGAGGTCCTGAGCACCTTCGAATGTACTTCTCACTCGGGAGTGTTGCTCGACACTTGACACTATTCATCATCTTCTCTGTGAAGATAGCGACGTAGACGAGAATTGCGTTGCGCGATCACAGACTCTCCATCCGTTCTCAAGTTCTAACTCACAAAAACATTGAACGCAAACTCAATTTCTTATTCAACCTGGCTCTGATACAAATGAAGGGTATACATGATCTTAACACATATAAAATCTTTGTGGAAATTAAAATATACCTCAAATCTGTAGATGTCGTTCGTTCTGGAACTGCCGGATGTAATCTTCAATTTCTCACGCACAGTTGGGATGACAACCATGTAGAACAAACTGTCATCACATTATCACAATGTCGCAACCCTAAAATCTGATGATGATGATTGTTCCTTGTTTTTCTTAACAAGGACGAGAAACGAACAACTCTACAAGCACTTCACTACTTCTCACAAGTGTTCTCTGCTTCTCACCACGCAACCTCGCGACACCTCTATGCTTTCTGCCTCTTATAAGCAACTAACCCTAATACTTCTTCACAAAAAAAAAGCACTGTCATATTAGTGACCCCCTCCGACTGTCCCTATCGGTAGAGAAGGTAAATCAGGATCTTAATTGATAAGTACAAAGGAAGAGGGTCGATCGATGGCCTAGGATGATGAATTCTTTCGGAATTAATCCTTGTCCATTACGGATAAATCCCTTTGTACTTACCAACTGAGTTAGCCCTAGAGACTCTTAGGGGGCATTTGATAGGTGAAAATTTTTCATTTTCCATTTTCATTTTTTGAGAAAATGAGAAAACACATTTGGTTGGTGTTTTCCATCTCCGTTTTCCAGAAAATAAAGGAGCATTTTTTGAAAAATTAGAAAATAGACAAAAATCATTTTCTGTTTTCATTTTTATTTTCCAAAAAATAAAAGAGTATTTTCTAGAAAACTGAAAAATATAAAAAAAAATTATTTTCTATTTTCTAAAAAAAAGAAAATGAAAAATGAAAAATTCTCCACGAACCAAACACTCCCTAATTAATACTTCTTTACAATTGTACAAAAAATTGGAACCATCAATCTAACAGTCCCCTCGCCCCCGACCCTACAGGATTCGAGAGGGAGTAAATCGTGAGAGGGTGAAGCCCATGGACGCGATTGGTAAGGTAAATGATGACCATCTAAAATACTTCTTCACAATTCCGCAAAAGGTTGAAACCACCAATCTAGTAGCCCCTATCGGCCTGTCCCACGGTCATTGTGAGGGAGGTAAATCACAGAGGGCTTTTGACCTTGACGCGATTGATCAGGACAGAGGAGAGTCATTTGAGCCTAGGAAGGAACAGTTTTAGACCCTTCTCCAAAATCGACCCATGCTTATTTCGCAAGTACCGCCCTATTTCGACCAATGCATCATCTTCATGAGGAGAGAAGAAGATGATTTGATCCCATTATCTCAGGCCTAGGCCTAATGTGGACATACTTCTCTACCGGGAACTATAAATTAAATAATAATAAGAAGTCACCGCAACTAAACTAATACACCAATTTGTATATATATTAAGAAATTTTGATAATTATATTTGATTTTTACCGTTGTACAAGTTTGAATGGAAACTAAATTTCGACAATTTACTAAATTGTGTTTTCTAAGTTGGAAAATATCGAAAACACGTACATAAGTTTCAAAATGACCTAATCACATATCTCTTTCTGGATTTACCCTCCGCTCCTCTGTGTGCATGTCCTGTGCTCGTCCGAATCGAAATCCCGCTTCGAGTCGCATCATCGCAGAGTCCGAGCCACGTTACCACGAAGGAAATCACTACGAAAATCAAAATCGAAACGAAGAGGTGCATTTCTGACTGTGGCGAGGGCGACAACAAAGAAAATTCGAACGAACGAGGTGCATTTCCGATGCCGATTGTGTTTCCAACGGAGAGGACCACGGTGTGTCAGCTTTTGACCATTGACGACCGACAAACAGTGCGTCTTCTTCTTCAAAAGGTAACCCTAAAATCGCTATTTCTCTTAACCTTTTATCCTGTGATATTTTCTCCGATGAAACTCTTTCATCCAACATTTTCTATGGCAAAAATCTTTTCTTCGACATTTATTTCTCTGGCATTTTCTTCGGCATCAACAATTCCTGTAAATCTCTTCTTCTGGTATTTTTCATATTTTCTCGGACATTTTCTGTTCACTACCATTTTCAGTTAAGAAATTGTCTATATTCTACTAGAAATATCGTAACCCTTGTAATTCTCCTTCCTTTTCCGATAAAGCTCTTCTTCCGCAGACCACCTCTCCGACCAAATTCTCGTGCCTTTCTTTCTCCATGCAAATTTCATCCGGCTGGAAATTCACATCCTTCGGTAAATGATGAAGATGCAAGATTCTAACTTGCCATCATCTTCAAAGGTTAGATTGAATATTATTTATGTTGTGATTGTCATTTTAGTTAGTATAGTTTAGACATTTGAAAGTTAAAATGTTGTTTTGTTATCATGCAGGAAATGAAACAAATTGGATCATCTTCTGCAAGAGAGGTCCAATTATCTAGTTTGGGGCAAAAGTTACACTAGATGAGCAAGTTTGGACATTTTAAAGATTTTTTTTCACAAATTTCAACCAAGGGAAAAGGCAAGAGGCATATACATTTGCATGAAAAACACAACAAAGTATTAAGCACTTGTCCCTTTGTATCATTCCTTACCATACTAGAAATTCCACATCTCAAAGGATTATTGGTCAATATATTTAGAAATTGGGATTCCGAAGTAAAGACATTTAGATTCTCCAATGTGGTTGTATCCTTCACAACCAAAGATGTTGCGTTATTGCTTAGAATCCAAGATAGAGGCCTACATGTCCAAATAGATTCCAATGTTGCTTCTGGTGAATTATTTGAAAGGTTTTTTGTGAGTAAAGAACTCAATCGATTAAGATTGGAATACCTACTAAGGAAGTATTATCTCTGTGTGGAGTCTGATACAGATGTTTTATTGTTTTGTAAATTTTATGTTTTGTATTTTTTTTCTTCTATTTTATTTGCTTCTTCTACATATAAACTACCTTTAGGAATTATAGATATGGTAGATGATTTTGATAGTCTAGGAAGGTATAATTGGGTTGAGGCAATATATAACTATATGACATCTCAACTTCAAATATTTGGGGATATTTTTGCATTCAAAAACTTCTACCACTATCATCTCACTGCCTTATATGAAGGGATTTGCTGGTCTACTAGCTGTAAGTTTTGATTATCTACTTAATACATTAAAAATAATCAATAGTTTATAATTGTTTAATTATGACATAGGCTTGGTTTCTTGAGCATGTCCCTATTCAACTGCCAAGCAACATTGTGACACCGAGAATAAGTAAGTGGAGGTCTACTTATTTTCATATAAATAAAGTGAGGGTCAAATTAGAAGGAATCTTATCTTCCCAGGTAAACATATGTGTATTTCAACTAATACTCAATTCATGTTATATAGTTATAGGTTTTTTTAATTAATGATATATCTTTATTCATTTTGTAGATTATTATTGATATTATCCCTACCCTTGAAGAAGCACATTTACTTGGGATCCCCCTCCATATTGAATCTCAATCTAGGCCACAAAGGGTTGAGACATCAGCTGCACAATCAAATAGAGACTCTGCAGCTACATGATCACATTGCATTGAAAAGGATAAACAAATCCAAAACCTTACCCACCAGAATGAAACGCTTGTTTAATTAAATGAAGAATTAGTAGCCATTTTGGAAAGGGAAAGTTTTTATTATCCAACTACAACTAGCCACTATGCAGAAGAGCCTATTCCTGAGGATCCTATTCCTGAAGATCTTTCGGCCAAAGTAATGAGGAGAGGACGTGATAGAAGTCGTTATAACCTCAGATCCATTCCTAAAGATACACCAAAATGGCTAGAATGGTCCCAGGTAGGAAGAGGTCCAAGATAGAAAAAGATATTGAGAGGGGTAAGCTGGGGATAAAGTCTATGAAGCTAAAATTTAAAATAAAAGATATGCAAGAAGAACTTCCACCTATTTTAGTCTCTGACGAGATTGATGAAGAGGTTGATAAAAAAAGAGCAAGGGAAAAACAAATTAACACTATGAGATTGAACGCTATTAAAGTAAGTTTACATTTATACAATAATATTTAATGTTTACACATTTTTATTGCTTTCACAATTATTTTGTTAAATACATTGTGTTATATCTATTTGCAGTATTTGAAAGGAAATTTTAAAGCGACAAAAAAGAAAAAGCAAGATGAATACATGGCCTACCTCATATCAATGCTTCAAAATTGGACATTGCCTATTTCTGAGTTTGTATGGGAAGAAGGCTACTACTCATTGACAATACATGACTTCCTATCATGTGTTTTAGGCAACATCTTCACTGATGGAGAAATAATCGATGCTTATGTTTCATTACTCTTCAGGGAAGTGTTCTCATCTGGTAGACTATATAATAAGTCGATATATTGCTCAACCGGATTCATGATAAAAGTTTTTGCTTCCTTTAACTTTTTATAATATTTTTTTACATTATTACATAAATTTACAATTATATTTATAATCTTGCAGTCATCATATGAACATTTATGGGAAACAACTTTACGTCAAGTTATAAAAACAAATCCGGTTGATTGGGAAATAAGGTATATTTTTATACCTATAAATACCGATAGTTTACACTATCATTTAACGGTTATGGACGTCGACACAAAAACCTGAAGGTAGGAAACTTCGCTTCCCACTTCAACTCGGTCGCTTGTTCATGGCGATCCCTTCTATGTCCCCGGATAAAAAAATTTATCCTTGACAAGGAGGGATTACCCAAGCTATTGTTTCATCGTCGTGCTATTCGATTAGAGTGGTCACTTGAATAAACTTATTGTTCAAGCAACCAACCTCTATTCTACGAGTAGCTGCGGAATAGACAATGTACGGATCGTCGGTTTTTGCATTTGTATTCGGGGTCCAAGTAAATTTAACCACATGTCATTCATACAATATACAAAGAAACAAAAAGGAAAGCAAAATATGATTTATACCTCTTGTTTACCTCTAGGTCTTCTATCATATGTCCTATCTCCTTTTGGACGTCGTGTGGGCGACGATCTTCCAAAAGTCGAAGTCTCCTAGATCACCAATCTCGATTTCCTTGCTCGCTCCGAACAAGAGGAAATATAGAAACAAAATTCTTCTCCTTCCTTTAACCGACCATCAAGCTCCAAGCTTGATGCTTGCCGCCGGCCAAAGAGAGAAAAAAGGAGGAAGGGCGCCGGCCAAAAGCTTCAAGGGAAGACCCTAGCTCTGGCCAAGGATGAAGGGAAGAAGGTTGGACGCCAACAAAAATAAGGAGAGAAGAGGAGAGGATGGGCGCCGACCACCTAAGGAAGAAGAAGGAAATAATTTCCAAGTTTGTGGCCGCCCAAGCCTCTCAAGCCCCCTTACCGCCCAAAAACCCTAATCCTCTTCTTTCCTCTCCTCTCTTGCCGCCCACCATAAGCCTCCTTTTATAGAGTTAGGCTTAAGCCTTGTTTTAATCTCCACCGTCAGTTCTAGGGATTTAATCTTAACCGTCAGATCTAGAGATTTAATCTCAACCGTCGGATCTAGAGATTTAATCTCTACCGTCGGATCTAGAGTTTTATTTTTCATCATCGGATCTAGGCTCCATGAGGTTTTAATAGGCTACAATATGGACCATGAGGAGGAGTTGGATCTTGGCCACCCAATGGATCAAGCCCACATAAAGTCCGATCCATTAATGATAATCCATTCCACTAGAGGATTATCATTGATCTACCTCACCAACCCCCATAAGTTAATATGGGCTTCATATATTATTTGTACATTTTTCTCCCCGTGTTTAAGATCTCGAATGTCCGTCAATTAATTAATTTACTGACAATTAATTAATCAACATCTAACTCCATGAATAGTACCACTCAACTTTATCATCATGCCAGACCAAGTCCACCTGTAGGGTTTATATGATGAACCTTATGGGATCCTCAAGGGGACATCATCATCCTAATATATAGGACACGGTTTCCTCCTATAATCAATGGTACACCATATAAATAATATCATTTCCCAACTTACCGAGCCTATTGATTTACTCTATAAATATCGCCCATTGGTAAATCAAAGAAATGAATACTAAGTATATGTGCCCGTTATTAAATCGGGATTAAGAGCATGTACAATATAATATCTGAGGTCCGATTCGATTATGTAGTCAGCAATAAATCGAATCACCTCTATGTCGGTCCTGCTCAATACACACAAAGTGTACTAGTATAATTCTATGGTCAAGACAAACCAATACCAAATCACACTACAACCATACCAATGGTTTGTCCAAAGTCATCTCGGTTGTGAGCCTTTACTTATACTTTACAAGGAACCGATAACATGATCTCCCGTGTGACACTACACACCATGTTATCTACAATGTAATATATTAGACAATATGCATAACCATAAATATGCAAACAATGATCATGTGATTCTTATTTCAAAAATAAAGATTTTCATACAAAAGATAGACTTTTCAGTATACATCCCAACAATCTCCCACTTATACTAAAAGACTATGTTGTCCTCAAACTGCCATACATATGATCCCCATTCCCTCCACATGCCTATCAAAAGCTCTCGCCGAAAGGGCCTTAGTGAAAGGATTTGTCAGGTTATCCTCTGATGCAATCTTGGCCACAGCAACTTCTCCTCTCTTTACGATTTCTCGTATCAGGTGGTACTTGCGCTCTATGTGTTTACTTGCCTTATGGGCTCGTGGTTCCTTCGAGTTTGCAACTGCACCACTATTATCACAATAAATTGTGATAGTTCTAGGTAAACTAGGAATCATATCCAAGTCCATCAAGAAGTTCCTGAGCCACACAGCTTCTTTGACCGCCTCAGAGGCTGCCACATACTCAGCTTCCATGGTAAAGTTTGCCATGGTAAATGGCTTCCATGGTAAATGGCTCCACCTCCTAAAGTAAATACAAAACCTGAGGTAGACTTACTGTTATCCCTGTCTAATTGGAAGTCGGAATCTGTGTAACCCACAGGGAGTAATTGGTCTGCCTGGTAAACTAGCATATAATCCCTAGTCCTTCTCAGGTACTTCAATATATGTTTTACTGTAGTCCAATGTCCCTGTCCTGGATTACTCTGATATCTGCTCACCATGTCAACGGCAAAGCAGATATCCGGTCTCGTACATAGCATCGCATACATGAGGCTTCCTACTGCCGAAGCATAAGGAACCACCTTCATCTCCTCTATCTCCTCAGATATTCTAGGACACATCTCCTTAGATAAAGGAACTCCATGCCTGAAAGGTAGAAATCCTTTTTTGGAGTTTTGCATGCTAAAACGATCCATAATTGTGTTTATGTAAGAAGTTTGAGATAAGCACAACATCCTTTTCTTGCGATCTCTTATAACCTTGATCCCAAGGATGTGTCCCACTTCTCCCAAGTCCTTCATATCAAACTATTTGGATAACCATACTCTTATGTCCGATAACACCTTGACATTGTTGCCAATTAACAAAATGTCATCTACGTATAGTACAAGAAATACCACTACGTTTTCGTCACATCTCTTGTATACACAAGACTCATCCGGGCTTTGAATAAATCCATAAGACTGGATTACCTCATCAAAGCGGATGTTCCAAGACCTCGAAGCTTGCTTCAATCCATAAATGGACCAATTAAGCTTACACACAAGATGCTCTTTGCCCTTTGCAATGAATCTCTCTGGTTGTTTTATATAAATATTTTCCTCAAGACTTCCATTAAGGAAAGTTGTCTTGACATCCATCTGTCATACCTCATAATCCATATGAGCAGCAATATATAAGAGAATTCGGATAGACTTAAGCATGACTACCGACGAAAAGGTCTCCTCATAATCGATACCCTCTTTCTGAGTATACCCCTTCGCAACAAGCCTCGCTATTGAAGGTCTCAACCTTCCTGTCTATTCCTCTCTTTCTTTTGTAGATCCACTTGCATCTAATGGTTTTTACACCATCGGGTGGTTCTACTATCTCCCAGACCTGATTTGATTCCATAGATTCAATCTCGACATTCATTGCACTTTGCCAAGATACTGTATCTTTATCTTGGATTGTCTCGACATATGTCCAGGGATCAGGTTCATGTTCGTCAGGGACCAAATCAGAAGATTCTCCCAAGAACAAGAATCTATCAGGCTGTCTAACAACCCTCCCACTACGATGAGGTATCACCTGTGTATCCTTTGTGACACGCAGTGCAATGACATGGTATATCCTCTTGTACCGATGGTACTGAAGTAGTGACTTCCCCTTTCAATTCCTCCAGAATAATCTTACTCATAGGCTTGTGGTTCATCACATAGTCTTCCTCTAGAAATTTGGCGTTCATGCTAATGATCACCTTCTGATCTCTAGGACTATAAAACAAACCACCTTTCGTTCCTATAGGATAGTCAATGAACATGTACACTTCTGTATGAGGTTCCAACTTACCAGTATCTGCCTTCAGCACATGTGCTGGACTCCCCCAAATCCGAATATGTCTTAGACTAGGCTTTCGCCCAGTCCATAATTCTGTGGGAGTATAAGACACTGATTTAGATGGTACCAAGTTCAGAATATACACTGTCGTATCTAGAGCATATCCCTAGAATGAATCTAGCAACTCAGAATAACTCATCATCGATCTAACCATCTCCATAAGTGTAAAATACCGAAAAAAAAATATAAAATAAAATAATATTTGTTAATTAGGAAAATACCCTATGGAATTTCTTTGGTATTTTTAGGGAAAAATTTAATAGGCTTTGGAAAAGCCTGCTTGGATTAACTGCTTATAGGATCTAAAAAAAAAAATCCTACCCATTATCCCCACAAACCCGACCCTCATCCCTTCTACCATTTTCTCTTCTACGGTTTCCTCTTTACTTCCGTTTCGCGATATCTCTCCTTCCCATTTGCGCCGACCGATCTGATTCCTTTCCTTTCGTTTTTGCGAACCCTTTCCCCCATTTTTCCCGTGCGCGAGCTTCATCGCCAACGTCTTCTTCTTCTCCCGAACTCACGAGCGCTGCTCGATTTTCCTTCCGATCCGAGCCAGTGTCGCGGCCATTGCAGATTGTAGCGACCCGACCTACCATGGCCAGCAAGCACCGGCTTGTCTGTTGCGCACGCCGCCACTCGCCGCGACCTCGAGAGATCTGATGCCCCTCTTCCACCGCGGGATTTTCTGATCTTTGCCGCCGGATTGACAGCGCCGATCGCTGCGATTTCCCTGCCTCTTCTTTTTTCGATCGTAAGTTTTTCGATCGGCCATTTACCCTCGTTGTCCGCCGCAAGCATCGACTGCAGTCGGCAGATCTATTTTTTTTTCCATGAGCCCCGGATGTTGTTGCCGATCTCTTCTCCTCCCTCGGTTGCCATGTTTTTTCTCCTTCCTCTGGCACAACTGCAGCTCTGTGGTCTGCTCACGACGTTGTTGATTTGCAACCAGCATAGATTCTAGTCAGTTCTACCTTCATGTGATGCCGGTGTCCATCACGAGCAAGTGTGTGCTAATCCAGATGAGGGGTCATTACGAGGTGGATGAAGGCTACCAATTGTAGTTCAAGGCCAAGGTAAGGGAGTTGCTGGAGCGTGAACAGTTGCAACAATTGCAACGAGTGAGATTCGTCGCTATAGTCGCCCATGCACTTACAGAGTGTGTGGTGAAGTGTATCTTGGATGGTTGATGGATTTCTCTTTTGAGAAAATAATTCCCATCTCTGATAAGGATGGTGGGTTTTCCGGAGTTGCCGTGTTTAAGGAAGAGTCGCTACAGAAAGCACATCATTCGGGATGGGCTATATACCTTAGTGGTACTCAGATGTACCGAGAGTGGAAACGTTTATACTGGTGGAATGGTATAAAGAGAGTTATAGCAGATTTTGCTGCTCGATGTTTAGTATGCTAGTAAGTGAAGGCTGAACATCAGAAACTCGCTGGATTGCTCTAGAAAATTCCGATTCCGGAATGAAAGTGGGGGCATATCACTATTGATTATGTTACGGGATTGCCTAGAACCCGTAAATGACATGATACGATTTGGGTGATCGTAGATCGATTAACCAAATCCGTCCATTTCCTTCCTATTCGTGGGTCGCATTTCGCTGGATCGTCTCGACGAGTCAGATCGCCAAGAGACTATCAAATTGCATGGCGTGCCTTTGGGAATTATATATGATAGAGACCCGTGATTCACCTTGTGATTTTGATAGGGTCGGCATCAGACCATGGGGGCAGAGTTTCGATTCAGTGTCGTGTTTCATCCGCGGAAGGAAGAACAGTCTGAGTGTATCATTTAGACGTTGGAGGATCTATTCAGATCTTGTGTCATGGATTATGGAGGTGTAGCTTATTGGTTGGCTTTACCTCCGACACTTGCGGGTGTACACAACATATTTCATGTTTCTATGCTAAGGAAATACGCGTCGCAGTCTGACCATGTTCCGAAAGAGGTTCTGATTCTACCTCCGTCTAATGCGACTTACGAGGAGATTTAAGATTCTCGGTCGCAACAAGTGCCGGGCCAGAACAAAACCATCCGACTCATAAAGGTTGGATGACAGCATAATATTGATGAGAAGGGTACTTGGGAGCTAGAAGACACTATCCGAGCTCGATAGTCTCATCTGTTCATTTGAGGAAGGTATGTGGTCCTTTCGGAAACTTGCTTGAAGTAATGTTGCATGTTAGTACGAAATTTGGAGACCAAATTTTTATAAGTGGGGGAGAATGTAAAATACCGGAAAAAAAATATAAAATAAAATAATGTTTGTTAATTAGGAAAATAACCTATGGAATTTCTTTGGTATTTTTAGGGAAAAATTTAATAGGCTTTGGAAAAGCCTGCTTGGATTAACTGCTTATAGGATCTAAAAAAAAAAAATCCTACCCATTATCCCCACAAACCCGACCCTCATCCCTTCTATCGTTTTCTCTTCTACGGTTTCCTCTTTACTTCCGTTTCGCGATATCTCTCCTTCCCATTTGTGCCGACCGATCCGATTCCTTTCCTTTCGTTTTTTGCGAACCCTTCCCCCATTTTTCCCGTGCGCGAGCTTCATCGGCAACGTCTTCTTCTTCTCCCGAACACACGAGCGCTGCTCGATTTTCCTTCCGATCCAGCAGCAGGTGTCGCCGGCCATTGCAGTTGTAGCAGCCAGCCGACCATGGCCAGGCAAGCACCGTTGCCCTTGTGCAGCGCACGCCGCCGCCGCCACTCGCCGCGACCTCGAGAGATCTGATGCCCCTCTTCCACCGCGGGATTTTCTGATCTTTGCCGCCGGATTGACAGCGCCGATCGCTGCGATTTCCCTGCCTCTTCTTTTTCCGATCGTAAGTTTTCCGATCGGCCATTTACCTCGCTTGTCAGAAGCATCGATCGCAATGCAGATCTATTTTTTTTTCCATGAGCTCCGGATGTTGTTGCTGATCTCTTCTCCTCCCTCGGTTGCCACGTTTTTTCTCCTTCCTCCGGCACAACTGCAGCTCTGTGGTCTGCTCACGACGTTGTTGATTTGCAACCAGCATAGATTCTAGTCAGTGCTACCTTCATGTGATGCCGGTGTCCATCACGAGCAAGTGTGTGCTGATCCAGATGAGGGGTCATTGCGAGGTGGATGAAGGCTACCAATTGTAGTTCAAGGCCAGGGTAAGGGATTCAATGTGATTATTAGGATTTTGTTGGTATGACCGATTGTGGTTGATCTAGGATTTTGCTGCCAACTTCAAATGGTGGAGTTTCTGGATTGTGCCGGAAAGGAGAGAAATCAAGACCGATTGGGCAGATTTCATACAGTAGGTTGGATTATGAACCGGTGGTTAATTGAAGCAATGAGAGGTAAACTTTGATCTAGTAATGATATAGTTGGAGAATAATCATATTTGTTTGTGATCATTAATATAGTGGTGTTAATTGTAGATTTACATATCGTATTTTTGGGCAGTTGAGTAGATCTGATGAGGATCAAGAAGTGGTGGTTGATTGCAACGATTGTAAGGTAAGCTTTGATTTGATATTGTTATGAAGTAGGATGTGCCACCTTTATAGTTGATGCTAGAGTTGACTCATGAATGATACGGTGAATGTAATCTGATTAAGGTTGGAGAATGTTGAATTAGTTGGATATAATGATCGATGTAGGATTCGATTTAATCATTCGATGTAAAATAGAACTTAGTTATGTTCTATGTGTTCTTTTGCAGGACCTTGATTGGTGATAGAGGTTTGCACGCGTGGATAGCTAGCATGAGCTATTTAGCAGGTGGGTAATTTCCTACCTGGTCCGGTAGATGTAAATGCATTCAGATTTAGTCATAAATATGAGCATGTTAGGTGTTTATATTATCTTGACCATGTTCTTATTATCTTATGCTTGAACTTATCGTTGGCTATTAACTCCATTGCTGCTATCATGTTTATTTTATCATGATTAGGAGTTATATATATAGGTGATGTAAGTAACTTAGAATTCGTTTAAGTTAAGTGCAAGTAGTAAAGTCCAAATGACAACCCGATTGTAAATTGGGAAAAAAGGTCATCCATGGGTAGATAAGGTCTTGAACCTACGGTTAATTCTAGTACCCCTAGGTTGCATGTTTACCACTGACTATGTATTGTATAAATGGTCAAGTGAATGATACTTAATGTGTCGCTACGGACCTGTGGTCCTAGCTTGATAATCGGTTTGAGTACGACTCTCTACAGGATAGAGAGTGCGTCGATCAGTTAGGTACAACTCTCTACAGGATAGAGAGTGCGTCTATCAGTTGAGTACGACTCTCTATAGGATAGAGAGTGCGTCGATTAGATTGGTATGACTCTCTACAGGATAGAGAGTATTATGATCAGTTGTGTACGACTCTCTGCAGGATAGAGAGTGCGTAGATCTGGTTAGTATGATTCTCTATAGAATAGAGAGTCTATGGTGGATGTCTGTATGTTAGACATTGCATTCATGCATTTGCATGCACGCTGGCGACGAGGTCTCCCTTGTGTCGTAGAGTGTCGCCACTAAATATCTCGCCTCCATGGTTACTCAGGAGGAGTAACCGCCGAGGGCAGAGTAGTCGCACCCACCACTATAGACGGTGGTAGTTGGATTTGGCGCGGTCGTAGTCCTCGCGTCACATGGCACTCGACCACTCATGGGTAGTGACCATCTGATGGGCCAACAGCAGGACCCCATCGTAGCTTGCCTCTTACGCTTATACGCTACTCGATCATATCGCCACTCGCCACCGAGAGTAGTGGTTGTGCCGAGTTGGGGACAGCTTGTCATGCTCGAGCCACCGAGGCCACACCGGGTCGTGGTAGCTTTAGGGTGAGCCGATACGACCATGCATAATCAGACTGACTTATGGCATTTTTGCATATTGCCATATATATACATATATGCATGTATATATATATATATATAGATGATTGTGATTAGTATACATATATAGATGCAGTCTATATATATATGCTTATTGTGATGTTACATTTGCTTGTATTATGTTTGCTGCATTTGGGTGTACATCATATTCATGCATGTTTCTTGCATTAGTTATACGATTGTGTCGGATATTGGTATGGGTTGGACAGACCATTAGATACCTTAACCTGTAGCTAGAGTATATTGTGAGTTGATTTATTCTTCCTGTTATATATATATGTTGGATATATGTTCAGGTTGGATCCGAGTAGCGTAGCAGACTTCAGGTATGTCTGCATTTTTCGTTGTTCATTTGGTTAGACGGTATATGCTTGTATTTGTATACTATGCTGATATACCTGTTGTACATCTAGATATGTCGTTGAAATACATGTGATATTACATATATACATGTTTTCTATTACCTGCTGAGTTTTACTCACCACCCCCGCGGACCCTGGGTTTTTCTGTCACCCAGGTAACAGGTAGCTGACTTCGTGATGGACTTGGAGCACCGCTGGCTGGCATCGTCTCATCTCAACTCCGAGAGTCCGAGTTTTTGAGTCTTCGTATGTTTTGGTTATGTATTCTGAGTTTATCGTGGTGTTGTGTGTTATGTGATGTATGCGCATGTTGGTGTCGGTTTTGACGAGGCTTCTTTATGTTCTGGTGTTAGTCATACCGGTATGCACTCTGTGGGATTGTATTGTTGTCGTGTTGTTTCCGCTGTGTTTTCGTTATGTTGTTATATTGTTATATATATATGTTGTTATTGTTGTGGCCTACGGGCCTTGTATTAACCCGAAATGTTGCCACGTACAGGGGAGGTGTCGTCCGTTTGATTTTCGGTTCGGCATGCTCTCGGGGCGTGACAACTTTCGGATGAACTCCAAGGCTTGCTGATGCATAGGCAAGTGGAGTAGGCGATCGAAATGATTGCAGAAATAGTTTCAATATCGAAGATCCCATACCGAGTGATAATTTGACCAGTATAAGTGTTATTAAACACTATGAGAATTGGAAGAATATAAGTTGTGATTATCTATCCCAGTATTTCTCCTTAAGAAGATCCGGAACTCTTTGATAAAAGAGGGATAAACCTTTGAAATTATGCATCGATTATCGATGATGAATACAGTAGTTGTTTTAAATGAATATCCTTCATTGTGGATAAATGATCTATTTAGATCAGTTAAAGACACCTGTGTATACTCTAGGATTGGTTTACGACTGGAGTGTTGATATTGTAGTGACATGGTGTCATACAATTATCATAGTCGTTGTGATGATTGATATATCATCAACTTAGAGTAAGCAGGATACAGGTGTATGGAGGACGACAATTTCATACTTAGTATGAATTCTATGAGTTGTGATTAAGTTGTTAGACTAATTAACAATTTAGTCGTCACGGGATTTGAGAATCGTGTATCCTGAACAGATAGGATCCTTTTGTAGTTACTGGAGTTGCGTAACTTGGCCACTGTTGATTGTGGTAGTTGGAGTTGCGCACTCGACCACCGTAGATGGTGGTTTTCCTTGTATGTTTTGGTTAATTTCGTAGATGTGGATAGAATGCTTGTCATTACTATACCACAGACTTGTTTGACAAAGGTGATGATAGAAATCATTTAGTCGGAAGCTGGTGAAACCAGTTTACAGGACCTCAGTGGCAGTTAACTTTTACGCCAGTATTAGTTAATCCTTCCGAAGTGGATTAAAAGGATGTTATACGCAGATGCGTCGTTTCAGGGATCGGAGCGATTCCGATGCAGTTGAATGAAACGTATCTTTTACTTACGACAGTTAAGAAACTATGAAATGGGCTATCATATACATGACGTGACTTTAGTAGTTATTATCTGAACTTATAATTGTATGGAGCAGAAGTGCTCATTGAATTTAACAAGCTATTAGGTAGCTCTGAGCGGAGCTGAGCAGATTGCAACAATTGCAACGAGTGAGATTCGTCGCTATAGTTGCCCATACACTTACAGAGTGTGTGGTGAAGTGTATCTTGGATGGTTGATGGATTTCTCTTTTGAGAAAATAATTCCCATCTCTGATAAGGATGGTGGGTTTTCCGGAGTTGCCGTGTTTAAGGAAGAGTCGCTACAGAAAACACATCATTCGGGATGGGCTATATACCTTGGTGGTACTCAGATGTACCGAGAGTGGAAACGTTTATACTGGTGGAATGGTATAAAGAGAGTTATAGCAGATTTTGCTGCTCGATGTTTAGTATGCTAGTAAGTGAAGGCTGAACATCAGAAACTCGCTGGATTGCTCTAGAAAATTCCGATTCCGGAATGAAAGTGGGGGCATATCACTATTGATTACGTTACGGGATTGCCTAGAACCCGTAAATGACATGATACAATTTGGGTGATCATAGATCGATTAACCAAATCCGTCCATTTCCTTCCTATTCGTGGGTCGTACTCGTTGGATCGTCTGATGGAGTTGTACTGCCGAGAGACTATCAAATTGCATGGCGTGCCTTTGGGTATTATATCTGATAGAGACCCATGATTCACCTTGCGATTTTGATAGGGTCAACATCAGACCATGGGCGCAGAGTTTCGATTCAGTGTCGTGTTTCATCCGCGGAAGGAAGAACAGTCTGAGTGTATCATTTAGACGTTGGAGGATCTATTCAGATCTTGTGTCATGGATTATGGAGGTGTAGCTTATTGGTTGGCTTTACCTCCGACACTTGCAGGTGTACACAACGTATTTCATGTTTCTATGCTAAGGAAATACGCGCCGCGGTCTGACCATGTTCCGAAAGAGGTTCTGATTCTACCTCCGTCTAATGCGACTTACGAGGAGATTTCGGTGCGTATTCCTGGTCGCAACAAGCGTCAATTGCAGAACAAAACCATCCGACTCATAAAGGTTGGATGACAGCATAATATTGATGAGGAGGGTACTTGGGAGCTGGAAGACACTATCCGAGCTCGATAGTCTCATCTGTTCACTTGAGGAAGGTATGTGGTCCTTTCGGAAACTTGCTTGAAATAATGTTGCATGTTAGTACGAAATTTGGAGACCAAATTTTTATAAGTGGGGGAGAATGTAAAATACCGGAAAAAAAATATAAAATAAAATAATGTTTGTTAATTAGGAAAATATCCTATGGAATTTCTTTGGTATTTTTAGGGAAAAATTTAATAGGCTTTGGAAAAGCCTGCTTGGATTAACTGCTTATAGGATCTAAAAAAAAAAAAAATCCTACCCATTATCCCCACAAACCCGACCCTCATCCCTTCTATCGTTTTCTCTTCTACGGTTTCCTTTTTACTTCCGTTTCGCGATATCTCTCCTTCCCATTTGTGCCGACCGATCCGATTCCTTTCCTTTCATTTTTTGCGAACCCTTCCCCCATTTTTCCCGTGCGCGAGCTTCATCGCCAACGTCTTCTTCTTCTCCCGAACTCACGAGCACTACTCGATTTTCCGACCCGGTAGGCCATGGCGAGCGGCAACCGTCGCCCTTATGCGGCGCCTGCGCCGCGCCGCCGCCACTCGCCGCGACCTCGAGAGATCTGATGCCCCTCTTCCACCGCGGGATTTTCTGATCTTTGTCGCCGGATTGACAGCGCCGATCGCTGCAATTTCCCTGCCTCTTCTTTTTCCGATCGTAAGTTTTCCGATCGGCCATTTACCCTCGTTGTCCGCCGCAAGCATCGACTGCAGTCGGCAGATCTATTTTTTTTCCATGAGCCCCGGATGTTGTTGTTGATCTCTTCTCCTCCCTCGGTTGCCACGTTTTTTCTCCTTCCTCCGGCACAACTGCAGCTCTGTGGTCTGCTCACGACGTTGTTGATTTGCAACCAGCATAGATTCTAGTCAGTGCTACCTTCATGTGATGCCGGTGTCCATCACGAGCAAGTGTGTGTTGATCCAAATGAGGGGTCATTGCGAGGTGGATGAAGGCTACCAATTGTAGTTCAAGGCCAGGGTAAGGGATTTGTAGCTGTGATTATTAGGATTTTGTTGGTATGACCGATTGTGGTTGATCTAGGATTTTGCTGCCAACTTCAAATGGTGGAGTTTCTGGATTGTGCCGGAAAGGAGAGAAATCAAGACCGATTGGGCAGATTTCATACAGTAGGTTGGATTATGAACCAGTGGTTAATTGAAGCAATGAGAGGTAAACTTTGATCTAGTAATGATATAGTTGGAGAATAATCATATTTGTTTGTGATCATTAATATAGTGGTGTTAATTGTAGATTTACATATCGTATTTTTGGGCAGTTGAGTAGATCTGATGAGGATCAAGAAGTGGTGGTTGATTGCAACGATTGTAAGGTAAGCTTTGATTTGATATTGTTATGAAGTAGGATGTGCCACCTTTATAGTTGATGCTAGAGTTGACTCATGAATGATACGGTGAATGTAATCTGATTAAGGTTGGAGAATGTTGAATTAGTTGGATATAATAATCGATGTAGGATTCGATTTAATCATTCGATGTAAAATAGAACTTAGTTATGTTCTATGTGTTCTTTTGCAGGGCCTTTATTGGTGATAGAGGTTTGCACGCGTGGATAGCTAGCATGAGCTATTTAGCAGGTGGGTAATTTCCTACCTGGTCCGGTAGATGTAAATGCATTCAGATTTAGTCATAAATATGAGCATGTTAGGTGTTCATATTATCTTGACCATGTTCTTATTATCTTATGCTTGAACTTATCGTTGGCTATTAACTCCATTGATGCTATCATGTTTATTTTATCATGATTAGGAGTTATATATATAGGTGATGTAAGTAACTTAGAATTCGTTTAAGTTAAGTGCAAGTAGTAAAGTCCAAATGACAACCCGATTGTAAATTGGGCAAAAAGGTCATCCATGGGTAGATAAGGTCTTGAACCTACGGTTAATTCTAGTACCCCTAGGTTGCATGTTTACCACTGACTATGTATTGTATAAATGGTCAAGTGAATGATACTTAATGTGTCGCTACGGACCTGTGGTCCTAGCTTGATAATCGGTTTGAGTACGACTCTCTACAGGATAGAGAGTGCGTCGATCAGTTAGGTACAACTCTCTACAGGATAGAGAGTGCGTCTATCAGTTGAGTACGACTCTCTATAGGATAGAGAGTGCGTCGATTAGATTGGTATGACTCTCTACAGGATAGAGAGTATTATGATCAGTTGTGTACGACTCTCTGTAGGATAGAGAGTGCGTAGATCTGGTTAGTATGATTCTCTATAGAATAGAGAGTCTATGGTGGATGTCTGTATGTGAGACATTGCATTCATGCATTTGCATGCACGCTGGCAACGAGGTCTCCCTTGTGGTTGAGAGTGTCGCCAGTCATCCTGCCTCCACGGTTACTCATAGGAGGAGTAACCGGTGTGAGGGCAGAGCATTGTGGTGTCACACTCTACCACTATAGACGGTGGTAGTTGGATTTGCGTGTCGTAGTCCTGCGTGTGTGGCACTCGACCACTCATGGGTAGTGACTGTCGGAGTGGCCAACAGCAGGGACCCCCATCGTGTAGCTTGCTCTTTACGCTTATATGCTACTCGATCATACTGCCCACTCGGCCACTCGAGAGTAGTGGTTAGTGTTGAGTTGGGACAGTTGTCATGCTCGAGCCACCGAGGCCACACTGGGGTCGTGGTAGCTTTAGGGTGAGCCGACATGACCATGCATGCTGCATTGCCGACTTATAGCATTTTTACATATTGCCATATATATACATATATGCATGTATATATATATATAGATGATTGTGATTAGTATACATATATAGATGCAGTCTATATATATATGCTTATTGTGATGTTACATTTGCTTGTATTATGTTTGTTGCATTTGGGTGTACATCATATTCATGCATGTTTCTTGCATTGGTTATACGATTGTGTCGGATACTGGTATGGGTTGGATAGACCATTAGATACCTTGACCTGTAGCTAGAGTATATTGTGAGTTGATTTATTCTTCCTGATATATATATATGTTGGATATATGTTCAGGTTGTATCAGAGTAGCGTAGCAGACTTCAGGTATGTCTGCATTTTTCGTTGTTCATTTGGTTAGACGGTATATGCTTGTATTTGTATACTATGCTGATATACCTGTTGTACATCTAGATATGTCATTGAAATACATGTGATATTACATATATACATGTTTTCTATTACCTGCTGAGTTTTACTCACCACCCCGCGACTCGGGTTTTTCACTGTGCAGGTGTAGCAATGACGTGATGGACTTGGAGCACCACTGGCTGGCATCGTCTCATCTCAACTCCGAGAGTTCGAGTTTTTGAGTCTTTGTATGTTTTGGTTATGTATTCTGAGTTTATCATGGTGTTGTGTGTTATGTGATGTACGCACATGTTGGTGCGGGTTTTGACGAGGCTTCTTTATATTCTGGTATTAGTCATACCGGTATGCACTCTGTGGGATTGTATTGTTGTCGTGTTGTTTCCGCTGTGTTTTCGTTATGTTGTTATGTTGTTATATATATATGTTGTTATTGTTGTGGCCTACGGGCCTTGTATTAACCCGAAATGTTGCCCCGTACAGGGGAGGTGTCGTCCGTTTGATTTTCGGTTCGGCATGCTCTCGGGGCGTGACAATAAGAGTCCTATTCCTTCGCTCTGCTACACTATTCTGCTGGGATGTGCCAGGTGCAGACAATTGGGATTGAATCTCAGCCTCTGATAAGTAATTCCTAAACTCTCCCAAGAGGTACTCACCACCACGATCTTATCGTAGTGTTTTGATACTTTTATCTTGACGTTTCTCCACATTAGCCTTAAATTCTTTAAACTTGTCAAAGCATTCAGACTTGCGGCACATCAAGTAAATGTATCCATATCTTGAATAATCGTCTATAAAAGAGACGAAATATTTAAAATCACCTCTTGCCTGGATAGACATAGGACCACACAAATCAGAATGAACCAATTCCAACACATCTTTGGCTCTATACCCCTTGACCTTGAAAGACCTCTTGGTCATTTTACCTTCCAAGCAAGATTCACAGGTTGGGAAATCTTCCACCACTAATGAACCCAGAGGTCCATCAGCTATCAACCTTTGAATTATGCTCAGATTAATATGACCAAGTCTTAGATGTCAAAGATATGTTTGGTTCATCTTCGAAGGTTCTTTTCTCTTATTGGAATTAGAAGATGAGTTATTAACTTCTATTTGCATCGTGAGAGCTTTTGGTTCGAGTCTATACAAATTTCCTATCATGCACCAGAACAAACAATCTTCCTATTCCTTTTTATAACAACTCTATCATTAAAAGAAATAGAATATTCATCCATAAACAATTTAGAAGCTGAAATTAAATTCTTTCTAAATAAAGGTATATAAAGGCAATTTTTAAGAACCAAAATTTTATTCCTCTCAAAAGACAAATAAACATCTCCCACTGCAACAACCGCCACCTTTGTGGCATCGCCCAAGTATACGGTAATCTCCCCTTCAGCCAGTCGTCTGGTTTCCTAGAACCCCTGCAAAGTATTGCAGACATGATCAGTGACTCCTGTATCTACACACCAGGTGCCGGTAGATAACACAGCTAAACATGTTTCAACGACTAGACCAAAAGATATACCTTTGTTCTGCTTGCGGTTGGGGCAGTTCTTCTTCCAGTGTCCAGTCTGCTTGCAAGTGAAGCACTTGCCTTTCGGTTTCTTCACTCCTCCCTGAGTTCCTCCCACTGCCTTTGCCCCAGCTTGTTTCTTCTTCTTCTTGCCTTTCAGCTTAGAAGTAGAAACCTTTTGGGCAACCATGGCTTGCGCCTGAGCAATCTAACGAAAAAGCCCTTCTATCACCTGGAGTTCTGTCAGAAGCTCCGCCAACGAATACAATCGCTTGTTCATGTTGTAGTTCAGGTGAAACTGCTCGAAACTCCTAGGTAGAGACTAGAGAATGATATCGACCTGGGTTTCCCCATCGATCTCAGCTCCGAGGACTTCCAGCTCATTCAAATGAGTCATCATCTTGAGAACATGATCCTCACAGGTGTTCCCTCGATCATGGTGGTCGTCATCAAGTTCCTCATGGCTTCCTGCCTAGCAGCCCGATTCTGATGTCCGAAAAGCTCTTTGAGATTGAGCATCATGTCATAAGCAGTGGGCATGGCTTGATGCTGATGTTGCAGTACATTTGACATAGATGTCAAAATATAACATCATGCCATCTCATCGGCCTTAATCCACTTCTTATAACTCTCCTTCTCCTTTTCCCCAGAATCATCCGCAGGCTTAGGAGGACACTCTTTGAGGAGTACATATTTGAATTCCTCTGCAGTCAAGACAATGTCAAGATTCCTCTTCTAATCAACATAGTTGGGTCCAATAAGTTTATTTTCTTTCAGTGTCACAGCAAGTGGGTTGAAAGTCATTTTGAAAAAAACTAAGAATCACATAGATCAAAACATTAGATTTCAAAAAATTATTGATTCCTTAAACAATAAAATTTTAAAATCAACCAACACCTCAAAACACCGAGAATATCGTATGCCACGATAGTGTGGACGTATACGAATTCTACATTTGTAAGAGAAGGTTTTACCCATTAATTTTATTATCTTGTCAACCTAACTTTTTGACAAATAAAATTAATAGTTGGTTCCTCTTCGGCCCTACAAATAAAAGCAGTGACTCTGATGGGGAGGATACTTATATTTGTATCTAAGTATTCACCATTACTCGGTACCAAGGTAATTATCTCGGGTTATGTGCCTTCCAATGGGGAAGTACACACGCTCCTTAATAATTTCCTATAACCATATTCGACCTTGTGATCTGCAAACAAACTCATCCGATGTGGAGGAAGGCACTTAGAGCCGACGCGCAAGTTTGTTTACATCACATGTCAAATCGTAATGGAGGCCGTGGGAATTTATAAAAAATATCCCTCTCCCACTTAGTAATTTAAAATTGAGAAATTTTCCTAGCCTACGACATGCATATCAAACAAGAAGCAATAAATATGAAAAAAAATATTTTCCAACTATTATGGCTTTTGTCTCCAATATGTCTCCCGTTGTATTGCCATCTCATCTGCTCCTCCCTACGCCATGTACAAGCCATCCGGAGATCCGAGCCGAAAAAAACTATTTTAATTTACATCCATCGATTCTATACTCCACGAAGAAGTGTACATGAAATCTAGATCGAAAGTAAACTAAAATAAAAAGAGTGGCTAAACAATGTTGTATCTAATTACAAAAATTAAATACTAGCCTCATCAACCCCGAGGATTCAAATAATATACAATTACACACATACAATCACATACACACATATGGCTATAATAGTTGGATCCTATGCCTGCAACCAAAAAGTTAACCTATGCACATCCTACTATTATCCGACACATATAATATATGAAAAGTGCATAAAAGTAACCGAATCCTAAACACACAAAATCGGAAACCGTGGCTCTGATACCACTTGAAGGTAGGAAACTTTGCTTCCCACTTCAACTCGGTCGCTTGTTCATGGCGATCCCTTCTATGTCCCCGGATAAAAAAATTTATCCTTGACAAGGAGGGATTACCCAAGCTACCGTTTCATCATCGTGTTATTCGATTAGAGTGGTTGCTTGAACAAACTTGTTGTTCAAGCAACCAACCTCTATTCTACGAGTAGCCGCGGAATAGACGATGTACGAATCGCCGGTTTTTGCATTTGTATTCGGGGTCCAAGTAAATTTAATCACATGTCATTCATACAATATACAAAGAAACAAAAAGGAAAGCAAAACAAGATGTATACCTCTTGTTTACCTCTAGGTCTTCTATCGTATGTCCTATCTCTTTTTGGACGTCGTGTGGGCGACGATCTTACAAAAGTCGAATCCTCCTAGATCACCAATCTCCCTTTCCTTGCTCGCTCCGAACAAGAGGAAATATAGAAACGAAACTCTTCTCCTTCCTTTAACCGACCATCAAGCTCCAAGATTGATGCTTGCCGCCGGCCAAAGAAAGAAATAAGGAGGAAGGACGACGACCAAAATCTTCAAGGGAAGACCGGCCAAGGATGAAGGGAAGAAGGTTGGAAGCCGGCAAAAACAAGGAGAGAAGAGGAGAGGATGGGCGCCGGCCACCTAAGGAAGAAGAAGGAAATACTTTCCAAGTTTGTGGCCGCCCAAGCCTCTTAAGCCCCCCTTGCCGCCCAAAAACCCTAATCCTCTTCTTTCCTCTCCTCTCTTACCGCCCACCTTAAGCCTCCTTTTATAGAGTTAGGCTTAAGCCTTGTTTTAATCTCCACCGTCAGTTCTAGGGATTTAATCTCAACCGTCGAATCTAGAGATTTAATCTCAACCGTCGGATCTAGAGATTTAATCTCTACCGTCGGATTTAGAGTTTTATTTTCCATCATTGGATCTAGGCTCCATGAGGTTTTAATAGGCTACAATAGGGACCATGAGGAGGAGTTGGATCTTGGCCACTCAATGGATCAAGCCCACATAAAGTCCGATCTATTAATGATAATCCATTCCACTAGAGGATTACCATTGATCTACCTCACCAACCCCCATAAGTTAATATGGGCTCCGTATATTATTTGTACATTTTTCTCTCCGTGTTTAAGATCTCGAATGTCCGTCGATTAATTAATTTATTGATAATTAATTAATCAACATCTAACTCCATGAGTAGTACCACTCAATCTTATCATCATGCCGGACCAAGTCCACCTGCAGGGTTTACATGATGAACCTTATAAGCTCCTCAAGGGGACATCATCATCCTAATATATAGGACACGATTTCCTCCTATAATCAACGACACACCATATAAATAATATCATTTCCCAACTTACCGAGCCTATCGATTTACTTTATAAATCTCGCCCATTGGTAAATCAAAGAAATGAATACTAAGTATATGTGTCCGTTATTATATCGAGATTAAGAGCATGTACAATATAATGTTGGTGCAGCAGGCACCTAAGTCGAACCTGAGTTTTGATTATAGCAAATGATACAAAGTTAAGCTCATGTCGTTATCTCACGAGCTGAATCAAGTGTGCAGAAGATTGCTATAGCTGGAGCTGAAGGCTAGCGACACCCGGAGGAAGCCACGGTGGTCGGGCGACACTCGAGTGATTTCGGAGGGAGCCGATGGAATCGAGTGGAAGGCCGGAAGCAAAAGCAACACGTAAGTATCGAGGTAAGCTCGTGTGTGTGAGCGTAAGTGAGGTCGTATCCTCTTTACGGGGATGATCTTAAGCGTAGATCCGACCCAAGACATCTCATAAGTGGTCTAGGTCGAGATCGGACGGTCGAAGACCGTCGGAAGTATATTTTTGTTGAGCTAACTTTGACTTGCAGCAAGCATCGATCATTGCCGACGCTTGGAGGACTCGACGCCGTGTATCGATCGAGCCGAAGGTCATCAATCGATCGTGTCGCCATCACCGATCGTGATGGTCAATGATCAGATTCGAGGAGTCAAGGCTTATCACTCCACCTCAAAGCGGTTTGGTGTCCATTTGTGATTGGTTGAAGACCCACTCGAAAAGGGGCTCAAAGGCTATAAAAGGAGGGCCAAACCTAGGGTTTTAACAACAATTCTAAGCCTCCAAAAAGTCTCCGTTACGCTGCAACTCTCCGACAACGAAGTCCTTCCATTTCGACGTCTAGGTTTAACTCTTATTATTCTTGTACGTCGGTATTAGTTTTTCTTATCATTTACATTTCCGGAGCTTTTATCGTATACGAGGAGAGGGGGAGTGTCCCTCTACCTCAAGTTTTTGTGGTTCCTTCTTGTATCGATTAACTCCTACCTCTAACGAGGAGGAGTTCCTTTAGTGCTTTTGCCCTCCGTACGTGGTCAAGGACCACTAGGGCCTTGGAGTAGTAGCCTTCGGCTACGAACCAAGTAAAACCCTTGTGTCGATTGTCTCTTTTATTTTATATTTACATTTCCGCTGCAATTAATTTATTATCTCTCGAGTTTTAACGAACGAAAGAAAAGGAAAAGGTTTTTCGCTATTCACCCCCCCCCCTCTAGCGAATCGCATCGATCCAACATATAATATCTGAGGTCCGATTCAATTATGTAGTCAGCAATAAATCGAATCACCTCTATGTCGATCCTTCTCAATACACACAAAGTGTACTAGTGTAATTCTATGGTCAAGACAAACCAATACAAAATCACACTACAATCATACCAATGGTTTATCCAAAGCCATCTAGGTTGTGAGCCTTTACTTATACTTTACAAGGAACCGATAACATGATCTCCCGTGTGACACTACACACCATGTTATCTACAATGTAATGTATTAGACAATATGCATAACTATAAATATGCAAACAATGATCATGTGATTCTTATTTCAAAAATAAAGATGTTCATACAAAAGATAGACTTTTCAGTATACATCCCAACAAAACCTTCTACCATTTTAATTCATTGTCCTACAACTCCAAATATGATGCAACTTTCACATTGTTGGTTAGTATTATTCATTTAAAAATTGCATTCCAGAATTATGACACATGATTATCTATTTTTATGAATGTTATTTATCCATCCAATGATTCCAGGCATCTACATTGAAAAGCTTTCCTGATGATAAACTTAAAAAAAAATGCACGATGGATTATAAGATTACCAACCTTTAGATGAATGGACCTCTGTTAAAGTAGATTGTCCCCAACAAATACTATCGTAAGTAAATTTACTACATTATAAATAAATTTCAACGGTGTCATTGTGATTATTTTAATGACTATTTTATTTTTGTGAAATTACAAGAATGACTACGGCTTCTTCATCATGCAATATATAAGACATCAAATGTTGAATATTAAGATGGAATTCAGACAAAAATACATTCATAGATTTAGAGTAGAAGTTGCAATATCAATTCTTAAGGACAAGCCATTTTCAAAATGTAAATTTGAATGATTCAGTAATCTTGTTGTTACATAAGTGTTGTCATTAGTTAAGTGCTACCTTTGTAATTATAAAGGATGAATATTGTGGTTAAAATAATGTGTATGCATACGTTGTTGTAAATGGGCACATGTTATGGTATAAAATTATCATGAGTCGGAATGATGCCGAGCTGGCTAGTGTAGGTCCATCAGCCGATTTTGGTCGAAACCGGCTGATGGGCATATTCAATTCAAAAAAATTGAAGTTTTATATCGGAATGAGTGATTGAGTTTTAGGAACTCATTGGTGTCTTCGTCCAGCAGGTATCGTCGTCGTATCATTCAAAATGTTCTTTCAAGCACACTTCACACATCGGACACGAGTGGCAAAAATCACTGCTCTCGACACAACGTATTACAATGATTTTCGAGGTCACGAACATATTATTGAGTGCTAGTGGAGCACATAGGTCTTTGGAGAATGTGGTTCCGTGCTCTCTAGGTCCATCAGTCAGTTTCGGCCAAAATCGACTGATAGGCATATTCAATTCAAAAAAAATAAAGTTTTATATCGGAATGAGTAATTGAGTTTTAGAAACTCATTGGTGTCATCATCCAGCGGGTATCATCGTCGTAGCATTCAAAATGTTCTTTCGAGCACACTTCACATGTCGAGCATGAGTGGCAAAAATCGCTGCTCTCGACACAGTGTATCACAATGATTTCCGAGGTCATGAACATATTATTGAGTGTTAGCGGAGCACATAGGTCATCGGAGAATATGGTTTCATGCTCTCTAGGTCCATCATCCAGTTTCGGCTGAAACCGGCTGATGAGCATATTCAATTCAAAAAAATCAAAGTTTTATATCAGAATGAGTGATTGAGTCCCAGGAACTCATTGGTGTCTTCGTCCAGCGGGTATCGACATCGTAACATTCAAAATATTCTTTCGAGCACACTTCACACGTCGGGCACGAGTGGCAAAAATCACTGCTCTCGACACGGTGTATCACAATGATTTTCAAGGTCACGAATGTATTATTGAGTGCTAGCGGAGCACATAGGTTTTCGGAGAATGTGGTTCCATGCTCTTAAGGTCCATCAATCGGTTTCGGCCCAAATCGGCTGATGGACATATTCAATTCAAAAAAATCAAAGTTTTATATCAGAATGAGTAATTGAGTTTTAGGAACTCATTGGTGTCTTCGTCCAGCGGGTATCATCGTCGTAGCATTCAAAATGTTCTTTCGAGCACACTATACACGTCGGGCACGAGTGGCAAAAATCGCTGCTCTCGACATGGTGTATCACAATGATTTTCAAGGTAACGAACGTATTATTAAGTGCCAGCGGAGCACATAGGTCCTCGGAGAATATGGTTCCGTGCTCTCTAGGTCCATCAGCCGATTTCGGTAGAAACCGACTAATGGGCATATTCAATTCAAAAAAATCGAAGTTTTATATTGGAATGAGTGATTGGTGTCTTTGTCCAGCGGGTACCAACGTCGTAGCATTCAAAATGTTCTTTCGAGCACACTTCACATGTCGGGCACGAGTGACAAAAATCATTGCTCGCGATACGGTGTATCGTAATGATTTTCGAGGTCATAAACGTATTATTGAGTGCTAGCGGGGCACATAGGACTTCGAAGAATGTGGTTCTGTGCTCTGTAGGTCCATCAACCGATTTTGGGCGAAACCGGCTGATGGACATATTCAATTCAAAAAAATCGAAGTTTTATATTGGAATGAGTGATTGAGTTTTAGGAACCCATTGGTGTCTTGGTCCAGCGAGTTTAGAGACTTGAATGCAACGAATTTATGACTTAAAATACCTAGGAAAATGAAATATCAGAGTATCAGTCGAGGCACTTCAGTAATTGCCTCGATTGATAACAACACCAAACGAACAAAATCGAGGAGGCTTCGACTGACACCTCGACTGATAGCTATTGCAGGCAAACAGAATCGAGGCGCACTTGACTGGCGCCTCGACTGACACCTAATGATTTTATCCGCTAACGAACAGAATCAAGTCTGCCTCGACTGGTCATTCTAATGGAAGCATAGACCGATTCTACCTCGACTGGGCATTTCTGATGGAGGCACAAAATCAAGTCCGCCTTGACCAGTGCCTCGACTGAATCATCAGTTGAGGCGTTCTACTTATCACATCGACTGTTGGACATGGAACTATCCGGCGGCCATTTTCATCCTCAGCCGACCAACCTCCGGCCAAATCGCGCCCGACTGTGGCATGCGGCCACTGTCGGCCGCGATTTGGGCAGAGGTCGGCCGACCGAGGATGAAAACGGTCGCCGAATAGTTCCAAGCTCCCGTCAAAAATTTTTCATATAGGAAAAATATTGATTTACTGAGAGAATATTTAAAATATATTATTTTTTATATATTTAAAATATTAAAAAAATTGCCCGCCTAGGCGGCGAGTAACCGCCCGCCTACCGCCTAGCACTTTTTAGAACATTGCTCCTGATACGGTGTATCGCAATGATTTTCGAGGTCATGAACGTATTATTGAGTGCTAGCGGAGCACATAGATCTTTGGAGAATGTGGTTCCATGCTCTCAAGGTACATCAGTCGGTTTCAGTCGAAATCGGATGATGGACATATTCAATTCAAAAAAATCAAAGTTTTATATTGGAATGAGTGATTGAGTTTTAGGAACTCATTGGTGTCTTCGTCCAGTGGGTATTGTCGTCGTAGCATTCAAAATGTTCTTTCGAGCACACTTCACACGTCGGGCACGAGTGGCAAAAATTGCTGCTCCCGACACGGTGTATCGCAATGATTTTCGAGGTCACGAACATATTATTGAGTGCTAGCGGAGCACATAGTTCTTCGGAGAATGTGGTTCCGTGCTCTCTAAGTTCATTAGCTAGTTTCGGCTGAAACCGGCTGATGGGCATATTCAATTCAAAAAAATCGAAGTTTTATATTGGAATGAGTGATTGAGTTTTAGGAACTCATTGGTGTCTTCGTCTAGCGGGTATCGTCGTCGTAGCATTCAAAATGTTCTTTTAAGCACACTTCACACGTCGGGCACGAGTGATAACAATCGTTGCTCCTGACACGGTGTATCGTAATGATTTTTGAGGTCATTAATGTATTATTGAGTGCTAGCGGAGCACATAGGTCTTTGGAGAATGTGGTTTCGTGCTCTCTAGATCCATCAGTCGGTTTCGGTCAAAACCTATTGATGGGCATATTCAATTCAAAAAAATTGAAGTTTTATATCGTAATGAGTGATTGAGTTTTAGGAACTCATTAGTGTCTTCGTCCAGCGGGTATCGTCGTCGTAGCATTCAAAATGTTCTTTCGAGCACACTTCACACGTCGGGCATGAGTGGCAAAAATCGCTTCTCCCGACACAGTGTATCGTAATGATTTCCGAGGTCATGAACGTATTATTGAGTGCTAGCGGAGCACATAGGTCCTCGGAGAATATGATTTCGTGCTCTCTAGGTCCATCAGTCGATTTCGGTCGAAATCGGCTGATGGGCATATTCAATTTAAAAAAATTCAAAGTTTTATATCGGAATGAGTGATTGAGTCCCAAGAACTCATTGGTGTCTTCGTCCAGTGGGTATCGACATCGTAGCATTCAAAATGTTCTTTCGAGCATACTTCACATGTCGGATACGAGTGGAAAAAATCGCTGCTCCCGACACGGTGTATCACAATGATTTCCGAGGTCACGAATGTATTATTGAGTGCTAGCAGAGCACATAGGTCTTCGGAGAATGTGATTTCGTGCTCTCTAGGTACATCAGTCGGTTTCGGTCGAAACCGACTGATGTGCATATTCAATTCAAAAAAATTGAAGTTTTATATCGGAATGAGTGATTGAGTTTTAGGAACTCATTGGTGTCTTCGTTCAGCGGGTATCGTCGTTTTAGCATTCAAAATGTTCTTTTGAGCACACTTCACACATCGGGTATGAGTGTTAAAAATTGATGCTTCCGACACAATGTATCGCAATGATTTTCGAGGTCACAAATGTATTATTGAGTGCTAGCAGAGCACATAGGTCTTCAGAGAATGTGGCTCCGTGCTCTCTAGGTCCATCAGTCGGTTTTGGCCGAAACCAACTAATGGGCATATTCAATTAAAAAAAAATCAAAGTTTTATATCGTAATAAGTGATTGAGTTTTAGGAACTCATTGGTGTCTTCGTCCAGCGGGTATCGTTGTCGTAACATTCAAAATGTTCTTTCGAGCACACTTCACACGTCGGGTATGAGTGGCAAAAATCGCTGCTCCCGACATGGTGTATCACAATGATTTCCGAGGTCACGAACGTATTATTGAGTGCTAGCGGAGCATATAGGTCCTCGGAGAATATGGTTCGTGTTCTAGGTCTCGAAACCGACTGATGGGCATATTCAATTCAAAAAAATCAAATTTTTATATCGGAATGAGTGATTAAGTCCTAGTAACTCATTGGTGTCTTCGTCCAGTGGGTATCGATGTCATAGCATTCAAAATGTTCTTTCGAATACACTTCACACATCGGGCACGAGTGGCAAAAATATAAAGAACATATCGACACAAATTAGTTTATAGATATATATTAAAGAACATATGACACAATGATGTTTATCCCAATATTTTTCTGGTGGGTCAAATACATACAAAAATTCATTACTACCAAAATTAACAAACTAATATATGTTTTAACTTAGTAGAGCCATTTTACAGGATCTTTTATTGTGACCCAATTGTTTGCATCTACTACACTTATTTTTAACCTTTCCCGTGTGCTTCAACTCGATCCTCGCCTTCTTTCTTCTTCCAGGTTGCACAAGGCTACAAGGCGGTAAAACAATATAATCACGTTCAACCATTGGCAAATATTGTTTGCTTCTACAAGGATAATTTTGATCCATGTAAGTATTTTTCCAAGTTTCAAATAAGAAATAATGCTCACAATAATGATATGAGTCCATATTCCTATAAGAATACACTGCAATAGCATGTGAGCAAGGGAATCTTGAAATTTGAAAATCATCGCAATCACATTTATGACTTTCCATGACAACTATATAGGAGGATCCTAAACTTTGTACCTCCATTTCTGTTTTGCTATGTGGAAATATTGCATAAGATCCAGTTCTTTGTTTCCTAGTGTCAATTTCCTTCATACCAAATGGTGTCCATACTCCAGTAAAATTAGACACTTTCTCCCTACAATTATAAAACTAGTGTGCAACCTTCCTGCGTGTATTGTTTATTAGTTTTATAATTGGGAGTTCTCGAGTGTCATTGAATAATGCATTCAAGCTTTCAGAACAATTTGTTGTCAGCATTGAGTACCTTCTACTAGGGAAATGTGCATTGACCCATTTGTTAGGTTATATATTTTGCAACCATCAATAAGCATCTGCATATCTCTCTGACATAGTCTGTATTATTTGATCATATTGTATAATTGTATTTGCTTTTGCTACTGCCCAAAACAATCCTAGTGCAGGTCTGTCATGTGTATCTATAACCATATTACAAGACATGTGATAATAACAAAATCCATGGTGAGCAGTAGGATACACTTTAGTCATTGCAGATAATATTCCACGATATCTATTAGATATAATTGTCATACTTGATGGATCAACTGCAAGAAATATCTTTAGATGGTTTAAAAACCACTCCCAAGCTAGGCCACACTCTACCTCAGCAATTGCAAAGGCAACTGGAAGTAGATTTCCATTGTCATCTATTGACATGACCATCAATAAAACACCAGGATACTTACCTCTTAAGTGTGTTGTATCAATTCCAATTAGTTTCCGAATATATGTTCTAAAAACTCTTCCACATGCACCAAATGCCCAAAAACATCGTTGGAAATTACGATAACCATTTGATTTCAATGCAACATATGTTTCTGGGTCTCTATATTTTAGCTCTCGTAAAAACATAGGGAGATCACTATAATCCTTATCAAAATCACCTACCACCTTATTTAGAGCTTTTTGATGTGCATAATAGGTCTTTCTATATGATATATGCACTTCATATTATGATTGCATCTCTCTTTGTATGTTTATAGGTCTATACTTATCTGATGATACTAACTGATTTTCAATCCGAGAAGCTATAAAAGAAGATGTGCATGCAGGATGATCAATCATATTCAAGGAAAGACCGCATTGGTGATGTTGTAAATATTTTGTAACCGTGAACTCAATATCTCCCCTTGCAATTATCGTCCATGTGCAATTTTCTCCCTGACAAATTGCTTTAACTCTAGTTTTTCTTATGTCCTTAATCTTGTATCTAAATTGTCTTTTCATAGCATACTCAACAAGTGCGGCTTTAAAATGTTTTTGCGTTGTGTAAACTTACAATAAATATATAGTTGAATTAAATTAATATTGAGAAAGTTAAAAATGCATTACCTAACCAACAAAAAATTCACTATGGTCAACTGGTTCAAGTATTTGCAATGGAACAAGTGAGTTCATTATATATGGATCTTCAGATATTGAAAAGTCCTCTTCAAGATCGCTATATTCGTTAGTATTTACTGGCTCACTTAACAAATATTGTATATCATTTGCTAAGTAATCATCCTCAGATACATCCCTTTTAATTTTGACTTCCATTCTATTATCAATAAATTCTTGTTTAGACCACGTATCCTCAAATAAACCTTGCAAACCTATAGTAGTATGACTTGGGTCTTCCTCAATATTAAGCGGCACTTGTTCATTCAAATTGAATCTGTAATTGGTGGTCTCTTCGATATTCTCTACACCATTAGAGGAAATTGAAGACATCATATTGGTAGTACTCATATTTATATTTGGATTATCACATAAGTATCGATGCCGGTTCTCTATTTCTGAATCAATAGATTCCATCATAACTGATAGCATGTTATCACAAAATTCATCATCACTGCATTGATACATTCAGCAATTAATAATATTGTGAGAAAAATTTTGTTAAGTTTGTGAATATTTACAAATCACTTTATATGGGGGGAGGATATTGATATCTCATAAATATGTGTATCTTTCTAGCATTTTAGCCTTTATTATTATAATAACAAACAACTTCTAAATCATAACCGCACTTTATATTACTATTTAAATTGTTAATACAGGTAACAAATTTAAAAATACCTAAATAATAATAGAAACTACGAAAGTCCAACTACAAAACGACTTAAAACAATTTGTCATATTAATCTATAGATAAGAAAAATACATTTACATTCACAATTTGGAATAAGTAAACATACATGTTGAGCTGATTAGAACTTAAAGCTTCGTCTTCAATAAAATTTTAGATATCGGCAAGCTGTGAATGGAAAAATTAAAAATAGATTGATCCCACCTCGGAACAGTACTTTATATTTTAATATTGGGTTTTGAAATTATAAAGTCGCTAAAGCTTCGTGTATAGGGAGGAGCTGTCAAAGGGCTGGTGTAGACCGTTGGAAACAAAGAAACGAAAGGTTAGGAGATTTAGAGCGATTTTAGGATTACCGATATAAAGAAGAAGGTGCACCGTTCGTATTTTCTCCTTCACCGTAGATAGCGGTCGGAAAATGACGCGGAGCTAGCGGAGTGGTGCACACCGACGGAACACAATCGACAAATGCACCTTCGCCCTTCGCCCTTCGCCATTTTACGAAGATGTGCCTCAGACGAAGCAGGGATTTTCTTTGCGGTAACGTGGCTCGGACTCTGCGATGACACGACTCGGAAAAGAATTTCGATTCGGATGAGCATGGGGCATGCACGCGGAGGAGCGGAGAATAAATTTGAAAAGAGATACGTAATTAAATCATATTGAAACTTATATATGTATTTTCGATATTTTTTAACTTAGAGAACGCGATTCAATAAATTGCTGCTAAATTTTTATCCAGTACGGTAAACCGAAGCAAACTTTCAATTTGCTGCTTTGGTTCAACCATCGCGTTGACCACACGACCGATGCCCCCTCGTTGACTATTCCTTCCTCACCGCGACAGTGCGACACGAACGGTCGTTCAGGCACCCACCTCGTCCCTGTTCGGGTGGGACCCACGCCGACCAGGCGTTATTTACTACTACTTCTCCTCCGACGGTACAACCTGAGGGCTGGAGCCTAACAACTCCGTTCCTTCCCCTTGAAGCTCTCGATCCCTCCCCCGTCCTCGACTAAGACTGCTAGTCCCTTTCGCTCTTCGTCCTCGGATCGAGTCGGCAACTAGGAGGAGGAGGGGGCGGCAAGGACGAGAGATCTACCGGAATAAGGGGGGAGGCTGCAGCCTGCAGGCCGGCGATTGATTCTTCCGCCTTACCAACCATCGCCCATGGGGGCGAGCGACGCCCTAAGGGAGCGGGTGGCCTTTCTCCGCGACTCTCTCCACGAGAGCCGCACCAACACTGACCGGATGGTCTCCATCCTCGGCTCCTTCGACCACCGCCTCTCCGCGCTCGAAGCCGCTATGCGCCCCACCCAGGTACTCTTCCTTGTCCTCCTTGTCCGTGGATTGGATCGCGCTGGTGTTGGTTGAGTCGTGGATGGGGACCTTTGTGTCATCGCTGTTTCCGGATGGGGTTTTGTGAGAGCTCACTTTGCCTGCTGTCGGCTGTGGTGCAGGTGCGCACCTATGCTATTCGTATGGCGCACGGGAACATCGACAATACCCTCAAGTCAGCCGACGTTATGCTGGGATACTTCGAACGCATGCGAGAGGTTGCCCCTGCTTTCTTCATCCAATTTTTGTTTTAGAAATGCATGTCCTGTTTTCTCGATCAACTTCGAGTTTTCCACTTTTAAAATCTTCTTCTTCTTTCTCGTTATGAATGTGGTGTGGGACTGGTTGGCAATACGTTCATTGCTCAAGTCCATTGTTTTTGACTTGGGAAGTGGTTATTCGTTTCTTTGATTATTCCGTGGGCAAACCGGATAAAGATTTTGCCTTCTAAAAGAAAGTTGAAAATCTTCTGTGAAAATGTGATTACATTAGTTTGCGCTTGTACATTTTCTGATCATTCATGTTAAATGTGGTGCTTTTCTCAATGAGTAGGCAGAACTCAAATTGTCAAGGGGACCACGCAATGATCTCGAAAGTTATCTCACAGCAATCGAACAGCTTAGAGGCATCTCGCAGTTTTTTAGCTCAAATAAAAGCTTAAGGAACAGTGATGGTGTGGTTAACCAAGCAAACAATACCCTTTTGAAGGCTATAACAAGACTTGAGGATGAATTTCATTCGCTCCTAACTACTCATAGGTTTGTTTCCACATCCTAACTGAACATAGGCTTGTTTTCACACATCATAGGTTCACTTTGTTTTAGTTTTTTTGGATGGATATTGAGTTAATTACAGTTTATTCAAATCTATCTCATTTTTCATTTCCCATGTGTGTTTTGTCAGTGCATTTTATATGTTGTTTGATAATTATTCTTTCTATTTCCTATTTATGATTTAATATGATTGAATTAGTTGATCTATAAATACTCAAAAGAGAAGTCTGCATGCATCTTTAACGAAGCATGTAAATGTAGATAACTATACCCCTTGCACAAGAAAAGAAACTAGTTTGATGGTCTGGAAGTCATTTGGTAACAATAAAGCAACCTAATTTATCCTAGAATCTGGGTGCAATATGATGAGGGTTTCATTTCCTCTCTCCGCCTTGATTTTCCAGCAGCAACTATTAGTATTTGTTGTAATCCTTTTATGGTCCTAAGCAACACAGATGAGACTCACATTTTGCTTACTATGCCATTGTTTGTGCAATGAGGTGTTACAAACTCACAATGTAATGTCGTGGATTTTTAAGATTTGTTGCATATGGGCCATGCTTCTGCACAAGGCAACTTCCATGTCCCATCTTTGAGATAACCTTGGCATAAAACATAGTTTTTCTGCATCCCAACAGAACAGACTTTGGCATTAAAACTCTACTATCATATGTAAGTTTTGTTGACAACAGAAGTTAGCATTGTCTTAGGTGGCAATCTTTCCAATTGCAACATCTACTAAGTAGATGATGCAGATTAAGGATAATGCAGATTAGGAATAAGATTCAAAATTTTGAATTGCAATTTAGTTTTTTGATAATTAGTTTATTTTGGTTTGTTATCTTTAACTTAATAGTCAATTAATGTGATACTTGGGTTTTTCAATTTGCTTTTTGTTTTTTAGTTTTCAATTTTCATAGAATTAAATCTACAAAAGTATCGCAGTCTCTCATGTAATATTCAACTTTTGATTCATAATATCCCAATTTGTCTTCACACCATGTGAGACTCTCTTTTTTATGAGGTGTGTTTCGCTTTGTTACATCAGTTGCTATTAGAGTTGAACTTAGTTTGATTTCGATATGACCTCTTTCCTCGTCTTGCATTCTACTCTTGAGAAAACTTGAAGTGACCATTTGGGTGTTGTTCCCACTCACACATGCAAAGGTGCTTCAGGTACAAGTTTCCTCACGCTATTGTTCTACTTCCTTCTTCTCCCTTGCGGAAATCTCACCATGCAAAATCAGCTCTGGGGCAATTTCTAAGTGCATCCTGGACCTCCAACTCCATTGGAGGAAGGCCGTGTCTCCTACATTGATTTCTCCTTCTACCACTCTCTCTCTAATTTTGCAATCGCATCCATCAAATTTGTGCCCGACCATCACCGTCCTTTTTTGGCAACTGACCTTGCCCTTGGCTCCACTTCTTACTCTCTTCCTCATTAGTTGTTGCCTGTGTTACTTTCCTCCTAATGTTGCCCATACATTATTGGTTCCTGTGCTTGCCACTTTGTGATCGTGAACTAAGATCAACCTTCCACCCTTCGACTTGATCTAGGACAGGTTTAGGTGATTTATAGGATAGTTCAACTAGTTCATTAAGTTACAATTTATGCTAATTTCTATAGACTTTTTTTCTTGGGATTGTCTCAAAGTTCTACTTATGACTGTAGAAGATTTGGATTGTTTGAGGATTATGTGCTGCAAACTTTGCAGTGGAGACTCACAACATGTAGCTACCTCATTCTCTTATTGGAAATACTTTTTATTTTAATTTAATTGGTTTAGTTAATTACGATGTTTATCATTTTCTCATATATCATCAATTCTTGCTCATTTTGTAAAAGACTATTATTCTTGTTTGCTTAGTTTTTTTTTTTTTTTTTTACTAATTTCTTTAATTCACTAACCTATTTAGTTTTACAGTCTTCATTACTCGTCGAACTTCCACATTGGTTAAGACAAGAAATCTCACTATTGGATAGGTAGATGTTAGGTGAGTTACTAGGAGACAAACTTAGGATCCTTTGATCAATGACAGAAAATGGATTAATGAATATGTTGCAAATGTAATTTGACAAAGTTGATCCTGAGCTGATAGATCATGCAACTTCTTAACATAATACGTATCATGCTCATTATTCTACGCACATATTATGATCATTATTGTAGTGGGGAAGATGCCACTTTTCTATCAGTTATACTTGACTTGGGCCTAGGCATGAGTTTAACACTATTCGATTGGTCAAGCTTGAAGCTCCTAGCTTCGATGGTTAGCTAGATCCAAACATATTCCTCAATTAGATTCCTAAGCTAGAAGAGTAGTTCACGTGGTACACTATGACCTAAATTGAGAAGTGTGATTTGCAAAAATCAATGTCATAGGTTTTGCAAAAAAATATTGACAAAATGTTCGTAACTATTATGCCACAATAGTGGCTAAGCTCATCACAAATTAGTTATAAATAAAACAAAAATTGATGGATAAGCATGTTCTAACAGATGAATTTCAAACAATTGTCTCTGTGTAATTGAATTACCAAAGTAAGTTTTATGTATTGGATCAATTTAAAGCAACTGCCTCAAACATAACTGAACACTAAAGTAAGTTTAAGAAATTGCATGTGTTGCAATCCTAAACTTGAGTCTATGGAAACCCTTATCCACTTTCTGAACAAGGACAACAGTCAAACCTTTATCTCACTAAATGGATTAACTATATGAATTCTCCTACATCATTGAGCTCAATTATTTAAATGAATTTTATCTTGTTTTATGATTACGAACGAAGTTTTTTTTGGTATTCCTCTTCCTCTGTTAATGTGTGTATTTGTCTTGATTTCACATCCATTTATTGGACACCTAAGTACATGTCTATACTATTTTAAACTTGTCTCTCAGAGTTCTCTCTCAACAGGCGTAACCTTGATTTTATCACAAATATTTTTTTTATTATCTTGTCCATCCTCATATGACTGAATGTCTACCTTAACATCTTCATCTTTATGACTTTCATCTTTTGCTCGTCTACTCGCTTCAGCATAACATTCAACTTCATATAATATATTAGGTCTAATCGCCATTTTATAAGATTTCTTTTTTAGATTTAAAGGTTTCTTACAATAACAAAGAGTATTCAACGCCATCCTTCATTTCAACCATATTATTTGTATCCCATGTAAAATATTTCTATTAACCTTTCTAATTTTTTGGTAAAAATAATCCTAAATACTTAAGTTTTTAGTTATAAATAACTCATTATCTTCTAGCTTAACAATTGTCTTACTATATCTAATTTTATTAAATTTAAATTTCATATATTCTATATTTATTCTATTAAAGTTAAAATATTTTAATTCTGGTGTTTTCTGCTAAGATTAGAGCTTTGTATTTACTTCTTCACTTGTCTTAAAATAATATCATTTACGAACAACATACACCGTGGTAAGGTGTCTAGTGAATTTTTTCATTACTAGTATGAAAAAATCTGGACTTTAGAGCCTATTTTTGATGTAACAATATTTTTATAGGAAACACTTTAGGCAATCCACTAGGAGTTCTCACTCTTGCCGTTACGTTCTCATACATTTTCTTTGTTTCGATATATGCTACATTAACACCTTTCTTATTTAAAAGTGTCAAGTTTTTTCTAGGCCAATGAATATCATGTGTAAATTTTTAGATGTATAGCTTCTATTGTCGATCTATCAACTATGAATCCAAATTGATTTTGAGTCATATTCGTCTCCTTTCTTATTTTTTTTTAATCACTCTTTTTAAAATTTCATGATATGACTCATTAGTTTAGTGCCCACGTAATTTAGAAAATTTTATACTCCTCCTTTAATTTTATACAAGAGGACTAGAGCACACAAGACATTTTCTTTGTTTTTGATATGAGATTGAATAACTTCATAAGCCATTCAATAGACAAAAAAATGCAATAACAAGTTGCTTTCCTAGATCTTAACTAAGGGATTACCTTAAAAAGGTTGTGGAGAATTGAATAATTCTTAATCTTTAACTTCTTGACTATGAAGCTCCTCGAATAACACACCTCTTTAATGGGTGTTACCGCAATCATAAAAACCAACTAACTTGACTTGAAATGGAATTACCATCCAACAAACAAAAGCTAACACACAAGCCCTAAGAGATCTAAGAACTTTGATTTTGGTATAGAAAATTATAACTTAAGAATGTGACATACTTTCTAATCTCAGGGAATAATGAAGAGGTCGAATACTTAGTAGAGCATCAAGAGCAGACGGAGGTGAGGGAGAGATTGTGGGAATGATTTGTCGAAAATACATAAACACCTTTTATACCTTAGTGAAGTGTGGAAATAAGTCCTACAAAATCACTATTGATAGTAGTAGCCGCACGAATGCACCTTCCACATAGGTCTTCTCAAGTATTTAGGTCACACTCAAATCACACCAAGTTTGTACACGGTGGCATGGATAAACTTAAATGTAACAGTAATAGTGGTGTTTGGTTTATGTTGAGATGAACCCATATATTATATTGTGCGATAGTTTTCCCATTAGTGTTGTTTACTCCATACTAGACTAACCTTACCTTTACGATTTCTCTGTTACTTATTTCTAGAGAGAAAACACTTATTTCATCATGCTCAATGAATAAAATATTTGGTGGTACTTAGTTCTCAATTATATTGTGTTGGGAGTATAGGAATACAATCAAAGTCCTACATTGATAAAACATGGAAAAAATTATGTGCTTATAAGATAAAAAGATATCTCCATTAATATGAGACCTTTTGGATAAAGCTCAAAAATAAAAATATGAAGGCTTATGCCCAAAGTGGACAATATCATACCATTGTGGAGATATGTGAATCTTATAGGCAGTAACAATTGGTATCAGAGTCATGGTCCATGTTAAACCATGAACCTTGAACGAAGGAAGTGGAGCTCCCATGTCCGGATCAAGAGAACCAGACACCAGACAGGAAGTCCAATTGTGTCGATAGGATCGAACAACTGGCAGGAAGTCCATTTGAGCTAGAAGGGCTGGACAACTGACAGGAAGTTCAGCTGGGTCAGGAGGACCAGATAGTTGGCAGGAAGTCCTGATAGGTTGAGGATCAGACGTCAAGTAGAGGAAGTTCTTCGAGGATAGATAGACTTGGGAGGGGGGCTCAATGTGGTTCTTCGTTTGAGAGGGGGATTGTCGGGAGTATGAGGAATACAATCAAAGTTCCACATTGATAAGACATGAAAAAGATCATGTGCTTATAAGATAAAAAGATATCTCCATTGGTATGAGGCCTTTTGGGTAAAGTCCAAAAACAAAAATATGAGGACTTAGGTCCAAAGTGTACAATATCATACCATTGCGGAGATATGTGAATCTTACAAGCACTAACAAATTGAACCAAAACTCAAGCTTGAATCCAAGCTAACCTAATCTTTAAGTTAACTATTTCCCTTTCGCACGTGGAACCAATTTGGGAAAGGGGGGAAAGATTCATGAGTTATAGTAGCCTTAATGGCCTAGGACCTCATGGTCGACATTAGTGCCTCACTAAAAGGCTATCCTCTTAAGATTAAGATCTTAGACAAGTTGTGCAAAATTCTTAAAAGAGTTATAGGATGAACTTCGACCTATGTGCACAATCCAACATGGTATAGATTTGATCTGTAGTCAATGTTACCTAATCTCTCACATTATCACATGAACCCTTAGAGCGTCTTGGGACATATCAGAATAGATAGGCAACTTGAAGACTTCTACAAAAAAAATTTCATTAGGGATAGTATAAGTTTTTATATACCCTTGCTTGGTTGATGTCTAAAGAAATAACTCTTAAAGAACATCCGTTGATAGTTGTGCCATCTATAATATCACTTTTTAAGTATATGTTTCACATAATTTGACTTGATTACATGCTTGATTTGATGGCAAGTGCTTGACACCTCTATAAAACCTACGTAGTGGGTATCTTAGGCGGTGTTTGGTTTAAGGGTTTGGGAATGAGGGAATGAATGATTCCTAATTATAGTATTTGGTTAATGAGTTTGGGAATTGAGCGAATGAAATCATTACTAATTATTTAGGAATGGACAAAACCCAAGGGGGATGATGGGTTTAGGATTCATTCCATCGCGCCGCTTTACGTTGCCGCCGCTGTCGATCTTACCTTCGTCTTGGCCGCTTCATCACCTCGGCTTGTGCCAAACCACTACGTCGCCGTTAATTGGGCGCCGACCGCTCGCCGCGTCGTCGTCTCCGTTGCGCCTGTTGCCTCCCACCTCCCACCGGCCATTGGTCATCGGCCGCGTTGATCACCGCCTATTGCCGACCGCCGCCTCGCCGCCCGCCCTTGATCCCCTGTCACCCACCCCTCGTCGTCCATCGCCACCATCGGTCATCGACTGTTGGCCGCCGCCACCGCCGCCGCGGCCACCGCTACCGTCGCCAATCATACCTAATCCCAACTTATAAACCCAACAACAATATTGGAATGGATAAATCCATTTCCATTCTAGTTTACTATCAAACTCATTTTCATTCCTATTCCCGCACTCAAACCAAATGCCGCCTTAGATTTGGATCAAGATTAGCGATGACTTGAAGATTGTTTTAAGACAATATGAATTGTATGAGCAGCTAACAATGCCCTTGAAACACCCTAAGCACTGTCACAAAGGTGATGAATTAAGCCTTCAAATCTTTTACGGGAAACATTGTTATAGATTTCCATCCATTTTTAATTAAGGGTACCAATGATGAATTGGGTTAGAAATTAAGGTGCTGACTCATGTCGATTGACATGGACAAAATTTACTATTCCACCCACTAATTGACACTTAACACTTCAGCACACGCACTAGACTTAGAACCAAGTTCCTTCCTCTTGCTAAAACTCCAACGATCCGACACTTAGCTATGGGGTTGGCTGATCACGAGGATGTAGCGGACTCGCTTAGCTCTAAGGCCTCCTTGAGGTTGTGACAATCTCATGGCGACCTCGCCTTGCCGCAAGGCTGTTGTTGCCTTGCAGAGAGCTTGTATCCAGGTGTGGTCATTGTGTGATGTTGCGATGACCTTACAGTCGTGAGGTTGCCTCCACGAGGGCATTATTGCCTCGCGTAGAGTTGCTTAGCCGTGGCCTTCCCTCATTTTGAGTTTTATGCAACCTTCCTTGATGTAAGAATAAGATCGGGCTAACTTCAATGCCAAGTGGTTAGGCATAGTAACGACCTTGCGACAGCTAGGTCACAATGGTAGGCCACTGTGACCGACCATACTTTCTTCTTTTTTCATTCCTTTCTTTTCTTTCCTCTTGTTTCCATCATTTCTTTTCCATTGAGAATTTGTTTCCATAGTTATTCCTTTCCCTCTTACATTTGTCCATGAGGGTAAACATAGAGAATAAGGGAGAGAAAAAAACCCTTGCTGCAATAGAGGATGGAGTGTGGAGAAAACAAATTGTTGGCGAGATAAAAAAAGAGAATTAAATATAATATAATTTTTAATCTTATAAAATATACTCTATTTTAATTAAATATGATTAAACCAAAATTATATATATATAAATTTGGTGAAGGAAAATCTTGGTGCAATGGTAAAGTTGTTTTCTTGTGCTCTAGAGGTCACGAGTTCGAATTCTATAAATAACTTCTTGCAAAAAGCAGGGTAAGATTATGTACAATATACTCTTCTTTTGGATTTCGCATGGCGAAAGCTTCGTGCATCGGGTTGTCTTTTTTATAAATTTAGTTTAATTTTAAACTGACTAAAATGAATCCAAATTAAATTTAGTTTAATCCTAATTGTCATATCTACTTTGTAGACCCCACCTAATCCTAAATTGACTTTTGGTTAATCTTAATTTTTAAAATATTAGTTTAATTTAACTTAATTGATTATTTAAAATTTTTTAAAAATAATTTAAAATGTAAAATTTTTTAAACAAGATAAAATTTGGTGTTTGGAAGATTTTTTTTTTGTATGTTCTAACTCTTATGATGTCAAATGGTAGCGTATCGAACTTCTCCTCCTTTATGTGTTCTCTCAGCTTTAGTTTGAATACCCATAAACAACCAAGGGTTGACACTGTGATTTATTTAAATAAAAATTTATTAAATTAAATTAAAAATTAATTAAGTATTTTTTTTATTATTTTATTAAAATATCATTTAAAATACATTGCACTACGTAACATCACATGGTATATGTAGTTTACTTTCCTCAATTATTTGTATAAATTTATTTCAAGCTAGTGTTATATCTTTTTTTAAAAAGAGAGAAATATGTTTATTTGCTTTTATCTAAATTGTTCAAAAGTTTAGAAACTTATAAAGACTCATTCATCCAAAAGTTAGTACGTAAATCAAGTATAATATGTACATTACATTAATAAATCAAAGTTATCATCCCCTTATGCTTTTGCTATACAAAGAAAATTCACACAACACTTTTACATATTCTCAAAATACAAAAAATACATTAATCCATGAATAATTTGAAGTTTTAAATAAATGTAACATAATCAATGCCTAAAATTATCAAAATATATATGAAGATGTGGAAACCTAAGATCAATGTTTGTGACCATTATGACTTAATGCCTTTGCAATAAAAATTGGAGATCAATCTTCATCACTATCAGAAATACAAGTTCTTGGACTTAATGTCTCTGCAATGAAACTGGAATCAAGACTATTTAATTATGCATAATAATAATAATGATGATGATATAGATTGTAAATTTCTACATTATTTAATAGTTGATAAAAAAAAGGTTCAATAAGCAGTAAGCATCTCATGAAATAATGTCAAAAGTTGAATTTAACATTCAACATCTCAAATATAACTTAATTGTAAACATCCATACCAATCAAATATTAATAAAGATATTTTATATTTAAAGAAAATATTAAAATTGTATCGGCAGGATACGATAGCTACTGAAATCATATCATTTCGATTATAAATCGGAACTCCAGTACGAATCGAAATTTTAAACCTAGGGTAGGGTACCTACAAAATTTTCACGATCCACACCTATATCCGCTTGGTGTATTGATTAATTTTACTCATCACGAATACTTATTATTTTACCAACATCTCTCTTTATATATCTAGAGGAACTTAACCTCACTTCAATAGTCATGATTTCAATATCTAATATTTAAAACAATGATAAATTAGATATCTAAAATTGCTAAATTAAACATGCAGTTTAAGCAAAATGTATCTAAAGTTATGAAAGTCAAACTCTAATAATGTAATAATTATATATGTAATAAAATCCTATTACCTTTACATAAACCCCGCATAAAGTGGCCACAATAGGATTTGAACTCTTCAAGGATGAGTACCTCTTGATAAAATGGTAGGCTCCTAGTGAAGGTTTTAAAAGGCAGGTTGAAGCGGTAGACAATGGGAATAAATAATATTACAACCAAGGTATTAAATACCGAGTCGTTCCGTGTGAAATAGATGATTTTTTTTCGTTCTGAAGTGGAACCGATACCGACACGCATGCGAGATGACAACGGCGACGGCGGTACCGCGATTGGCTGCAGTAGCGATCGCGTTGCGGGAATGCAATCGTGTTCCCGATCGTACTGTGGGAAGTTCGCGAACGCGATCGCGTAGCGCGATCGCGAACGTGATCACGCAGCGCGAACACATTTGCGATTGCGAAGGGAAATTTTCTAAAATTAAAAAAAATATAAATTATAATTAAAAAATATATAATATAAATTAATTAAATTGTACAATTTAATTAAATAAATTATTAATTAATTTATATAATTATATAAATTTATATTTTTATTTAAAAATATAAAAATTTAAGAAATAAAAGATATTTTAATTAAAATTCTAAATTCGAATTTATAATTTATTTAAAATTAAATCTTAATTTCTTTTTAAAAAATTAACTAAAATTTTAAAAAATCAAATAATTAAATATTAATGTTTAAAAAAAGGAAAAAAAATATCGAAATAGCGTTGACCGAAATCTCGATACGGGTCGAGATTTTAAACCTTGATTACAACTAAATAGAGAAGAATAAGAAAACCTTTATATATCAATAACCACTTTATTGAGTGTAAATTTTCTTTTTATGGGTTTTAGATACATTATTTCATTATTTGTTGGTTTAGAGTTTTAAATAGTGCAAAGGCATAAATTTAACATGCGTCATTGCTTATAATATATGTGACAGCTCTAATATATCTACAACAATGATCAATTAGTTGTACGAGACATCATCATATATGTTAATGTTGCATGTATTATCATTTTCGTGCAAAGTGTATATCTAATCAAAATAAATTAATTAAATAAGTGACAATTGATAAGTAAACACATATAAATAACAAGGCACATATCTTATATTCCAACAAAAAAACACATGAGATAAATATTTAACACAATGAAGGATGGATTTCTATGGGGTTGGGTAATTAGAGTTTATTCTAGGGGATTAATTTGATAAACATGTCATTTTTTTTAAAAATGAATCCACTTGAACTGCCACTACATCTAGGCGGTCTTGGTGGACCACTTTTTGGAGTAGCCTCCTAAAGGTCCCCTTTCATTTCCTCTTAGACGCCCTCCAAAACCACTTTTTAGTTTTTAAAAATTCTTTGATATATGTGCCAAGGTTTTTCTTAACTAGTTTTTATTGATACTTATGAAACATAGTGATAGTTCGTCTTTATCTCATATATGTACATGCATACGCATGGGTTCTCCCCTTCAAGTATTTAAACCTTAACTCATTCCAAACCTGTCATGACTGTCTAGCATTGTAAATCATTCCATATTCATTTTATAGGTATTTGAATTTGATTATGTGTATGTATGTACAGTCAGTGTATTCAAGCTTAAACGCAACTCATCCTATGCCGGAAATGAACCTACCGCATGATTGTTTTAATGGATATTTGAACTATATATATAGACATTCCATCCAAACCCAAGTTTTCAAATCCAAATGTTTTCCGTACCTTTCATGGCTATCTACCACTTCTATTAAACTTCTCCAATGCACATGCACATGTACCTGTACTAAGTATTCAAAACCAAACTCATCTATTCCTGTCAAGGGGTTTCAACCACTTAACATAAACCTCTAATATCGATTTAACAGGTATGTGAACCTGATTAGATGAGTCAGTTACAAATATCTGGAAAAAGCTACCCTTTTTCATCATTTTCATAAATTTTTTTGATAGGTAAATGCAAGGTTTAAATCTCGACCTATATTGAGGTTTTGATTTTCAACCGAAATGATACGGTTTTGGTATCGTATCGTGTTGTACCGATAAATTTTTGTAATTTTTAAATATGAAATACATTAATTAAAAATAAATTTTTTAACTTAAATATTAAAAAAATTACAAAGGAAAAAATAATTAGAAAAAGATATTTAAAAAATTAATTATAATAGTAAAATTAATTTCGCTTATATAGGATTAAAACAATAAAATCAAATTTAATAATAAAAAATTATTATTCATAATATATAAATAAATAAAATAAATTTATGGAATATTTTTAGATTAATGAAATAATTTTATTAAATTTTGATTCATTTTATTTATTTTATCTGAATTATAGCTCGGAGTTGGTTAAAATTATTAATGTAACTTAATTAAAATCACTGTGCATGCAGCTCGCCGTGGGACCACACGGTGACGCTCGCGATCACGCGGGGACATCCATGGCTATGCTAGGATGTTGATGACTATGCGAGGTCCCCGTGAGACCGTCATTGCCCAGCCGAGGCCCCACGAGGCAGTCGTGGCCATGCAAAGGCCTGACCGAGGCATCATGTGGCTGTTGTGGCCACGCAAAGGCTGGTGTGGCTATTAGTATCGCCCATGCCGGTGCGGGACAGCGGACGGAATGATAAATTTCGCTTGTACCATCCGACACGGATCGAAATTTAAAACCATGGGTAGATGTGTATACTAGCTTCTAAAAAAATGTACTTAGTTGTCCTTGAACTCCATTCACATATGAAGAAGTATTGAGATGTTGAAGGTCCTATAAACATGTATGTCTGTAGGTATCCTCTACATCAAATTGCACCCTCTCAAAAAGGCTTTGATTCGGAGCCAGTCATGTATGATGCACCATACATGTGGCTAGGTGCCTTGCCTTTGTCAAAATTCCCTGAACATCTGTCTACTTGTGCTCATCTTCTGCCTCATATCCGGTTAGTGTATGATCCTTCTCGTAACAATCTCATAATAGAATACTAGAAAAATAGATGCTCCTATGTCTCCTCTGCTCCCTCACAAAATCTGCAGGTTTTATCCGAAACAAATGGCAATCAACCCCGTGTAGGCAGTCTTCCATGAGCCAATAGCCACACAATGAAAGCATGACCTTGTTGCTCATATGACTTCCATATTGTGCTAGCCCAAGGCTTCCTGCTACCTGGTCTCCTGAAGTAATCATATACCAGTTCACCCCTTTGCCGTCCTGTGCATAGCAACCAGATAATCGCGTTGCTGCTGCCTCTGCTGAGCTCTCATCCCTCAATATCTTATTTTTAATGTGCAACAATTTCTTGATTAGAAGAGAGTCCTTTTGCTTTGATTGCCATGTCTACAAGTTTGCCTGGCCCAAGTATATGTGATGAATTCACTTGATCCGTAAGCAGTCTTGGTTATCCTGAATGCACCATAATACTTTGGATAAAAGTGCTTTGTTCCATGTCTTGAGGGCCCTGAGTCTGTAGCCTCCCCTCTCTTTTAGTGTGTAGATGTCTGCTCAGGAGATAAGAGGATGCTTGGTTGTACAAACAAAAGCACGACACAGTGAGCAGATTTTATCTATGACCCCTGATGGCAAAGGAAGGATTGACCAGAAACACTTCACCCCTGCAACACTGAAGTGATCAGCTTGCATCTTCATTGCATAGCAAGGTTTACAATTTTGACCCATATCGAGGTTTCGGTTTGCGATTGGAACGATACGGTTTCGATATCGTATCGTGCTGTATCAGTAAATTTCGATAATTTTTAAATATAAAAATAAAATTTTTAATTTAATTATTAAAAATAAACAAAATAATTATGGAAAGAAAATTATCAAAAAATTAATTTAAATAGGATTACAAAATAAAATAAATTTTAATAATAATAAAATTATTATTCATAATATATAAATTAATAAAATAAATTTTAAAATAATTTATGAATATTTTTTAAATTAATAAGATAAATTTATTAAATTTTAATTGTTTTATTTATTTTTTCATATAGTTGAATTATAGTTTGGGGAGTTGATTATTAAAATCACAGTGCAACTCCACTGCCGCGCTCCCCGTGCTCCCCTACAGAGCTGCCATGCTCGTGCACCATGCCGGAGGTTGCTGCGGCGTCGCACGTCCTCCGCGGAGGTCACGACGACGTCGCGTGACCAACGCAGAGGCCGTGCAATGTCGCCGGCTAACGCGAAGGTCGTGCGACTCCGTTGCGGCCAATGCGGAGGCTGCACGACACCGCGTTGGCCCCCGCAGAGTGCGTGAGGTTACAACAGCCGTGCGAGTCCCCGCGGCCATCGGTACCACCTGTACCGGTGCCAGGCAGGTGGAATGATAAATTCCGTCCGCTTCGTTCAGAACGGATCGAGATTTTAAACTATGCTGCATAGTTACAATGCAATGTGTTGCTTTTCATAATTTCCTTGTTTAACTCTACGTGGGTTTGTAATTATGTTTATTTCATTTTATTTGTTACATTTAGTCAAAATAAAAGTGTTATTTTTATCCGCGAGCTATGGGAATAGTTTTTATATTGCAAAAAAAGCTGAGGTGCCATCTTTTATTGTTATTCCAATAACATATTATAGTCTTTTGATATGGCTTGCTTCTGTGGAGACTATGCGGTCAGCTTGTTTGTAACTTCTTATATTATTAAATATGCTTCATGATATCTAAAAGGTGCTCTTCGACTGCCTTTGTAATGTTCTTTTTCTCTTTAATTTCAGTAAGCCAGTCCCTCCTGACAGTCTTTTTGGATCTCTTCCGGAGCTTTCACAACGATTGTCAGGATCATTTGACCAGCAGAGTGAAAGTGCTAGCAATCATTCTGAAAACCAAGTCAAAAGCTCCGAGGCTTCTATGTTGACACCTCCTAAACTTATTCCTCCAAGGATTTTACCTCTTCTGCATAAGTTAGCTCAACAGTTAGTTCAAGCTGGGCGGCAACAACAGTGCCTTAAAATATACAGGTATAATTGAAGTATTTATTTTTAATTTCTTCATCATCTTTGCTTTTTTATTCATCAACATTTTATGATGAGAATGAGGGCACATGAATATTAATAGTAAGAGTAACTACCAACGTTGTATGACCTGTGTTATATGCAGCATGAATGTATAGCAATCTTTTATCCACTAAGATATGGTACACATTTCATGTCACACCTCAAGTGGGTTTCAAAGGTCATAGCCATGACATGGAATTCACGATGGTTACACAAGAATCTCTTCAACACCTCCTAAGCTCAAAATAAACACACAAAACAGAGACAGTCCGGTGTCCGAAGCTTCCATCAATATAGGATCTTAAGAAAAGGTCTATTGTATGCATCCTTATCCTATGTTGCAAGAGGTTATTTTCATGATTTGAACCCATGACCACTGTGTCACACTATAGCAACTTACCATTGCTCTAAGGTTTCACACAACAAGATTTTAAATTAAAAACACTACTTTAATATTCGTAACCATAATTACTAAATCACAGAGTGAGACTCAAATGTATACAAATAAGTTCTTATAGATTAAAAACATAAATAAAGAGAAACATTAATATCAAAACCAGTTTCAACTACATAAGAAAAATAGGATTAAAAAAAACTGAAGGAATAACCAAGACTTGCAAAACCATGTCAAGTGTCCTTAGAGCGATCCTGCAACCAAAAAAGTACCTCAACCCGCCAAAGATCTAAACGACCTCTTCTTGTTGCCTTGAAGTGAAAAGAGGAAAGGAGTTAATAGGCAAATTGAGTAGGGCAAGTTACATGAGTCAAATGAAGAAAGATTAAAATGTAATTGTAAAACAATAAGCTATATATGTACTGGAATCTATGTCATGAATAAGTGATGCATTTCAATTTGTCATTAAACTGCTAAAATTGCAATTAAAAAAAATGAGAGACCCACTCACAGGCACTCCTCTTGCACTCCCTTATAGTTTTAGAGTGGCACCACATGTGTGCCTCATGTAGGTGTGACTACTAAAGGGAGCTTAAGCTCATCTTGCCAACATGACCAATGTATGATTGAGAGGAAAATTGTGTTGGGTTGATCCGTGAGGGGAAACTTCGCTTCCCACTTCAACTCGGACGCTTGTTCATGGCGATCCCATCGATGCCCCTGGATTAAAAATTTAATCCTAGACAAAAGGGAACACCCAAGCAACCTTGTCATCGTCGTACTATTCGTTTAGAGTGGTCACTTGAATAAACTTGTTGTTCAAGCGACCTACCTCTATTCTACGAGTAGCCGCGGAATAGACGATGTACGTATCACCGGCTTTTGTGTTTATGTTCGGGATCAAAGTATTATTTAGCCACAAAACAGAATATATCATGCACATAATTGAAAAACAAATACAAACATGATACAAGAGAAAATAGAGAATCGATATACCTCTCGATCTTCTATTGTATGACCTTCCTCCTTTCGGACGTCGTGTGGGCGACAATCTACCAAAAGTTAAAGCTCCTAGATCGCCAATCTTCCTTCCTTGCTCGTTCCGAGCAAGAGGAAGAATAGAAACAAGCCTCTTTTCCTTCTTTCAACCAACCACCAACCTCCAAGGTTGGAGCTTGCCGCCGGCCAAGAGGGAAGAGGAGATTAGGGTGGAAACCGGCTAAGACACCAAGGGAAGGCCCTAAATCTTGTTTCCACCGGCCAAGGAGAAGGAAAAAAGGGAAGCTTTGGCCGCCGGCCAAGGTGAGGAAGGAGCTGTTTGGGCGCCGGCAAGATTGAAGAAGAAGGAGATAAGGAAACTATTTCCTTATTTGGTGCCGCCAAGCTCCAAAACCCTAGCCCTTGCTTCTTGCTGCCAAGCTCCAAAACCCTTGCTTCTCTTGATTGTCCTCCACGCCAACCCTAAGCCTCCTTTTATAAAGTTTAGGGATAAGCCTTGTTTTAATCTCCACCATTGGTTCTAGAGATTTAATCTCAACCGTCGGATCTAGAGATTTAATCTCAACTGTCGGATCTAGAGATTTAATCTCAACCGTCGGATCTAGAGATTTAATCTCTACCTTTGGATTTAGAGATTTGTTTCTATCCATTGGATCTAAGCTTCATGAGGTGTTAATAGGCTACAATAGGGACCATGAGGAGTTGGATCTTGGCCACCCATGGATCAAGCCCACATCAAGTCCGATCCATTAATGATAATCCAATCTACTAAAGGATTATCATTGATCTACCTCACCAACCCTCATAAGATAATATGGGCTCCATATATTATTTGTACATTTTCTCCCCGTGTTTAAGATCTCGAATGTCCGTCGATTAATTAATTTACTGACCATTAATTAATCAACATTTAACTCCATGAGTAGTACCACTCAACCTTTTCATCATGCCGGACCAAGTCCACCTATAGGATTTACATGATAAACCTTATGAGCTCATCAAGGGGACATCATCATCCTAATATATAGGACACGATTTTCTCCTATAATCAACGACACATCATATAAATAATACCATTTTCCAACTTACCGAGTCTATCGATTTAATCTATAAATCTCGCCCATTGGTAAATCAAATAAATGAATACTAAGTATATGTGCTCGTTATTATATCGGGATTAAGAGCATGTACAATATAATATCTGAGGTCCGATTCGATTATGTAGTCAACAATAAATCGAATCACCTCTAAGTCGGTCCGCTCAATACACACAAAGTGTACTAGTGTGATTTTATGGTCAAGACAAACTAATACCAAATCACACTACAACCATACCAATGGTTTGTTCAAAGTCATCTCGGTTGTAAGCCTTTACTTATACTTTACAAGGAACCGATAACATGATCTCCCGTGTGACACCACACACCATGTTATCTACAATATAATGTATTAGACAATATGCATAGTCATAAAAATATGCAAACAATGATCATGTGATTCTTATTTCAAAATAAAGATGTTCATACAAAAGATAGACTTTTCAGTATATATCCCAACAATCTCCCACTTATACTAAAAGACTATGTTGTCCTCAAACTATCATACATCTGATCCCCATTCCCTCCACATGCCTATCAAAAGCTCTCGCCGGAAGGGCCTTAGTGAAAGGATCTGCCAGGTTATCCTCCGATGCAATCTTGGCCACAACAACTTCTCTCTTTACGATTTCTTGTATCAGGTGGTACTCGCGCTCTATGTGCTTACTTGCCTTATGGGCTCGTGGTTCCTTCGAGTTTCAGAATCGCATTCACTATTATCACAATAAATTGTGATAGTTCGAGCAAACCAGAATCACATCCAAGTCCATCGAAGTTCCCGAGCCACAGCTTCTTTCGCGCCTCGAGGTCGCCACATACTCACTTCCACGGTAGAGTCCGCCATGCATTCTTGCCGCCGACACTCACTCCATACAATGGCTCCACCTCCCAAAGTAAACACAAAACCCGAGGTACTTATCTGTATCCCTATCTCGATTGGAAGTCGGAATCTGTAACCCACGGAGTAATTGTCCGTTCGGTAAACTAGCATATAATCCTAGTCCTTTCTGTGTGTACTTCAATATACGCTAATGTCCCCCGTCCCGATTACTCGATATTCCATGCCCACGGCAAAGATATCCGTCTCGACATATATCGATCGATACATGAGGCTTCCTACCGCCAAGCATAAGGAACCGCCTTCATCTCTCAATCTCCTCGATGTTCTAGGACACATCTCTAGATAAAAGGAACTCCATGCCTCAAAGGTAGAAAACCCTTCGAGTTCTCGCATGCTAAAACGATCCATAATCGTGTCTATGTATGAAGCTCGAGATAAGCACAACATCCTTTCGCATCCCTTATAACCTCGATCCCAAGGATGTGTACCACCTCTCCCAAGTCCTTCATATCAAATTGCTTCGACAACCATACTTTACGTCCGATAACACTTCGATATCATTGTCAATCAACAAAATGTCATCTACGATAGTACAAGAAATACCACTACGCTCTACATCTCTTCAGATACACAAGACTCATCCGACTTCAATAAATCCATAAGACTGATTACCTCATCAAAGCGGATGTTCCAAGACTTCAAGTCGCTTTCAATCCATAAATGGACCGATTAAGCTTACATACAAGACGCTCTTCCTTCTTCGCAATGAATCCTCCTGCTGTTTCATATAGATGTTTTCTCAAGACTTCCATTAAGGAAAGCGCTTCGACATCCATCCGCCACACCTCATAATCCATACGAGAGCATGCATAAGAGAATCCGGATAGACTTAAGTACGATTATGCAAAAGGTCTCCTCATAATCGATACCCTCTTTCTCGAGTATACCCTTCGCAACAAGCCTCGCTTCAAGGTCTCAACCTTCCCATCTATTCCTCTCTTCTTTCAGATCCACTTGCATCCAATGGTTTTTACACCATCGGGTGGTTCTAGCTCCTGCAGACTGATTCAATCCATAGATTCAATCTCAAGATTCATCGATTTCGCCAAGACGATCTTTATCTTGGATTGCCTCATATGTCCAGGATCAGTGTCATGTTCGCCAGAACCAAATCGTAAGATTCTCCCAAGAATACGAATCTATCGATCGTCTCATAACCCTCCCACTACGACGAGGTATCTCCTGTATCCTCCGCGGACACGCTAGTGACACGTATATCCTCTCAGACGGTGGTAATCAAGAAGTGACTTCCCTTTAATTCCTCCAACAATTTTACTCTGGCTTGTCTCATCACATAGTCTTCCTCTGTAAACTGACACGTAGGCTAACGATCACCCTCCGATCTCTAGGACTATAAAACAAATCACCCTTCGCCTCTAGATAGCCAACGAACATGTGTACTAACATGCATTTAGGTTCCAACTTACCAAAGATCCGCCTTCAAAGATACATGCCGGACTTCATATCCGAATATGTCTTAGACTAGGCTTTCGCCCAGTCCACAATTCTGTGGGAGTAGAAGACACTGATTTAGATGGAATCAAGTTCAAAATGTACACCGCCATATCTAGAGCATATCCCCAAAACGAATCTGGCAACTCAGAATAACTCATCATCGATTTAACCATCTCCATAAGAGTCATATTCCTTCGCTCTGCTACACCGCTCACTGGGTGTGTCCAGTGCATAATCGGGATCAATCTCACCTCCGATAAGTAGTTCCTAAACTCTCCCAAGAGGTACTCGCCACCACGATCGATCGTAGGTTCGATACTTTACTCGACGCTTTCTCCACATCACCAATTCTTTGAACTTGTCAAAGCATTCAGACTTGCGGCGCATCAAGTAAATATATTCATATTTCGAATAATCGTCTATAAAAGAGACGAAATACTCAAAACCACCTCTAGCCCATAGACTACACAAATCGAACGAACCAATTCTAACACATCTTCGCTCTATACCCTCGACCTTAAAGGCCTCTCGTCATTTTACCTCCAAGCAAGATTCACAGTTGGGAAATCCTCCACCACTAACGAACCCAGAGGTTCATCACCTATCAACTCAATTCTCGCTAGGTTAATACGACCAAACCTAAGATGCCAAAGATATGTTCGTTCATCTTCAAGGTTCTTTTCTCTTATCGAATTAAGATGAGTTATTAACTTCTATTCAGATCGCGGGAGGCTTTTCGTTCAAGTGTATAGATTTCCTATCAATGCACTAACAGATAATGTCCCTATTCCTTTTATAACAACTCACATTAAAAGAAATAGAATATCCATCCATAAACAATTTAAACCAAATTAAATTCTTTCTAAATAAGGGTACATAAAGGCAATTCTTAAGAACCAAAAGTTTATTTTTCTCAAAAGATAAACGAACATCTCCCACTGTAATAGCCGCCACCTTCGTAGCATCGCCAAGCATACAAGGTAATCTCCTCACCAATCATCTGTTTCTCGAACCCCCGCAAAGTATTGCAGACACGATCATGGCCTCGTGATCTACACACCAGTGCTAGATAACACCGCTAAATATGTTTCAACGACTAGACCAAAAGATATACCTTTGTTCCGCTGGGGGCGCCCTTCTTCCAAAGGTCCACCGCCATAAGTAAAGCACTTGCGCTTTCTGGCTTCTTCACCTCCCCGAGTTCCTCCCACCGCTCGCCTCATTGCTTGTTTCTTCTTCTTGCTTCGCTGTAAGTAGAAACCTTTGGGTCACCATGACGCCCGAGCACTCGACGAAATAGCCCTCCGCCTGAGTTCGCCGGTTCCGCCAACGAATACAACCTCTTGTTCATGTCAGTAGTTCAGCGAAACCGCCAAAACTCCTAGGTAGAGATCGAGAATGATATCGACCGGTTTCCCATCGATCTCACCAAGGACCTCCAACTCATTTAAACGAGCCATCATCTCGAGAACATGATCCTCACGTATCCTCGATCATGGTGGTCGCCATCAAGTTTCTCATGGCTTCCTCGCACCGATTTTCGTGTCCTAAAAGTTCTTCGAGATTGAGCATCATGTCATAAGCAGTGGCATGGTTGATGTCGATGTTGCAAAGACATTCGACATAGATGCCAAAATGTAACACCGCGCCATCTCATCGGCCTGATCCACTTCTTATAACTCTCTTCTTTCCCGTAATCATCCGTAAGCTTAGAGGGCACTCTTCGAGGAGTACATATCAGTATTCCTCAAAGCCAAGACAATGTCAAGATTCCTCTTCCAATCAACATAGTTGGGTCCAAAGAAGTTTATTCTCTTCAATATCACAAAGAAGTGGGTCAAAGTTATTTCAAAGAAAACCTAAGAATCACATAGATCAAAATATTAGATTTCAAAAATTATCGATTCTCAACAATAAAATTTTAAAATCAACCAACACTCAAAACACCGAGAATATCGTGATGCCACGATATAGTGTGGACGATACGAATTCTACATTCAGAAGAGGAGGTTTTACTCATTAATTTTACTATCTTGTCAACCTAACTTTTCGACAAGTAAAATTAATAATGGTTCCTCTTCGCCCTACAAATAAAAGCAAATGACCTACGGGAGGATACTTATATTCAGATTTATGTGTGTTCACCATTACTGGCATCAAGCGTAATTATCTCTGTCGCCTTCCATGGAGAAGTACACACGCCCTTAATAATTTCCTATAACCATATTTAACCTGTGATCCGCAAAACAAACTTATCCGATGGGAGGAAGACACTCGAGCCGACGCAAGTTTGTTTGCATCACTTGTCAAATCGTAATGGAGGCCGTGGGAATTTATAAAAATATCCCTCTCCCACTTAGTAATTTGAAAATGAGGAATTTTCTAGCCTACGACATGCATATCAAACAATAAGCAATAAATATGAAAAATAAATTATTTTCCAAGTATTATGACTTTTGTCTTCAATATGTCTCCCGTCACATCGCCTTCTCGTCCGCTCCTCCTACACCATGTACGAGTCATCCGGAGATCCGAGCCGAGACTAAAATCTATTTTAATTTACATCCATCGATCCTATACTCCACGAGGGAGTGTACATGAAATCTAGATCGAAAGTAAACTAAAATAAAAGGAGTGGCTAAACAATGTCGTATCTAATTTACAAAAAATTAAATACTAGCCTCGTCAACCCCGAGGATTCAACAAAATAAACATTTACACACATACAATCACATACACACATATGGCCACAATAGTTGGATCTTATGCCTGCAACCAAAGAGTTAACCTACGCATATCCTACTATTATCCGACACATATAATATATGAAAAGTGTATAAAAATTAACCGAATCCTAAACACAAAACCGGAAACCTTGGCTCTGATACCAATTGTTGGGTTGATCCGTGAGGGGAAACTTCACTTCCCACTTCAACTCGGCCGCTTGTTCATGGCGATCCCATCGATGTCCCCGGATTAAAAATTTAATCCTAGACAAAAGGGAACACCCAAGCAATCTTGTCATCGTCGTACTATTCGTTTAGAGTGGTCACTTGAATAAACTTGTTGTTCAAGCAACCAACCTCTATTCTACGAGTAGCCGCGGAATAGACGATGTACGGATCGCCGGCTTTTGTGTTTATGTTCGGGATCAAAGTATTATTTAGCCACAAAACAGAATATATCATGCACATAATTGAAAAACAAATACAAACATGATACAAGAGAAAATAGAGAATCGATATACCTCTCGATCTTCTATTGTATGACCTTCCTCCTTTCGGACGTCGTGTGGGCGACGATCTACCAAAAGTTGAAACTCCTAGATCGCCAATCTTTCTTTCTTGCTCGTTCCGAGCAAGAGGAAGAATAGAAACAAGCCTCTTTTCCTTCTTTCAACCAACCACCAACCTCTAAGGTTGGAGCTTGCCGCCGGCCAAGAGGGAAGAGGAGATTAGGGTGGAAACGGACCAAGACACCAAGGGAAGACTCTAAATCTTGTTTCCACCGGCCAAGGAGAAGGAAAAAAGGGAAGCTTTGGCCGCCGGCCAAGGTGAGGAAGTAGCTGTTTGGGCACCGGCAAGATTGAAGAAGAAGGAGATAAGGAAACTATTTCCTTATTTGGTGCCGCCAAGCTCCAAAACCCTAGCCCTTGCTTCTTGCTGCCAAGCTCCAAAACCCTTGCTTCTCTTGATTGTCCTCCACGCCAACTCTAAGCCTCCTTTTATAGAGTTTAGGGATAAGCCTTGTTTTAATCTCCACCATTGGTTCTAGGGATTTAATTTCAACCGTCGGATCTAGAGATTTAATCTCTACCTTTGGATCTAGAGATTTGTTTCTATCCATTGAATCTAAGCTTCATGAGGTGTTAATAGGCTACAATAGGGACCAGGAGTTGGATCTTCTTGGCCACCCATGGATCAAGCCCACATAAAGTCCAATCCATTAATGATAATCCAATCCACTAAAGGATTATCATTGATCTACCTCACCAACCCCCATAAGATAATATGGGCTCCATATATTATTTGTACATTTTCTCCCCGTGTTTAAGATCTCGAATGTCCGTCGATTAATTAATTTACTGATCATTAATTAATCAACATTTAACTCCATGAGTAGTACCACTCAACCTTTTCATCATGTCGGACCAAGTCCACCTGCAGGATTTACATGATGAATCTTATGAGCTCCTCAAGGGGACATCTTCATCCTAATATATAGGACATGGTTTCCTCCTATAATCAACGACACACCATATAAATAATACCATTTCCCAACTTACCGAGCCTATCGATTTAATCTATAAATCTCGCCCATTGGTAAATCAAAGAAATGAATACTAAGTATATGTGCTCGTTATTATATCGGGATTAAGAGCATGTACAATATAATATCTGAGGTCCGATTCGATTATGTAGTCAGCAATAAATCGAATCACCTCTAAGTCGGTCCTGCTCAATACACACAAAGTGTACTAGTGTGATTTTATGGTCAAGACAAACTAATACCAAATCACACTACAACCATACCAATGGTTTGTCCAAAGTCATCTCGGTTGTGAGTCTTTACTTATACTTTACAAGGAACCGATAACATGATCTCCCGTGTGACACCACACACCATGTTATCTACAATGTAATGTATTAGACAATATGCATGCATAGCCATAAAAATATGCAAACAATGATCATGTGATTCTTATTTCAAAATAAAGATGTTCACACAAAAGATAGACTTTTCAGTATACATCCCAACAAATTGGTATAATTGCCATGGCCATATCTAATAAGTCGAATGTTTTATCTACAAAAGAGTCATCGTCCACCAGGATCTCATCCTCATAAGTGATTCATATTTAATATTAACAACCATATTCACTAAATCACACCATGAAGAATCTATCAAGTAAAAATTCAATTTTATAGAAATATTTATATCAAGTTCTTACATGATCAAAAGCATAAGTATAACGTGAGTATCAAAACAAATATATAGCTTCAATTGTGTATGCAAAATATGATAAGCAGAACCCAAGAAATCCTCACAATAAAAATGGATCTCAACCCACAAGAGATTTAAAACATCCTCTTATTGCCATCTTGATGTGGCAAGGGAAGGGGAATCATCAAGGAAGCTGAGTAGGGAAAGCAATATGGGTGAATGAACAAAGCTAAGGTACAAAAGCGAAATAGTAAATTAGATATATGGATTGTCATTCACATGATGAATAAATACGGTATTAAAATGTATCTTTCTACTGTTAACTGCTAGAACTGCAAGCCAACTAGGTTGGTTGAACTATACATTTGCACTCCAACATACCATGTTAGAGAGTGACACCATTTGCATGTGTGGGACTACTAAAGTGAGTTCAAGGTCATCCTCATCAACGTAGCCAACATATGATTGAGGAGAGGAAACTGATATGGCTACTATAATCCACATCACTTAAGAGTGAAGATCTTATTCACGAAAGAAGCATCAACTGGAAGTATCTCATCCTCAGCATGTGATCTTTTATTCACAAGTAATTTAACTCGTATATATTATGTTAAGTCTTATGTTCACCATGTTGTAATGTGAAGTAAGAAATCTAACAATTTGTCATCCTCAATATCATGGTTTTAAAAGCCGACTCGTATCGGGCAAAATCGACGAAACTTTTCGTTTCGACGTGGGACCGAAACGGAACGCATGCGAGATTTCGATAAAACGCGCGCAACGACGGCAGAGAAGGGAAGAAGCACCGACAGCGGAGGAGAAGGGAAGAAGCGTACCTGGAAGCAACGGCGAAGGCAGAGGCGGCGACGACGCAGAGGCAACGACGATGCAGAGGCGGCGATTGCCGTGCGCGCGCGGGATCGCGATCGCGATCACTGTGCGATCGCGGGATCGCGATCCCGATCCGCGATTAATTGAAAATTTTATTTATATAATTAACTAATATAGAAATTATAATATAATTATAATTAAATAAATTATTAATTAAAATTTTATATATAATATAAATTAATTAAACCGTAAATTTAATTAAATAAATTGTTAATTAATTTATATTATCGAAACAATATCGGCACGCACGATACGATACCGAAACCGTATCGTTCCGATCACTGACCGAAACTTCGATACGGCTCGATATTTAAAACCTTGCTCAATATGGATCAATGCTAACAACAATAACACTAAATAATGTTATACTTGAAAATAGTTATTGTACATTGTTGCATATAAAAGCCACATCCAATGATATCTACATATAACACAAGATTTTCATGTAAAACAACATACATGTTCTGCATAAATAACTCACATGTATAACAACTAATATAATCCATGAACAAAGAAAATCATAAAATAAAAAAATTAACACATGTAAGACAAGTAAACAAGTGAACAAGGCAGTTTGGCTTTCTCTGTAAGAATTAGTGCACCAAATTCAATGCTATCCTCACTCAAGCTATCTTCAACCTACTCCAACTTTGCAACTCAACTTCCAAGATGCAACTATAAGAGTATTGACTAATCTCTCCCATTAGGTAGTCGTCAACTTGACAATCATAAGAAACACAAGGGTGCCAACAACAATCACTTAAACATACTCACTAAACATCTTCCGTTGTCAAATTTAAATTTGATCAACTTTACATTTTGTTCCATGCTAGTCGACATGGTAAAAAATTTCATTCTGCCCATTAACTGGCCCACAAGAAGCTACAAATCCATGCTACTAGTGGAATTTAGTGCTTTGTTATGAAAGACTCTGAACCTCTCGTTGTTCATGGGAAGCTCCAAATTGTTCATCTTTCTCTGCTACAAGCCCTTAATTGCTCATCATTCATTGTGAGAAGCTCCCCAATCTCTCATCCTTTGTTATGAGCCTCTTCTGTGAGCTGCAAGTCTCTTCTGTGAAGACAGAAAGCATCTTCTAATCTTGAATTCCAAGAGGTATGCCGTACAAAATCACTCCTTTGCCTCCTAGGGTGGTGCTTGGCACAACCATTGGTGTTGGCACTGAGCTTCATGCTCCTCCTTTGCCTAGGCTTGGTACTTGGCACATTGCTGACACTTGGTATGACTGTCACATTTTGTTTCTACCAGGGACTAAAGACTTGGAATGCAATTTCAAATCTCGCTTCTCCACTCCTGAGTACAACCTAAAAAACCAACTTTCCTCACCTTTTGATTGCCTCTTCTTATGATTTCACCTGATTCAAAGAAAAGATAAGAGGAATCTACTAACGTGTGCAATGATTCACCAAAATAATATACCAAATAAGCTGTTGCACAAGGAAGGAATGGCTTCGTTGATTTTGCCATAAAAGTAACAACACTTATGTTGTCTGTGAATTAAGAGAATATTAGGAATAGGGGCTAGGGTTGTTGCTGCCCATGCACAAAGGAGAGGAGATAGAAGGTAGGTACTGTTGACGTGAAGGAAGAGAAACGATTGCTCAATGAAGAAGAGGAGAAGGGAAGTTCTGTTGAATCTTCTGCTCGAGGAAGAAGGGAGTAGCCACTCCGATTGAAATTCTCCACCTGACACAGCTCTCAAGTAGCCACTCCGATTGAAATTGAACCCCCATTGGAATCAAATTGGATTATCAGCATTACAAAATTTTGGTTCAGACCTAAATAATCTTAATTCGTACAAGTGACCCACAATTATCCCTTTGATTTCTCTAATAAACCCTAAACAAGTCTTGGAATATGATACTTGTTGCGTAAACATTAGACTATGTACATTTTTGTATTCTTTGCTCATTATGGTTCTTGATGCTTCATTTTAGTATATTCTTATCATATAGGGAAGTTCGCTCATTGACTTTAGATAAAAGTCTTTCTAGCCTGGGAGTTGATAAACTCAGTAGAGATGAGGTGCAAAAACTTCCATGGGAGTCTCTCGAAACAAAAATCGGGAATTGGATTCACCACATGAGAATTGCTGTAAGAATCTCTAAAGTAAATCGGCTAGGTGATTTGATTTCCTTTTCTAATTTTCCAATCTCGACAACTGCTTAAAATAGGTGAAACTTCTTTTTGCTTGGGAACGAGAATTATGCAATCAGATCTTTGAAGGTGTTGGTTCTGTTAAGAACCAGTGTTTTTCAGAAATTACTGCAAGCAGCATGATGGTGTTACTTAGCTTTGGAGAGGCAATTGCTAAAAGCAAACGGTCACCAGAAAAACTTTTTGTGCTGCTAGACATGTATGAAGTAATGCATGAACTTCAACCAGAGGTATAATAAAGTATAATTTTGTTTTCACATTGAAGTTCATATCAATCTTGGTTCGACCTTTGGTTAAGTTTTTTATGGGAATTTTTAGAAATATTTAATTAGCTTTTCCATATTGATGGCTCTTTCAAAAACAATGGATGATTGGTGAGTATGTAGCTCTTCATAGTTTCCTTCTACGTCTTAATTTATTGTGTATTTCTTGGTTTTTATTATGGATAGATAAGATTCTTTACAAACTACTTGATAGTGCTCAAGTTTGTGATTCACATGCATATTCTACATTACTAGATGACACATGCTACAGTACTGCTACATGAATATTCATATATTTCCGTTCACAAAATTTGTAAGCTCCCTTGCCGTTGGCTTAAACCTGAATTATGATCTCCATGTTAATGCTTTTCTTTTCTGCTACTTACAAAATATTTCATATTTTTGTACTAAGCAAGATTTTCTATTTAATTGAATCCTTCGTCATTTTATTATTTGAGTTATCCTTCTTTAATTAATATTTATTAGATTCTAATGTAAGGGAGTTGATGCAAGCATTAGCTTAATTTTTTTGCTTTGACTAGCTGTAGTAGAACACCAATCTTGATAGATGGATCCTTTATTGAAATAAAGATTGTGATATTCTTTTCACTTCAACGTTCTTGCATGTTGCAAAGTCATGTACAATAGCATTTTCAAATTGATTGCTATTTAAGTGGACACTATTATGTCTATGTTTTACCATAGCAACAGGTTTTCTAATATTTAAATTGATGTTAGTTTGGCTTACATTATTGGGCAACATAAAACACGTTATTTCTGATAAATTCTCACAGAATATTTATACTTGCATCAGCATTTGAATACAAACGAACCTGGAAAATCGGTTCTTATTTGTCATTAACTCATGTGGAAAAAATTGATTTCACTTCATTCAGAATGAGAATACCCAGTATTATATACAAAATTACAATAGAAAAATAGAAAACTAGGAGAGAGAATAGGAAACTAACTTATTCCTAAATAATTAAATCTTTTAATTTAAGGGATCTCTGTACACAGCTAAATCCCTTAATTTAAGGGATCTTTGCAACTTTATTTCCTTCCTTCACAACTTTATTTCCTTCCTTCACAACTTTATTTCCTTCCTATACACAACTTTATTTCCTTCTTGTAAACAATTTTTTACAGTTCAACACTCCCCCTCAAGATGAGGAATAGATGTTTTCCATTCCCAACTTGACTATAAGATCATAAAATCTAGACCTGTTCAGTCCCTTTGTTAACACATCAGCCAATTGTAGCTCCGAAGGGACATATGACATACACACTAATCCTTCCTCCAATTTTTTCTTAATGAAATGTCTATCAATTTCAATATGCTTAGTCCTATTATGTTGAATAGGATTATGAGCAATATTGATAGCTCACTTATTGTCACAATAGAGTTTCATGGGACATTCCCATTTATTTTTAAATCATTCAGAATAATCTTCAACCAGAGTAGTTCACATAATCCTTGAGCAATGGCCCTAAACTCTGATTCTGTAAATGATCTTGCCACTACATTTTGCTTCTTGCTCTTCCATGTCATCATATTACCACCAAGGAAAGTATAGTATCTTGTAGTTGATCTTCTATCCACTAGAGAACCTCCATAGTCTGCATCTGTGTAGGCTTCTAAAGTTAGTGTCTCATTTTTCTTGAACAAGATTCCATTTCCCGAAGTGCCTTTCAAGTAATGCAATACCCTGTAAGCAGTTTGAAGGTGTGATTCTCTTGGATCATGCATGAATTGGCTGATTACACTCACAACATATGTTATATTTGGTCGACTGTGAGCAAGGTATATGAGTCTACCAACTAACCTCTGATACATCCTTTTGTCAACAATTGGTTCTTCCTTAGCTTCTCCTATCTTGTGATTTGGATCCATTAGACTAGAAATTGACTTACATCCAATCTTCCCTATTTCAGCTAACAGATCAGTCACATACTTCTGCTGAGAAATAAAAATTCCTTTGGTAGAGTATGCTGCCTCAATACCAAGGAAGTACTTTAGTTTGCCCAGTTCCTTTATTTTAAATTCCTCCACTAATTTCTTTTTTAGATTATGTTTTTTCCTTTTCATCATTTCTAGTGCTTAATGAAGAGAGTATGGTCCCCTTCGCTTTGTTTATACTCAGATTTCTTCATGACGTTTGCAAATCTTCCGAACCATGCCCAAGGAGATTGTTTTAGGCCATAAAGAGTCTTCCTCAATTTACATACTCTATTACCAGTATCCCTTGCAAATCCTACTGGGATGTTCATATAAATTTCTTCATCTAAGTCTACATGGAGAAATGCATGCTTCACATCATACTGTAGGAGTTGCCAGTTGAAGTGTGCAGCCAAAGGTAGTATAACTCTGGCAGTATTCAGTTTTGCAACTGGAGCAAAGGTCTCTTGATAATCTACCCTATAAGTCCGAGTATATCCTTTTTCCACCAATCTAGCTTTATATCCCTCAAGGGATCCATCTGCTTTGTATCTCAGTATGAAAATCCACTTACAATCAATAATGTTCTTTCCCTTTGGTTTATCAACAACCTCCCATGTCTTATTCCTTTCTAATGCATCCATTTCCTCCCTCATGGCATCCCTCCATTCCCTTTTTGACAATACCTCAGAAATAGTGTTAGGAACCATCATGATATTTAAACTCACAAGGAATTTCTTGTGGACTGGTGATACATGTTTAAGAGAAACATAGTGAGATAGAGGATAGAGAAGGTGTTTGGTGCATTCTTTGGTACCTTTTCTAACAACAATGAAAAGGTCAATGAATGGTTCAATGGATTGTAAAGATGGGTCAAATCTTATCGTGATCTCAGTATCAGGGTCGGAGGTTTGTGGGTGAGGTTCTTGGACCTGTATCACTTCTGGAGCAACCTTTATCCTTGAATACACTTGAGGAATCCTTGGAGTATCATGAGGGACACTGGATGGAAAGAAAGATGGAGGTGACTCACTAGATGGAATAGAAGGTGATTTGGTATGGATTTTAGTAGGAGGAAAATCAAGCACGTTAATGGGTTCAAATGACTCATAAGTGTTATCTTCTGTCATTGAAATCTCCCCCTGAGGATAGGACTTGGAGAAGAATGGGGTATGTTTAAAAAAGGTAACATTAGTTGAGGTGAAGGGTGGTAACAATTGTATCCTTTTTGAGTGGATGAGTATTTAAGGAAGACATATTTGATGGCACGAGGGTCTAGTTTACCTCATAGTGGACCATGGATATCGACAAAGGTAGTGCACCCAAAAATCCTAGGATTAAGCCCATTTGTGGTGCGGAAATAAGGATATAAATTGTTGAGGAGTTGCACAGGACTCTTGTTGTCTGAGACACATGAGGGAAGTCTGTTTATTATGTATGTGACATTAAGAACAACCTCTCCCCAATAGGAGAGGGACATTGTTGTGGAAGAGAATGACACGAGTAGTGTTGAGTAAATGTCCATTTTTTCTTTCTACTATTTCATTATGTTGGGGTGTATGAACACAAGATGAGTCATAAATAATCCCTTGGGATTGGAAATAAGAGGACAAGATTTGGCTGAAGTAATCTCTAGCATTGTCAGTCCTAAAGCTTTTGATTTTCACTCTAAATTGATTTTGAATCATTGAGTGAAAATTAGGAATAACATTGCTGACATCATATTTTTATTTGTGGTGAAACAATCATGTAACCGGAGCGCAACAATCAATTAAGGAGACAAACCATCGAGCTCTATAAACATTAGAAATATTAGGACCCTATATGTCACTATGAATCAGATGGAAGGGAGTAGAACTACTTTTATTGCTAATAGAAAAGGATACACGAGAATGTTTTGCTATTTCGCAAACATCACACTGAAACTCAGAAACATCCAATCCTTGAAAAAAAAGAGGAAATATGACTTTTAAAACGCTAAAAGAGGGATGGCCAAGATGTTTGTCATACGACCAAATGTTGTCTTTATTGGAAGAATTGTGCAAGGATAAAGACAAATTATTCTTGATCTTCTTAGTGGATTCAAGGTAGTGAAGACCACTATGTTCCTTAGCAAGTTCAATCCTCCTCCCTGAGTTCCGATCTTGGAAAGAAGGGGAAAAAATGGCATGATATTGAAGTTCAATAGTTAATTTTTGTATGGAAACAAGGGTAGCAGATAGTTATGGTACATGGAGGACGTTTTTAAAGATAAGACTAGGGGTAAGGTGAACATCTCCAAAACCAACAATAGTAGCTAAAGATCCATTAGCTACTACAATTTTTCTGTTACTTGGGTTGGGGTTATAAGTGTGAAAAAATTGAGAATTGGGAGTCATGTGGTTTAGGACACCAGAGTCTATTATCCATGGAATTATCAAAGAAGCTATTTGAGGTATTCATGCAAAAATAAAGTTAGAGGATACTTGAGAGAGCCAAAGAGCGCTAGACGGTTTACCAAGAGATCCCAACAATCCTTGAAGTTTCCTAATTTCTACACTACTGAATCTATCTAGGATTGGGTTGTCTTCAGTATAGGAGTATGGGATTGCTCGGTCAGGTGTGCTTGAGGTCTATGCTGCCTCCCACAACTTGCCCATTCTTAGCTTGGCGATTTGCCAAGTAATTTCCAACATGTCTATGTGCAGTTTCTTACAATAATTCCGCCAAAGATGGGCTTTATTGTCTTTAACCAGAGGAAAATCACTCTTTATCTTTTTCCTGCGAATCAGTTTTGGCAGCGAGGGTTGATTCAACAATGGGTTGGGGCTCAAGCATCACACTTCATCGACTTTTCTTGGCTCGGAGTAGGGAGGTCATCTTGGTTAGGGACTGTATGCAGTCTTTGCCAATGATTTGGATTCGAACCCAATCAAATTTAGGATTTAAGCTAGGTAAAAAATTATATACACGATCCTTTTCAATAAAATTCTTCAAAATAGCAGCATCTACCATACATTTCATCTCAATTACTTGGCAGTGATCTAGTTCGTGCCATAGATATTGCAAAACAATAGCATATTCAGTAACTGCTTTGTCTCCCTGCTCAGTAGCACCTGCTTTGACTTTGAGTTCATAAACTTGGGTAACATTACGGGCTTTTGAGTAAGTGTGGTTAATGCTGTCTCAAATTTTGTTAGCAATAGTAGGGAGCGTTTGGTAGGTGGAAAATTTTCAATTTTCCATTTTCATTTTCTGAGAAAATGAGAAAATGCGTTTGGCTGGTGTTTTCCATCTCCGTTTTCTAAAAAATAAAGGAGCGTTTTTTGAAAAACTGAAAAACACAAAAAAATCGTTTTATATTTCTATTTTTGTTTTCCAAAAAATAAAAGAGTGTTTTTGGAAAATTGGAAAACACAAAAAAATCATTTTCTATTTTCTGAAAAAGGAAAACAGAAAACAGAAAATGAAAAATTCTCCACAAACCAAACACTCCATGTATCACCGATGGATAGCTCCATGGAATCCCACAACCAAGGCATAATCATAGAGTCTTCTTCATCCCATGCCTGGATGAGTCGTGGCAAGTCCCGTCCCAAGGATATGGCTAAGTTTCCCTTTGCCCTTGAGGTAAGTACAAACAACCTAAGACCATTTTAGGTAGTTCTTCCCATTGAGTCTATTGGAGGTCCGAATATTCTGCAGATTGTCAATTTTCTAGACTGAATTATAGTCATTAGACACAATAGATCATCTAGGATTGCTGAAAACAATTCTTTGAGAATTAGCCATGATGAAGAAAGGCAAAAGCGGGAAAAAGAGAATTAGCAATGAAGGCTAGTGCTTTGATACCATGTGGAAAAATTGATTTCACTTCATTCAGAATGGGAATACCTAGTATTATATACAAAAATTACAATAAAAAATATGTAGAACCGCCACATTAGTGGCTCCCTCCGGCTACCCCTACCGGTGGAGGAGGTAAATCAGAAATGTAGGTGATAAAAATTACAATAAAGAAAATAGGAAACTAGGAGAGAGAATATAAAACTAACTTATTCCTAAATATTTAAATCCCCTAATTTAAGGGATCTCTAGACAACTAAATCCCTTAATTTAAGAGATCTCTGTAGCTTTATTTTTTTCCTGCACACAACTTTATTTCCTTCCTATACACAACTTTATTTTCTTCTCGTAAACAACTATTTACAATTCAACACCTCACAATCCTACTTAGTTATTCATTTATCAGTCTTAGGAACACTTATTCTAATATGATATAATTGATCTTACTCCAATTCCTTTTTTTTTTTTAATTTTAGGGATATTTTGGTCTATCGTGAACTTTTAACTGCGGGAATAATTACAACAACAACCAAGTTTTCCATCCCCTACTATATCATCTATATTTATATAAATTTTATGTTGTTTTACCATTATTAATAAGTCTTCTTTGGTCTTCCTCTTCATCGTTTGATGTGCATACTTGCCATAGTTTTGCATCACCTAACTAGAGTATTTATTGGTTATCTAAATACATATTTGTACTATCTTAAACGTGTCTCTCGAAATTTTCTCTCAGTAGATGTAACTCCAAATTTTTCTTTAATGCTTTCATTTCTTATCCTATACATCCTTGTATATCCATATATCTATCTTAACATTCTCATCTTTTGCTCATATGTTAGAGTAATAGCCAAACATTCAATTCTATATAACATAATAGGTCTAATTGTGTTTTTGTAGAACTTCCTTTATGTTTTAGTGGTATTTTACAATAACAAAGAACACTCGATATTCTCCTTTATTTTAACCTTACTGTTTGTATTTTATATAAGACATCTCTTGCAATCTCTTCATCATTTGTAAAAATAATCTTAAATACTTAAAGTTCTCAGTTACAAATAACTCGTTATTTATCTTAATAATTGTTTAATTACGTTTAATATTGCTAAATTTAAATTTTATATATTCTGTGTTTGCTTTATTAAGCCTAAAACCTTTCACTTCTAGCATTTTCTACAAAATTCGAGTATAGGATTCACTTCTTCATGTGTCTCATATACCAAAACAATATCATTTGCAAACATGTACTATGATATTATATTTTGGATGTGTCTAATAAGTTCATCAATGATTAGTGTTAAAAGATTGAGACTTAGAGTTAATCTTTTATGTAATCTTATTTTTCATCTTCGTACATATCCTTAATTATTTTAATATATGCTATGTTAATTCATTTCTTTTCTAAAATTCTTCGTATAATTTCTCTTAGAACTCTATCTTAAACTTTTTCTAAATAAAAAATTACCATGTATAAGTCTTGCTTAATAAATGAATAGATAAATAAACAAATGAAATCTAATTCACCTATTCTATTCCTACTCTTTCTATTCTCCAAAATTTGCATTCTTTTTTCTTTCTCAAATTTCATTCTGCAAAACTCAACCCTTTGTTGAACTCCTAGGCAAATGAGACTTAACATTAGTTGCAGTACTTAGTTTTCTTTGCAATACGTATTCGACAAGAAAAGCTTTCTTATTCTTTGTCAACATCTGCGAACCCAACATACTATTAGTTGAACTCCTAAGCAAATGAGACTCAACATTATTTGCATTACTTAGTTTTTCATTGCAAGACTCATTCTACATCAATCTCACATGTTCTTTCTGTAATGTAGTGGCTGGATTTTTGTTGTGTCATTCTTCACACAAAATACAACTATGAAACTAACATATTTATGCATTTTTTATCAGATTGAATCGATATTTGAGGGGAAGGCTTGCTCTGGGGTGCGGGATGCTGCATTTACTTTGACAAGGCACTTAGCACAAACTGCACAAGAGACGTTTGCTGATTTTGAGGAAGCTGTTGAAAAGGATGCTTCAAAAACATTTATTGTTGATGGAACGGTCCACCCATTGACCAGCTATGTCATCAACTATGTGAAGTTTCTGTTTGAGTATGTTTCTTCTTTTTTACTTTAGCTATCAAAACTTTCCTTAACTATGCTTTTGCAGAGATCATTCTTTGAAAATTAGGCACTATTTAGTAATTGTCAATCTGTTTCTGTCATCTTTGTTTCATTTCCAAGTGTTATTTTAGTTTATTATTCTTTTTGCATATTACTATTAGGAATGTTAAAAACTTAAAATTTCTTTGTATCATCTATTTTACCATTAAGCGCTGCTTGTGGCAAGTTTACTAATCAAGAGCATCCAAATTCTATGTATATTCCAAAGAGAGTTACCTTAGATATCTTACTTATCATTATACAACTCATCTTGTTTTAATTTGGATATCTGATGTGTTTGTACTTGTAACCAGTTTTTTTTTTTGTTTGTCAGCATTTTATCTTGTTTTTTAGAATTCTTTATTTTCTATCAACCCAATAAAGCTTATAGATCATTATCTCGGTATGACTAACATTTTGTATATGTTTAAAACTATCAAACATTCTGATTCTATTCAAGGTTTTATTACCACTTGGGTGACAATCTAAATAATTAGTTGGGAAGTTAAAGGCATGGATACACCACATGATAAAATGCTGCTGGAGAAAACAATCAATGGATGTCTACTACTACGTAGATTTGTGCCTTTGCACTGATCCTTAGTTGATTATTATTTACAAGTTCTTACATAGTGGTTAATTGGTGTTAAATATCATTAAGATTGATGACCTGAGTATCCAATTAAATTTGTCTTTAAATATGTGAGTCATTCCTTTTCACAAGGATTGAAATCTCATATTTTTTCAATCAGGGTATAACTTATCATTCCACCTATAGATAAAAAAATGGTATGATGTTTTCATGGGCATTTCATAGTTGTGTTGCTCGTGTTGACCAATATTACTTGGTGCCACATAGTATCTTGGAACCAAAGCATTGTGGTGTCAGTTCGTGAGGAGGGGGATGCTGATCCATGCGGTACAAGTTTATGTAGTGGAAGAAGAGAAGCAGTCTTATATGTGTGTTGAGTTGCGGGGAACAACGACATAGGATGGCAGTGATGGAATTCATCATTTTGCATGCACAAGAGAAGTCTTGGTGCCAGGGTTCACTTGGAGCATCACAGAAGTGAAGGGGATGAATGGTTGAGTGGTTGGAATTAATTAATATAATATTAATCAGATTTATATGGTTGAATCCAATTAATAAATGTTACTGTGTTATAGGGTTGACTGTAGTTACTGAGTTGGTGGAATTAAGTGATAAATATAAATAAAGGTAAATTATTATTAATAATAAGATAAAATATCAATTAACTATATGATTTCATTTTACACTAATAATATAGGTGTGACTAGGATAATAGAATTCTATTTCTACTAGTTATTATAAGTTACATTTTTTTTTTTAAATAAAAATATAATCTTTAATTATGTTATAACTTTATACTAATTAACTTTTCGTAAAGGTTACTAATAATTATGGCTGCTTGGATTTGGTTGACATATATTATTTTGTTGTTATTAATCAGCATGGTGAAGTATCAATTTGAGAGAAAATTATAGACCGGAAGGGTACTATTTTGATATTGTGTTTACATTCCGATCTATGGTGCCGATGGAAAAATAGAAGTGGAAGGAGGAAGGAGATAAAAAAAAAAGAAAACTATATTCTTAGTTCCAATTTTGTTTTTATTTGAAATGGTACATTTGGACATTATCTTGTATGAAATAAGTTATAAAAATAATAATATTATTTCAGTTCAGTTAAATCTACCTTTTATCATGCCAAGAGTTGGATATTGACTTTAAACGATACTCATTCAACATGATTGACACAATTATATAGGAGACATTGCCGGTGCCGAATAGTATTGAGATCCCCTAATTTATCAAAATGATATGTTTTGACCATTTTGTTTGACACGATATGATATTTCAAATTTTGCTTATAATTATATGAGTTATTATTGTTTTACTATGTTGATAATTTTTTTCTTTAATTAGCCTTAAAGCGTTAACATTCCCTTAAATTTAATATCAATATTTTATATCTTTATAAGCTATTATAATTAATAGGTTTTGCAAAATTGCATCGGGGCCCTTGCAAATATGATTTCATATTTGCCATTTTAAAATTTATTTTTACATGATTCAGAACTTGAAAATAACAACATACTTGTGAATGTGAATATGATGATGTCCGACCAGGAGTGCTGGTAAATGCTGTTGCTACTTTAGATCTCATGATTTATGGAATTTGATATTGAAATCATGGAGAATGGATAGAAGCTGATGTAATAACCTTCAACGTCTAGTAAAGAGCGTGGATATTATTAGTTAGCTATAACTGACAGCCCTAAAAGAACATGTCCTCTTATTGGTCGAGGAGATATATGAGCTTCATGGAGCTACCTTCTAGTCCATCTAGATAGGACATTGTCAGTTTAGCTCCAATATACGTGGGAAGAAATTGTTCTCAATTGAGGATTTGGCTATATTGCCCATGACAGGCTTAAGATATTAGGATCATGACACTTATCGCAGTGCAACATTAGTGCTCCACCCACCATGATCCTAACATTTTAAGTGATGTAACCATGTCCTGAACGATGGAGTTGACTTAGCTCTAGCTGAAAAATAAAATATGATTGATAAGGAAGAGATGAATAATGTAAGTAGAATATGAGATAGGATAAGGAGAGAGAGTATAGAGATGATGGATCAGGAAATGAGGAATTGGAGTTAGTTTGGATATTTGAGATGGAGATTATTTTTGGGTAGGATTGTTTTAAAAATCTATGTATTTTTAATTATTTTAATAAAGGATTAAAAAGCCCCTTCTAGTTTGCTTTTTAAATAAAAAAATGGGGATTTTGGGGAACTTAGACAGAAAAGACATTAGGGCCAGGCCATGCCTAGCATGTGGGTAGGACCTAACCTGGCCTGAGGATTATGCCAGCCTAGCTAGGTCTTGGCTGATCTAGGCCCATGCCAGGTAATAGTTTACCGTCCCAACCCGTTTGAAGCCTCTAGCACTAACATTTTGTCTTTTCTTTGTTTGAAGAGATTTGTGGATTTTAGATGATTTTATTTTTATCATGAATCAGGGGTTGTGGTGAAAAAGTTACCCCCTCGTCTTTTTTTTTTTTTGACACTTTTTAAACTGGTGCAATCTTTTTATTTTTATAGCTTCTAAATGCTGGTCTAATATTGATTTTTAGTTTTTAAAATTCTGTTGGAGGTGGGAATTGCTGGATTCCACAGGTAAGCTTGTGGAAAATGCTATGGTAGATGTGGGTTTCATCTGGTCTTATTTATTGCAGCGTCAATTATGCTCTTCTTCTCTAATTCATGTCACTTTGTGCTTTTGATTCTTTTTCTTTTAGAAAAATTACTTGTATCATTTTCCCTTGAGATTAGTCTTTTTTTTTTTTTGTCAATAGAGTAAGCTTCACTAACCTAAATTATTGTGCATGACATCTTCATCGTTGTCACTATTGGATCACCACATGAAACTACAACAAGTGCACTATTCAGATGGTTATTAGAGATTTTGATCAAGACAGGGAAATGTGTTATTTCATGTTAACAAGTGAAAGCATCTGAGACCAATATTTGCTTGGTCTAGTGTTAAGCGAGCTAGATGTGAAGGGCTTGCTGTTTGATGTCAAATATTTGAATCCATATAACACCATTATTAGGATGGGTTTAATTTTGTTGCTTGCACCCCGAACAGGGAGTAGTTTCACATCCAATGTGGTCTGGGTACTTGTGTTCAAGACCGAAAAAAAAAAAGGAAACCATATAGTTTTTCTGTGGTACACATGTAGGCAAAAGTTAGATAGTTGCCCTGCTTGCTTGTCAACTGGCTTGCAACATAGGTACTAAACTAATTCATGCACAGAATTTGTAAAAATACAACTCATGAGGATAGATCAACAACAGATTCTGGAATTGGTGGATTCGTTTTCTAAAATGCATTTTAGTATGTATCCCTGATTCATGGGAACATGACATTATGTTTTTCCATCCTCGCTCGTGTCCAATATTATTCGTTTGAAGTTTACACTTTCTTCTGTCTGTCTGAACTTCTAACTGCATTTGTACAGCTATCAGGTGACACTCAAGCAACTTTTTCAGGAGTTTGGACCAGGAGATGGGACAACCTCTCAGCTGGCGACTATAACTATGCGAATTATGCAAGCTCTTCAGAGTAATTTGGATGTGAAATCCAAGATGTACAAAGATACTGCTTTGCAGTTTTTATTTCTTATGAATAACATCCATTACATTGTTAAATCTGTACGGAGGTATGTTTTTTCATGTTTTTATGAGATTCATGATAATTCAGGTTGTCTGAATTTTGTGTGTGTGTGTGTGTTAGGTCAGAAGCAAAAGACTTATTGGGTGATGATTGGATTCAAAGACACCGTAGGATTGTACAACAGAATGCAAATCAATATCGAAGGGTTGCTTGGTCAAAGGTTTGTTTTTATAAGTTGTACAATATCGAACATTGAAGAGGGGTAGGCTTGGTGTCCTGAGGTTGTTCACTCCTTCCTGAACATTCACACACACTTCTTGGTGTTAGCATTGCATCCCACACCATTCTGATCAGACACTGATACCTGACACTGGGACAGTATTACCTTGCATCACAATCTTCATTGAATCATAGCTGCATCTCGGTGGTTGCCATTAGTTTGGCAATAAATTCTTTTGGATAATTGCTATTCTATTGTTCGCATTATAATTACAGGGCAGAACCATGCATGCTTGATGCTTTTAAATTGATAATACACTTCTCTTTTTATTCCGTTGCTTTTTTTTTTTTTAACTGACACTATGATCAGATAGTTTTTCATTCATTTCTTGCTGTCTGATTTTTCCAATTTGGGCAATTTCACAGATATTGCAGACCCTCTCAGCCCAAGGTTTGTCTTCATCAGGAAGCAGTGGTGTGCCAGGGACTGAAGGTGGTGGCAGCAGTGGTTTAGTTCCAAAACCGATACTGAAGGAAAGGTTGGTTCTATATTTTCTTTTTAAGTGACAAGTCAATGATGTTTTACAAACCAACTGCCTTTCTTGTTGCCAGGTTCAAATCGTTCAATATGCAGTTTGAGGAGCTATGCATGAGACAATGTGAGTGGACAGTACCTGATCAAGAGTTGCGTGAATCGTTGAGGCTTGCAGTCGCTGAGGTTCTCTTACCGGCATATCGAGCTTTCATAAAACGGTTTGGGTATGCTCTCAGCAACAGAGAACAATATATACTGATGCTTCCACTTTATCCATTTGAAATAACAGATTTCTTATCATTTATTTCTCTGAATCCCATAATTTTCAGCTTCACTTGGACATGACTTAGCTGTAGATTCTAATCCTCTCTTTTTTATTTTTTATTTCCTTTTATTGTAAACTTGTATATTTGTATTTATCAGGAGCTGATTTTCAAAACCGAAAACATACTAGGTAGCAATGCCTATGGAGTTTTGTGAACCTAATGGTATGAATATATCATAAGCTAAATACTTCTACAAGCTTATCAAAGGCAATTTGTAGTTACAAATAAATACTAAACAAGATTCCAATTTTGCCTATGTGCGAACATGGGCACCCTAATCTAGCTGAGCACCGAGCACTGAGCTCTGCCTTCATATCTGGGTTCCTTTAACAGCCCTAAGAAATTTCTTCTAGATATATCCTTGTTGCTTCAGTATCTCGTTTCCAGTGACAATTGTAGTTAGGAGCTGACATTATGCAAAGTTATTGTTCTTTAATGTCAGAAAAGATTTTTTTTTTCCCTTTTTTTTTCCTAGTAGACGTATGATATGGATTCTCCAGTCTGCGGGTCATTCATGATTTAATTTTTATTCCCAAATTTCCTGTCGGACCTGCAGAGTCTTGGAGTATTGCTAGTAATTGGCATGACTTGGGTGTCCTTCGGCCATAGTTATATCTGTGTCAGTCGATGGGGCATCCATCTTCAGAAATCCCGGTCAGGAAGATGGCATGATGAAATTCCACTCTCTTGCATGCATTCTGAAATGTTTGATGATTATGCACTACTATAAATTGATGGCCATGTTCTGTATTTATTCTCCAATTATGTCCATTGACTATAGCAATGTCTTCTATCAGGCTGCTGCTCGAGAATGGAAAGAATCCGTCAAAATACATCAAATATAGTCCAGAAAATCTCGAGACAAGGTTGGGTGAATTGTTCGAGGGAAAGTCAGTAGCAGCAAAGACAATGACAGAGACCAGGCGCTAAATTCCGGACAAACTAAAAGTTTTTTGAACAGATTGTATTACTTCCAGAGTCGAGATGCATGCACATATTGCTTTCGTATAAGTGATTCTGAGGGTTTTGACTCGCGTACGTTGCCATCGCCTGTTTCATTTGAGATTAAAACCAGCCTCAGCTCTTTTTCATGTTCCATAGGCGCCCAATTGCGTACGCTTTACAGGTTGCATAACTAATTAGCAAGGCAAACGAAATATCAAGGTAATTATTTTTTAGTGGAGGATTCATATTGCAGGGCTGTAAATGAACTGGACGGCTGTGTAAGTATGTTTGTATGTTATTGAATTATATTTTCTATTATATTATTATTTATATTTAAATATATTATATTGTATTATATTATATTATATCATTATTAATTAAGTCTTTTTTATTTTTTATTTCTCATTTGATTTGTATATTTATAATATTTTCATATTGGAGCATCTATCGATCGTCTAAGTATATTAGCTGACATAAAATTGGTTGGTCCCACCACGCTTGTTGCGTTTTCAGAGGATGTAAATGCTATTTATGCAGAGAAGAGGGATATTTTACAAGAGAATGTCCTTAGCTGACATCTCACACAAAGTCAAGGACATCCACTAGATGTCTTGTTTGAAATTCTTCTTCATCACTCTGAAGTTCTCCCTCTGAATTGTTCTTGGGTTTTTCTGATGTTGTGATCCGGTAGTTCTCGAAATGCAGCGATACACTTCCATCTAGAAGATTTCTAATTGTTACTTTAGTTGGTTGCAAAGGAATATAGATGTTGGATTGTCGGATAATACAATTCTGCCCCAAGACCTCTCTTGTATTATAGCTACGTCCTAGTAACGCTCGAACGCCATGACTCGTGAGGTATTCAATGACATTTTCTACCTCATATGCGAATTCAACATTTGGTGTGTTGGATAGTCATCTTACCATTCCTCGGGTGATGAGTAGATTAGCCTCTCCATTTCTCCAATTTTTATATCCTCGTGCAAGGATTGAAATTTGTATGTTTATGTAAAAATCAGAAATTGTTAACATGTCAGTGTCATTTTAAATGTATCTTTCGAAAAAAAATTTCGCTAAGAATAATTTTTACTTTTGTTTTAATGTTTTTATTTTTTATTTTATTCATTTTCATATGTTAGTTGATATTCATCTTAACATTTCTACCTATATATCTAGGTAACTCTTATCTCTTGCATATGTATTTGAATTATAGATTCATATTCAGTTCTATATAATATAGTCGGATTATTGTTTTACAATTTTTTAAAAATTTTAAAAATATTTTATGATTATAAAGAATATTTGATATATTTTTTTCATTTTACTTATTCTAATTTTTATATAAATATCTTTCTCAATCTCTTTATATGAAATTGTTATGCGACGAATATCTACGTGTTTGTGAGCTCTCGAGCATGTACAGTAACAAAAAATATATAGTAACACCTAACATTATCGATCACTCAAATCTATTGTCGCTCGACATCGTTGTCGAACCATGAGATTCTTATCGCAGTCCAATCGACATCGGAGTCTGTCGGATTACGATCGAAATTCGATCAAATTGCGACCACCGACCACGGGCCAGTTGGATGCCGACTCTAGTCGGACCATGATTAGATTCCTACCAGATCGCGGTCGGAATTGATTGCTGCCTTGCCGACCATAATTCAGTCGGATTTTAGTCGTGGTTCGGTCGATCAAATGGTGGCTGCGACCTTAATAGGCTCAGGAGTTGGCTATAGAGATCACCGGAGCAATGACGTACGAGGACGAAGTACTGTGCAATCCTTATTACTGTGCAATCATATAAGATCGAATGGTTTAAGGCGCGTCGCGCATGGGGCACAGACAAAGCATCGTGCAACATATCAAAACTCTATATATATATATAGAGAGAAATATTATGTTACACAACTCTTCCCTGAGCACTCTCATTATCCACCGTCCGATCGAGTTACACTATAGTCTAAATCTTAAACCATAGGGGATCGAACGATAAATAATAGAGGTGCTCACGAGTGCTCACGAATGAGTTATGTAGCATAACATTTCTCTCTCTATATATAGAAATGTTATGCTACACAACTCATCAATGAGCACCTTTGAGTACCTCCATTATCCACCGTCCAATCTCCTAGAGTTCAAGAATTGAGTTATATATAATGCGCACCCGATCGGACAGTGGATATTGGAAGTGCTCACAGGTGCTTACGGATGAGTTGTGTAGCATAGCATTTCTCTATCCATCGTCTGATCTCCTAAGTTTAGCGATTGGATTATAGTGCGCACCCGATCGGACGGTGGATATTGAAGGTGCTCACGGATGAGTTGGTAGCATAACATTTCTCTATATAACTCATCCATGAGCACCCATGAGTACCTGCATTATCCACCTTCCGATCATAGGGGTATTATAGCCCAATCCTTGAACCCTAAGGGATCGGACGATGGATAATGGAGGATGTTCATGGATGAGTTGTGTAGGATTGAGTTATAGTATTCACCTGATCGAACGGTAAATATGGGAGGTACTCACGTGTGCTCACAGATGAGTTGTGTATGGGATCATTGCTCATATATAAGAATGCAATCCTCTAAGGTTCAAGGATTGAGTTATAGTGTTCATTCGATGGTGGATAATCAAGGTGCTCATGGGTATATATATATATATATATATATATATATATATATAATCTTCCTACACAACTCATCCATGAGCACTTCTATTATCCACTGTCTAATCGGGTTAGCACTATAGCCCAATTATTGAACTCCAGGGAATCGGATGGTGGATAATGAATATGCTCACAGATGAATCTTATAGGACAATATATATATATATATATATCGTGAGCACTTCTATTATTCACCGTCTGATCGAATTAGCATTATAGTCCAATCATTGAATTCCAGGGAATCAAACGGTGGACAATGAAGGTGCTCATGGATGAGTCGTGTAGAATAAAATTCTTATATATATATATATAACTCATTCGTTAACACCCGTAGCGTAGCTACATGGGGAAGAGAGGGTGTCGTACCTGTGGTAGCAACTATATATTAATTAATTAATTATGTCCTTTTACATGAAATTGAACCTTGGAGCTAGGGGTTGCACCCAGAGGTGTAGCTACATGGGGAAGAGGGAGTGCCGTAGCCCCTTGGAAATTTAAAAAAATAATAGTATATATATCTTTTTAATCATTTCATTTATATCTAATTTATGGAGGGCAAAGATACAATGAAGCTAATAATATGAGAGGAGAATTCAATGATTTAAAAAGCTTACTTATGATAGAAAATAAGCCTACTTATTATATTTATTATTTTACTTATCAATTGAAATTTACATTTATAGTTGTTGATAAAATTACATAAGAATTTCTATTTTTTTAATGTAGTTGCATAGTGCATAGTTGAACAATATTATTAAAGTGTCATACAAACAAAGAGACATATTTCGTAAGAAATAATTTGAAAAAATTATTGAAAGAATTGACAATGATGATATCCTTATTGGACGAGATATGAATCAAGAAAAGAAATTAAAAAGAGCTGGGAGTATACGTTGGGGTTCACCTTGTAATACATTATTGAATTTGTTATGCTTATATCCCTTAATTATTGATGCTCTTTTAATTGTTGAAGAAGATGGAAAAGATCATAAGCAAAGGGTGCAAACAAATAATCTATTGAAATTGATGGAAAAATATGAATTTGTATTTCAGATACACTTACTAAAGAATATATTGGGAGTTATGAATGATTTGTTACAAACTTTATAAAGAAAAAATCAAGATATCAGAAATGTCATGATTCTTATAAGATCAAACAAACATTAATTGTAAATCATGAGAGATAATGGTTGAGATTTATTATTGAATGAAGTTTCTTTTTTTTTTTTGTTAAATATGAGATAGTCACCCCACACATGGAAGACTTATTCGCCTTTCATGAGAGATCATGACGAAATATTCAAGGAAAGATAAATCTTCACTATTATCGCATTGAAATTTTTTATGAAGTGATAGATTTGCAAGTTCAAGATTTGAACAGTTGTTTTAACGAGGTGAACACAGAGTTATGCGTTTGACTTGTCTTGATCCATCAAATTTATTCTCTGCTTATGATGATAGAAAATTATTTCAGTTTGTTTAGTTTTATCTATTTGATTTATCTCCAATAGATTTAATGCATCTTGATCACCAACTTGATAACTTTATTTTTGACATGTGTAGTATTAATCGATTCTTTGAGGTTACAAGGATTAGTGAGTTTGCTAAAAAGATAATTCAATTGAAGGAACATCGACTGTATTCTTTGGTATATTTATTTTTAAAGTTAATATTTCTATTACCTATTACAATTACAACTATAGAAAGAATATTTTCAACAACGAAAATAATCAAAACCTTACTTCGTAATCGATTGGGAGATGATATGCTAAATGATTATTTTGTACTATATATTGAACGAGATGTGTTTGATATAATTGATAATGAAACTATTATTTAGCATTTTCAAAATATGAAATATCAAAAAATATAATTGGCATATAACATTTAGGTATACATCAAAAGAAAACACATGCGTAAATAAATGAAGGGAATTTAGAAGTTGGATCGACAAAGGATGAAAATTAAAAATAAAAGTTGTCTAGGGAATAATGGACAAAGAAGCTAAGGGGACGTTTGGTAAGCGTTTTCATCTCCGTTTTTCATTTTCATTTTCTGCGAAAACGAGAAAATGCGTTTGGTTCGCATTTTCCATCTCTATTTTTCAGAAAATAAAGGAGTGTTTTCTGGAAAACTGAAAAACGAGAAATAATCATTTTCTGTTTCCATTTTCATTTTCCAAAAAATAAAAGAGCATTTTCTGGAAAACTGGAAAACAAAAAAAAATCGTTTTCTGTTTTCTGGAAAAAGAGAGAATGAAAATAGAAAACAGAAAATTTTCTACGAACCAAACACCCCCTAAACTTCCACTTGGAGGTAGAATGGCCCGTCAAATTTTTGCTAAGCTAAGAAGTCATAGTCATCAAACATGGCAAAGTACCACTTATGCTTCACAAGCTTGACAGAGGTCATAGCAGAAGGCAATGAATAAGCTTTCTATATCAGTCATGCTTATACCCCTTCAATAGGGGCTCATGTTGGTTTTCTCTCCTATGATAGTGATAATCAAAATATTTTATCAATGACAACCATAACCAAATCTTATCTCACTATATGAAATCGGCTATATAGATTTTTCTATACCATTGAACTTTATTCTCTACTATATATTTATCTATATTTAAATAAATTTTATTTTATTTTATTGTTATAAACCAAGTCTTTTTTGGTCTTTCTTTTATTCTGTTTTGCATGTTTATAATAGTTTTATATCGCCTAATTGTAATATCTATCAGTCATCAAAGTATATGTCTATACCATCTTAAATGTGCCTTCAAAATTTTTTTTTAATAGGTGCAATCTCAACTTTTGCTCTAATATTCTTATTTCTTATTTTATCTATCCTTGTATACCCACACATCCAACTTAGCATTCTCATTTCTATAACTCTCATATTTTGCTTATGTGTTCGAGTCATAGACCAGCATTCAATTTCATATAACATAGCAAGTCTATCATTTTATAAAATTTCTCTTTAAATTTTAAAGACACTTTACTATTACAAAAAATATATAATGTTCTCCTCCATTTCAACAATTCTACTTGCATTCTATGTAAAATATCTCTCTCAATACCTCTATCCTTTTACAGAAATGGTCCTAAATATTTAAAACTTTAATTATAAATAACTCATTATCTATTAACTTAATAATTATCTCATTTACTTAACATTTTAAATTTAAGTTCTATATATTTTATTTTTTTTACTCTATTAAGTGTATGATCTTTCGCTTTTAATGTTTTCCTCTAAGATTCAAATTTAACATTTACTATACGTGTATCATCTACCAAATCAATATCATCTACAAATATCATATACTATAATACCATGTCTTTGATATGTTTAGTGCGTTCGTTTATGATTAATGTAAAAAGATAAACTTAAAATTGATCCTTGATGTAATTCTATCTTTATGAGAAACACTTTAATTAATTCTCTTATCATTTTCACTTTTATTATTGTATTCTCATATATATTCTTAATTATTTTAGTATATTCTATATTAACATATTTCTTTTCTAGAATTCTTTATATAATTTTTCCGGAGGCTTTATTATAAGTTTTTTCAAGATCAATAAATATTATGTGCAAGTCTTATTTTCGTTCTCGATACTTTTCAATTAGTTGTCTGATAAGATGTATAATTTCTATTGTCGATCTTTTCGGTATGAATATAAATTGATTTTCGATCATCGTATTCTCTTTTCTTAATATTTCTCTATTATTTTTTTTCATAGTTTCATAGTATGACTTATTAGTTTAATATTCCTATAATTTATACAATATCGTATGTCTCTTTTATTTTTATATAAAGGAACTAAAGAACTTATCTTCTATTGATCATATATCAAATTGAATAATTTGGTAAGTGATTCAATATTTTATTTATTTAAAAAGTTCCAAACCTCTATCATGGGTATGAAATCTTGTATCGTCTTGTTATGTTATATCATGGGTAGTCTCCACGGGAATGACGTGGTGGCTTAGGTATGACGGAGCTTACAGATAAGATAAGAATCAATTTCGGAGGAGGCTTAAAGTCTTTTTCTGGATTTAGATGACCTTCACGTGTCTTGGCCACTACGTTAAGATCTATAAAACCCTCTGTGATTTACCTCTCTCATAATAGTCATGGGATAGACCGGTGAGGGCCGCTAAATTAACGGATTCCAACCTTTTGTGGATGTTATATCATAGATAGAGCTTGTATTGTTGTATTAACGTGGATGATCAAATTTTTTTCATGGACTTGTATTTTTAAAACGTTACCAATTAGCTGTAAAGGTGTTTGTAAGAATTTCATGATAAGATTGATTGTCAGGATTGTATCAACGACATGGTTAACTAGTAGGTTGAAAGGTCAAATTCTTGACAATAATGATACGTTTAGATTTGGAAAGGTAAGATAGACTGAAGTGAGGATGTATATAAGTTTTTGAGACACTAATAACATATTGATGATCTTAGAGATTTAATTATTTTTTTTCTAAGCCTATTAGAGTGTTTTGACATGAATTATAATTAAAATAATTCATTTCAACTAAAAAAAGTCAGATAATTTTCTTTTTACTTTTATAAAGCCAATAAAATGATATACCTTTAAAAGACTTTTTTTTTAAAATAAAAAAAAATTATTACGTGCTAAAAAGATGAGAGTACGTGTTTTAAGAAAAATACACATGGACACATCCAAAAATAAACATGTTCTTATGGAAATGATGTAGTAGCTAAAACATGATGATACTTATAGATATAACGTAAATCGATCTTAGAAGAGATCTAAAATTCTTTTCTGAATTTACCATATCAATCACCATGTCAAAACTCATAGAGCCTTTATAATTTACCTTCACAATGACCGTGACCGCTAGATTATAAAACATGTAGTAAACATGGTAGATACATAATTCAATACGAGATGAGCTAATCATCAAATCTTTTAAAATAAAAGTACGAGATGATGAAAATAATCCTTTCTTATAGATAAAAAAAGAAAGTTTAGCAATGTCATAGAATGCCCAAGGTAGTCTTATTGGATAGCAAATTCGCAGTTAAAACCCACTATCAATACATTTATTAAAATTCTCCAGCGCAACTCAAAAGAATTGATGTCATAAGGTACCGTGGACTTCAGAATGAGCTCGGAAGCACTTTCACAGATCTCCCTCTCAGTTAGCTGAATTGAGTTTTGGATCGAGTATGAAGCTGCTGGGTTCTCCTTCCATTCAATTTACAGGAATCTACAAGGAAATGTCTCTCACTGAAGCAATCCGCTCCTCTTACCGAACGCAATCGCTAAGATATAGAGAATCACGCAGCCAACGATAGTGCCCCAAGTTGTTTCCCAGAATTTGTGGTAGGGAGCGTCGTACAAGTCGATACCAATGTTCATACCAAATAGACCTACAACCACCACACCAGCAGTGGTCACTACAGTGGCAGTGCTCAGCATGACTCCCATTTGCAGCAGTTGATTCTGCTTCTCATCCAGCATAATGTTGATGTAGTCCTCTGTGTCGTCGACATACTCCCTCAACTTCATGCATCCCAAGAGAATAAATAGATAAGTCAGTCTTGTGGAGAAGAAAAAAAGAAAAGAGAAAACTGGAACTAAACCACGAACATGAACTAACTGACCAATGTCTAAACAAGAATTTACCTTTAGATAGAGATTATGCAAAAAGACAAGAAGCTACATGTCACAAGACGATTAGTTTCATCTAGTTCCACATTGAAAAAAGAGGAGTAATGCAGAGGATGGAGAAAGGGTCCTATTACAAGCTAGAATAACACACAATTGATGGCTGAAGCAAGGTCAGGTGGGTTAGGCCATGAAGGTTATGCTTAGTGTAAGCCAAAAGGTGATGAGTCAGATTACAAATACTGAGCTTTAGTATGGGTTGTAGCTAGTGGGATTCTTCAGGTTTTAGGCAAAGAGAACTACAAGGTGACTCGCTTGCTCGAATAATGATGGAAAGGGAAACCCCACCAAAGTGACCAATTATTCCAAATGACTAGACTCATTTAGTTATGATTACAAATATTCTCTTTCAAAGTAGTGACATTCTGTTAGTGTTCATGATTACACGTGCATCATGAATTTTGTCAAGTAATAAACAGTTTCTAAAGAAAATATGAGCACCGAGGTTTCCTGCTTTTAAGATTGGTGGTAGATAATAAATAAAAGATATCAAAACTTCGCAGTTGGCAGTGAAAATGCATAAACATACATGAGAGAGCTTGTTAAGCGTGCCATCAATCTGCACAAAGTAAGCCTCCAAAAGCATCTCCAGCTCCTCAATATTGGGCTTTAAGACTCCTAAGCTTTCTTGACTGCTTTCCGTTTCAACTCCTAACTCATCATCCCTTGACATGCAAAATTTCATGTAAAGCACTTAATTATCTTAAATGACTTTCATAAAAAATTTCAAAAAATAAAATAAGCTAAATTTCTATAGTATGACCCTCTTATCAGAACACTCAAATCTACACATTTGAACATACCTGGTCATCTATTTTAGGCAGTTTGCAGTTGGTTAGTTGTTGAAATTAGTGAGATTAAGTAAGTAAAAAACATGAGATATATCGTGTTCAACAGATATAGAGATGTTAAAAGAGAATTATAATTCTTAATTGTTCCAAGAAGAGGCTATGCAGTAAGAATAATCTTGTTTTTTCAGAATGATGTATAACAAGCAATGTTGAGCTGCACTGCTTAGTAATCCAATATAAATAAAAACAGACTGTGCTAAGTAGCAACCAAACCAAGTTCAAAAAATGAATTACTTCAAGATAATAGGCTTAGATCTCATAAGATGGAATATATCCATGAGACGATTATTTAATTCATGCAGAAATGAAGAAAATTTAATATACAAAAAAATACAATTCAATACGTTTGTACACTGGTTTCAAAACATCATTATTTGATTTTAAATGCTCAAATAAACAAATATAAATATGAGCAATTTCAAGGATTAAATATGTATGTCAAAGAAAAAAAAGGATAATGAAATTAGTACTTTGATGAACTCATCAAACTAAGTATAAAAAGTGTCTCGATATGCTGAAATAGTTTATTCTATAATTTTCATTCTATTTGCTGTCTTCTAAAAAAACCAACAATTACTCACCCATCTTCCTGCTCAGATGCATCATTCTCCAAGTTAATCCTCGAGGAAGATTCACCAGCTCGCTGATGAGCAAGTTTGTCTGTAAGATACATCTCAGCCATGTCCATGTCATCATCAAGTAAATGTTCCAGTTCATCTCTGACCTGCGTATAAAGTAAATAGTAAACATAATTAAAATCCAAAAGGAATGAAAAATGTTCAATGATTCAGAAGAAAACAAAAGAGCTAAGCATCCATGCTAAACATCTAAACCACATTAAGCTGAAAAGGAAAGCCCCTAAGAAAGTGTGCCTCACAAGGGTTATGGTGAGGCATACATCTCAGGTGGTAAAACTGATAGCATCAAGAAAGTGATATTGAAATATACATCTCAAAAAACTTAATTTGCCGCATATTGGCAGTAAAAATGTAACATGTATCTTGATTGACTTCAAGTAACCTAGTTGATACAATACCTTCTGCACACGCCCTGATAATGCCACCAAGCGACTCTTGATTTGCCTGACACGCTCAAGATTAAGAGTACTAATTTTCGAAGTCAGTTCATCCAAGGCTGGATAAGCTTCTTTTTCCAAGGTTAGTGTCTGAATAAAAGCAAAAAAGAGCATTGTATGATGAATAATTGAAACATTCTATCAACATGAAAGTGAAATAATATAACATCTAAATTGAACTCACTATTGAAGGTATAAATATTCCCTACGAAAAAATGCTTACAAGAACCAGTGCCTGGCTCATTAGAACATTGACAACACACTTCAATGTATTATATCATCTAAGATGATGCACTCATTCTGAAGATATAATTAGAGATCTATTAAAAGGAATTAAATAAGAAAGATGTTTTCCATGAAGAGACAAACATAATAATAGCTTCTGACGAAATAAAATTTGGCAAGCTTTCGCTGACCAAATAAGGGAAAGGTGCAAATGTCTAAAATAAGAAATATAAATAAGAACACAAACATGTTAGTAAAGATAAACAATCTTAGTAATAGGCAAATAATTCAGAAAATGTGAATCAGGAAGCAGACATCTTTATTCCACAAGAAAGAACATTGCTAAACTAACAGGAGATATAGGCAACATAAAAAGAATCAGAATTCAGGCATTTACTGCAAGGAAAAACATGTATCAGCCAACCAGTAGAATAATAGGAAAGATCAAGAGGAAAGCAAAAGGAAAAAGATATACTGAGAAAAATTAACCCACTAAACTGTTTAAATAAATAATAATGATAATAATATGAACACCAACAAAGTTAGTAGCCAAATAACTAAAATGTAAATGAATTAGACACCAGTGATCCTGGATAAGTCGGGAAGCAGTCATTTTTACACCATGAGAGAAAACATTAGCTAAACAACAAGAGATATAAGTAAATACAAAATGCATCAGAGAGCAGGCATGTACTCAACAAAAAACATGGAGCAGAAAAGAAAAGAATTAGAGTAAAAATTACGAGAAAAGAAAAAGAACAAAAGGCATAACGAACGAAACTGACATGTCACATGGCCCACATGACGTAGATATATATAATGATGCAAAACAGTTTCTAAGTATGAAGCACATACCAACATAGGTAATAAAACTGAATCTACATTCTTTTGCATGATTTTAGAATTTATCATAACCATATTGCAACCACTATCTCCAGCATCTTCCTTTTAAAACCAATTGCATTGCATCCACGGTGACAACCAAAAATTCACCCTTCAGATGTTTGGAGTGGAAATATATAAGAGAAGGTATGTCATGTTGCTGTTGTTTTTTATTTGTATCTCATCATTTTCACGTCCTCAAGAATCAGTATTAGTCGGCATGACAAAAATGATATGCCCAAACGCATCATTTCTGCCGCCCACAAACCTATACTACGTCGACATAAGTACCATTCAACAAGAAGAATTGTCTTCCTGAGAACATCTTTCAATTTTGTTTGTCGATCACGAGGAGATGCGACAGTAGAAAAAAAAAAGATAGAAAGAGAGAAAAATTAAGAAGAGAAGCAATAACTAGAGCGCCAACAATTACAAGAAGAGTGATATCAAAGTCCAAGAAATTGGGAAGTTTCCATATCTATATATTGTACCTGAGTCATAGCACAACAAGGATATAACATGTGAAAAAACCAACAAAAAAACAATTGGACCAAGCAATTTGTAAAAACTAGTCAGAGAGACTGATTTTGTAAAATTGATCAGGATGGCTACTCATATAAAAATGGAAGCAGATGGTGAGAGGGAAACATTGTGATGCTTCAACAATTGAAGGAAGTGATGCGAATGGGGGGCTACAAGCAGGTGGTGGAGCCAAAACCAACAAGAGAAACCAAATGATAGCAGAGTAACATACCTCCTCTATTTATGTCAGCTCACTAAGGGAGAAACTATGATTATCACTGTATCAGCAAAGGAATTTGAAAAGAAGATACTGGAGGTAATGGATGCAATATGATTATGATATCTACAAAAATCATGCAAGAGAGGTGGATGCATACATACTATTAATATTGGCAAGTTCTACAAACCTCAAAGAAAAATAACATATATTGAATTTTTTTTTTTTTTGAATCAGAAAAAGTGAACAATGGAAAATCACAATTTTTATCCCAGAAACTGAAGTTCTTGGAGAATCTTGAAAAGAAAAAACTTCCAAAAAAATCCAGTTGTCATTGCATGAACTTGAAGAGTTTTAATACCACATGGTGACCTCCAAGAACTTCATTTCTACAATGTTATTTTATGCGTTTAAGAAAAAGAAAAAAAAAACCTCTAGACAAAAACACAAGACAGAAAAAATTATCATAAGATGGCATTGCAAGAATCACACCTCTGATTCAAGGCACCTGCAAGCAGACTCAAGACAGACTTCAAGTGCTCTGAACTCAAAAGGTACCACGTTGATCCTCCCATCACCTAGGACATCTAACCCGAGCTCAGGACTGCCTTCAGGTAAACCATCAACAGGAGAACCATTTTGTTCAGATGCATCAACTCCATGTCTGGATGCAACACCGTTACCAGGGAGAGAAGGAGGGCATGGTGATGCCTTACCCATAGCGTCCCCATCTATATCACTACCCTCACCAACCTGTATAAAGATAACAATGATCATGGTCAGATTTATAATTCCAAGACAGCCACATGTAGCTCAAGAATAAAAGTACTTATCAATTCAAAATTAGCAAGTTTAAAAATCAACCTTTGATCAGTTTATGCACTAGATGAACCTAAAGAAATCAATAATCATAGTTAAGCGATTTGGTCATCCAACGATTATTGAAGAATAAAATCAAATAGGTAACTGGACAAGTAACCATTACAAAACCGAATCGAATCATTCGAGCATTAGTATAAACCCTAGACAAATTTCTACTTTTGCTTCCAACAATAATCAGAGCAGGATCAAAAGTTTGACATATAAAAGAAGAGTCAACCACCTCCTGCTGAGGAGCGCCATAAGAATTGAAGACTCGGGACTGCAGATCCTGAACGAAAGGGGCAACTATGGGGTCCTTCCAGTTGGGCACGAGCACCTCGGTGGCGGTTATGATGGCCTTAATGTGCTCCAGATTGATGACGATGGCGCGCTCTCGGCCAAGGATGGTGGACGGGTAGGAGAGGAGGGGATCGAGGACACGCAGATCGCGGCCAGGTAGACCCGTCCGCCGCATGATGGAATATTTCCCGACCTCCTCATCGTACGACCTTCCGGAGTCCGACACCACCAGCCACGCCCGGTTAACAGTGCCCTTCCGACGCCCCGCCGTACCAACAACTATGCGGTGGTGGATGTCCTCATCCGGCGCAGGCTTCGGCGATCTCATCATCGCCGTCGCCGCCGCCGCCGACGCCGCCGCCCCCGCTTCCGTCGACTGCTAGGGTTAGAATTGATCGCGTCGGTGGAGCAACTCCGATCTCCGACCACTTCGTTCTCAGCCAACGAATAAAAAAATATGGAATCGAACGACACGTTTTCTCTTTTTGCGGGAAAAATAAATCGTGGATTGTTCTTGAACAAAAATAAAATAACTCTAACAAATGATACCCAAAAACTAATCGATTTCGTGAGCAGGGGCCACAAGAAAGCCTCCTGGCCATAGGAAGGTCAACGATGGGGTAGCTGTTGGCTGCTATGACCGGCGCATAGTTTCGTACTCGAACCGCTTACTAAATATTAAAAGGAAAAAAAGTAACTCAAAGAGAGGAGGTGATCAATAGATGCTCAGTTCCACTCTTTTATAATCCACTTTTGGGGAAAAAAAAGCAGGGCAATTTTTTTTTTATTAAATCATACTATAATATATTTTTTTATAATCTAAATATTCAAATATTACCATTCAATTAAATTTTAAAAGTGAATAATTTAACTCCACGTAAAATTTCCATTAACTATCAATAAATTTAAAAAAGTATAAATAAGTTTTAATGAATAATTTAATATCACTAATAATTATTTAATTTGTATTGTATAAATTTTGAATTTTGATTATTTAAAAAATTATTTTATTTTTTACTATCGCACCATATTTCATAATAGAAGGATAGAATTCACATAGTACTTTTTAGGTATGTTATCTATATAGTCTTGGAGCATATATAGAGAATTTTGTTGTATTTATCATGTTCACCTCTTTATTTATTTTGTTGTTCTTAATATCAAATTTAGTTATAATGTTACGTTTTCAAAAATTTCTTCGACAGTTTATCAAATCGTTCTAATTCTAACAAAATATTTTTTTATTTAAAAAAAAACCCTTAAAATTTTGTACCCTTATTTTGCCCATCTAAGAAAATAATCGTAAGACAAATTCATCTTTTAAAATTGTTTCATGTACCCTTAATAAATAGATTTAACATGTGAGACCCTACTTACTCTCTTAGCAAAAAATTTTTGAAATAATCACTCCTATCAATTCACTCTTGGGCCATCATAAAGGAAATAAATCATGGAAGCTTTTGACCCAAAGTCCATTAGTAAATTACATAGAAAGTTGATACCCTCATATAAGCGAAGGATTGATCCTTATTTTTTTAATAAATTATATATGTATTTACCATTCAAACTAGTCCACGGGACCCTACTCCTAATTCATAATCTATGAGTCACTTGTATAAAGATTCATAAAGATTCTTTTTGCACCATTGTGCAAAAGATAATGGAGAAATTTTTTTACAATCTCTATTTTGAATATTTAAAACTCTTTCAATCAATGAAATGAATAGTTTGTGAAAAAAAGAGATTATCAAGAGCTCGAATCGAATCCTTCAACCTTATCTAAACCTTTTGAAACCTTTAAATAACATAAACATTTGATAAAGGAGTGTCAAGAATTTTTTCATAAATCGATCTTACTAGCTCAAATTTTTCAAGAAAATTATATAGAAGTGACTTCAATACACACTTTTTGTCCGCTTCTAATTGATTAGAAGTGCCCTCTAGTCAACATATAAGCACAAGTAACATTTAAACAACTAATAAATTTTATCTAATTTATTATATATTACTCAAATAAAAATATTTTATTTATTAAACCTTTGACTTATAATCAATCAGAGTTTGTAATTAGTCCCTCTTTCACTCAGCCCATCTCTATGTAAAGTTTCAAAATTAATCTAAATCATGAACTAGGACTCGAGACCTATGATTCCTCAGTCGGAGACTTGGGATCAAATCACTTGGTAGTTTATTCTCACTTGACTAAATATATTGTGCAAAAGAAATCTGTCAACTTAATGACCCCTACTAATCGGCACTTGGATCATCATAAAGAAGATAAATTACAATGAATCTTTAGCCCTTGAGACTAATAACTAACACATGCATGGAGGGACGACACCCTCGTATTTATGGAAAATTAATCCGTTATCTTATTATGCAATGTCAGCATGCGTTAGTCATTGGATTCTTCCGACGGAACCACTTAACTAAACACGTGGTTCCTTTGATATGGTTGCCCAAAAATACTATCTTGGAGATTATATTTGATTTATATAATCTCTCATGCATTTAATTTTTCAACCTAGTTGAGTTGATTGATGCTCCTCGCAATAGTATCATATCCACCTCACATTCATTAAATGAACCGTCCCCACGAGGTCGAGATGACCAAGTGGCTAGTAGCATAGCACAGATGATAAAATTATTCTAAGGAGTAAGGGTCAATTTTCAAGGATTGTAAAGTTTTTCAGAGTGTCTATCCTCCTACTGTGTTAATTCTTAGTTGGACAAAATACTCTATATGATTTACTTCTCTTATAATGATTATAGAATCAATCAATAGAAATTATGAGGATGATAAATTTTACCTTTTGCCCCAAGGTTCATCAAATGAACCAATCTCCTTGAGATTGTTCCGTCATTGTATCTTCTTTGCCTTTGGAGTTCACCTTATACTAGGTCTTTGAGTCATTGAATTTGCAATAGTTCAATGTTTCTTGTCCTGGAGCCTCCTTGCCAGACCTCCTAATTATGTGCACCAACCTTCGTAAGCTTATTCCATATTATTTAATCTTTCTTGCTGCTAAATTTAATTACCTTGTGACAAACCTTCAAGCTAAGCCATTGGCACAAACCAACTCAACTTGTCAAATCTACAAACATTGGAAGCTCTATGTGCAATAATAATAACAATAATTAAATTTTATCTCACTAAATGAGATTATGTATATGAATTTTTCTACACCATTTAACTTTATTCCATAATATATTTTCATCTATATTTAAATGAATGTCATCTTGTTTTTATCATTCCTAATCAAATATTCTTTGGTCTTTTTTTTATTTGATTTGTATATTTATAATAATTTCACATCACCAAATTAGAGAATTTATCGATCATCTAAGTACGTGTCTATATCATCTTAGATGTGTCTTTCAAAAAATTTTCTCAATAGGTGAAACTTCAACTTTTGCTCTAATATTTTCATTTCTTATTTTTATCCATCCTTATATATCTACACATCTATTTTAACATTCTCATCTTTACAACTCTGATTTTTTGCTCATGTATTTGAGTCATAGTCCAACATTCAACTATATATAATATAGCAGGTATGACTATCATTTTATAAAAAATTTCTTTAAATTTTAAAGACACTTAAGATCACAATGAATACTTGATGATCTCATCTATTTCAATCATCCTACTTATATTCTATGTAAAACATCTTTCTCAACCCCCTTCATCAACCTCTTCATCTTTTTGCAAAAATTGATCATAAATATTTAAAATTTTCAGTTACAGACAACTCATTATCTCCTAACTTAGCAATTATTTCATTATATCTAACATTGCTAAATTTAAATTTCATATAGTCTATCTTTGAAATATGAGGAAGTAATATTCTAACATTGTGCCCCATTTTTCTCCATTTTCTCTATTTTCTTCACTTTCTGACTTGAGTGTTAGAGGACTCACTGGGATATTTCTCAGCCCCCTTCTAACTTGTTTTAAGTGCTTCTAGGTCTTAAGTGCTCATGGTCATACAACCGATCTGAAGAAGGTCGACCTGAGGACAACTGATCTCCCGAGGTCCCGCTGATGCCCGACCTCCTGAAGCCCAGGTGTCGACTGATCTCCCGAGGTCCCGTGAATGCCCGATGTCCCGAGGTACCATATATGCCCAATCTCCCAAAGCTCGAGTGACACTCGATCTCTCGAAGCCCAGTCGAAGCTCTCCGATCTCTGAAGGCTCAATTACAGACTGAACTACCAAAGCTTGAAGACCAACCTGCCAAACCTCTTTAGAAGAAGCCCAATTGAACTAGATTAACACATTAAAGACTGACCTGATTTGTACTCAATCGATCGAAAATACTGGACCATGAATACTCTGCTAAGTCATCCCATCCACTGATCTCTAACTGGATCAGTTTAGTTAGCCTAATAATTTATCAACCAAATTTTAGGTTATGTTAACCAAGTTTGGATGTTGATGGAAGTGAGATGACCAAGAATCTAGCAATTATATGCACTTACTTGAGATTATCTTTTGTGCAAAAGATTGGAACCGCCAACCTAGCGGCCCCTACTAGCCCGCCCCCGGGCCATCGTAAGGGAGGTAAATCACGATGGGCCTTTGACCCTTGGGACTAGTAACTAGAACATGGAGGGACGGAACTCGCATTTGCCACTTGAGATTATCTTAGTAGGCCATAGAAAGTGAGGAAGTTCTTAATGGTTTACTTGATTGGAGGATATCTAGCCCAAGTGTTTCTATTCAAAAGATGAGTCTAGATCAAGGGTTTGCTCAAATAAAGGATAAGAATTATATTAAGTGCTATGTAGCTTACTTTTGTGAGGATTCTAGCGGCGCATCATTCACAAAGGAAGAATCTTCGATCATTTATCAAACAACGTACGTGAAGTTTAGAAATATTCAAACAGCACCTCATACTTTCATATTTATCAAATAACGTACTTAATTTCCTTTTTCCCCTCCCGCCAAAAAAATCTGCACCACTGTGGTGTTGGAATTTGAATTTCTAGCACCACAGTGGTGGTGCAATCCCAGCACTACGGTGGTGGTGTTGGGATTGCAATACAACTGTGGTGCTGGGATTTGAATTCTCAGTACCACGTTCGGGAATTTGACTGTGTTACAGGTCTGTTTGACAGAAGGGATAAAATGGAAATTAAGTGCGTTATTTGATAAATATGAAAGTATGGGATGCTTTTTGGACAATTCGAAACTTCAACTGCGCTGTTTGATAAATTGTCGAAGAATATTTTTATTCTTTCTCATGGGTACTTAGAAAGTGAACTGATGAAAGAAGTAATAAAATGGAGATTGTTACACTTGGATTTTATCAGGAACCCCACAACTTGAAAGTGGTCTAACTTAGATTTTAATGGGAGCATTAGAGATCAATGGAAATCAACTTCTTCAATTTCCATTGATGAGATTCAATTCAAATGTCGATGGTAGTTAAGGTTGCTAGCATTCAAATGTCGAACAAGCCCAATACAACTACAACAAAGTTAAGGTTGCTAGCATTCTAATGTTGGCGTCATTATGTAGGAATGCTTGTGCTAGGGTTTGTTGTCCTCATGGCAATTGATAGGGCGATGGTGATGAAGCACAAAATAACTATTCTTGGACCATGGATGTTGATTGAATTCAACGAGTAAATGTATTTTCACATGGTGAAGAAAGATAATAATTTAGGGATGACAATTTCGAGGGAAACATTAACACAATTGTAAGGTTGCTATATTGTGATCTACGGATTCGAATTCTGAAAATAATTTCTTATAAAATAAAATAAGACCGCGTACAATATATTTTTTTCCAGGATCCTCATGACTAGAGCTTCGTGTCTCAAACTGTTCTTTACTTTGCCTCACCCCTGCCAAAACTTGCCCTTATGCAACATAGTTAAGGTTGCACTGCTTTGCCAAGAATGTAGATAAAAGAAAATTGCTCCATGGCTACAGGCAAGGTCTTATCCATGAAGACTCGATCCCTCTGCCCAAGTGAATAGGGTATAATGGCGTGTGTAATACCTGTTTGAAAAAAAAAAAAAACTTGGAATAGGTTGCTGCTTCAACTTTAATAGAATCACACAAAAACTAAATGGTGATATTTAGATCACATAGTCCGTGGAAGCAATAAATCAACTAGCACTCAACTTTCAACCAAATTGTATTATCACTTTACATCACATACACAGCTTCCCTTTTCCACCTCAATAATATACATTTCCACTGGTTTCTGTAAGATCGTTTTCTATTTTTCTAATGAATATCAAAAAATTTGATCAAGATGACTATGGGGCGATGATCTCTTCGTTGTTGGACACACCTGAAGAAAGCACCAAGCTCTCAGGAGAAATGCTAGAATCGAATAATTCAGATTCCATTCCTAAATCTAGTACATCTGCACATGACCCTGCCTTCATTGTTTGAAGCATGAAAGCATCGAAGTTTGCCAAGGTTTTCAATTGCTGGTCGAGAGAGGCTATTGTCCTCTGGCACTCTGCAAGCTTCCTAGCAGACATACTGTTCTTTTTCACCTGTGCACAGGCAATAAATGCTTAACAAAGAATCATAAATGAAATGGTGTAGGTGGATTGCATTTGTGTTCGTCTGACATATATCAAAAGAAGTTAAATCAAGGAGACTTTTTAGTGCTATAATGCAAGCTCACCTGTCTAATATTCAGCACCCTTTCTGAGCTTGCAAACGTATGGAATTTAGTTTCGTCAAGCTTGTTGGATATATCATGCTCTAAGTCGTGGTATTTTGTTGCGAGTTTTGTAGATATTGTCTTCTCTTCAATTTGTTTCTCCAGTGCAAGCAACTTCTCCTGGAGGCACCCAACTTCCAATTGTGCCAACTCAAGTTGCACGACAGATTCTTTTATCTTTGATTCTTTCATCTCTATATTAGCTGCAAGTTCCGAGGACTGTGCTCTTTCCTCCTTGAATTTCTCTTCCAGAGTGTTCACTTTCACTCGTAACACACTAACTTCCAAATCTTTTGCTCTAACTTCACACTCCAGTTCATTTCTCTTTGCATCCATGTCCACCATAGCTTGGCACTTGGTCAAAAGCTCTGTTGAAAATACCTTCTCTTCTTGGAGTTTCATTTCCAATGAGTCAACTTTCTCCCTTAGAATGTGAAGTTCCAGATTTGCAGACTCAAGCTGACCTTCTGCTCCCTCTTTCTCTTCCTTCAATACTTCCATTTTCTGACACCTAAATGCCAATTCTGAGGACAATGATTTCTCTTCTGCAACTTTTCCTTCCAACAAACCAACTTTCGCCTTCAACTCTGCAATTTCACAATATGCTGACTCAAGCTCAAGTTTCATCTTTTTCCATTCTACTTCCATTGCTTCCATATGTTCACATCTCGCTTTGATAGCAGCGGACAATTGTTGCTCTTCCTGAAATTTGCTTTCTAATATGCTTATTCTCTCATGTAGATTAGCATTTTTGTTTTGTGCTGATACAAGTTGCATTTCTAGTTCATTTTTCTTTCCCTCTACTGCTTCTAGTTCCATCTCAAGGGCATACTTTTCCCCATTAACCAAATTGACATGCCTTTGCAACTCTGCCAATTTATCTTCAGCTGCAACCAGCTGATCGTGTGAATTCTTTAGCCAGTTCATTTCATCTAAAGACATTTGCATTTCAACTGTCTCACGTGGCATTGTCTCAACCATCTCTTTCGACTCAGGCTTATGCGCACAGATAGTCTCATATTCTATTCTTGAAGAGCCATCAGCATTGACAGTAGTATCCAAAGGATCAGCATGAGCAATATAAGAATTTCCATGGTCAGAATCTGGCAATTCAGCAAGTTTTTCCATCTCAAGGAAATCATCCATTAGCTCTATTTCATTAGATGGAGCGAGATTTCTCATGTTAGCCTTTTCATTTTTCGACATATGAAGTTCTGCCATTAAGGTTGATGTACATGAATCTGAACAACTTTGCTCATTGTCCAAGCTTAACAATAACTCACCTGCATTTGATTGGCTATCGGTAACAGACTCAGTATAGTGTGAGTTGGTAATGAACTTTTGCTCATTAGTCAAAGAGGATTTACGTGCAGCAGCTTGTAATCTACGGCATTCGACTTCGAGCTTGGCTACTTTCTTTATGCTGTCTAAATGTTGTTTGCTAGCTGTTTCTGCAGTTCTAGCGCTGAAATCCAAATCTAATGTTTGCACTTGGAGATCCTTTTGAAGCATCATAACCTCCTCTTCGAGGAAAATTTTTTCCTTCTCAAGCCTTTCAATTTTCAAGTGAAGTTCACGGTCTAAACTAGTAGAAATTTCAGCTTTAGCTTCCAGCTGGGCTTGAAGCTCAATTAGTTTGATTTCAAGATCCATTTTTACAGACTCCCATTCATGTGTTTTCTGAATGACAGCATCATGAACTTTCTGCTCTTGCTCTTCCCTTGTTAGCCGGAGCTGACTTAGGCATTCCTTAAGGGCAGCATCAAGATGAACAACTCTATCTTCAAGGGACAAGCTCTTCTTTGAAGCAGCTTCAAACTGCTGTTTTAGGGATGTGACTTCCTTTTCTGCATTTTCCCAGCCTGAAAAAGTGAACTATGTAAGCAACAAGAGAGATCCAAAATGACCAAGTTCCACGATGCTACACTATAATGAAAAATATGTCAAGTGAGTTGATAGAAATGAAGCAATATAATTCAATAGAAAAAAGAGATATTACATTCATATACAAGATTCCAAGACAACCTAATTACTAAATAACCAATAGGAGACAACTATTAATTCGAACATTTTTCCTTGGTGCAAAAATAACAATGCCCAATTATTACTCAAAATACAAAGTCCTTGATGTAGAAAAATGATATTGATAAAACACAGACAAAGATACAAACAACCATGAAGCCTTATCCCATTAGGTGAGAATAACTATTGACAAAGATAACAAAAGATACAAAATAGCAACCCGGTGATCCAAAGACTTTGATGCCAGAATGCTCTAGAATGAAGATGACAATTTTACATAATATTCAAGAGTAAAATCTTCTTAGATACAATCTTATTTGGAAGCTCTCAGATGCAAATTGGAGAATTTATTCTTAAGTTATGCGACTGTAATGGTTTAGTTGGTATATTCTCTTGTGTACATGGTCAAGTTACTCAAGGTAGTTTTTTATATTGATAATTATTTTGTTTACAACCAAAGGGTAATTTTGGTAGAAATCTAATTTAATTTGGTTTCTTTCTTAGTTTGTAATTTGAAAATAGGGAAGTTCTTTTTAAGTATAGGTTTATGTTTTCCATAGAAATTTTGATTTATTGACAATTTTGCTTGTGTTTGAGTCTTGGACCTAATTTCCCATGTTGGATAATCTTTGTGGTGCTGGGTCACTTTTGCTTAGAAAAAAGCTTATGCAAAATATTGAAGTTTGCAAAGATAAAAAAAGATAAAATTGTGAAAGGTTTTAGAGAGAGAAACCTCCAATATCTCCTTTGATATATAAAAGTGCAAAAAATACCAAGAGAGAAGTTGAATCATAGATACACTCTCGAGGAGGGAAATTCAAAAAAGAAAGAGAGAATTTTGCTAGCATTTTAGTCTCTAGGGGATGGAGGAGATGTCACAAAAAGAGAGAAAATTATAGCGCGAGAGAATGAAATATTAAAAGAGAAAAACAATATCTAATTTCTTTAGAAGTTCTATAATTAAGAGATAAAAACAGATAAATTTCAATAAAATTAAAATACATTAACTTGATACAAAGAGTGCGATTTAGGAGGATACCTAGGCGGCCTTGTCAAGGGGTTGCTATTTCCTTTTTCGTTTTTGATAATCCAGGTGTTTGGACTTCACATGATTAATCCTGAAGGTAGACCGCCTTCTCCCTAGTTCACCTACTAGGTAAAACTAGAATACAATTTATGCACACTCAAACGCCAATGTCTAAGATATTCGTAACTAGTGGGATTCAAACTCTGGTCCTCTTGTTCTCTTGAGTACTTTACCGTTGTACCACACTCGTAGGGACAAGAGGTTGCTACTTCACTTAGTAGCTAGGTGGCCTTTTTAGAAAGTGGATAACATAGGTGGCCCAAGCTAATCAAAGATTTTTTTTTTTTTATTTTCTTTATAAATTACTAGTCCATTTGACATTAGTTTATAGAATGATATTAATTATAAATTAGTTGTGTGTTCTTAGATTTATGACGATGAATTAATATATTTTATATTTTTTTTCTTTCTTCGTTGCAATGTGAAATATGAAATAGTCATTGATATTATGCGTTTAAGTTTATTTATCAATCATGACTTATTTATCCTAATTTGATTGACTAAGGATACAAATGTTATATATACTACTACTTTTAATTTATTTGTCCCCACGGGGATAACGTGGTGGCTAAGGCACGACGGAGCTTGCGGATAAGGCAAGGGTTGATTCCGGAGAAGGTCTAAAGCACTTTCTTGGATTCAGATGACCCCCATGTATCTTGACCACCACGTCAAAGCCCGTAGAACTCTCCGTGATTTACCTCCCTCACAATGGCCATGGGACAAGCCAGTGAGGGTCGCTAGGTCGATGGATTCCAACCTTTTGCGGACTATTTTTAATTTATTTATTTTTCCATATTTGCATTATTTTAATATCGACTACATGGTACCAACCTACGTACTAGATAGCGTGTCAACCACCTAAATCATAGAATTATCTTTTAATGCCTTGAGTAAGAGAGAAGAAGCGACAATGTGGCTTCAAATTCTACAAAAATTATTTTTATCTACCCATTTCTTGTTCCAAAAAGTAGGCGGATTGCCTATCAACTAGAACCTTCTTTTAATACATTAAAGTAAGAGAAAGGTACCAATAACATGGCTTCAAATTCTATAAAATTCCTTTTATCTACCCATTTTTTTGTTATTATTTGTCAATGATTGTTTTCATATGCTAAACACCTTTTAGGTCAAAATCAACTCTTATGCTTCTAAAAAGATGGCTCTTTTTGTAAATTTCCCACTTGCCTTTTTAAACCTATTCCACTAATTTTGTTCTTTACTCTTTACTAAAGACCTTTTCAAAATATTTAATGAGATCTTCAAGGTATAAACCTTGCCAAAGTTAGTTTCATCCTTTGATTGGAGTAACATAGTTGGGTATCATGTCAGTGTGCTAATGGTGTTGTTGGTGAATAAGGTAAGAGGAAAGGAAATGAAAAAGAAGAGAAGACAACTATATACCAGCTAAGTTTAAAATATTTCGTGTTGGACTTTCTATTTGTTTGAAATGGTATAATTTTGACATTGGGTTATGCAAACATAAGTTACAAAAAAATGGCAAACATTATTTGAATTCATCTTAACTCATGTCATAACATGTCAAGGGATGTCAACTTTAGCATGACACAATACTTATCGATATGTTTGATATAAGCAACACATGAGAGAAAAAAAAGAGCAGCTCGGTGGATGAAGCTCCCGCCATGCAAGGTCCTAAGAGAGGATCTATTGTACGCAATCTTATTCTGTTTTGCAAGAAACTATTTCTAAGACTCGAACCTGTGACCTCTAGATCATAAGGCAGCAACTTTATCATTGCGTCAAGACTCCCTTTCAAGCAACACATGAGAGAATTTTGATAATTTACCAAAACGATATATTTTGATTGTAAGACAAGATCTCAAACAATGGCACATTTATTGAGCCTTGTTTGAGACTAAAGTTGTGTCTCAACCATCTAAGTGTGTGTCAATTTCAAAAAAGTATCATCCATATTGATGAGTGTGCAGGTACTTGGATAAGAGGGTTATACACCTCTCACATGGAGAAGAAAACTCAAAAAAAAAACATTTATTGAAATTGATGTAAACCTTGCAAAGTTTTAAATATCTTCTTGTAGAACTAAAAAGAATTATTCTTTAAAAAATACTTGTTTCCTAATTACTGGGTGAATAAATAACTATTCTCAAAAACAACATATTCTAACAAAATATAAATTCCCTAATTCTATTTTTGCTACTTCTAAATAAAGGTAAATTTTTTAAATAGAAAATTTATATTTTATTATGATAAGTTATTTTAGGATTAGTCATCTAGAGAATAAGTATTTTTAAAAGACAATAATTTTGGTGCAATCGGCCTAGGTCATAATTGACCAGACTCGAGTGGAACTCGAGTAAAATTTTGATGTTTGACAATAGGCTTTGACAATATGATTTGACTATATGTTGACCATATGAATAATGGATGATTAGGATATCCAAGGTCATATGAGGGAGATTGGTGGAGCAATCAACCTCAGGTCAAAGTTGACCAAGCTCGAGTGAGACTTGAGGGGAAGTCCAAGATTAGAGTCTTGACAATGGAGAAGTCCAAGTATGGATACTTGGCAAAGAGAAAAGTCAAAGGGTATAGTCTTGGTCGTGTAAGTCCAAGTGTATAGTCTTGGTGGCGAAAGTCAAGTATAAATACTTGGCAAACGGAAAAGTCCAAGGGTGTAGTCTTGGTCGTGTAAGTCCAAGGGTGTAGTCTTGGCAGCGAAAGTTCAAGCATTGAGGCTTGGCAATGGAGAAGTCTCGGAGGTGCGACCTCTTGACAAAGGAGACCCGTTAGCATGACAAAATCGATGGAAGCACTTGAAGGTTAGGGCCAAGGGTGAGGAGTCATGAACTCGAACCAAGGGCTTAAGGCTGATGGAATTGGCTTGAAAACATAGGTCTAGGCTAAGGGTACCCGATGGCATGACAAAGCCGATGGAATCACCTGAAGGCTAACGCGAAGGGTGAAGGAATCGTGGAGGACTCGAATGCACCCTGAGGACATGAGGTTGATAGAGGTGGCTAAAAAGCTTAGGTCTAGGCTTAGGGTAAGTTTCAAGTATGAGGGGATCATACTTAGGTTAAACCTCAGTTTTAAGGTTTACCAGTCGGTTGATGATATTGAGCAGTTGACTGGTCGAGTGCACGATACTTGGGAGGCCTAGTTGACTCGGACAGTCGACTGGGGTTATGACCCAGTGGACTAGTCGAGTAGTAGACTGAGGCTTGACTGCTAATTGTGGCTCTGGCAGTCGATTGATGTTAGTGGACATAAGCACAAAATGTCTCGTAGTTGACTGGGAAGTCGACTGATGGCTTGGCAGTCGACTGATCGGTAATGGAAGTCGACTGCTCAAGTGTTCGTTGAGCAAAATCTTACGTGGATTAGTCCATTATGAGACAACGGATAGGTGGGCAGTCGATTGGGGGTAAGGCCAGGCGAAAATCTAGCCCAATGCAAGTTATAAAAGGCGGAGCTCATGGAAGATTTCGGAAGCTAATTCTTGGGGTGATTTGAAGGGGATAAGTTGATGCTTTTTAGACCTTCCAAGCTCGTCCAAAGCGGCTAAACAACAGTGATCAAGCATTCTTTGTAAAGTGTTCATTGTATTTCATTCTTTATTTACATTTGTATTCGTTTGTTTTGTTATAAGCTCATTGTAAGAGGTTTCCCCACCTCCAGAGTATTTTCAAGAAAGAGAAGTTCATAGTGGCGGTGTGCATCACTAGAGCTTGGCCGTGGAGTAGGAATTAGGGTTCCGAACTACGTAAAAATTCTTTGTGTTGTGCTTGTGTTTTTATGTTTCGTATTTGTATTTGTTTTTTGTATATTCCGCTGCGTACTAACATTAGTGTAGACAAGCATGAACACGATCGAGTGAGATCGAAGAGAGAAATTGATTGGTGCTATTCTTCACCCCCCGCCAAACGGTCTCCAACATATAATGGTTTAGAATTGGGGCACGACTTTTGCGGAGGCAACACAATAGAGATGTGAGACAATGTAAGCCCTTGATAAAAGGGAACACCGACCATTTTCAGAAGGGGACACCTTGGATTTTGTGAGTCGGGTTGCTCACGGTCCACAACATGGAGAGCACAAACTACAAGAGAAACAAAGCCAAAATAGGGGGATAGGCTGTGGGTGAAGGGGATGCCATTAAATCATTAATTATTACAAATTAGTGATATCTAACATTTATGCCTTGTCCAAGTATTACATGTTCACTCCTGCAAAGCTTTGTGAGAAGTATAGAAGATTAAAGTATAGTAAAACTTATGATAGAATTCAATGTAATACCAAAATTAATTTCCATGTAAAGAAACAAACAATGCATAGTTGAGTAGAAGCAAGATTTATGTTTTACAGGTGAAAATGCAAAGAATACAAGAAATTGAATATGGTTGATGATTTGAATAGTTTGTCTTAAGTTTGTGGGCATAGCTATATTCATGTTTGGATTGCATATCCCCAACACAAGGTAAACTAAAGATTTTTAAGCATCAGCTTGATCATAATTGAGAACTTTATGAGCTATATCAAAGCTGGAAATCAAATTTTGATCAATAGTACATAGATAGGATAAAAGCAATAGAGAATAAGTGTGCACAAACTATAGATTCTCATGAAAATCCATATCAAATCTGCAAGTAATCAACATCATCAATGTAATTATGCCAAGTGATATTATCATTCAAAAGAAATCTTATTTAATTTGATCCTCAGAATTCAGTCCCACCTGGACATAACCATTTAGAAAACATACACACTAATAGGTTTGTTTCTTTGAAATTTCTATTACATATGAATTTGTTATTTATATCAAAACACCAACTATTTCCCTTTGTGTAAAAAGGAGTTTCAATGAGGTAGGGTTTTACCTAAAACAGCTTCCTCTGCAATTCTTCCATGCTGTTTCACCAACTCTTCTTTAGCATTGATGTTGACTAGAGCAGCTGATAGTTTCTCATTCAAAGTTCGAATAGTTTCATTGACCTCATGATTAACATTCTTCAATGAAAGCTCTGGTGATTGAGCATTATTAGGAGAATTTACTGAAGAAATTCTTAGGCCCTCCTGCTAAACAATACAGAGCAAGTCATTTAGACAAGGCCATAATGAAGATAACCAAGAGGCACGAGCCATATTACATATCTGAAATTGTCATATAAAACTGAACAAACATATCCTTCAGCTTTAATGTTTGAAGGTCATGCAAAGAGCACCTTAGAATCAAAGTGAAAAGATGCATTTATAAAAAGAAAGTTTTATCAGTCATCCAAATCACATTTAACAATCCTAGTTAGTTGAGTTTGGTGTGGACCAATGCACTTGTTTTACCAGCAGACTGACTTCCTCTCCAGGATAATTATTTGTCCAGACAAAATAATGGTACGTAACATGAAAGGCTTATACATGATGTTTCATCCAGCAAACTCCTTTAAGATTCCACATCAAAAACCTGCTCCTTTAGATTTAAAAACGTGTTGATTCTTCTGATAGAACTTTCATTCAACTATCTATATTAAAAATGTAAATTTTTTAACTTTCTAGAAAGAGATATATTTCAATGGAACTATAACGATTTTGCAAGAACATATTGTCTTCAGTACGAAGTGAACACCCAAAAAGCATTGGAAATCAACCAAGTTGTTTAGCTAATTGGTTTTCTGGTTGATGCTAATACTAACAGATGATACCATGCAGAAATGGAAGTAGATGGCATAGCAGATGAGGCAATAACAATACAAACAACCAACGCGCATCGTTTTGCCGCAGGCAATGTATCGTCAAGGAAGTACTGCTGTCAAGCGGCATTGATGATTATTAACTCGCCCAACCAGAGATGCCCAATATAATACTCCTAAAGTACAAATGGTTCTACTAGGTAACTAAAGAACCAGACCTGTTCATCCGATTGCCTCTCTGAAGATGCCGACAACGAGCTCTCGGTCTCACCAGGGGACGATTTGTCGATCGACTTCCGCCTCCACAGCCAACTCCGGCGCTCCATCTTGCGATCTCAATCCTCCGCTTTGACTCGCAGATCATCGCCACCGAGATTCCAATCGATTAAACACCTTCGCAACCGTAAAAACCTCTAGAGAACTCCTCATCGAAGCTCCCAAAGTATCACCCATAGACACAAAAAAAAAAGTATACTCGAATGCCCAAAATCAAAACTTTTTTTTTTTCTTCTTTTATCAAAATGGGTCCAAAATCAAAACTTGGCAAAACCTAGCTTACAAGATTGGAGCAAAAGACAAGAATGGAAGGATCACCATGTATAAACAACCAAAGAGAAAGAAATTAAAAAAATAAAATAAAATAAAAAAGGAAAAGGAGTGGCGTTGAATGAGCAAGACAGGGTGAGAGTTATGTGGGTTGTCAACCATGAACATGCAGATGGGTGGCCGCCATTCTTTTTTCTTTTTGGGTGCTAGGTGGAAGCCATTTCTGAGGACAACATTGCCAACTCCTGGGTTCGAATGAAGGATTCGATTTCGATCTATATATTAATAGCACGGGGGCAAAGGCAAAGAGAAGAGGGAAAAGGAGCGTCTTTTTCCTACCTGATCCGATGGAGATGGGAGAGCGAGAAACATGGGATCAAATCGATGCTTTTGTCCATCTCCTCATGGGCCACAAATGTAATTCGCACTCCTCCTCTTCTCCTCCGCGCCGTCGTCGTATCGAAGGCTCCACTCCGACGGATGACGCCGGCCTGAATCCTGCTCACCTCTGCGAAGTCGTGCCATCTGTCTCTCCACCGGAATCAACAAAAGTACCATGGATTAATTATTTCTTAATTAATATTAGATTTTACATAATTATTTAAAAAAAAAACATAGGATAAAATTCTAAATTTTTTTATTGATATCAAATCTTCTGTCCAGTTATTTCTTTAAAGTGATCCGCTCTACGGATCTTCGAAATATCTCATCAATAATTAAGTCGAATAAAGTCGAAGTCTAAGTGATTTCTATTGACGACGATCAAAGATAAATCAAAGGAATGCTCATAGCTTTTTTTACAGTTCAATTTGAACTCTACAGTCACATCATTTTTGAACGACGATCCAACGTCCAAATCATACTTCGTCCATCAAATAAACTCTTAGACTTCAGGTCGTCCGAATGGATTTTTTCTAAATTCATTATCGAAGAATATCATAACAAAGGATCGAACTGCGTTCTCCTATGAAATACCTCTCCATTTTATTAGAATAATCTAGATCTTATTTTTTTTTCATTTATCATTAAAAAAGATACCTCATTTTATATTTTAATTTCAACTCTTATATATAAAATGCTTTTATATCAATTTTTTTTACTGATTTAATAAAAATGGGTCAAATCTAATTAAAATAAAAATACTTTAATTAGATAACATTATAATTAGAGTATTTTAGAAATAAAATACACCTATTTGTCGATTTAAAATTTAAAATTTTTAATTATTTTCTCGAGTATTTTACCAATCTATCATATTTATAGACACAGAATGAAATAATCTTTTGATGATTAACAAAACAGAGATGCCAAAAAAAGAATGCTTTTTCTCAAAATTATATTTTATTTTATATAATTTTAATCGGACACTATCAATTTATGAGATGTCTAATTGGGCGCTTAGGAATTTTCAACTCTAACTTCAAATATCATTAAAATTTTGATTAAGGACTAACACACCGACAGAAGGACCATGTTATAATTAATGTGATGCAACAACCATTTAATTTGCATTCTATTAGTTGATTTATGTCAAATTGAGGATAATTTAATGATAATAGATTGATCAACAGCTCTAATCAATCTTCTAATTGGAAGGCGCATTAAGCAAGAGAGGACCCACCTTCTTACCTTGGAGCTTAACCTGGTACTTTGTCATAGTTGACATGACAATTGGAAAACGATTAGATCTATCGTCAATTTGTTGGTCAGATTAATATACAATTAAATCATTTATTTATTTTATGAATTAAATAGAAATTTAATAATATATATAGTAAAAAATATAGCATGATTGTGAGTGATAATTCATGTTATGGGTGTGGTATTGTGTTAATTGTGTCATAGATAATTTGTATCATTTAAATCAATACAAATTATACAATTTTTTGAAAAACATGAGATATAAAATTAACTCAACTTTAAAAAAAAAATAAATTATCCAGCACAAAAGTTATTAGTAACTTTTAATCAAATATCATGATTTTGACTCGGAAAATATCTAATTCAATTCAAAATTATCAAATTAGAATCGAACTCGAATATTTGAATTAAAAACTGAATAATTCAAACAGAACATAAATTTAAGTCATTTCAAGTTATAGTTCACTTCTACTCAGAAAATAAAAGTTCAGATAACTTGAAATTTCATTTGGAACCAAGCTCAAGCTAAAATTATTTGCATTTTCAAACTTTGGATCAAATTTAAATATCACACATATTTTCCAAATTCAAACTCAAATATCAATAATAATTATTGGAGTATTGAGAATACAATCAAAATTTCACATTGATAAAACATAGAAAAGATCATGTACTTATAAGATGAAAAGATATCTCCATTGGAATGAGATCTTTTAGGTAAAACCCAAAAACAAAATCATGAAGACTTGGGTCCAAAATGGACAATATTATACCATTGTTGAGATATGTGGATCTTATAGGCACTAACAATTGATATTAGAGTCATGGTTCATGTCAAGCCATGAACCTCGAACGAAGGAAGTGAAACTCTCATGTCCGGATCAAAGAATCAGACATCAGATAGAAAGTCCAGTTCGGTCGGAAGGACCGAACAACTGGCAGGAAGTCCAACTGGATCAGGAGGACCAGACAGTTAGCAAGAGGTCCTAGTGGGTTAAGGACCGGACATCAAACAGAGGATGTACTTCGAGGACGGATAAGCTTGAGGGGGATCAATGTGGTCCTTCGTTTGAGGGGGGAGGGGATTATTGGAGTATTGAGAATACAATCAAAGTCCCACATTGATAAGATATGGAAAAGATCATGTGCTTATAAGATGAAAAGATATCTCCATTGGAATGAGACCTTTTGGGTAAAGTCCAAAAACAAAATCATGAGGGCTTAAGTCCAAAGTGGACAATATTATACCATTATGGAGATATGTGGATCTTATAGGCACTAACAATAATCTTATATTATTTGAATTCATTTTCACCCCTAATGTTGATTAATTTTTGTTAACATGACTATAAATAAAAATTGTGTAATACTCACTTGGAATCATATACTATTGAGAACCATGTAATTTCGTTAGCTCGCTCTCTCTTTATATATAGAAAGTATGTATGTACATATCTATATGATAATAATATATTCTTTTCGTATAATGAATATATATAACTTAATTTTTTTTATTAATTCAAATATAAGTAAACTTGACATTATACCTAACTTTTGTTCTTTAATCATTAATAGTAAATAAAGGTGAGAATTTACATTCTTTGCAAGAAGATTTGGTTGAGTTCGATGGGAGATGGAAAATCCATCCACCTCTCTTTTACGAAATTTACTAGTTCACAAGGAGTCAAGAGGCCCTATGCATCGGTTTAAAAATAGCAAAAGCGGGAAGTGCAACGACCATGAAATACTAATTGTTGGTGTACCCATACTTTGAAGTGATTTGAAAAAATTATTATCGCAATAATGCTCGTAAGTGGTTGGATTTAACCATATAGAATAAGGATATACGTTTAATATATTAGACAAAGGATTTAAGTTAGGTTTGTGTGTTACTTGTATACATCAAGTTTGCAAGGTGCATGCTTAACAAGTCGCACCTAGAATTTATGACAATTGAATCAAATTGTGGTGGTTTAGTTGGCATAGCTAAGTTATTTTGGTTTGATACGATGGGTCAAAGGTATGGTATAAGGTAGAGCCAAAGATAATCAAAAAAGATGATGAAACTTTAGAAAGATTGAAAAGATCTTAGCTAAATAGATTCTAAAATGAGAAAAAATCTTAGCTAAATAGATTCTAAAATGAGAAGCAAGTAGTGATTTATGGCTCAATGCTTTGGTAACATGGAACGAAGTGAGCTTGTAGGTGAATGGCAAAGTGTGGTGTGGATCATTTGAAGCATTTACAAAATTCCTAGAGTGACATACTCTAGGGCAGCTTGAGAAAAGGAGTACTCCTCGTTGACCTGATAAAGGATGATACACATGGAGAGTTTGGAGGGCTTGATACATTTGAGAGACTTAAGTGTGTTGGCATTATTGCACGAAGCACATAGTGCACATATGTAACGAAGAAGCAATCCATTATAAAGGCATCCAAGAAAAGAATTATTTTTTTTTGGTTCGAATGATGAGGACAAAGTGATTTCTCACAAACTCTCTAAGAGAAGAACATACAGTGCCAAAGAAGGATTTGATTTGTGAACTTGTGAATGACTATTCCCTCATAATAGTCCTTTCGACAACAAACATAATTTCATGCATTCTAAAATCAACATTAGTATCAGAGCTAAGTGACGCATGATTGTCGAGTGGGTATTTGGAACTTACTCGGATTCGGCTCAAATTCACTTGGAATTTAGTTTTCGGAGTCGAAGTTATTATTCAGTCTACTGGTCCAATGTACCAGTCGATTGAAGCTCCTAAAATCAAGAAAATTTATTTTTATTGATTGTTTATGTGTTGTTATATGTCTATATTTAATTGAAGTAAGCCGGTTTAGTTACTGCTTAGTTGGTTATGTACTAACTTATTGATTTTAATTTCAAATGACACGAATGATATACACTATGACTCATGGTGATGTATTATGAAATAAGCTGAGGGAGACTATATAAGAGATAGTTTATGATCCCGCTTATAGAATCAGAAGACACATAGGGAGACTCGATAGATTATTCTAGAGACTTGAGCAGTAGGATTTTCTTATCCCAGACAACTACTGGATTTGGGCATTGGTACGGTCATTGTCGAAAAATATCAATGAAGTAACACACCGTATATGGGGGCACTATGAAGAGTGTATCACATATGCATAATTATGTATAAAGCTATTTCACAATGTGGATTAGGAGGTATCACCTCAAAAAGAGGATCCTAAAGAGATTGAGAAGGTTCCAAAAGAGGATCCAAATGTGAGTTATATAAAGAATTTTGATGTCAGTCTGCCTGAGACTGCCTTAGCTAAGTTTAGTAAAATAGGGATTGTGTTAACTACTACGCTAGTGTTCGTCCTAGTAGGAGTAATGATAATCTATCTAGTGTCTTAGAGTTTTGTTGTTTATGGGTTTGTACTGTCATTATGTATAAACATTTTACTTTACACTTGTGTACCCCAGTTGGATATTATGTATTAACAACATGTTCATTTAATGATTAATTCATTTCATGATCAGTTTTTTTAATGATTAGTTCAAAATGATCAATTCATTTATGATTAGTTCATTTAATGATTAGTTCATTTCATTTGATGGAATGTATGTAATATAATTATCAATGTTGATTGGATTGAATCATATGAATGATGAGTGGAAATATAGTTGTCCCTACGGGAGGGTCTTGTGGCTAGCGCGGTAGCAGAGTTGCTCTAATGAGTAAAAGTTAATCCCTAGGGGCTGCAAGCCTTTTGGGATGTCTGCTCTCCTATCATGCTAGCTTTGAGTTGGACAATATATCTCCCGTGATTTACCTCTTTCGTGTTAGTTGTGGGACCGATTGACGGGAGCGCTGAGAGTGAGTGAATCGCCTTTTGCACCAATGAGTGAAAATATAGTTACTATTTGATTTTGTAAACTAACTCAAATTTATATTGAGTCAATTATAAATTACATACACATGAATTACACTGAATAACTAAATAATATATTTATTTATGGTAGATTATGATTACAAAAAATATCATAGCTAAACCCAATAAGAGAAAGAAATCATATGAGGATAACTACAAAATATAACATCTCAAGATAGAATATGTTCTTGATGAACAAAAAGTTCTAGAAACTATCAATCAGGTTATGGAAGAACATATTAATGGTCCTACAATACAACACAAACATGATCTTGATCCTTATAAGGTATGAAAGGAAAAGAACCCTACTATAAAGGGTATATTGAGTAGTTTAATGGTAGATGACCTATTCTATGAGTATGAGTCATTTTCATCGGCTCATGTTGTCTGGGTTGCCCTAAGATAAAAGGGCAGTGGAGTAAGCTTAAGCAAACTTTGTCAGCTGACAATTAAGTTTGATAGCTATAAAAAAAAGTGTCTGAATATTTCAATGACCCAATATCTGAGAGAAATGATTAATATAATTCGGGAGCTAAAGACTATTGATCATGAGTTGATTGATAAACAACATATTCAGACAGTTATCTGTTCCCTTTCTGATTCTTGTGAGATAATGAAATAGAATCTAACTCACAATGAAAGTATCAAAACTTTTGCTAATGTCTCATGTCATATTGAACTAGAAGTGAAAAGAATTGAATCCACAAAAATTTCTGGACAAATTTTTATAGTTGTTGGTTCTTTTAGTGTATCTGGATATAAGAATAAGAGAAAATGATTTAAGAAAAGAAAAGGAAAGGTTAAGGAAGTTGTCATCACGGTTGTTGTTGGGCAAGGCCCAAACAAGAGGAAGATGAAAGAAAAGAAGAATGGACAAAAATCGAAGGGCAAGCTGTGACTTGCTATAATTGTTGCAAGAAAGGTCACTATGCTCGGGAATGTACTATATCGAAAAAGGTAAATCCATGTTTATCTTCTTTTCATGAGCATTGTGTTACTGGTTTAATGTTGTTAGTTGATTATTATCCTTTGTGAAATATAGATTCAGAAGCAATAAACCATGTAGCTCATGAGTGAGTTACATTTGTGGAGTATCGTAGAGTACCAGTCAGCAACAAATGGATATATATGGGAAACAATATAAGAATTGAAGTTAAAAGAGTCGACACTTGCAAACTCAACCTACGTGGTAGACATACCTTTTTTCTACATAATGCCCTTTATGCTCCTGAAATCGACGGAATTTAGTTTCTATTACATGTCTTCTTGATTTGGGTTATTGTATAAACTTTTATAGTCAATGTGTGGAACTTTGAATTAACTATGTGTTAATAAGATATGGTTGTTTAATGAATGGTTTTATGGTTCTTGATGTAAATTCAAATATCAATTATGCAATTAATGATTTTTTTTCAAACATTGCTCTTACTAGTGATATGACAATTAATGATGAAATTTAGCATGCTAGATTAGGACATATAAAATAAGAATGAATAAATAAATTAGCTAAAGATGCGCTGATAAGCACTCGTGCCAAGATTAATTTATCTATATGTGAGCATTGTCTTACTAGAAAAGCAACAAGGAAATCATTTGGTAAGACTATTAGAATTGATTCACCATTGCAATTAATTAATTCAGATATTTGTGGTCCAATGAATGTAAATGGTAGGCGAAGTTTTATATTTTATTACATTTATTGATGACTTCACATGTTTTGATCATGTGTATTTGATTTCTCATAAATATGAAATATTAGATTACTTTAAATGTTATTTAAATGAAGTTGAGAATCAATTAGAACATAAGGTTAAAATTTTATGCACTGACCATGGATGGAAATATTTGTCTGATCAGTTCAAGACAATATATAGTGATAAAGGGATTATTAGACAGTTAATAATCTCAGAAACTCCACAACAAATGAGATTGTTGAAAGAAGAAATAGAACTCTTCTAGAAATGATTAGGTCTATGATACTCATGCTAATTTATCAATCTCTTATTGGGAAGATACATTATTAGTTGCAACCTATATACTCAACGGAGTGCCTTTAAAATTTGTGTTGGGGATCTTTTGGATGGCTAAAGGGAGGTGAATAGACTTTCTTTGAATTCCCTCTACAAATCTTGTTAGCGGAAGCTAATATAAAGAAATGTAAAATGAACAACAAGAAACAATGTTAACATAAGTTGTTTAATATGGTTCGGAGATGAAGCTCCTACTCCATGTCAATCCTTAAGGTGGATCATCCCTTGTAAGCCTTTACTAAGATCTCCTTTTGATGATCACAATAAGATGGAGAAGTCTTCTTTACAAGCAAACTCTTCTTCTTACATAGTGATTGAAATGAGCTTAGGAAGAAGAGATTAAAGAACTTATAAAGCTTAGAAGAAGGCTTGGAGAGCTTATGATGAAAGCTTAGAATGAGAGCACTAGTTCATTCCAAGCTCCCCAAATCCCCTCTTATAGACTTTGGGTGTTTCTGCCTATTGAGGACTTTACTAGTCGACTGTTGCATATTAGTAGTCGACTGGTGACACTATTGATCGAATCCAACTGCTTCTAATAAAGTCTGATCGCGATCATCACCACTCAATGAATACTTGATCAATCGATTTCTCATACCAACAGTCGACTGCTATCGGCCAACAGTTGACTATGAAACCTTCTATACCCTGTCCATTTAATTTTAGTCGACTACTCAATTCCAGCTGTAGACTAACAATGGACAGTCGACCAGTGCAAACCACCAATCGATTGCCAGAGCATAATTTAGCAGTCAACCCTCAGTCGACTACTCACCAGCCAACTGTTCGAGTCTTCTGGGCCCTTCGAGCGTCAAGCACCCGAGACCAGTCGACTAGTCCAAGAGCTAGTTGACTAGTGCACCTCAAGTATAAGTCTCACATACTTGAAACCTAACCCTAAGCCTAGACTAACACCTTCAAGCTTCTCCATCATCCTCACGCCTTTAGGATTCCTTCGAGTCCACGACTCCTTCATCCTTATGCTTGTCTTCAAAAGCTTCATTCGATTTTGTCATGTTTTAGGGTCTTCCTTTGCCAAGGTTCATTTGGACTTATCCTCCAAGACTACACACTTGGACTTTATGCTGCCAAAAATCCATCCTTGGACTTCCTTGCCAAGATCCACTTGTACTTACGCCGCCAAGACTACACACTTGGACTTATGCCACCAAGTCCTCATTCTTGGATTTTTCTTGCCAAGACTTCACCCTTGGACTTTCCTTGCCAAGTCTTCACACTTGGATTTTCTTTGTACCTATCACTTAACATTCATATTATATCACAAATATTGTCTAACTATAAATTATTATCCAAACATCAAAAGTAATTAACACTCAAGGCATTCTTGCACCAATAATCTGTTTCATCTTTCCCATATGAACGATCGACAAGAAGAAAATCAGATTTGATTAATCTGAGACTTTGGAGGTCAGTTGCCTTTGTTCACAATAATACTCACAAATATAGAAAACTAGGATATAGGCATAAGAAGTGTATCTTTATAAGGTATTTTGAGATCTCAAAGGGTTATGTTTTCGTTGGTGAGCAACAAGATGAAACTATCTTCGAAATAGAGTTGAGAGATGCAACTTCTCTCGAAATTGAATTTCCAACAAAAGGTGAAGTTGATAAAACTATTCCACTACTTGAGGAGGAGAATTTTATATCAATGATAGATGTAGGAGATTTGAGGCCGCTAGAGGGGGTGAATAGCGTCGTGCTCATACGATGATGGAATTCGTTCGCGTTTGATCGTTTACAATCTTGTTAGCACAGCGGAATAGTAATAACAAATAAATATAACAAGATACACAATCACAACACGGTCATATAACGTGGTTCGGAACCGAATGGTTCATACTCCACGGATCGGGCTCAAACGAGCCCTAGCGATGTCAATCACACACCACTAATAAACACTCCTTCTCAGAACAATCCGGAGGCGAAGAAACCTCGTACAATAGTTTACAACAATAAACTAATAGCAACAAGCAAATAAGATGAAATACAATGCACTACAAGTAAAGAAAATGCTTTACAAATGCCTTTAGATCGCTTGCTTGTTGATCGCTTGAACCGTGGTTGAAGACCCTGATTTACAGCAGCAAATCGCCTCAAAAACGTCCAAGAAATCGCTTAGTTTTCCTCCATCATGAGCTCCATTTATAGCTTCAACCTGTGCTGGAAAAAGTCGATCAGTCGACTGATCGGGACCATCAGTCGACTGATGCCACTGTTGTCGTGAGACAACGGCTAGATCCACGTTGGATAAGTCCAACGGATCCATCATCAGTCAACTGATGATACCCATCAGTCGACTAATAAAGCCTCACTCGACCAGTCGAGTCTCGACTCCATTTTGTGTCCGATTTCACGAGCACCAGTCGACTGATCAAGATCAGTCGACTGCTCAGCCCACCAGTCGATTGCCCAGCTAGAGCAATTCTCGCAGTCAAACCCTAGTTGACTCAGTCTAGTCGACTGTCATATGGCACCAGTCGACTGGCACACCTCAAACATGAGGTTTTAGCCCAAGTATGGTTCCCCCATACTTGCTAGACCACCCTTAGCCTAGACCTAAGCCTTCTAGCCACCTCCATCGGCCTCACGCCTCTCGGATCCCTCCAAGTCATCCATGACTTGTTCATCCATCGCGCTAGCCTTCAAGTGCTTCCATCGGCTATGTCATGTTAACGGTGTCTACACCGCCAAGGCACATTGGACTTACACCGCCAAGGCTTCGCTTGGACTTTACGCTGCCAACCATTGGACTTATGTTACCAAGACTTCACCCTTGGACTTTACGCCGCCAATATCAAACCCCTTGGACTTCTCAAATGCTAAGACTCAAGCTTGGACTTTCCCTTGCCAACCCATGTTGGACTTTCCATGCCAAGACCCATGCTTGGACTTCCCTTGTGCCAAGTACTCAAGACTTGGACTTTCCAAAATGCCAAGTGTCCCACTTGAACTTTCCATGCCAAGTACCCATGACTTGGACTTTACCTTGCCAAGACCCATGCTTGGACTTCCCTTGTGCCAAGTACTCAAGACTTGGACTTTCCAAAATGTCAAGTGTCCCACTTGGACTTTCCATGCCAAGTACACATGACTTGGACTTTACCTTGCCAAGACTCATGCTTGGACTTTCCTATAATCACATGGTCAACCCTAGTCAACCATCAAAGTCTCCCTCGAGTCAAACTCGAGTCCAGTTAAACATAACCCCGGTTGATTGTATAAATAATCTCCCCAAAACATCAACAGACATTAATGTCAAACATCAATGTCAACTTACTTTGTCAAACATCAAAATATTACTCGAGTCAAACTCGAGTTTGGTCAATCGTGACCTGGCCCGATTGCACCAACAATCTCTCCCTTTTTAATGTTTGACAAAAACAAACCTTGAGTTAGGCCCCTAACTCAAATTTTTTTACCAATTTCATAAATTGGTAATCTTATGGTCTCCCCCTTTTTGACATGCATCAAAAAGGTGTACTCTCCAAGGAGGTCAATGTCTCATGTCCCAATGAGATCTTACAATCTCCCCCTTGGTCCAAAGATACCTAGGATGCCTACCATCTTCCTAGTGATAAGTCTCATATCACGCAAGAGAAGCAATCCTATACTCTCTCCCAATTTTCAAATTGGGTATGTAAAAATCTCATTTTTCCCTCTCATGAGGAAAATTACCATCCATCATCCCATGATGGATACCTCCCCCTAAAGGCTTGCTCTCCCTTGACCATTGCACCAACAATGTCTTTGGGAAGTCTCTAAGCCAATAGGAACTTTAAACCATCAAAAATAAGGTTAAAAGTTCAAACATGAAGTCTCCCCACCTTAAATTTGATACAATACCCTAACACCTCTCCTAATCCATATCCAATGAATTTTCACCCTTTATAATGCTTCCCAAAGCATATCCTAGGGTTATGAGTGGTTAGGGACCTTAACTGCAGCTGAACAAAGGCTAAACTAACCTTGTTTTCCATAAATCAGCATTGGCAGTCGACTCCGTCAGATACCAGTCGACTGCTACCAAAGGCAGTCGACTGATAACTGAAATTTTCGAATTTCAGTTATCAGAATTGAATTTCAAAAAATCATAAATAATTCTACGTATATCGAAAAATCACGAAATTTGATACGTATAATACTTATCACACATACAATCGGTGAAAAAATCTTGAAAAAATATTTTAACCATTAAAATAGGAGATTGGTACAAAGTTCAAAAACTATTAAAACTTTAAAGTTTTTGATCTACTTTGTATCAACTTCTACAATGATGATGGCTATCAAAAGATATACTTCACCAAGATTTTCTAAAGTGATTTTAAAATGTTTTTGAAAACCTATTTTGAACCATGATTTATTGGCTACATATACATAACTTGTATATTAGTTTTCCTCATAATTCTTAGTGATGATTGAAATAAGTTAAGTTCATCTAGATGCACTACCTATGCACCTTGAACCTAACTTATTATCCTAACATCTTACATGTTATCTAAGGTGTATACACACACATACATGTCAATTTAGATGTGAGATGTGGAGTTAGAATTAATATGGTCTCATGCATTTTCTAGGCAACCCTACTTGATTCCCTTATGAATGAGACTCCAAGTCATGTCATTGTCCTTAACTCAATTATAATCAAGTTAAATGCATGAATGATCATGACATTAATGATGATATAAATAAACATATGCTCATAATCATGATGTCATGGCATAACATGAAATCTAAAAACACATGACATTTGAAACCTTAATCCTAAACATGAACATGACATATAAATGATAAACATAAATATGATGTCATGTCATGGCATATGACAAACAAAACATGACAAATAAAAAGTATATGTATAAGTATACCTAAATTTTAATATTAATTGCCGTTTGAGATAATTAAGTATATTTTTGTCATATTTCTATTAATCTCCCAAGTGTGCCAAAAACCCAAAATGACACACTAACCTCTAAACCTAAATTGTGTCAATTTGATCATTTTATCAAGCTTCTCAAGTAATATTGGCACATCCTAAAATCTTTTAGGATTAAAGCTCAAATGTATTTCCAAGGTAACCATAACCTTGAAAATATCCTAAAGTGTTAACTTTACCATGGTTAGGTTAACTACCCATCCATTTAAAGTTGACACTCTCTAACTCATCTAGCGTGAATCAATCACGCTCTTAGGAACCCAAAACCTATTTGAGCTCCTAGGATTAATTAGGTATTCCTTAGGGATGACCTCCCTAGATACCCTCCTAATGACCCTCCTAGGCTTGTTAGCCTTGGTCATTTGGATCTTACCTAGGTTGACTCTGGGGGTAACTCCCCTCGCAACCTTCTTAGTGGCCACCCTAGGTTTCCAAGAAACCCTAGCCACTAGGCACAACCATTGGTCAACCTTAGGGATGACTTCCCTATTGACCTTGGTCTTCCTAGACCTAGTTTGTGTTTCATAATCAAATGGAACACTATGGTAAGCCACCTTAGGCTTAGGTTTGTGACCCAAACCTTGCTTGCCCTTGGTTGACTTTTGTTTCTTAGGTCCTAAGTGTTGACTTTGAGGTTTTGACCCTTGACTTTGACCATTAGATCCTTGCATTTGATTTTGCATAATCTTGAGGGTCTTTTCTAGTTTTTCAAGCCTTGACCTCAAGGCTTGGTTCTCTAATTCTAATTGCCCAATTTTAGAATTTTAATTTAATCTTTGGGCATTGTCCTTTCTAGGCATATGCCTAGTCCATTTAGGATTGAAACCTAAGTGTTCTCTTATTTTCTTGATAGATTCCCTTGGTAAAATATTTTTAGGGACATTAGTCCCAAATTTTTCCTTATTTCCTAAGTGGACACTTTTAGCTCCTAAATAAAAATATTTATTCCTATTAGCATGCTTTTCATAAATTGCAAGAGAATTAAAATTCCTAGCATGCTTTTGTCTATTAACTTAAGAAGGAGCATTATTAAAATATACCTTAGGGTTTGCCTTAGTGGCTCCCCCTACTTGTGATGCTCCCCTTTGCCCCTTCTTCTCCCCCTTCGGACATTGACTCCAGTAATGACCCGGTAGTCGGCATTTGAAGCAAATCACTTGCTCCTTACTTTTGGTTGTTGGGGACCGACATTCTTAGCTTTTGGTGCCGGTGGAGCTTTTCTTACTCTCTTTGGGCATTTGCTCTTGTAATGCCCACTTTCCCTACACTCAAAATAAATTATATGATTTTTATTTAAACCTAAATTGCTTGAGTTACCTAGGGTATTTGTGGTGGTAGGTGTCGGAGTTGGAGCTTCTTCATCTTGACCGGATGTGGAAGAATCTTCTTGGGGTTGCTCCGGTGTAGATGTTCTAATCCCCTCCCCCTCAATCCTAGAGGTTGAGGTTTCTTCTAATTCTACCTCTTCTACCACTTCTTCCTCCTCGGATGTCGACCACTCCTCGACCTCCGAATCCTCACTTTCTTGTGAGGATGAGCTCTCTTCCTCATCCTCCTCATCTTCTTGGATTGAGTGAGACTCTTCATGAAATTTTTTCAATTTGTTCCATACCTCCTTGGCGTCTTTACAATCCCCTATCTTGATCAAAATATCATTAGGGATTATATTAAGCAAAATACCCATTACCTTATTGTTGATGTTATAGTATCGGAGTTGTTTTTGACTCCAATTCTTCTTCTTGATTTTTTTTCCTTCTTCGTCTTTTGGAGTGTCAAAACCTACTAAGACACTAATCCAATTATCAAAGTCACACATTAGAAAATGCATCATTCTACCTTTCCAATACGCGAAATCTTCGCGGTCGAAGGAAGGCGGAACGTTGATGTCGTCACCCAATCTCTCCTTGAATTCCATCTTGTTCCTCTAGCGTCTTGACTCTGGGTTGTTAATCCGTAGAAGAGCCCCGGGCTCTGATACCAATTGTAGGAGATTTGAGGCCGCTAGAGGGGGGTGTGAATAGCGTCGTGCTCGTACGATGATGGAATTCTTTCGTGTTTGATCATCTACAATCTTGTTAGCACAACGGAATGGTAATAACAAATAAATATAATAAGATACACAATCACAACACGGTCATATAACGTGGTTCGAAACCGAATGATTCCTACTCCACGGATCGGGCTCAAACGAGCCCTAGCGATGCCAATCACACACCACTAATAAACACTCCTTCTCGGAACAATCCGGAGGTGGAGAAACCTCGTACAATAGTTTACAACAATAAACTAATAGCAACAAGCAAATAAGATGAAATACAATGCACTACAAGTAAAGAAAACGCTTTACAAATGCCTTTAGATCGCTTGCTTTTTGATCGCTTGAACCGTGGTTGAAGACCCTGATTTGTAACAGCAAATCGCCTCAAAAACGTCCAAGAAATCGCTTAGTTTTTCCTCCATCGCGAGCTCAATTTATAGCTTCAACCTATGCTGGAAAAAGTCGATCAGTCAACTGATCGGGACCATCAGTCGACTGATGTCACTGTTGTCGTGAGACAACGGCTAGATCCACACTGGATAAGTCCAACGGATCCATCATCAGTCGACTGATGATACCCATCAGTCGACTGATGGAGCCTCACTCGACTAGTCGAGTCTTGACTCCATTCTGTGCCCGATTTCACGAGTACCAGTCGACTCGACTGCCCACCTATGGTAGTCGACTGCTAGAGCAATTCTCGTAGTCAAACCCTAGTTGACTCAGTCCAGTCGACTGCCATATAGCACCAGTCGACTGGCACACCTCAAACATGAGGTTTTAGCCCAAGTATGGTTCCGCCATACTTGTTAGACCACCCTTAGCCTAGACCTAAGCCTTCTAGCCATCTCCATTGGCCTCACGCCTCTCGGATCCCTCCAAGTCATCCATGACTTGTTCATCCATCGCGCTACCCTTCAGGTGCTTCCATCGGCTATGTCATGCTAACGGTGTCTACACCGTCAAGACACATTGGACTTACGCCGCTAAAACTTCGCTTGGACTTTACGCCGCCAACCATTGGACTTATGCTGCCAAGACTTCACCCTTGGACTTTACGCCGCCAATATTAAACCCCTTGAACTTCTCAAATGCCAAGACTCAAGCTTGGACTTTCCCTTGCCAACCCATGTTGGACTTTCCATGCCAAGACCCATGCTTGGACTTCCCTTGTGCCAAGTACTCAAGACTTGGACTTTCCAAAATGCCAAGTGTCCCACTTGAACTTTCCATGCCAAGTACCCATGACTTGGACTTTACCTTGCCAAGACTCATGCTTGGACTTCCCTTGTGCCAAGTACTCAAGACTTGGACTTTCCAAAATGCCAAGTGTCCCACTTGGACTTTCCATGCCAAGTACCCATGACTTGGACTTTACCTTGCCAAGACCCATACTTGGACTTTCCCATAATCACATGGTCAACCCTAGTCAACCATCAAAGTCTCCCTCGAGTCAAACTCGAGTCTAGTTAAACATAACCTGGGTTGATTGTATAAACAATCTCCCCAAAACATCAACAGACATTAATGTCAAACATCAATGTCAACTTACTTTATCAAATATCAAAATATTACTCGAGTCTGGTCAATCGTGACCTGGGCCGATTGCACCAACAATAGAAGTGTCATAAGAGATGCTTGAATCTAGTCAACCTAATAGGAGTAATTTATCAAGCCATATGTTGACTTCACAATAGCCCAACTTAGAAGAAGTAGTCGTAAGATTAAATCTCAAAAAAGGTTTGACATTGAGGGGGAGACATTAATGATACTCTCAATTGACAATAAAGAACCTCGAATTGTTGAAGAAGCATTAAGATGCATTGTTAGAGAAAAGTAAAAAATTACAATGGATGACAAAATGAAGTCAATGAAAAAGAATCAAATTTATAAATTAGTCAATCTTCCTATAGGCTGAAAAGCTATTGGGAATAAATAGATTTTTAAAATTAGGAGGAAAGCGGATGGATCGATCAATCAATACAAAGTTCGACTAGTTGCAAAAGGATATACCCAGCAAGAGGGTATTGATTTCAATGAGACATTTTCTTATGTTGTAAAATTTATATCAACTCATGTCATTTTAGCTATAGTCGCTCATTTTGACTTATAATTATATCATGTGTATATAAAGATGACTTCCTAAATGGTGAGCTCGACGAAAAAATCTACATGGAACAACTAGAAAGTTATATTACTGAAGGCCAAGAGAATAAAGTTTATAGACTTAAAAAATTTATTTATTGGCTAAAGAAAGCATCAAAATAATATGACATAAGATTTAATGAAGTTATTTTATCTTATGATTTCAAAATAATCAATAAGAATCATTGTGTTTAATTGAGAAAGAAAAAAATGAAAGTTTGTTATCTTATCATTATATGTTGATGGTATGCTAATAATTGGAAATGACATAAAGTTTGTAATTGGAGTTAAAGTGTGGCTTAAATCACAGTTTAACGTAATGGATATGGGAGAAGCTGAGTACATCTTATGAGTAAAGATCATTAAAGATCGATCTAAAAGTCTTTTGAGTTTGTCACAAGAGGCCTATATTACTAAGATATTGCAAAATTTTAGTATGTCAAATTGCAATATAGAATAAATACCTATAGTGAAAAGTATTATTCTAAGCAAGAGTATGTATCCCAAGACTTCTGATGAAATAGCTGAGATGAAGATAAAATCATATGTCAATGTCAATGGTAGTTCGATGTACACTATACTGTGTGCACACTCAGATATCAGATATGATGTTGACTTAGTTAATCATTTCTAGTAAAATTCAGGACCGAGACATTGGAAAATGATGAAGAGGATACAACTATCTTTAAGGGATAACATATTATTGCCTCTATTTTCAATGATCAGATGAGCCTGAAGGCCTATGTAGATATAGATTGTGCAAGAGATCTTGATGATAAAAAATTCACATTTATTTATACTTTCTTGCTAAATGGTAGTGTCATCTCATGAAACAACAAGAAATAAACTTGTGTGCTGCTATCAACATGGAAGTTGAGTATGTGACTTATTCAGCGGTTGTGCAAAAAGTCTTTTGGTTAAGAAGGTTTCTGAAGCATCTAAAGATTGCCGAGGACAGTGAGAGTACGGTTACAATGTAGTGTGATAATCAAGCTGTAATAGCTTTTTTCGAAGGATCCCAAATATCACAACAAGAGCAAGCACATAGCTATTAAGTATAATTTGTAAGCGATATTGTTGCTAATAAAAAGATAATTATTGAGTATATCCTTACACGTGTTATGCTTGCAGATTCTTGTACTAAGTCATTGACTAAAGAATCATTTCAAGGACATATGAAGTCTTTGGGACTTTGAAGAATTTAACATATTGTAATGACAATTAGATATTAAAAGATGTTTTATGAAATGTCATGATATATTCAGTGTATATATCCTTGTTACATTTAGATAAAGTCTCGGTGAGCATGTTGACAAGTAGAGATTGGTCCTCTCACATGGACAATTGTCTTTATTTGTTAAGTATAAATAGAGATAAGATCATTACTTATGGGACAATTAATGAAGTTGTGAATTGAGACATACTTATAAGTTGGGGTCGCATTGATAGTTATATCAAGATGAGATCATTTGATGATAATTATAGGAGTAAATGTACCCACCATTTACTAAACATGCTGGAAGTGATCAGACTGGAATTTATGAGTTGAATTCAGGGTTAGACATTGAGAATGTTTAGATCGTAATTTGTATGATATTAAATTTGAGAAAATATGCACTCTTTATTAGTAAAAAGAATAACATCGTAACACGTTATTCATACCACATGTAACATCCCAAATTTTAATTCCTATATTTTTATTAGAGGAAAATAGAAATAATAAAAATAGGAATATAATAATAATAATAAGAATAAGAATAGAAATAATTGGTTCGTTAGCCGAGGCTCGAATCATGAACCGTTGGTTTGGGAGAATAGGCTTCCCACCACTAAGTCATAAGATTACCAATGAGTAGGATATAACAAAATATATCTATAGGCAAAAAAAAAGAGATTGATTGATTTGACTAATTATTTAAAGGGATAATTAGATTAAAAAAAATTCTAATTTATATATATATATATTTTCCATCTCTCTTTACATCTCACGCCTCCTCTCCTCTCTCCAATTCCAACGCCGCCAACCCCTCTCTCCCTCTCATCTCCTCTCCTCTCTCCCTCTTCTCTTCCAACGCCGATCACCTCACCTCTCTTCTCTCTCTCTCTCTCGTTTTCTCCTGCCACATAATAAAAAAAAAAAACTAAAGAAGCTTTCCCTTCCGCTTTCTCCATCGAGGAAAATAAGAGAGCGAAAAAAATAGTCTCTATAATTTTTTCATCGTGGGATAATTCAAGAGGGGATTTTCAAAAAGGATCTCCTCAAGGACTTGGTAGAGGATCATGCTAAAGCAAAGGAACACGTAGGAGGTCTTCTCTTTACGAAATCTAACGGTATAAATTGGTGAAAAAGCATAGGAGGTAAGTATTGCTCACCTGCAGTATAAGTAGTTATCGTATATCATTGATATATTTTTATGTGCATGTTATTTCCAATTATGCATGGTGTTTTCAGTTACGTGATTTTACCGTTATGCTATGGGTAATTCAGCATCATGTTTAGATCTATGATAAGAAAGTGATTTATGATCATGCATGTTGTAGATGAGTTGTAGCTTACAATTATATGCATGATGTAGAGTAAGATATAAAAATATTTCCTTTATAAAGAAAATTTAAAGATGCTCCCCGTTCGAATTGGGGATTAAGAGCACAACGATCGTCAGTATGCTCCCCATTTCAGTTTTGGGGGTCAAGAGCATAATGTTCTTTATGGTGCTCCCCATTCGTGATTTAGGGGATTAAGAGCATTCTGTCAGTATGTATAAGAATATAAGTATAAAGGAAGTATTTTACTTTTGAAAGGGCATGTACCGAGCATCAGTTCGCCCACGGGCCAAGTCCCTCGGTCTCAGTTACCCTAGTAGGTTCGGTGGTTGGCCACCCCGACCTATTAGGAAAGCGCGCATTGGTACTATGCCGGGCTCATATCCAGGATGATTATTATTTTAAAGTATCAGTATAAGTATAAGTAAAAGTTTTCAAAGTTAATCATTCCAGTTTAGATACATTGTTTACAAGTTTTAAAATACTTAAGAGCATGATTTATACAAGAGACAAGTAATCAGAGTTATGATTTCCAGTTATGTTTGTATGTGTATCAATGTATCCAGGGCAAGAGAACTAGTTGCATGATTTCATACAGTGCATGTTTTTGTGAGCATAGAAAGTACTTACTAAGCGTTATTGCTTACAGTTTGCATTTCCTTATACTGCAGATAAAGGTAAAGAAAAGCTTCAGTAAGGTGGCATGGCGGATGAAGTGCTGGGTGTGTGTGGCGATGGAACAGTAGAAATAAAAGATCCTAAGTGCAGATGTTTAAATCAGATTTTTAGTTTCTTGTTTTCTTTTGATATTGTTGAAGTTCAACTAGATTATTTATGGTTGAGACCAAAGAATGCTAGAGTCATATTGGGTTAATTTTAATACTTGCATGTTAGGTGAAGTTCTTGAAATGGTTATTGTTTAAGTGATGTAAAGGTCCTCATGATTATTTTAGTTATTAGCATATTGCATTAGTATATTGCATGAATTAAAGATAGAGACAGTAAAGTAGTGACATCTCCCTTGGTAGAGAGTGGAAAGACTAGGAGGGTGTTACAAGATGGTATCAGAGCGAGTTTCCGCCCTTCCGTCACACACACATCGAGCATCAGTCCTGCCGCCTCCAAGTAAGCAAGTATTTATCTGCTTTATTTACTTTATGAGTAGTAAGGAATGCTTCTTTTAAGTTAAACATGCTCAATTAGAATGTTCTCTTTGAGTTAAACATGCTTGCATATATATATATGAAGATGATAGACAGTATGTAATAGAACATACCTAGATATGTATGTGAAGATGAAAAAAAAATAGTGATAATAGCCTGATAGTGGTTTCACTTGATCATCTTATGATGAGTTCACGGAGTTCCGACAAGGAGTTTTATAAGTAGATGAAGCGGTAAAAAAAAAAGTTCAATAGGTTGGCTCGCCTATGCCCGGAACTGATCAGTACTGAGAAGGAAAGAGTTAGGTTGATGCTAAAGATGTTGAGACCGGAGATAGCTCTGAATGTAGCTAGTAGAATTAATAGACCACAGACCACTGAAGAGCTAGTCAGTAGTGCGCTAATCACGGAGCATTACATGAATAGTATCAAGCACCAGAAGCTAGCCTCGATAGAAAACAAAAGCGAGGGAAGTTCAGGGGGTCAGAAACCTCAGAGCGATAATTCGAACTGGAAGCGAAACAACAATGGCAAGAGGAAACAATGGAATAATGCAAAGGGAGGTTCAGCCAGTAAGCAGCCTACGTATCCAACATATTCTAAGTGTGGGAGGAAGCATCTAGGAGTTTGCCGCCAGGGCATGAGCGGGTGTTATATATGTGGTGTCGAGGGACTCTTCGCCAAACAGTGCCCCACTAAGATCAATCTGCCTCCGTCACAGTCTATTCAGTATGGAGGTAGACCAGCCCATCTACATCAGATGCAGGGAGCACTGGAGGGTCTTTACATCAACCAAGGAAGATTGGAGGCCCCATTAGTTACACCTAATGCCCGGATCTTCTCCCTCATTAAGGAAGAGGTAGCAAATGCTTCTATGGTGGTTATAGGTCAGATACCTATCCTTAGTCAGCATGCTACCGTACTGTTTGATACTGGGGCAACCCATTCTTTCATATCTATGGTATTTACTAAGAAGATAGATATAACTCTGGATATCTTAGATATTCAGTTTTTAACGACCCTATCTTCGGATGAAATAATGACATCTACACACTGGTTGCGTGTCGTGTCAGTCAGAATTTCAGACAGAGAGCTTTATAGTAATCTGATTTTGCTGGACATGCATGTCTATGATGTCATCTTTGGAATGGACTTTCTTGGCAAGTACGGTGCTTCCATTGAGTGTCGTAAGCGAATAGTAGTATTCTAACCCGAGACTGAGGCCAACTTTGAGTTTATTGGAGAACCAAGGAAGAAGACTAAGAAGTTCTTGTCTGCCATGGAAGCTCAGAAGATGTTAGCTGGTGGATGCACTGGGTATTTAGCACATATAGTTGATACTAAGCAAGAAAGAAGCCAAAAGTTGGAAGACGTCCCAATTGTATGTGACTACCCAGGAGTATTTCCTGAAGAGCTACCAGGACTAGCACCTAGAAGGGAAGTTGAGTTTGAGATTGAGCTTATTTCTAGTACCCACCCAATCTCAAAAGCACCCTATCGTATAGCTCCAGCTGAATTGAAAGAGCTTCAGGAACAATTATAGGAGTTATTAGACAAGGGATTCATCCGCCCTAGTCATTTCCCTATGGGGAGCTCCAGTGTTGTTCGTGAAAAAGAAAGATGGGTCTATGAGGATGTGCGTAGACTACCGAGTCTTGAATCAAGTGACAATCAAGAACAGATATCCTCTGCCAAGGATAGAGGATTTAATTGATCAATTGAGGGGAGCCACAGTCTTCTCCAAGATTGACTTGCGGTCCAGTTATCATCAGGTAAGAGTTAAAGAGGATGATATACCAAAAATAGCCTTCCGAATGAGGTATGGACACTATGAGTTCGTGGTTATGCCCTTCGGAGTGACAAATGCACCCGCTATGTTTATGGACTTGATGAATCGGATATTTAAGGAGTACCTTGACAAGTTTGTGGTCGTCTTCATTGACGACATCCTTATCTACTCGAGAACCCAGGAAGAACATGTCGAACACTTGAACACAGTCTTGCAGACCCTTCAGCAAAGACAGTTATATGCAAAGTTCTCCAAGTGTGAGTTTTGGATTGATCGAATATCGTTTCTGGGTCATGTTATTTCAAAAGATGGAGTTATGGTAGACCCAACAAAGATAGAAGCAGTTAGTAATTGGGGTCAACCAAAGAATGTTATTGAAGTCCGAAGTTTCCTCGGATTAACAGGGTACTATCAGAAGTTTGTGGAAAATTTCTCAAGGATAGCTTCACCGTTGACGGTTCTTACCAGAAAGAACAAGAAGTTAGAATGGACCGAAGATTGTGAAAAGAGCTTCCTTGAATTAAATAGGAGACTCACAAGTGCTCCAGTACTTACCCTTCCAGAAAGTAATGAGAGATTTGACCTGTATAGTGATGCATCCAAGATGGGACTCGGAGCAGTCAGAAGGGTAAAGTCATTGTCTATGCATCTAAACAACTCAAGGACTATGAAAATAATTACCCCACTCAGAAGGGTAATAGATCGAGCAACCAGGAAACTAAGAAATAAAGAAATACCGTTAGTAAAAGTCTTATGAAAAAGTCAAAGGGTTGAAGAAGCAACCTGGGAACGTGAGGATGACATGAAGCAAAAGTACCCCGAGCTGTTCTAAGTTTCGAGGACGAAACTTTTATAAGATATAAGGGATTGTAACATCCCAAATTTTAATTCCTATATTTTTATTAGAGGAAAATAGAAATAAGAATAAGAATAGAAATAATAAAAATAGGAATATAATAATAATAATAAGAAGAAGAAGAATAGAAATAATTGGTTCGTTAACCGAGGCTCGAATCATGAACCGTTGGTTTGGGTGAATAGACTTCCCACCACTGAGTCATAAGATTACCAATGAGTAGGATATAACAAAATATATCTATACGCGAAAAAAAAAGAAAGATTGATTGATTTGACTAATTATTTAAAGGGGTAATTAGATTAAGATAAATCCTAATTTATATATATATATATATATTTTCCATCTCTCTTTACATCTCACGCCTCCTCTCCTCTCTCCAATTCCAATGCCGCCAACCCCTCTCTCCCTCTTCTCTCCTCTCTCCCTCTTCTCTTCCAATGCCGATCACCTCACCTCTCTTCTCTCTCTCTCTCTCTCGTTTCCTCCCGCCATATAATAAAAAAAAACGAAAGAACCTTTCCCTTCCGCTTTCTCCATCGAGGAAAATAAGAGAGTGAAAAAAAAAGCCTCTATAATTTCTTCATCGTGGGATAATTCAAGAGGGGATTTTCAAGAAGGATCTTCTCAAGGACTTGGTAGAGGATCACGCTAAAGCAAAGGAACACGTAGGAGGTCTTCTCTTTACGAAATCTAACGGTATAAATTTGTGAAAAAACATAGGAGGTAAGTATTGCTCACCTGCAGTATAAGTAGTTATCGCATATCATTGATATGTTTTTATGTGCATGTTATTTCCAGTTATGCATGGTGTTTTCAGTTACGTGATTTTACCGTTATGTTATGGGTAATTCAGCATCATGTTTAGATCCATGATAAGAAAGTGATTTATGATCATGCATGTTGTAGATGAGTTGTAGCTTACAATTATATGCATGATGTAGAGTAAGATGTAAAAATATTTCCTTTATAAAGAAAATTTAAAGATGCTCCCCGTTCGAATTGGGGATTAAGAACACAACGATCTTCAGTATGCTCCCCATTTCAGTTTTGGGGGTCAAGAGCATAATGTTCTTTATGGTTCTCCTCATTCGTGATTTAGGGGATTAAGAGCATTCTGTCAGTATATATAAGAATATAAGTATAAAAGAAGTATTTTACTTTTGAAAGGGCATCGATTACCACGCACCAAGGCCCTCGATCTCGATTACCCTAGTAGGTTCGGTGGTTGGCCACCCCAGTCTATTAGGAAAGCGCGCATTGGTACTATGTCGGGCTCATATTCAGGATGATTATTAGTTTGAAGTATCAAGATAAGTATAAGTAAAAGTTTTCAAAGTTAATCATTCCAGTCAGATAATCACATAAGTTTTAAAATACTTAGGAGCATGATTTATACAAGAGACAAGTAATCAGAGTTATGATTTCCAGTTATGTTTGCATGTGTATCAATGTATCCAGGGCAAGAGAACTAGTTGCATGATTTCATACAGTGCATGTTTTTGTGAGCATAGAAAGTACTTACTAAGCGTTATTGCTTACAGTTTGCATTTCCTTATACTGTAGATAAAGGTAAAGAAAAGCTTCAGTAAGGTGGCATGGCGGATGAAGTGCTGGGTGTGTGTGGTGATGGAACAGTGGAAGTAAAAGATCTTAAGTGCAGATGTTTAAATCAGATTTTTAGTTTCTTGTTTTCTTTTGATATTGTTGAAGTTTAACTAGATTATTTATGGTTGAGACCAAAGAATGCTAGAGTCATATTGGGTTAGTTTTAATACTTGCATGTTAGGTGAAGATCTTGAAATGGTTATTGTTTAAGTGATGTAAAGGTCTTCATGATTATTTTAGTTATTAGCATATTGCATTAGTATATTGCATGAATTAAAGATAGAGACAGTAAAGTAGTGACATCTCCCTTGGTAGAGAGTGGAAAGATTAGGAGGGTGTTACAAGATGGTATCAGAGCGAGTTTCCATCCTTCCGTCACACACACATCGAGCATCAGTCCTGCCGCCTCCAAGTAAGCAAGTATTTATCTGCTTTATTTACTTTATGAGTAGTAAGGAATGCTTCTTTTAAGTTAAACATGCTCAATTAGAATGTTCTCTTTGAGTTAAACATGCTTGCATATATATATATATATGAAGATGATAGACAGTACGTAATAGAACATACCTAGATATGTATGTGAAGATGAAAAATAATAGTGATAATAGCCTGATAGTGATTTCACTTGATCATCTTATGATGAGTTCATGGAGTTCCGACAAGGGGATTTATCAGTAGATGAAGCGCTAAAAAAAAAAGTTCAATAGGTTGGCTCGCCTATGCCCGGAACTGATTAGTACTGAGAAGGAAAGAGTTAGGTTGATGCTAAAGATGTTGAGACCGGAGATAGCTCTGAATGTAGCTAGTAGAATTAATATACCACAGACCACTAAAGAGCCAGTCAGTAGTGCGCTAATCACGGAGCATTACATGAATAGTATCAAGCACCAGAAGCTAGCCTCGATAGAAAACAAAAGCGAGGGAAGTTCAAGGGGTCAGAAACCTCAGAGCGGTAATTCGAACTAGAAGCGAAACAACAATGGCAAGAGGAAACAATGGAATAATGCAAAGAGAGGTTCAGCCAGTAAGCAGCCTACGTATCCAACATGTTCTAAGTGTAGGAGGAAGCATCTAGGAGTTTGCCGCCAGGGCATGAGCGGGTGTTATATATGTGGTGTCGAGGGACACTTCGCCAAACAGTGCCCCACTAAGACCAATCTGCCTCCGCCACAGTCTATTCAGTATGGAGGTAGACCAGCCCAGCTACATCAAATGCAGGGAGCACTGGAGGGTCTTTATATCAGCCAAGGAAGATTGGAGGCCCCATCAGTTACACCTAATGTCCGGATCTTCTCCCTCATTAAGGAAGAGGTAGCAAATACTTCTACGGTGGTCATAGGTCAGATACCTATCCTTAGTCAGCATGCTACCGTACTGTTTGATACTGGGGCAACCCATTCTTTCATGTATATGGTATTTGCTAAGAAGATAGATATAACTCCGGACATCTTAGATATTCAGTTTTTAACGACACTATCTTCGGGTGAAATAATGACATCTACACACTGGTTGCGTGTCGTGCCGGTCAGAATTTTAGACAGAGAGCTTTATAGTGATCTGATTTTGCTGGACATGCATGCCTATGATGTCATCTTTGGAATGGACTTTCTTAGCAAGTACAGTGCTTCCATTGAGTGTCGTAAGCGAAGAGTAGTATTCTAACCCGAGACCGAAGCCAACTTTGAGTTTATTGGAGAACCAAGGAAGAAGACTAAGAAGTTCTTGTCTGCCATGGAAGCTCAGAAGATGTTAGCTGGTGGATGCACTGGGTATTTAGCACATATAGTTGATACTAATCAAGAAAGAAGCCAAAAGTTGGAAGACGTCCCAATTGTATGTGACGACCCGGGAGTATTTTCTGAAGAGCTACCAGGACTAGCACCTAAAAGGGAAGTTGAGTTTGAGATTGAGCTTATTTCTAGTACCCACCCAATCTCAAAAGCACCCTATCGTATAGCTCCAGCTGAATTGAAAGAGCTTCAGGAACAATTACAGGAGTTATTAGACAAGGGATTCATCCGCCCTAGTTATTTCCCCATGGAGAGCTCCAGTGTTGTTTGTGAAAAAGAAAGATGGGTCTATGAGGATGTGCGTAGACTACCGAGCCTTGAATCAAGTGACAATCAAGAACAGATATCCTCTGCCAAGGATAGAGGATTTAATTGATCAATTGAGGGGAGCCACAGTCTTCTCCAAGATTGACTTGCGGTTCGGTTATCATCAGGTAAGAGTTAAAGATGATGATATACCAAAAATAGCCTTCCGAACGAGGTATGGACACTATGAGTTTGTGGTTATGCCCTTCGGAGTGACAAATGCACCCGCTATGTTTATGGACTTGATGAATCGGATATTTAAGGAGTACCTTGACAAGTTTGTGGTCGTCTTCATTGACGACATCCTTATCTACTCGAGAACCCAGGAAGAACATGTCGAACACTTGAACACAGTCTTGCAGACCCTTCAGCAAAGACAGTTATATGCAAAGTTCTCCAAGTGTGAGTTTTGGATTGATCGAATATCGTTTCTGGGTCATGTTATTTCAAAAGATGGAGTTATGGTAGACCCAACAAAGATAGAAGCAGTTAGTAATTGGGGTCAACCAAAAAATGCTAGTGAAGTCAGAAGTTTCCTCGGATTAACTGGGTACTATCAGAAGTTTGTGGAAAATTTCTCAAGGATAGCTTCACCGTTGACGGTTCTTACCAGAAAGAACAAGAAGTTCGAATGGACCGAAGATTGTGAAAAGAGCTTCCTTGAATTAAAGAGGAGACTCACAAGTGCTCCAGTGCTTACCCTTCCAAAAAGTAATGAGAGATTTGACCTGTATAGTGATGCATCCAAGATGGGACTCGGAGCAGTCAGAAGGGTAAAGTCATTGTTTATGCATCTAGACAACTCAAAGACTTTGAAAAGAATTACCCCACTCATGACCTTGAGTTGGCAGCAGTGGTCTTTGCTCTGAAAGTTTGGAGACATTACTTATATAGAGTTCAATGTAAGATTTACACAGATCACCAGAGTTTGAAGTATTTCTTCACTCAAAAGGATCTGAATATGAGACAACGCGGATGACTTGAGCTAGTAAAGGACTATGACTGTGAAATCCACTACCATCCTGGAAAGGCAAACAAAGTAGCAGACGCGTTGAGTAAAAAATCATGCGTCACCTTGATGTCCCTAGCAACACTATCCCAACCACTGGAGAAAGAGATAATGAATTTTAGAGTTGAGATCATTTCTGGACAGCTCTCCGCCTTGACCATAGTACCTATACTATTTAAGGATATATTAGCGAGACAGGACAAAGATCCTAGTATCCAAAGGATCAAGCAAGAGATCCAAGAAGGGAAGGATGAAGGATTCTGTGTCTCTGATAGCGGGGTATTATATTTGGGTGAACGTCTATGTATCCCCAATGACCCAGACTTAAGAAAGAAGATCCTAGAAGAAGCTCATTGGACCCCATATTCGATGCATCCTGGATCCACCAAGATGTATCAAGATATGAAAGGGAAATTCTGGTGGCTTGGTATGAAGAGGGACGTGGCTAAGTATGTTAGCACTTGCCTGACATGTCATAGAGTGAAAGCCGAACGCCAGAGACCAGGAGGAGTTCTACAACCTATCCAGATTTCAGAATGGAAGTGGGAGGAACTAGTCAAGGATTTCATAGTAGGATTACCCAAAACAACCAATGGTTATGATTCTATTTGGGTAGTTGTCGATAGATTAACAAAGTCTGCTCACTTCATGTCTATCAGAATATCATACTCTATGGAGCAGTTAGCTCAGTTATACGTCAAGGAAGTGATTAGACTGCATGGAGTACCTAAGACCATTATCTCAGATAGAGACAGTCGCTTCACTTCACACTTCTGGGAGTGTGTTCAGAAAGCCCTCGGCACTAAGTTACGATTCAGCACTGCATTTCATCCTCAGACAGATGGGCAAACAGAAAGAGTGAATCAGATTTTGGAGGACATGCTCAGAGCTTGTGCCTTAGATTTTAAAGGAAGCTGGTGCAAATATTTGTGGTTGGCAGAGTTTGCCTATAATAATAGTTATCAAACCACAATTGGAATGACACCTTATGAAGCCTTGTATGGAAGGATATGTAGATCGCCTATCTGTTGGTATGAGGGTGGCGAGAAGAAAGAAATGGGACTCAAGACTGATTTTATAGATGACACCACCAAAGCTATAAGAACATACGTCAAAGGATAGAGACTGCCCAAAGTCGGCAGAAGAGTTATGCCGATGTCCGACGCATACCCCTAGAGTTCTAAGTCGGAGATTCAGTGTTCATTAAGGTAGCTCCTATGAAAGGGGTAATGAGATTTGGGAAGAAAGGCAAGTTAAGTCCCAGATATGTAGGCTCCAACCTGATCACCAAGAGAGTTAGTAAGGTAGCTTATGAGCTAGAGCTACCACAGGAAATGTCAGCTATCCACAATGTATTTCATGTTTCAATGCTTAAGAAGCACGTCCCAGACACCAACCAAGTGGTTGAGCCACAGACGGTACAGATTCAGACAGATCTAAGTTATGAAAGTCGACCTATTCAGATAATAGATCGAGCAGCCAGGAAACTAAGAAATAAAGAAATATCGTTAGTAAAAGTCTTATGAAAAAGTCAAAGGGTTGAAGAAGCAACCTGGGAACGTGAGGATGACATGAAGCAAAAGTACCCCGAGCTGTTCTAAGTTTCTAGGACGAAACTTTTATAAGATATAAGGGATTGTAACATCCCAAATTTTAATTCCTATATTTTTATTAGAGGAAAATAGAAATAAGAATAAGAATAGAAATAATAAAAATAGGAATATAATAATAATAATAAGAAGAAGAAGAATAGAAATAATTGGTTCGTTAACCGAGGCTCGAATCATGAACCGTTGGTTTGGGTGAATAGACTTCCCACCACTGAGTCATAAGATTACCAATGAGTAGGATATAACAAAATATATCTATTGGCGAAAAAAAAAGAGATTGATTGATTTGACTAATTATTTAAAGGGGTAATTAGATTAAGAAAAATCCTAATTTTTATATATATATTTTTTCCATCTCTCTTTACATCTCACGCCTCCAATTCCAACGCCGCCAACCCCTCTCTCCCTCTTCTCTCCTCTCTCCCTCTTCTCTTCCAACGCCGATCACCTCACCTCGTCCCCGCAGGAATGGCGTGATGGTAAGGCAGTGTGACTGCTTAGCATATGGGCTGGGGTCGATTCCGGAGTGAGGTCTAAAATTTCTCCTGGCTTCAGAGGACCCCCCCACTGCCTTGCCACTGTATCTGGGACATAGTCTCCCCCGTGATTTACCCTCCCTCTCGCCAATAGCCCTGGGACGGGTGGCAGGGGCTGCTAGTTGGCCAGATTCCCAACTTTTAGCTGATCACCTCACCTCTCTTCTCTCTCTCTCTCTCTCATTTCCTCCCGCCACATAATAAAAAAAAAATGGAAGAAGCTTTCCCTTCCGCTTTCTCCATCGGGGAAAATAAGAGAGCGAAAAAAAAGCCTCTATAATTTCTTCATCGTGGGATAATTCAAGAGGGGATTTTCAAGAAGGATCTCCTCAAGAACTTGGTAGAGGATCACGCTAAAGCAAAGGAACACGTAGGAGGTCTTCTCTTTACGAAATCTAACGGTATAAATTTGTGAAAAGGCATAGGAGGTAAGTATTGCTCACCTACAGTATAAGTAGTTATCGTATATCATTAATATGTTTTTATGTGCATGTTATTTCCAGTTATGCATGGTGTTTTCAGTTACGTGATTTTACCGTTATGTTATGGGTAATTCAGCATCATGTTTAGATCCATGATAAGAAGGTGATTTATGATCATGCATGTTGTAGATGAGTTGTAGCTTACAATTATATGCATGATGTAGAGTAAGATGTAAAAATATTTCCATTATAAAGAAAATTTAAAGATGCTCCCCGTTCGAATTGGGAATTAAGAGCACAACGATCTTCAGTATGCTCCCCATTTCAGTTTTGAGGGTCAAGAGCATAATGTTCTTTATGATGCTCCTCATTCGTGATTTAGGGGATTAAGAGCATTCTGTCAGTATGTATAAGAATATAAGTATAAAGGAAGTATTTTACTTTTAAAAGGGCATGTACCGGGCATCAGTTCGCCCACGGGCCAAGGCCCTCAGTCTCAGTTACCCTAGTAGGTTCGGTGGTTGGCCATCCCGGCCTATTAGGAAAGCGCGCATTGGTACTATGCCGGGCTCATATCCAAGATGATTATTATTTTAAAGTATCAGTATAAGTATAAGTAAAAGTTTTCAAAGTTAATCATTCCAGTTCAGATACACTGTTTACAAGTTTTAAAATACTTAAGAGCATGATTTATACAAGAGACAAGTAATCAAAGTTATGATTTTCAGTTATGTTTGCATGTGTATCAATGTATCCAGGGCAAGAGAACTAGTTGCATGATTTCATACAGTGCATGTTTTTGTGAGCATAGAAAGTACTTGCTAAGCGTTATTGCTTACAGTTTGCATTTCCTTATACTGCAGATAAAGGTAAAGAAAAGCTTCAGTAAGGTGGCATGGCGGATGAAGTGCTGGGTGTGTGTGGTGATGGAACAGTGGAAGTAAAAGATCTTAAGTGCAGATGTTTAAATCAGATTTTTAGTTTCTTGTTTTCTTTTGATATTGTTGAAGTTCAACTAGATTATTTATGGTTGAGACCAAAGAATGCTAGAGTCATATTGGGTTAGTTTTAATACTTGCATGTTAGGTGAAGATCTTGAAATGGTTATTGTTTAAGTGATGTAAAGGTCTTCATGATTATTTTAGTTATTAGCATATTGCATTAGTATATTGCATGAATTAAAGATAGAGACAGTAAAGTAGTGACATCTCCCTTGGTAGAAAGTGGAAAGACTAGGAGGGTGTTACACCACATGTGTTATGATGACGATGAGGGTAGTAAGAGAATGAATCTCTGTTTCTCTACTTTATAAACCCTTAAAATTATATGTTGATCTCAGTTTATCCTAAGTGATTATTTAGTTATCTACTTGAAGTTTTAATCTGGGTTTGCTATTTTAGTATGTATCCTATTGACTATGGATGATTTGATATTTAAAACATGACTAGAAAAGTATTTGATTAAAATAAATGGATTCGAACTAAAAAAGAAGATTAAAATAAAATTTACATCTTACATAGTTATTCATTGGTCAACCAATTACATTTTTTTTTACATACATAAAATGTGATTATAAATAATATGAGATATTGAATATGTTCTTAACGTAATAGTCATTATAAGGGAATAAAGATGTTTATATTGATGTAAATGATTTAATTTGGATAAATATAAGATATTAATTGTTGGTGCAATCGATCCAGGTCATGATTGACTAAACTCGAGTGAGTTTTAAGTAAAATTTTGATGTTTGACAATGAGTTTGTTAATTGGTTTGACAATATGAGTTTGACCATATATTGATCATGTGATAAGTGGATGGTGTGGGACATCTGAGATCATATGGGAGAGACTATTATGAGGAGATTGTTGGAGCAATCGACCTCAGCTCAAAAGTTGACCAAGCTCGAGTGAGACTCAAGTGGAAGTTCAAGTTTGGAGACTTGACAAAAAAAAATTCAAGTATGGATACTTAGTAATTGAGAAGTTGAAGAATGCATTCTTGGCAAGGAAAGTCCAAGTATAAATACTTGACAATTGAGAAGTTCAAGAATAGATTCTTGGCAAGGAAAGTCCAAGTATGGATATTTGGCAAAGAAAAAATTCAAGGGTGAAGTCTTGGTCGTGTAAGTCCAAGTGTGTAGTCTTGGTGGCAAAAATCCAAATATGAATATTTGGCAAAGGAAAGTCCAAGGGTGTAGTCTTGGCAACGAAAGTCTAAGTTTGGAGACTTGGCAAAGGAGACCTATTAGCATGACAAGGCTGACGGAACACTTGAAGGCGAGGGCCAAGGGTGAAGAGTCGTGGACTCGAACCAAGGGCTTGAGGTTGATTGAAGTGGCTTGAAAGATGAGGTCTAGACTAAGGATACCCGATGACATAACAAAACTGATGGAAACATTTGAAGGCTAACGCGAAGAGTGAAGAAGTCGCGGAGGACTTGGATGGACTTTAATGGCGTGAGGCTGATGGAGGTGGCTAGAAGGCTTAGTCTAGGCCTAAGGTGAGTATCAAGTATGAGAGGATCATACTTGGGTTAAACCTCATTTTTGAGGTGTACTAGTCAATTGATGGTATTGGCCAATCAACTAGCCAAGTTCTCGGCACTCGAAAGCTCAGTTTGGCTAGGGAAGCCAACTAAACGTGTAGTCGACTGAGTCTCGACTGCGGACTGTACCTCTGGCAGTCGACTACTAGGGTTGAGCAATCGACTGGCCACTGGCAATCGACTGCTAAGGTTGAGCAGTTGATTGGTTTTGGTGGACATGGGCACAGAAGGTTTCGTAGTTGACTGCTGGCTTATGGCAGTCAACTAGTGGTTATGATAGTTGACTGCTATGCAAGAGCAGTTGACTAGTTGGGATGAAATCCAACATGGATTAATCCATTGTGAGACAATGATACTATAGACAATCAACTACCAGCCAGAAATCAGCCTGAGCAGAGGCATTAAAAAGAGCTACGGAGAAGATTTAGAGCAAGGGTTCTTGGAGCAATTTTGAGGCGAAGTATTGTTGCATTTCAGGACTTCAAAGGCATTCTAAAGCGACCAAGAGAGATCAAGCAAAAGTATTTTTCTTGTAAAGTTGTTTTTCATTTTGTATTTGCTTTTACTTGTATTTGGTCACTTATTCTTATATAAGCCCTTTTTGTACGAGGTTTCTCTACCTCCGATGTGTTGCCGAAAAGGAGAGAGTTTTAGTGAGAGTAGATCACTAGTTCTGTCGTGGAGTAGGAATCATAAGTTTCGAACCGCGTAAAATCTTATCTTGTGCATGTGATTCTATTTACGTATTTGTTTCTATTAGTATTTTGTATTCCACTGTACACTAACAACATTTGTAGACAAGCAATCACAAATGCAATCGAAAGAAATCGATAAGATACTATTCACCCCCTCTAGCGCATCCAAAGGTTCCCAACATTAATGACTCTGAAAGAGTAGTTGTGTAAAGTGTCCCTGAATCATTTTTTTTAAGTATGAATTGGATGTTCTTATTGGTCTTAGCGGTTATTGGTCTTTGTTCTTAATGGTCTTTGTAGCTATTTGACTTTGTGGCTTAATTTGAACGAGTGAGAGATGTTGACATTACTCACGAAGCATGTAGTGCAGTTACTGCAACGTGCAGTTACTGTATGCATGTAGTGCACACATGTAATGAAGAAGCAAACCATTATAAAGACATCCAAGAAAAGAAATTTTTTTAGGGTTCGACTGATGAGAATAAAGTGATTTCTCGAAAACTTTCCAAGAGAAGAACACTCGGTGCTAAAGAGGAATTTCGTTTGTGCACTTGTGAAGGATTGTTCGCTCATAATAGTCCTTCCGACAACAAGCACGAATACAAGAACAAAATCGATAAGGAATCTATAAGTGTTTACAGTTTTTGGTTAATTTCATGCATTCTAGAATCAACAAAGTGTTAGTGCAACTATGCCCTAAATGATCATGTTAATTAGTTTGAAATATTTTAATATGTTTAACAAAGAATTTAAGTTAGATTTACTAATATAGCTAATGTGTGTCTAAAGTCATAGGGACTTGGTTGGATGCACACAAATTTCACGGAGCTTGTGACTTTGACAAGGTTGAATCACAGTTGATTTAGCTCATAGACTTAATAAACCTCATAGAGCTTGTCGTGATGGTCGACATGATCCATTTGGCTTAGCTCAATGGCTTAGAGATTTATTGGAAATTAGTAAAGGATGGTATAAGATTTCAAAGACTGCAGAGTAATGAACATTGAGCTAGTTTGATAGTTTTAGCAATAACTATTAGAAAAAATGCGATAATCGTCACATTAGTGATCCCCTTCGATTATCTCTATTGGTGAAGGAAATAAATCAAGATCTCATATGGCAAATGCAAAGAAGAGAGTCGATTGATAGTCCAAGACAGTGAAACTCTTGAGAATTGATCTCTGTCCATTTAAAAGTTATTCTTTTGTACTTATCAATTGGGACAACCCTGGAGACTTAGTAATAACCATTAGAGGTGGATTGTATAGGTGATCTAATGAAACAAGCCAAAGGCTTGGTACATCCAAGGGATTGAAGACCAAACGAGAGATGCATTTTCTTGAGCAACATAAAATTGTAACAACTTGAAGACATCTTGGTATGTGAGATGTGAAAGATTATGAAAGAACTTATAATTTTGGCTTTTTGGATTGATTTGTACCTAGGTATAAACTATCAAGAACAAGGTGTTTTTTTTTTTTTTGAATCGTAGTCAATACTAGTTGACTCAAAATGCTCTGATTGAGAACAAAAATATTTTATTTAGAGTTGAATCAATGGAAAGGGAATTCAATTGATTGAATAGGTTTTAGTCAACTGATCACTTGACTAAAAAGATTTAATTGATTGGACAATTGATCGACCAGCTATTTGAATTTAAAAAATTAAACCTTTCTAATAGATATTATCTAATTTAACTGACTGACAATTATTGAATTGATTGAAATACATTTGAGTCAATTAAAAATAAAAAAAATGATAGAAAAAAAAATCTTGCGGTCAATGCTTCAATTGGCTACTGAGAGTTTGTGTCAAATGAAATTAAATAGAATAAATAGATGGAGCTTATCCAAGCACGATTTGGAGTACATTGGTGCAAAAAAAAAATGTGATTCAATCGATTTTATAATCAATATGAAGGAGATAAATTACGGAGAATATATTGTCCAATTTAAAATTAACGTGACAATAATCTTTTTTATTCGAAGTACATAAATAGAGGGGGCAAGGAGGAACTTGACTAACAACCATTAAACTATCATTACGCTCCGATTCCACATCTCCAATTTCTCTATTACTATTAGGCTACATTTGGCAGGATGTAATACAATCATGCTTGTAATGTAATCAAATTCATAATGTGAAGTAATGTAATCTTGATTACATTACTATGTTTGGATAAAAATTAATTGAAATCTTGAATTACAAAGGTAATTACATTCTTTTATTTGATATGCATTACAAGGATAATAGGGACCGGTGACGATGGCGACGACGACGTCGATCGTGCGGCATGGGTCGTGATAAGCGGCGTGAGGTCGATCGGCGGCGGCGAGAGGAGGGGGTTGACCGATTGGCGACGATTGATTGATCGGCGACGGTGGAGTCGATCAGGGGGGAGGTCGGTCGGCGACGATGGGAGTCGATTGACCGATTGCGGTGGAGGTCGACTGGCCAGCGGCGGGCTGATGGCGACAGCGGTCGATCGATGATCGCTCGACCGATGGAGGCAATGAACGGCGATGATCGACTTCGACTGTTGAGCATCCGACATTTTTCATACTATAGTTTGGAATATACTCGAATTACATAGGTTTTGCTTCGTAATCCAGATTTTAAAATTTTAGTATTTTTTATAATCCAAATTACATTATATTATAATTTTAAAATGATAATAAATAAAATAATCAACCTTATAATATAATCTGGATTATATTACAAAGTAAATTATAGCATACCAAACACAGTCTTATTGTATAATACATTCAAGCTCTCATATTTCTATATAAGGTGTTGGTTATCTTATTTTATCTTTATTATACAAGAATAATTTTTTACATTTTTTTTCCTTAGAAAGGATTAGTAAGATCTTTGAAGGGTGACTCAGATTATGAGTTAATAGACAATAGAGTAGTAGTTAGAGGTCGGAATCATATTAAATATCATCATTAGCATTGTTTAAAGGGTTTGATTTGAACTCGTAAGAATCCACAAGAGAGTAACGCGTTATTTGCTCCTCCCCCCTCTAACACTTAAATCCTCATCATTGATCCTCAATACTATGGACCTAACAAAGGTGAACTCAAGGGCTATGTAAAAATGCAACAAATCGATGAACAATTACAATTACGAGTAATTTGTAATCAAGTTCTTACTTTTTGACAACATAATTAAGGGATAATATAAGTCGACTAGTAGGAGGTACAAAATTGTCTTATAGATAGCCTTCGACATACAAGGAAATAACATATTCCGAGTAACACCCTGTGATCAACTTTGATCCCGAATCTTTAGTATGCATACAAGTATAAGTTAAGTGAAATTATAATTTTTGAATAATTGAGTTGATTGTGATAATCGCAATTGAATAAAATTTTAAATAGGGTACAAATTCTCTATTCAAAAGTGTATTACTCTTTATTTGGCTCGAGTTGGTTGAACTTGGACCGAGTCCATCGAATAAAATTTCAATCAATTGAAGTATTGGTCTATTTGATCGTAACATATACCATTGACTCACAACAACCAGCTTGTCGATTTTAATTAAGTTGTTTAAAAAAACAAATCATTGGCTAGCCATTGAAGGCCATTATATATAAGCATTGAGTGTGTTTCCTATTATGATAATGAGATTCCAACGACTTAGTGGTTGAGAAGAATACACACCCAAGTGCTTAATCGACCTTATTTTATCATCGTAAATAAGATATATCTTTAAAAAAAGAGCCTCGATAATGAATTTGAGAGTGATTCACTTCGTAAATTAGTAATTCTTAAAGAAAGATTTAGGATACATGCAAAATGCTTGCATTAGAAGTAATTATTTTTTGATTTTATTTAGGTTATTTGGTGCGAGGGAAAAATTATTATCATGCTATTTATAAATTATAAATTTGAATCATGAAAATTATTTCTTATATAAAGTAAAATAATAATTTTTTTAGGAGAGTTTATATATTGACTGTCCTTTTTTTTTATAACACAATACTATTGAATCAACACACAAGTATTACACAAATTACTATCTTTTTTTTTTTTTTGGCTTTTCTCGTGTGCAAGAACAATTGGGGGATTGTGAAAAATAAGTCAGCTCTATTTTATTTTTTTTTTGTTTTTTTTAAGACTAGCTTAGGTTTATTAAAAAATATCATAAAAATAAATTATGCATCAGGCTTTCGTGTATTGATTAAGATATAATTTTGATTTCCAACTAGACTTAATTAATTTTAATTAAGGGAATGAAAAAAGTGACATGGAATGGAATTTTTTTATTAGTGATAATAAATTTAAAGATCTAATGTTGACATTTGAAAAGATGGGATAAAGTGGAAGACAAATTTTGTACTGCAGTTGAGATAGAAATTAATAAGATGATTTCTTCTTATTTAATTAGGATGATAAGCGAACGAAATCAAATTTTATACTATTTAAATTTATTTGATAAGATAATTAAGTCGAGCCAAGTTGAATCTAAAATAAATTAAGTTATTGAAAAAATTGTTAAACTTGATTTCTTTTTTTGAGATTGAACGTATCTTATTTAATGAGTATCGAGGTTCTAATCAAGCTCGATTTAAGTTTGATTTAAATTTATTTAAACATTATCAAACTCTTAAATTAATTTTATTTTTTTGTTTACTAATCTTTATTTATAAATTCACGAACATTAATAAATTGAGAATTTATTTAAATATAGATAAAAATATAATAGAATTGAGACTTCACCTCCTAAATATTTGATTCAATAATCTAATATTCTATAGCAAATTATCAAACTATACACATAAGTTTCGAGATTATTATTTACATACTCAACTTTTATATTTATCAAAATATATAGTTATTTCTAATTATGCCTCTTGCCCTTTATCTTCTTGATTGATGATACATTATCAATTATTGATGACTGGTATATAATAGTCAAGTTTACTAGTCGATTTCTAAATTTATTTTACTTAATTTGAGATCAACAGTTAACTGATAATACATCATCAGTCGATTGCTATGCTCACGACTCTTTATCAAGGATATGAAATTCATATTTAAAGGTATAATTGCACTCAAGATGATATAAAAAGTACAATAAATTTAGTTTGAAATATTTTCTAAAGTGTTTAAGACCATTAACGAATTTTGACTAAAACTCAAAATAACAAAATCACTCCAAATCAAATGCCATTACACTCCCGAGAGCCTCTCGAATACTTAGGCCTAAATTTCATAACATATATTAAGAGATGAAATATGTTGAAATCTTTGTAACCTTAAAATAATTTAGCATAAGATCATTAAAGGGCCTTTGTCAGTCATATTTTCTCACCAATAATACTAAAGAATTCTTTGGACTACCCTGGTTCATAAAGGTTTAAAATTTTTGAACATTGTAGGGTCATCTTTGATGGCCTTAGGAATCTCATAATCACTTTAAATCAAGATCATTGTACTCTTAGGAGTCTCTTAAGTATAATCATGCCCTTGGACTTAGATTCCACCACTTAGATTAATTATATGATTCTTTAATGAGCTTGTGTCAAATTGTGTAAAAAATTTTAAAATTCATAACTCTTAATTTAGGCCTTGAAATTAAATTTTAAAGACAAGTTTATTTACACTGAGGAGACTCCTGACACCTAGAAGTATAATGATCTTGGTTTAAAATTATTATAAGATTGCTAAGACTATCAATGAGTTTTGATCAAAACTTTTTGAAAATCTTATGGTGTTTAGAATTTTAAAATTTTGATATGGTTTGAACTAGGAGAATTTTAGGAACCTTTGGCAGTGTCGATGAATAAATATATATAACAAGTTTGGACCATTTAATAATTTTATATCAAATTATTTCAAAGTTATGAAGATTTTAAAAATCTACCTCTCTCAATTTAGATTGTAAAATTCAAGTTCAAGGGTATTGTACTCTCAAAAGTATAATAGTCGTAGTTTGAAGTGATTATAAGATTCTTAAGGTCATCAATGAATTTAAGCTATAACTTATTGATAATTTTAGACAATTTAGAAATACTTTAAACTAAGTTCATTATATTATTCTGAGTGTAATCATACTCTTAAGTTATGAATTTTAAAGTCTAAATAGAGAATCGTATATTTTTTAAATTAATAAAACATTTAACGATCTACTGATGAATATCACAAATCGTATATAATAAATTTAAAAAAAATGACGAGTAAATTCACCTTAGTATAATTAAAAATGACTATATATTAAGGGAAGGGAAGGGTGTTCTTGGAGGTTTCTAGTCAGGAGGTTGCTGGTTGGGACGGGTTGGCCGGAAGGGAAGAGAGTTCTTGGAGATTTCTAGTTGGCGTGGGCGGTGGAAGTGCAGGAGGTGCAAGGGGCGTGAGGGCTGGTAGTTTTTCGATGATCCATTGGAGAATCCGACGAACTTTGTCATCTTCTCTTGTTGTGCTTGACGCAAGGAAGAGTGGGTGGGAGGGAGGATTCGAATTGTTTCGGTAAAGGAAAGTTGGAGGAGGTATTCATTGCATTAATTGCTGGTTTATTATCTTCCTTATCTGGTGGTTATGCTTCCTTGTTTGGAGATAAGTTTCTAATTTCAAGTGTGCTTACTAAATGGGCAAAAATAAGAAACGAAGAGTTGTAATAGAGGAAGGTGAGCAATTTACGCAAAGTAGGAAACATGTGGCAACTGATAAAGCAGAGGATTTGGTCAATGTTGAGGTGGTGGTAGATGATGTGGATTTGTCAATCCAAGGTGCTATCCTAGTTGAATCGCTAGATGATGTGAAGGGGTGTGTGGTAGGGCTAGCTGAACGAGAAGACCAATGTGTAGTTGCTGATGTGGTGGGCGACAAGGAGGGGGTGGGCGTGGATGTGGTGGTAGGGGGGGGGGGGGGGGTTGGAAGTCTCTATTCTAGGGGGTTGTGGGTGACGCCTCCATTCAGGAGGAGAATCTGACTTCGCCGGAAGATGAGGTGCCGAAGGTGTAGGTGGAGGCGGAAGTGATTGAAGATGATGTGGGGGCTGCGGCAAATGATTAAGGGGCTGATAAGGCCAGGCCAAGACTATTTTCTGATAATAAGAAGATGAAGCAGGCGATGCATCTGGACCACTATGAGGCCAAGGGTGACCGGCTTGCATTTGAGTATGATGATCTTGACAACGTTGAAGACACCATGGGTTTTCTGTTTGGTGGGTTATTTTATGGGCCTATATCCTAGGAGAAAAGGGGTTATTGTGGTGGCTGAGCAATGGAAGGTAGCATACAAGCTAAGTTCTTCATGCATAAGAGTGGATGGGTGGTCTACCTATTTAACACGCAAGATGATCGTGATAGTGTCCTGCAAGGGGGGCCATATTTTGCATATGGTATTTCGGTTTTCTCGAAGATTATGTCGCGTTGTTTCTTATTTGATGAAGATGGACGACATGTTCCTGCTTGGGTTCAGATTCATGGGCTTCCACCGAACTGTTGGTCACAAAAGGTGATGAGTATGGTGGGGTCAGAGATAGGGAAACCATTGTACACATATAAGATGACGCGTACACGGGAGCGGCTTGTGTATGCTCGCATGATGGTGGAGGTACCAGTGTTTGGGTAGCGAGTTCTGGAGGTTCTGATTACATTGCTGACAGGAGCTCATGTGGATCTCCGTATAGTCTATGAGGCCTTGCTGGAATTCTGCGAAAAGTGCTGAAAGATTGGTCATCGTGGTGATTTTTGTCGAAATAATGCTACAATTACAGGTCCGCATGTACGGGCTGAGGTAGGAGCTAATGCACGGGGAGCAACTGGTCGCTGACCTGCCCATCATCATTAACAATCTGTTAATGGTCAAGGCGTGTTGAGGGGGCCGTATCGAACGCGTTCAAGACAACAAGAAAGGGTGCCTAATCAGAATGTGTGTGCTGGGTATCCTGAAGGATAGAATATATTGGTGATGGTGCCAGTTGCTAGCTCGGTATTGGTTGCAGTGGAACATCCCTTGACGTTGTATCCTGCTCCGGAGGAGGTTGAGGTTGCTTGGGATATCAGCCAACGAGAGCATCTGAGGGAGGGCGTAGGCTTGAGACCTGTTGAAGTGGTTCGACTTGATGGTGTGCTGGTGGGTTGTCGACAAGTTGGGGGGCAGGTGGAGCAGCAGGAAGTTTGTGAAAAGGAACCATCATAGGGTCATGCTATGTCTCCAAGAGCTGGTCATGTACAAGGAGTGCAGACTATGGAGCGGAGTGCAGTGGACAGCTCTAAACATTGGCCTTTTCAATCTTCTCAAGGCGTGGTGGTTGCTGGGAAATCTTCTACTACTTCGTCTGTGGCTGCAAATTCTTACCTGGAGGCAACCATTTCAAATCCGACCTTGGTAGCAAGTGTAAGTATCTGTAAGGGAAGTAGAACTGTAAAAGGAGTGGTGGGGGCAGATCGAAGTGGTCGTCAGCTACGGACACGAGCAGTCCGCGAAGGTGTCCAATGAAGCTCGTTGCATGCAATATTTGTTGGTGCAATCGGCCCAGGTCACGATTGACCATATTCGAGTTTGACTCGAGTAATGTTTTGATGTTTGACATAAGATGTTTGACAAAGTGGTTTGACATTGATGTTGGACATTGATGTCGGTTAATATGTTGGGGAGATTGTTGGAGCAATCGACCCAGGTTATAATTGACTAGACTCGAGTTTGACTCGAGGGAGACTTTGATGGTTGACTAGGGTTGACCATGTGATTAAGGGAAAGTCCAAGTCATGGGTACTTGGCATTTGGGAAAGTCCAAGTCTTGAGTACTTGGCACAAGGAAAAGTCCAACATGGGTTGGCAAGGGAAAGTCCAAGCTTGAGTCTTGGTATTTGAGAAGTCCAAGGGGATGGATATTGGCGGTGTAAAGTCCAAGCGGAGTCTTGGCGGCGTAAGTCCAATGTGCCTTGGCGGTGTAGACACCGTTAGCATGACATAGCCGAGGGAAGCACCTGGAGGCTAGCGCGATAGATGAACAAGTCATGGATGACTTGGAGGGATTCGAGAGGCGTGAGGTTGATGGAGGTGGCTAGAAGGCTTAGGTCTAGGCTAAGGGTGGTCTAGCAAGTATGGGGGCACCATACTTGGGTTAAAACCTCATTTTTGAGATTGACAGTCGACTGACATTATGGCCGGTTCGACTGTCGAGAGTCGACTAGAGTTCGACTGCCGTTTAGAGTTGGGAATGCTCTAGCAGTCGACTTCTCATTGGAAGCGATCGGTGGTGTCGGCCAAGGGTTGGCGATCGATTGCCGATTAGGTTGGTGCCGAGCGCTCGTAGTGAGCGATCGGCTCTGGCATGTGCGATCGGCCAATGTTGGCAATCGACTGCCAAGAGTCCCGTTGGAATTTTTCCAGCGTGGATAGAGTCGTTATCTCACAGCTACAGTGTTGCCAGTCGACTGGTGACTTATGGCAGTCGACTGCCAGGCAGAAATCCAGCCCGATGGAGGATAAAAGCAGTTGTTCGTGGAAGGCTCAAACAAAGGGGTTTTCTTGGGCGATTTGAAGGGGAATTGTTGGTGCTCTTCCAATCCTTCAAGGCTAGTCCAAGGCAACCAAAGATCAAGCAACCTAAGTGCTCTTGTAAAGTAGTTTTCTTTACTTACATTGTATTTCACTATTGTATTTGCTTGTATCTACTTAGATTATTGTTGTAATCTTTTGTACGAGGTTTCTCCACCTCCGACTTGTGTCGAGAAGGAGTATTTGTGATTAGTGAGTGTGTGTGCATCACTAGGGCTCTTTGGAGCTCGATCCGTGGAGTATGAACCGTTCGGTTCCGAACCACGTTATATCTTTGTGTCCGTGGTTGTTTCATTTCGTGTTATTGTTTTTATTATCATTATTCCGCTGCGCTAACACGATTTGTAGAGACGATCACGATCAAATTCCATCTACGTACGGTCACCCCGCTATTCACCCCCCCCCCTCTAGCGGGCGCACAGGTCCCAACAAGTGGTATTAGAGTGAGACCGCTCTTCTAAGTCTAACAACGAAGAGAGCAAGCTAGAGGGTAAAAGATGGAATTGGAAGAACAACTAGGATGGGATATCAACACACCGATCCCTTACTCCTTCTATGGACAAGAAGGATTTAGTCAATGGAAGGCGAGCATTGAGGACTTCCTAATGATGAGGGATTTCGAAGGATGGTCCATTTTAATGGAAGGATATAGCTATCCAAGAGGACCAAAAGGTGTATTCCTCAAGAAAAAGAGATGGACAGAAGAGCAAGTCGAAGCCTTCAAGAAAAATGAGAAGGTAATGAAGTTCTTAATTGATTTAATACCTAACAATATCTTGTGTATGTTAGGTAATTATGTAGATGCAAACGAGCTATGGAGCCAAGTGGTCATGTCACGCCCGCCCTTTTCGGACCCAGAACCCGGAGGGGCGGCGCGTGACGCGACCGTACATACATACATTACATACAGCGGAAAACTTTATACATACTTCTTAATTCTTACAGCGGAAGACTTAAGACCTATATTTTTTTTTCTTCTTTAAAACATAAACATGCATTGACATATATATATATATATATATATATATATATATATATATATATATATATATATATATATATATAGATATATATATATATATATATATATATATATATATATATATATATATATATATATATATATATATATATTTCTTCTTCTTAACATAGGGCATGCATCATAACATGTATAGATACTTCTTCTTATTAACATAGAGCATGCATCATAACGTATATAGATACCTAGTGCTTAGTTCAGGTTCATAACCATCGTCGTCATACGGAGACATAAGTAAGGACATCCATAAACATCATCATCGTAGGTAATCATATATATATAAACCTAACGGATCTTCTCCACCATGCCACTGCCACACACATTTGGCCCCTCCTGCTGCTCCCTTTAGTTTATCCATCCCTTACCCTTATCTGCAGTACGAGGGAAAGATAAACTATAAGCACATAGGCTTAATAAGATCCAGTCCTACTCACAAAAACCATATATCGACATTAATCATAGCATGTACCATTCATAACATATAAGCATGTAACATTCATAACATATAAGTCATATAACATGTAACATACATGGCGTAATCAACTTAACATGTAGCATAAGTAACGTGAGTAAACATAACATGTCTCATCCATAGCATTGCAGCATAACATGTATCATCTATAACATAGCATCATATCATGTACATTTAGGACTTAATTAAACATAACATATAACATACGTAACGTAGCAAATCAACATAACATACAACATATACGTATGACCTATCAAACATAACATACATCATATGTAACATAGTGACGTAACATGGCATATCAAACATAACATACATCATATGTAGCATAGTGACATAAACATGGCATATCAAACATAACATGCATCATATGTAGCATAGTGACATAAACATGGCATATCAAACATAACATACTTCATATGTAACATATCAACATGGCATGTGAACATAACAATCTAATCATGTAACATATGCAAGATGCTTTTGAAAACATATATTATAGGTACGTAAATATAAATCTCAACATATTTGGGTCCATCATTGTATCACTTCTTTATTATCATAGCGCGCATCCCTAAATAGGCCCGAGGTAGCAAGTCTCGAACCTAATAGGTTATTAGGCCCGATCTTAGTCCGTCGACCTAGGGCAATCGTCATAGCGTAGAAGCTCATCCTAGGCCCGAGTCTTACTCCATCGACCTAAGGCATCTTGGAGCTCATCCCGTACTAGGCCCGAGTCTTATTCCATCGACCTAGGGGCAATCATACATAGAAGCCCATCCTAGGCCCGAGTCTTATTCCATCGACCTAGGGCATCTTAGGAGCCCATCTCTTCTTGGACCCTGTTAGGGTCTTGGTACAAGCCATGCAGAAGGTAAAATACTTATATGTTTATTTTATAACATAGCTTATTTCATTTTGCAAACATAGCATACTTCATTTCATAACACATCATGCTTCCCTTCATGAACATATCATCTTTCATTTCGTAAACATACCATTCTTCATTTCATAGCATATCATTCTTCATTTCATCATCATGTCATATTCATGTCGTGAACATATCGTTTTGTTTCATTTCATAATCTTATCTTCTTCCATTTCATAACATATTTTAAATATCGCATACATATAGACATGGCAAAAGACATGACATCAAAAGTAAGTAAACACTAACCTAAGGCATGTTATCTTCATCTAGCATTATTTAATATCACAAGTCAACATGAATTCACCCAACATAAAACACATGTTAACCTATTCATTTAACTTAACAACAACTTCATATGCACATAAGACTTGTATTAAAACTTCATCTAATCCCCAAAATGCATGATGGCCGAATGGTCCATAGGGGTTTCTAGGGCTATCCTTCATCCTAATTCATTTAACACAACCACAACTTCATTTGCACATAGAACATGAACTAGACTTCCTTTAATCACCCAAAATTCATGGTGGCCGAATGATCCATAGGGTTTTCTAGGGTTATCTTTTAACTTAATTCATTTAACATAACACAACAACTTCACTTTCATATAAAACAAGAACTAGACTTCATTTAATCATCCAAAAGTCATGGTGGCCGAATGATTCATAGGGTTTTCTAGGGTTATCTTTTAACCTAATTCATTTAACATAACACAACAACTTCATTTGCATATAAAACAAGAACTAGACTTCATTTAATCACCCAAAACATAGGTTGGCCGAATGATCCATAGGGTTTTCTAGGGTTATCTTTTAACCTAATTCATTTAACATAACACAACAACTTCATTTGCATATAAAACAAGAACTAGACTTCATTTAATCACCCAAAATATAGGTTGGCCGAATGATCCATAGGGTTTTCTAGGGTTATCTTTTAACCTAATTCATTTAACATAACAACAACTTCATTTGCATATAAAACAAGAATTAAAACTCCATTTAGTCACCCAAAACATAGGTTGGCCGAATGATCCATGTAGGGTTTTTAGGGTTAACCTTTAACCTAATTCATTTAACATAATAACTACATCATTATCCTACAAAACATGGATTAAACTTCATTGAATCATCAAGATCTAGGGGTGGCCGAATGGTCCATGTAGGTCTTTAGGGTTAACCTTTAACCTAATCCATTTTAAATCCTAGCATCATCATATAGCTACAAAAAAACATAGCATGGAACTTCATTGAAACCTAAAATCATGGCTTGGCCGAATAGGCTTTAGTGGCTATTAGGGTTAGCTTTTAACCTAATCCCTTTTTCCATCTTAACATCATCATCTACTTCCTAAACATAGCATACAACTTCATTGATAAACCAAAACCTAGCTTGGCCGGATATAACATATAGGTTTCTTTTACAAACATCAATCGAAGCTACTCGTATGCAGGTGAGGGATACTCACATCCTTCGCTTTGCTTGTAGTGTGAAGATAACCTAAGGAACACAAAACCTAGCCCTTGCTTCTTGCTTGGATGAGTTTCGGCCAAGAGTGGAAATGGAGAGGAAATGGAGAGGGAGAGCTTTAGGATTTCGGTGAGAAGAAGAAGAGAAGTGGAGAAAGTGAAGTTGCTCACTCATGCCTCCTCATCCCCCCCTATTTATTCACCTAAAGAGTCTCTTAATCTCCCTTACACTTAACCATAATTTCTCTCATTCCTCTAATGATATAATCCTATTGGGCTTCTGGTTAGTGGGTGCATCTATAGGGCTTGGCTATCTCTAGAGGTTTGGGGTTTAATTCCTAGGCCTTGCACCCCTTTTTGGCTTATTTTCTTTTATTTTTGAAAAGGCCCACATAAAGCCCATGATCATCAAGCCAAAAATTCTTGTAAAATTGCTAGGAATTTTACGGGCGTTACAGGCCAAGCTCCACGATAGTCCATCAACGGTCCAAGAGAAAGAGACCGAAGAGGCTAATACTTCATCCTCACAAGGAAGTGAGGATTCGGAGGTTAATGGTGAGGAGTCAACTTCCGGATCGGAGAAGGAAGTAGAAGAGGTGGAAGAAGCATCCACCTCTAGGATTGAGGAGGAGAGACCATCCTCAATACTGGAGCAACAAGAAGAAGCTTCAACATCCGATCAAGATGAAGAAGCTCAAAATACAACTCCGGCACCTACCACCGAACAAGGTAACTCAAGCAATTTGGTTTTAAATAAAAAATATATAATTTGCTTTGAGTGTAGGGAAAGTGGGCATTACAAAAGCAAGTGTCCAAAGAAAATTAGAAAAACTCCACCGGCACCAAAGGTCAAGGATGTCGGTTCCCCAAATATCAAGAGCAAGGAGCATATCATATGCTTCAAGTGCAACTCAAAGAGGCATTATCGGAGTTAATGACCTAGGGGGAGGAAGAAGGGGCAAGAAGGAGCATCACATGTAGGGGGAGCTAAGGCTAACCCTAAGGTATATTTTAGTAATGCTCTTTCTAATTCTTATAGTCAAAAGCATGCGAGGAATAATTTCAATAGTCTTGCTATTTATCATAAAGAGCATGCTAGAAGTAAGGAATTTTGTTTAGGTGCTAAGAGGGTCAATTTTTTAAGAAAGGAGAAATTTGAGACTAATATCCCTAAAACCAATTTATCTAAGGACAAACCTAGGTCAAATAACACTAGACAAATTTTACCTAGGGAGACAATTAGAAAGGTGCAAGAACATCTAGGTCTAAACCCTAAATGGACTAGGCATATGCCTAGGAAGTCCCATGCCCAAAGACCAAATCAAAATTCTAAAATTGGGCAATTAGAATTAGAGAATCAAGTCTTGAGGTCAAGGCTTGAAAAGATGGAGAAGACCCTTAGGAATATACAAAATCAAATGCAAGGGTCAATTAGTCAAACTCAAGGGTCCAAAAGTCAAAGTCAACACCTAGGACTCAAGAAACAAAAGTCAACCAAGGGCAAGAAAGGTTTGGGTCACAAACCTAAGCCTAAGGTGGCTTACCATAGTGTTCCACTAGATTATGGAACACTAACTAGGTCTAGGAAAACCAAGGTTACTAGGGAAGTTATCCCTAAGAGTAACCAAGGTTTGTACCTAGTGGCTAAGGTTTCTAGGAAACCTAGGGTGGCCACTAAGAAGGTTATTAGGGAGGAAATCCCTAAGGTTAACCTAGGCAAGACCCAAATAACCAAGGCTAACAAGCCTAGGAGGGTCATTAGGAAGGTATCTAGGGAGGTTATCCCTAAGGAATACCTAATTAACCCTAGGAGCTCAAATCGGTTTTGGGTTCCTAAGAGCGTGATTGATTCACGCTAGATGGGTTTAGGGTGTGCCAACCTTGATTGGATGGGTAGTTAACTCAACCATGGTAAAGGTGGCACTTTAGGATATTTTCAAGGTTATGGTTACCTTGGAAATAGATTTGAATCAATATCCTAAAAGATAGGATGTGCCAATGCACTTTTGAAATTAAGAAAAATCAATTAAATTGGCACAATTTAGGTTTAGAGGTTAGTGTGTCATTTTAGGTTTTTGGCACACTAGGGAGATTAATGATAATATGGCAAAATAAACCTAATTATATCAAATGGCAATTAATATTAAGATTTAGGTATTATTGTACCTATATATTTTATATGTCATGCTTTGTTTGTCGTATAACATGTCATGACATCATGCTTACTTTTATTCATTGTATATGTCATGTTCATGTTTTAGGATTAAGGTTTTTAAATGTCATGTGTTTTCAGATTTTATATTATGCCATGACATCATGATCATTGGCCATGCTTAAATATTGCTATCTTTATGTCATGATCATTTCATGCATTAACTTGATTGAAAATTGATTTAAGGACTATGACATGACTTGGAGTCCAATTCATAAGGGAATCAAGTAGGGTTGCCTTAGAAATGCATGAAACCCTAGATTAAATGAACCAAAACCCACATCTCACATCCAATTGACATATATGTGTATTTATACACCCTAGATACATGTGAGATGCTAGGATATGAGTTAAGTTCAAGGTGCATAGTTTTTGCATCTAGATGAACTCAAACTCATCTTATATGATTAGTGGATCATTGGGAAAGCTTGTGTACAAGTCATGTGCATAGAGCCCAAGGAATATGATCGAAAATAAGGTTTTTAAAATGTTTTAAAATCATTGTGAAAAACCTTGGTGAAGTCTATCTTTTGATAGCAATCACCATTGATGAGATTGATACAAAGTGAGCTTAAACTTTAAAGTTTCTAGTCACTTTTGGATTTTGTATCAATTTTGCTAGTTTACGGGTAAAATATTTTTAAAACATTTTTCACCCATTGTATTGGTCATAGGTATTATATGTATCAAATTTCATGATTTTTTGATATACGTATAATTAGTTATGATTTTCTGAATCTCGATTCTGATAGCTGAAATTTGGAAATTTACACGATCAGCCTCAATTGGCGGTCGGTGATATGGTGTGATCGGAGTTCTTGTCGAGTCATTGCAGTCTGATTTCGGGAAAACAAGGTTGTTTAGCCCGTGTTCAGCTATGGTAAAGGTTCCTAATCACTCCTAACCCTAGGATATGCTTTGGGAAGCATTATAAAGGGTGAAAATCCATTGGATATGGATTAGGAGCGGTGTTAGGTCAAAGTATCAAATTTAGGGTGAGTGGAAGTTCTATGTTGAACTTAGAACCTTAATTTTGATGGTTTAAAGTTCCTATTGGCTTAAGGATTTCCCAAGGACATTGTTGGTGCAATGGTCAAGGAGGAGCAAGCCTTTAGGGGGAGTTATCCATCTTGGGATGATGAATGTGTTTCTCTTCTTGAAGGGGGAGAAGTTATTGAGAGAGTATCATCAATTGAGAAAATTGATGCGATTTTGAGAGACCCAATTTGGAAATTGGGAGAGAATATAGGATTGCCTCTCTTGAGTGATATGGAACTTATCACTAGGAAGATGATAGGCATCCTAGGTATTTTTGGATCAAGGGGGAGATTGTAAGATCTCATTAGGACATGAGACATTGACCTCCTTGGAGAGATAACCTTTTTGATGTATGTCAAAAAGGGGGAGAAGATTAAATTACCAATTTGGAAAATTGGTAGGGGAATTTGAGTTAGGGGAATAACTCAAGGTTTGTTTTGTCAAACATCAAAAAGGGGGAGATTGTTGGTGCAATCGGCCCAGGTCACGATTGACCATACTCGAGTTTAACTCGAGTAATGTTTTGATGTTTGACAAAGTGGTTTGACATTGATGTTGGACATTGATGTCGGTTAATATGTTGGGGAGATTGTTGGAGCAATCGACCCAGGTTATAATTGACTAGACTCGAGTTTGACTCGAGGGAGACTTTGATGGTTGACTAGGGTTGACCATGTGATTAAGGGAAAGTCCAAGTCATGGGTACTTGGCATTTGGGAAAGTCCAAGTCTTGAGTACTTGACACAAGGAAAAGTCCAACATGGGTTGGCAAGGGAAAGTCCAAGCTTGAGTCTTGGCATTTGAGAAGTCCAAGGGGATGGATATTGACGGCGTAAAGTCCAAGCGGAGTCTTGGCGGTGTAAGTCCAATGTGCCTTGGCGGTGTAGACACCGTTGGCATGACATAGCCGAGGGAAGCACCTGGAGGCTAGCGCGATGGATGAACAAGTCATGGATGACTTGGAGGGATCCGAGAGGCGTGAGGCTGATGGAGGTGGCTAGAAGGCTTAGGTCTAGGCTAAGGGTGGTCTAGCAAGTATGGGGGCACCATACTTGGGTTAAAACCTCATTTTTGAGGTTGGCAGTCGATTGGCATTATGGCCGGTTCGACTGCCGAGAGTCGACTAGAGTTCGACTGCCGTTTAGAGCTGGAAATGCTCTGGCAGTCGACTTCTCGTGGAAGCGATCGGGGTGTCAGCTGATCGGCCGGGTATCGGCAACGATCGCTAAGGGTTGGCGATCCAGCGCTAGTTAGGTTGGTTGCAGAGCGCTCCGTGGCCGTAGCGATCGGCTACGGTAACAAATCGGCTAATGTTAGCGATCAACCGCCAAGAGTCTCGTTGGAATTTTTCGTGGATAGAGCGTTGTCTCACGGCTCTGATGTTAGCGGTCGGTGACTTATGGCGATCAGGTAATCCATCGATGGAGGATAAAAGCAGCTGTTCATGGAAGGCTCAAACAAAGGGGTTTTCTTGGGCGATTTGAAGGGGAATTGTTGGTGCTCTTCCAGTCCTTCAAGGCTAGTCCAAGGCAACCAAAGATCAAGCAACCTAAGTGCTCTTGTAAAGTAGTTTTCTTTACTTACATTGTATTTCACTATTGTATTTGCTTGTATCTACTTAGATTATTGTTGTAATCTTCTGTACGAGGTTTCTCCACCTCCGACTTGTGTCGAGAATGAGTATTTGTGATTAGTGAGTGCGTGTGCATCACTAAGGCTCTTTGGAGCTCGATCCGTGGAGTAGGAACCGTTCGGTTCTGAACCACGTTATATCTTTGTGTCCGTGGTTGTTTCATTTCGTGTTATTGTTTTTATTATCATTATTCCGCTACGCTAACACGATTTGTAGAGACGATCACGATCAAATTCCATCTACGTACGGTCACCCCGCTATTCACCCCCCCCCTCTAGCGGGCGCACAGGTCCCAACAATATTTGGGGCTTTCATAAGTCCCTGAAGCAAGGGGGGGTGAAGCACCTTCTTGGGCATAAAGATATTCAGACTATGGCATTATTCGAGACAAAACTTGCAGAGAATTCACTTGATCAGATTATGTGGAGGCAGTTTGCAGGTATGGGGCATGTTCATAACTTTAGCATGTCTAACCGTGGGCGCATGTTGCTATTATGGAATGAACAGAGGGATGATTTGGAGGTCATTCGGATGGCAGATCAGTTCATGCATTGTCGTATAAGGTGTTGGTCTCCGGAAGGGCATTCATTGTCACGCCCCGAGAGCATGCCGAGCCGAAAATCAAACGGACAGCATCTCCCCTGTACGTGGCAACATTTCGGGTTAATACAAGGCTCGTAGGCCCACAATGACAACAATATATAAAAATATACCAAACCATAACAGTATATATATATCAGAACAACAACTACTCACAGCGGAAACGATACAACAACACATCCTACACATGCATACCGGTATGACTAACACATCACAACAATGCAAAACTTTGACAAAAATGACTAACACCATAACATAAAGAAAACCTCGACAAAACCCGCACCAACATGTGCGTACATCACATAATACATACACAACGGACGGAAAGCCCAAAACCAATACGGGAGCCTCGGAGGTGAGATGAGATGTCAGCCAGCGGTGCTCCAAGCTGCCACGAAGTCTTCTACCTGTTACCTGGGCGACAGAATACCCAGGGTCCGTGGGGGGTGGTGAGTAAAACTCAGCAGGTAATAGAAAAACATATATATATGTCATATCACATGTATTTTCAACAACATACTCTAAAGGTACAACAGGTATATCAGCATAGTATATAAATACAAGCATATACCGTCTAACCAAATAAACAACATAAAAATGCAGACATACCTGAAGTCTGCTACGCTACTCTGATCCAACCTGAACATATATCCAACATATATATAACAGGAAGAGTAATACCAACACATATCTACTCATGCTACAGGCCAAGGTATCTATGGTCTATCCAACACATACCAAAATCCGACACAACTGTATAACATATGCAAGAAACATGCATGAATATGATGTACAATCAAATGCAGCAAACATAATACAATCAAATGCAACATCATAATAATCATATATATATATAGACTGTATCCATATATATATATTAATCTCAACCATCCATATATATATATATATATATATATATATATATATATATATATATATATATATATATATATATATATATATACATACATATATGTATATATATATGGTAATATGCAAAACACCATCAGATACGGCAATGCAGCATGCATGGTCATGTCGGCTCACCCTAAAGCTATTACGACCCCAGTGTGGCCTCGGTGGCTCGAGCATGACAACTGTCCCAACTCAACACCAACCACTACTCTCGAGTGACCGAGTGGGCAGTATGATCGAGTAGCATATAAGCGTAAAGAGCAAGCTACACGATGGGGGTCCCTGCTGTTGGCCACTCCGACAGTCACTACCCATGAGTGGTCGAGTTCCACACACGCAGGACTATGGCACGCAAATCCAACTACCACCGTCTATAGTGGTAGAGTGCGACACCACAATGCTCTGCCCTCACACGGGTGACTCCTCCTATGAGTAACCGTAGAGGCAGGATGACTGGCGACACTCTCCTTCGTTCCGGTTACGTATTGCTCACACCTTGATACCGGTGAGGAGCCTGGTCTTAGGCGGTCGTATTGGACCATAGACTCTCTATTCTCGAGAATCATACTAACGGATCAACGCACTCTCTATCCTGCAGAGTCGTACTCAGCGATCATAATACTCTCTATCATAGAGAGTCATACCAATCTAATCGGCGCTCTCTATCACGTAGAGAGTCCTACTCAGGATGGACACACTCTCTATCATTTATAATAAGCTAGGACCACCAGTCCATAGCGATACCCTAAGTATCATTCCTCTGACCATTTACACAATACATGTTGGGTGGTAACATACAACCTAAGGGTACTAGAACTAACCCTAGGTTAAAGACATTATCTACCTACGGATGACCTTTTTGCCCAATGTACAATCAGGTTGTCATCCGGACTTTACTATTTGCACTTAACTTAAACAAATTCTAAGTTACTTACATCACCTATATGTATAACTCCTAATCATGATAAAATAAACATGATATCAACAATGGAGTTAATAGTCAACGGTAAAGGATCAAGCATACGATAAAAAGAGCAGGGTCAAGATAATATGAACACCTAACATGCTCATATATATGACTAAATCTGAATGCAATACATCTACCCGGACCAGGTAGGAAATTACCCACCTGTTATGAAGCTCGTGATAATAATCTTCATGCCCGTGGACCTGCCTCGTAACCAAGTCCTGCACACAACATAAACTATCATTAAATCCCAACACATGACAACAATTTAAATCAAACCCTACATCCTTTCGTATTCACTCAATCTACCGAATACGAAATAAAATCTTGATCATTATTTACAAATCAATTGTCTCGATACTAATTAAAGTCTCGATCACACCTCCAACATCACTTCGGCTATATCACCGTAAGTATACCACTAGATCCCATTAACAATTTACAATGATCCAAATCAACCCTATAAATATGAACAACTCATCCATAACTATTAATCATCGAGTCAATACTAGCTCAACTATAACGTAGTATACATCAATATAAGAAATCTTCTATTACCAACAAATCCATCACAAGATTAGTTTAATCACATACACAACATACCCACAACCAATACAGCCCTTCGCAACTTCACAATTTACACGAATTCAAGGACTTAACCAACCCTATTCGAACTCCTCAACTCAACCCAGCACCATCCACTCTACCACAGCCGGCCAATTCTCCCAAACAACATCCTCCCACATGCTCCATCGAAAGAAACCCAAAGTCCAATTCAAATCACGTTGATACACAAACAACTAAAGTCACACACAACAATTGATAGATGGAAAGCAAGGGTTAGATCAAGCTTACCGAGATTGGATCCTCAGCACAGTTTCATCCACTCATCACAACCGACACAACTTCACAACCCCTCCATTCACACACAACCAAACTCCGTCCAGTTTACTCTACCGCTCAACTATAGCCACTGCCCTTAACTCACACATCGACAACCCTATAACATCATAGATCCAAAGAGACAACACTGGACAGAAAAGAAAATGGAAAGGAAGATGAGATGTTTACCAGAGTTTGGAGCTTCCCCGTCAGCACTTCTCCCCCAAAGGCTCTATTCGCTGGAAAAATCCAACGTCAATAGCACTGCCCTAACACTCGCAGAGATCGAGCAGAGATAACTTCCAACCGAGTAGCCACAAAGCCGCTGTCGATTTCCTGCCCATACACCCAAAATTCCCTTCAACCAACGAAAATCACCGCAAGTATCTTGATCTCATCCAAGGTATGGAGAAGGTCGGCCATTACCAAGCTACTGTGATGGTCGATAGTGGAAATCCCTACTCGACGGCTCTGCTCGCTATCGCCCTCTTGCTGCTGCTAGTCACCACTTGCTCCGGCCAGAATTGCAACCCCAGATCAGCACGAGGTGCCGACGCCGCCGACCTACTCCCGATCACTCCCATGCTCACCGCGTTGGTTCAAGCGATCACTCAAGTTGTTAGCACGACGACGAATTGGTTGTGCTAAGGAAACTCATCCCATCCGGATTAGTTCTTTCATTAGTGAAAATTTTAATCCGGGGACATGGGAGCCAATGAGCCTCCGAAGCAACTCCCTTCAAGTGGTATCAGAGCCACGGTTTCCGGTTTTGTGTGTTTTGGATTCGGTTACTTTCATGCACATATCATATATTGAGTATGCCGGATAATAGTAGGATGTGCGTAGACTAACTTTTTGGTTGCAGGCATAAGATCCGACTATTATGGCTATTTGGTTGTATGTGATTGTTATGTGTGTGATTGTATGTATATTATTTGAATCCTCGGGGTTGACGAGGCTAGATTAATATTTAATTTTTGTAATTAAATACGGCATTGTTTAGCCGCTCATTTTAGTTTACTTTCGATCTAGATTATTTGTACACTCCTTCGTGGAGTATAGGATCTATGGATGTAAATTAAAATGATATATCTCGACTCGGATCTCTTTGGTGACTTGCGCACGGGAAAAGATGGAGCGGACGAGGTGACGACACGACGGGATGCGTATTGGAGAACAATGCCATAATAGTTGGAAAAATTCTGTTTTTTCCATATTTATTGCTTATTTGTTTTATATGCATGTTGTGTATGCTTTAAAATTCCTCATTTTTAATTTACTAAGTGGGAGAGGGATATTTTAATTAATTCACGCGGCCTCCATTACAATTTGACGTGTGATGCAACAAACTTGTGTGTCGGCTCTGAGTGCCTTCCTCCCTGCGGACGGGTTTGTGTGCGGATCACTAGGTCAAATAATGGTTATAGGAAATTATCTAGGAGCATGTGTACTTCCACAGCGGTAAGACACATAATCCGAAATAATTCCCTTAGTATCGTGTAATGGTGCACACTTAGATGCAAATAAAAGTATCCTCCCCATCGGAGTCACTGCTTTTATTTGTAGGGCCAAAGAGGAACCAACTATTAATTTTATTTGTCAAAAAGTAAGGTTGACAAGATAATAAAATTAATGGGTAAAACCTCCTCTTACAAATGTAGAATTCATTATCGTCCACCAGCGTGGCATGCGATATTCGGTGATTTGAGGTGTTGGTTGATTTCGGAATTTTATTGTTTTGAGGAATCAATAATATTTGAAATCTAATATTTTGATCATTGTGATTTTTAGGATTTTCAAATGGCTTTCAACCCACTTGCTGTGATATTAAAAGAAAATAAACTTACTGGACCAAACTATATTGATTGGAAAAGAAATCTGGATATTGTCTTAACTGCGGAGGAGTACAAATTTGTACTCTTCGAGGTCTGTCCTCCTAAGCCCACCGATGACTCTGATGAAAAGGAGAAAGAACGTTATAAGAAATGGATCAAGGCAGATGAGATGGCGCGGTGTTACATTTTGGCATCTATGTCAAATGTGCTGCAACATCAGCATCAGGCCATGGCCACAACTTATGACATGATGTTCAATCTCAAGGAACTTTTCGGACATCAGAGTAGGGCGGCTAGACAGGAGGCGATGAGAAACTTGATGACGACCACCATGATCGAGGGAACACCCGTTAGGGATCATGTTCTCAAGATGATGGCTCATCTTAATGAGATGGAAGTCCTCGGAGCTGAGATCGATGGGGAAACCCAGGTCGATATCATTCTCCAGTCTCTGCCTAGGAGTTTTGAGCAGTTCCACCTCAACTACAACATGAACAAGAGGTTGTATTCGTTGGCGGAGCTTCTGACAGAACTCCAGGCGGCAGAGGGGTTTTTTCGTCAAAGTGCTCAAGTCATGGTCGCTCAGAAGGTTTCTTCCTCTAAACCGAAAGGTAATAAGAAGAAGAAGCAAGGTGGAGCGAACAAAGTGGCAGTGGGACCTCAGGCAGGAGTGAAGAAGCCGAAAGGCAAGTGCTTCACTTGCAAGCAAACTGGACATTGGAAGGCGGACTGTCCTCGCCGAAAGAACAAAGGTATATCTTCTTGTTTAGTTGTTGAAACATATTTAGCGGTGTTATCTACCAGTGCCTGGTGTGTAGATACAGGAGCCACTGATCATGTCTGCAATACTTTGCAGAGGTTCCAGGAAACCCGACGACTAGCTGAGGGAGAGATTACCGTCTTCATAGGAAATGCTTCAAAGGTGGCGGCTATTGCAGTGGGAGACGTTTATTTATCTTTTGATAGGAATAAAGTTTTGGTTTTGAGAAATTGTCTTTATGTACCTACTTTTAAAAAGAATTTAATTTCAGTTTCTAAATTATTTATGGATGGATATTCTGTTTCTTTTAATGACAAAGTGGTTATAAAAAGGAATAGGGAGATTATCTATTCTGGTACATTGGTTGGCAATTTATATACTCTTGAACCAAAAACTCCCACGATGCATATAGAAATCAATAACTCATCTTCTAAGTCTAATAAGAGAAAAAAACCTTCGCAAATGAACCAAACATATCTTTGGCATCTAAGGCTTGGTCATATTAACCTAAGCAGAATTCAAAGGTTGATAGTTGATGGACCTTTGGGTTCATTAGTAGTGGAGGATCTCCCAACCTGCGAATCTTGTTTGGAAGGTAAAATGACCAAGAGGTCTTTCAAGGCCAAGGGGTATAGAGCCAAATATGTGTTAGAATTGGTTCATTCTGATTTATGCGGTCCTATGTCTATCCAGGCAAGAGGTGGTTTTGAATATTTTGTCTCTTTTATAGACGATTATTCAAGATATGGATACATTTACTTGATGCGCCGCAAGTCTGAATGCTTTGACAAGTTGAAAATTCAAGGTGATGTGGAGAAGCCGTCAAGGTAAAAGTATCAAGACATTCTGATCGATCGTGGTGGCGAGTACCTCTTGGGAGAGTTTAGGAAGTTACTTATCGGAGGTGGGATTCAATCCCAATTATGCACTTTGGCACACCCAGTAGAATGGTGTAGCGGAGGCGAAGGAATAGGACTCTTATGGAGATGGTCGGATCGATGATGAGTTATTACGAGTTACATTTGTTACGGGGTTATGCCTTGGATACGGCAATGTATACTACGAACTTGGTTCCATCTAAATCAGTACCTTCTACCCCTGTGAATTGTGGGTGGGCGAAAGCCTAGTCTAAGACATATTCGGATATGGGGAGTCCGGCACATGTCTTTGAAGGTGATCTTTGGTAAGTTGGAACCTAAATGCATGTTTGTTGGCTACCTAAGGAGCGAAGATGGTTTGTTTTATAATCCTAGAGATCGAGAGGGTGATCGTTAGTCACGAGCCAGATTTCTAGAGGAGGATTATGTAATGAACCACAAGCCCAAGAGTAGGATTGTTCTTGAGGAGTTGACAGGGGAAGTCCCGACTTCAGTACCACCGGTACAAGAGGAGATACCACAAGTCACTGCACCGCGTGTCACAGAGCATACACAGGAGGCACCTTGTCGTAGTGGGAGGGTTGTTAGACAACCCGAGAGATTCATGTTTTTGGGAGAGTCTTCGGACTTAGTCCCTGGTGAACATGAATCTGATCCCTGGACATATGACGAGGCACTCCAAGATAGAGATGCGATATCTTGGCAAAGAGCGATGAATTCAGAGATAGAATCTATGGATTCTAATCAGGTCTGGGAGCTAGTAGAGTCACCCGATGGTGTAAAAGTCATTGGATGCAAGTGGATCTACAAGAGAAAGAGAGGGGTAGACGGGAAGGTTGAGACCTTCAAAGCTAGACTTGTTGCGAAAGGGTATACTCAGAAAGAGGGTATCGATTATGAGGAGACCTTTTCGCCGGTAGCTATGCTTAAGTCTATCCAGATTCTCTTATCTATAGCTGCTCATATGGATTATGAGATTTGGCAGATGGATGTCAAGACAGCTTTCCTTAATGGAAGTCTTGAGGAGAACATCTATATGCGGCAACCAGAGGGATTCATTGCTAAAGGCAAAGAGCATCTTGTATGTAAGCTTAATCGGTCCATTTATGGATTGAAGCAAGCTTCTAGATCTTGGAACATCCGCTTTGATGAGGTAATCCAGTCATATGGATTTATTCAAAGTCCGGATGAGCCTTGTGTATACAAGAGATGTGACGAAAACGTAGTGGTGTTTCTTGTACTATACGTAGATGACATTTTGTTAGTTGGCAACAATATCAAAGTATTATCAGACGTAAGGGTATGGTTGTCCAAACAGTTTGATTTGAAGGACTTGGGAGAAGTGGGACACATCCTTAGGATCAAAGTTATAAGGGATCGCAAGAAAAGGATGTTGTGCTTATCTCAAGCTTCATACATTGACACTATCCTTGCTCGTTTTAGCATGCAGAATTCCAAGAAAGATTTTCTACCTTTTAGGCATGGAATTCCTTTATCTAAAGAGATGTGTCCCAAAATATCAAAGGAGATAGAGGACATGAAGGTGATTCCTTATACTTCGGCAATAGGAAGCCTCATGTATGTTATGCTATGTACCAGACCAGATATCTGCTTTGCCGTGGGCATGGTTAGCAGATATCAGAGTAATCCTGGATAGGGACATTGGACTACGGTAAAGCATATATTGAAGTACCTGAGAAGGACTAGGGATTATATGCTAGTTTACCGGGCAGATCAATTGGTCCCTATGGGTTACACGGATTCGGATTTCCAATCAGATAGGGACAAGAGTAAGTCTACCTCGGGGTTTGTGTTTACTTTTAGAGGTGGAGTCATAGTATGGAGGAGTGTCAAGCAGAAATGTGTGGTGGACTCTACCATGGAAGCTGAGTATGTGGCAGCCTCTGAGGCAGCCAAGGAAGTTGTATGGCTCAGGAACTTCTTGATGGACTTGGATGTGATTCCTGGTTTGCCCAGAATTATCACAATTTATTGTGATAACAGTGGTGCAGTTGCAAACTCGAAGGAACCACGAGCCCACAAGGCGAGTAAACACATAGAGCGCAAGTACCACCTTATACGAGAGATCGTAAAGCGAGGAGAAGTTGCTGTTGCCAAGATTGCATCAGAGGATAACCTGGCGGATCCATTCACTAAGGCCCTTCCAGCGAAAGCGTTTGATAGGCATGTGGAGGACATGGGGATCAGATGTATGGCAGTGTGATGACAGCATAGTCTTTTAGTATAAGTGGGAGATTGTTGGAATGTATACTGAAAGTCTAGCTCTTTTTGTATGAACATTTTATTTTGGAATAAAAATCACATGATCATTGTTTGGACTTTATATATTTATTATATGTATGCATATTGTCTAATATTTTACATTGTAGATAACATGGTGCTTGGTGTGGCACAGAAGATCATGTTATCAGTCCCTTGTAGAATATAAGTAGAGGCTCACGATCAAGATGGTTTTGGATAAACCATTGGCATGGTTGTAGTGTAGCTTGGTATTGTTTTATCTTGAACATAGAGTTACACTAGTACACTTAGGTGTATTGAGCAGGACCGACATAGAGGTGATTCAATTTATTGCTGACTACATAATTGAATCGGACCTCGGATATTATGTTGTACATGCTCTTAATCCCGATATAATAACGGGCACATGTACTTAGTATTTATTTCTTTGATTTACCAAAGGGTGAGATTTATATGGATTAAATCAATATGCCCGGTAAGTTGGGAAATGATATTATTTACATGGTGTGTCGTTGATTATAGGAGGAAACCGTGTCCTATATACTAGGTTGATGATGTCCCCTTAAGGAGCTCATAAGGTTCATCATGTAAACTCAGCTGGTTGACTTAGTCAATATGATGATAAGGTTGAGTGATACTACTCGAGGAGTTAGATGTTAATTAATTGATGGTCAGTAAATCAATTAATTGACGGACATTCGATATCTTAAACACGGGGAGATGAATGTACAAATAATATATGGAGCCCATATTGATTTATGGGGGTTGGTGAGGTAGTTCAATGATGATCCTCTAGTGGAATGGAATATCATTGATGGATCAAGTTTGTGTGGTTCTGATCCATCGGGTGGCCAAGATCCAACTCCTCCTTATGGTCCCTATTGTAGCCTAATATAATCCTCATGAAGTCTAGATCCAAGAATGTAAAACAAAACTCTAGAACCAACGGTTGGGATTAAATCCCTAGATCCGATGGTTGGGATGAAACCCTAGAACCAACGGTTGGGATTAAATCCCTAGATCCAATGGTTGGGATGAAACCCTAGAATCGACGGTTGGGATTAAATCCCTAGATCCGACGGTTGGGATGAAACCCTAGATCCGACGATTGGGATGAAACCCTAGATCCGACGGTTGGGATAAAACCCTAGATCCGACGGTGGAGATTAAATCCCTAGATCCGACGGTGGAGATTAAAGGAGGCTTAAGCCCAATTCTATAAATAGAGGGCTTAGGTTGGGCGGCAAATAATGGTTCAATTGGAGTTAGGGTTTTAGGTTGGGCGGCTAGGGTTTGGAAGCTTTGGCTTGGGCGGCAACTCTTGGACAAGAAGTCGACGCCCATCTTCTTCCAACAAAGTGTGGTCAGCGCCCATCTTCTTCCATCAAGTTGTGGCCGGCGCCCATCCTCTTTGTTCCCTCTCTCATTCCTTGGCCGGTGGCAACCTCTCTTCAAGGTTGGCCGGCGTTCATTCCTCCATTCTCTCCAAGGTGGCCGGCGGTTCTCCATACATTGGTGGCCGGCGCTTCATCCATTCATTCCTTGGTCGGCGGTTACATCAAACTCCCTTGCTTGGTGGCCGGTTCTAGAAAGGAAAAGTTTTGTTGGTTCTTCTCTTTGTTCGCAGCGAACAAGGAAGGGAAGAACGCGATCTAGAAGCCTTCTACTCGTGGAGGATCTTCGCCCACACGTCGTCCACGAGGAGGATAGGACATACGGTAGAAGATCGTGAGGTATAAAAGTTTTACAACTTTATTTTCTGATCTTAGCATGTTCTTTTATGTGTTGATTATACAAGTGTGCATTTGTATATATTTTGTATAATCATGGACCCCGAAGACAAACACAAAAATCGACGATCCGTCCGTCGTCTCTTCCGCGGCTAACCAACTAGAAGAGTTGTGTTGCTTGAACAACTAGTTTGTTCAAGCGATCACTCAAGTTGTTAGCACGACGACGAATTGGTTGTGCTAAGGAAACTCATCCCATCCGGATTAGTTCTTTCATTAGTGAAAATTTTAATCCGGGGACATGGGAGCCAATGAGCCTCCGAAGAAACTCCCTACACTACCTACAACGGGCGAAGAATATTTATCTACGGTGTGCAAATAAAAGTACCAAAATTTTCCATGATGTGGTGAAAAGAGGAATGCTATCATTACGCTTGGTAAGCAGGACGGGGAGCAAACATCGAGTTTGAAAGAGGTAGCAAGTGAATTTGTTGACGTTTTTCATGATCTACTTGGGCATAAGGGGCAGTGCAGTCCCTTGGACGGTAGCTCCATTTCTGGTCGGTCCCTGAATGCCGCCCAAGCTGCAAGCTTGGTGGAGGAGGTGGGGGTCTGAAAGATAAAGGCTGCTTTGCATTATATTGGTGGGGAGAAGGCGTCGGGTCCGAATGGTTATGATGCAAAAATTTTCACAGTGGCGTGGGACATTATTGGAGCAGATTTTGTTGTTGCTATACAAGAATTCTTTAGGGAGGGGAAGTTACTTAAGCAGTGGAACCATTCATTGATTTCCTTGGTACCGAAAGCGGATCATGCTCCATGGGTTTCTGATTATAGGTCGATATCTTGTTGCACGATATTCTATAAGGTTATTGCCAAGGTTATGATTGGACGGCTGGCAAAGGTACTGGGGTATTTGCTTGATCTAGCGCAGGCGACGTTTGTGCAGGGGCGTTCTATTGGAGATAATATTTGTTTGACTCAGGAACTGCTTCGGAAGTATGCGCGAAAAAGGGTTTCCCCTAGATGCATGCTCAAGGTTGATTTGAGGAAGACTTTTGATATGGTTGATTGGGACTTTCTCATGACTACACTTGTTGGTTTTGGTCTTCCCCAACGATACTGTGGCTGGGTTCATGAGTGTGTTACGACGGTCACATATTTCATAACTCTGAATGGAGGTATTTATGGGTTCTTTAGTGGTTGCAGGGGGTTGAGGCAAGGGGATCCACTTTCGTTGCTGCTTTTTGGGTTGGTCATTGAGGTTTTGTCACGGAGGCTGAGGGATGCTACCTTGTAGCCATCTTTTCATTACCATCCTATGTGCAAGGAAGCTGACATCACTCACCTTGCTTATGCAGATGATCTGATGATGTTTGCACGGGTGGATGTCAGTCCGATCACGATGCTTGCGTGCTACTTGGAGAGGTTTGGGGCTGAGGTGAGTTTGTGGGCTAATCCGTTGAAGTCGCATATGTATATGGCGGGTGTGGATGCTGTGATGAAGGCTCAACTGCTAGGCATTATTGTATTCCAGGAGGGCACATTCCCATTCAGATATCTAGGGATACTACTGGCAGCGAAGAAGTTGCACATTGCTAACTATGGACCTTTGCTTGAGGCTATCACAAGGAAGGTCAATGCTTGGCCAAAGCACACCTTATCTTATGCAGGAAGATTAGAGCTGGTGGGTTCTATTATTCAGGGGTTAGTGTGTTATTGGCTATCTATGCTCCTGATTCCTCGTGGTATGATTAGGAAGATTCATAGTATATGTCGGGCATTTGTATGGGCATCTAAACAATCCCCGGTGGCGTGGAGCACTATTTTTCTTTCGAGGAATCATGGTGGATATGGGCTTCGGGATCTACGGGCATGGAATGAGGCTTTGCTAAGCAAGATATTGTGGGACATAAAGTCAAGTAGGGAATCACTGTGGATCAAATGGATTGGCCAACATTACATAAAGGGGATGGATTTCTAGAGTTGGGAGGCTAAGATGGCGGAGTCACCTATCATCATGCGACTTGTGGAGGTGAAAAACAAGATTCAAGGAGGGGGTGGTGGAATTAGTGAAGCAAACATGAGGATGATGGATTGGTTCGCGGTGGCGAGGAAAGGGATGACGAATGCATATGAGTTCTTCAAGTCGAAGGCTTTAGTGATATCCCGGGCGTCGGTGGTCTGGAGGCAGGAGATTATGCCAAAGCATCGGTTCATGCTTTGGTTGGTTGCTCATGGGAGGCTACAGATAGTGAATTTCATGGATTACGTACAGGATAAGGAGTGTGTACTTTGTAGGAGCAACCCTGAATCAAATCTGCATTTGTTCCTTGAATGTCCGGTTGTAGGAATATTGTGGAGTAGGGTGAGGCAAGGGTTGGAGATTGAACATGTTGGCATCAATGTAATGGATCTCTTGACATTTATGGGGCATCGCTACAAGGGATCAGGCATGAAGGACAGAGCTAGGTACTTGGGAATTTCTTCCATGATATATGTCATTTGGGAAGCTCGCAACCGATATCGGTTTGAGGGGCTATTGTCGGATGTGGATAAGATGGTGCGCAAGGTGAAAATACATGTTTCGGATAGGATGAGCATATATGGACGTGGAGTGTGCTAGTGCTGTATTATTCTCTTTATGATTCTCTTTGTATGATATGGTTGTTGGTTAGCTTGAGTGTGTGATATGGAGTTTGATTGAAACGTTGTAGTTCATGGTAATCACAGTGGGTGTTGCATGATGTATTGATATGTAAGTTGGGTGTATTGACCACTGGTCATCCTCTCGTTATATATATATTTACCATTTTCTAAAAAAAAATGACTATATATTTTTATAAATATAAAAGTTGGGTACATGAAATATTAAATTTCGAAATTTAAGTATGCATTCAATAATTTGTTGAATATTCTAAAATGATTGCATAATAAAATAAAATTCACAATCATTGCCATTAGAAAAAGAAGAGAAAAAAAAAATCATATCCGGCAAACTGTTCATATCCTACCAATTAATAGACCTTTCTCTTCAGATATGCAAGATCATATCATGATCACTAATTAAACCGGCCGAGCGGGTCCAGAGCCGTTTAGGAAGTAGGATTAGTCCGCCAACCAGTGATTTATTTGGCTTAATAATTAGTCATTGAGGCAGTTAAACTTACAATTGAGGATCTTTCAGGAATAATATATACTATTTTTTATCGTGTATAATATGTTTTTTCTAATTATTTTTAATTGCATTTCCTTTTTGAGAAAGATGATAATGCACTTATAAGATCGACCTCACGACTAGAGAGATCACGTGATAGTGAAGATAAAATGGTATCTATAGAAATGACGTGGATCAATTTTTAAAAAAAAATTAAAGCTCTTTTTTGATTTCAAATAACCTCACATATTTTTATCACTATGTCAAAATTCATACGATTCTTTATAATTTATCTTCTTTATAATAATCATCCATATGTTTGAAATTAATGCATGTTTCATTTGCATTTCCTCAAACAAATAATAATAAAAATAATAATAATAAATGCATCAAAAAAAAAAATCGATAGCAGTTAAGCTCGATTGGTACTCCGCAGGAACACCGGAATCTGTTCCATTGCTCTTCAGTCTTCTCCGATTCGTCGCCTCCGCTTGCTTATAAAAGCGCCACCTCCCTCCTGTTCCGACACCACCAAGGTTTCATTGAGCCTTCTATCTACCGACGAGATGTTGCCGTCGCCGCTGGTACCCTCCGCCTGCACCGACTTCGAGGCCGAATCGGCGTCCTACGAGCAGCTGCGGCACCGGCGGAGCAAACCTTTACGCCCCTCTTCCTCCTCCGCCACCGCCGATCCCTGCCTCAACTCCTCCCCATTCCATCCCTCCGCTTCCGCCGTCCCCTTCTCCTGGGAGCACCGCCCGGGAGTCCCCAAGGCCCCCAGCCCCCTCGCCGTCGGTTCCACCGCCCGCCCCCTCCTCCCTCCGCCTCTCAGATCCGCTCCGATCGGGATCAAGGGCGCCCCGCTCGGCCGCCGCGACGACGACCCCTTCGCGGCCGCGCTCGCCGAGTGCGCTAAATCCCCGCTGGGCCCCGTCATCGCGGATCTCTTCGAGAGGAGCGGCGAACGGAGCCGGACGCCGGCCTCCGCCGCAGGGTGCTGCCTCTCCGACCGGCTGGGGCTCTTCGGGATCCACGGCTCGTGCAAGGCGGCCTGCACCGTAGCGGAATCAACCGTCCTCGTTCGCCGATCCGGCGCTTCGTACGGCCGGCTGATCCGGCGTGGCAATTGATCCCATAGTCATAATACCTGTTGTCCGTACGGTACCGGAGGCAAAATAATCAAGCGGCGCGGTGCCGATTGTCCATATCGTTTATAGATGGGAAATGGATCTGTGGTTGATGGCTCAACAGCAGCTATCTGCTCTTTCTTCTTCTTCTTTTTTTTTTTTCTTTTTTTTTTAAAAGGACGTGTTGTTTAAAAAATTTCAAAAGGATATCTATTTTATTTTATTTTATTTTTCTTAAAATATCATTGCTCGAGTATTATTATAACAATTTTGATTATCAGAGTAGCTTTTATCAAAAATTACTTTAAATAATTTTGATGCATTATTATATTTTATAAAAAAATTTAATCAAAACTGGTCCGCATTTGGTTTTAGCTTATTTTGTTTTGACTATATTAAAATAATTTTAATTGTTCAATATTAAGATGGTTTTAACAAAAATTATTTAGTACATTTAAATATATTGTATTAATTTTGATCAAGGTATTTAAGGAATGGAAAAATAGGATGGATATATTTTTCATGTATATATATTTTTTTAAATTTTTATCTATTTAATTTTTTTTTTTAGTTTTTGAGTGATTTCGTCTAGTATTTGAATTAATTCCCAAATAATTTATTGGCAGATCTATCAGGAAACTCTTTAGATCCTTTATGTTTTATCGAACATGAAGACAAAATTATTAATCCTCAAAGCTTGATGAGAATTTAATTTTCACACTGTACAAATATTCATCAACAGTATTCAAATCACTTGGAACATTGAATTATTCATCGAAATCTAACTACCATTTATTCTGACGATCGATCAACAACTTTCGTCGAATCAAATTGATCTTCTTCAAAATCAATCCGATTGCAAGATTTAGATATTTATAATATAAAAAAATGAAACAAAATTATTGCATATCTAATATAATATGAAAATAATAAGAAAATGACGTGTCTCATAGTCAAATATAAGAAAATAATTTAGCTATGATAATTTTTAAAATGTCTTTCGACATTTAATAATTTTAAAATATTCTTAAAGTTTTACTGATGTTAAAATATTTTTAAATTTTATTTCATTTACTAAAATATCACCTCTTTGACTAACAAATACATGATTTTTGATGATACATATATAATAACTTATTTTGATTCAAAATCTTAATTAGATTATGTTATTGCATCATTCCCTAACTATCCTTCCCTAATTGGTCGGTCTTACTCGATCAAAGGATTTTAATATATTAAGCAAATGGCTTAAGTTAAAATTGTTTGAGTAACTAATGTGTGAATTAAGTTATTAAATTGTGCATGATAAAATGCACTCGACGAAGTGGAGCCATCGTCGATGAATTTGTGCAACTAAGTTGGTGTCGATTTGATGGCTTAAAGTTCATTGGAGATTAAAGAAAGATGATACGAGATATCTAAGGGATATGAGCAACATCTAGGTGACAACTTATATAAGAGTTGCAAGACTTAGACGATCTAAGAGGAAAGGATAGCATACGAGACAGGGACGATGAGATATCTGGTGACCAAGGCGATGAATGACCGATGACTCGGACGGAAGGACAACTGATGTGGAGGAAAAATTGAGACGGAAGAGTCGACGTATCGGATGCGAGCCGAGTGACGCGAGACGATCGAATGGCATATCCTGCAAGAAGAATGCGGTTAAGGGCACTGAAAAATTAAGATCTCGACAAAGCCCCTCCGACGCTCAATGCAGGAATTAGTAAGAAGAATATGGTGAAAGCAATGGACAGAATTTTAAGAACGCAAACCTCCTCTTTCTCTTCCTCAAGGAGGGTTATATAAAAGCGAGTCTTCCTGCAGAGTGATACGGTAGGTATGAGTGGTATGATTTCACGACGTAATCACGCCGGCTCTTAGAGGTAATAGAGATCATTACCCTAGTAAATGCCGCCGACGCGTGAGCTGTGATTAATATTTATCGTGTGGTTGATGGGAGACAACTCCTCATTAATGCAGTAGATAGGCTTATGGAGGCTAGTATGGATATTTGTTCCCTGGTCGGAGAGAACCACTGATAAGGACTGCCTTGCTGGCCATATAAACAGGAATACCCGCCACGTCACTTAACTAGCTAAAATAGAACATACTTTACAAGACCATATAGTCGAAATAACAAGCAATTACCAAGATACGAGACCGAGATGAAGAATATTGATAATAGCCGAGACGCGGGGCGTCTGGAATATATTACAGGCGAGATGAAGAATACTGGCCGAGATGTAGGGCATCTAGAATATAATACGACTAAGATAAAAAATACTGGTAATAGTCGAAACGCGGGGCATCTGGAATATTATACGTCCGAGATGAAGAGTACTGGCCGAGACACGGGGCATCTGGAATATAATACGTCCGAGATGAAGAATACTAGTAATAGCTGAGACGCGAGACGTTTGGAATATAATAAGGCCGAGATGACCTCTTCATATGGTTCGGACATGCCTAATTGGTATATCTTCGTCTTTCAACGAGTCCGAGATATGATGACTTGGAAAGTCAAATGTTCTTATTGTACAGATAATTACAAAATGATTTCATCCGGTATCAACGTGAATCGAACTAAAGATTTGGTACATCTGATTGGATTAAAGAGTTGATAGAAGATGAACAAAAAGGCAAACTATATAAGTGAACAAGTAAAGGAAGGACTTAGTGCATCTAAGAGATTAACGACCTAATAAGAGATGATCTCGTGGGTAAAGTAAAACTATAACAACTAGAATCGAGTGAGCTTATCAAGGATAATGAAATTGAGCTCTCATATTTTTTTGTGTTTTTTTTTTTGGTTCTTTGCTTAACAGGGAAATTTCTTCATCTCACGAGGAGAAAGCTTAGCCGAATCAGAGGCCGCTATTCAAGCTCGATTTGTACAAAACTTATTCAAACTTGATTCGAAGGTTATAAATAAAAAGAATAGCAATTTATCAAACATCACTCTTGAAGTTTGGAATTATCCAAAAAACATCTCATACTTTCATATTTATCAAATAGCACATTTAATTTCCTTTTTACCTTTCCCGTCAAAAAAATCTACACTACTATAGTATTGGAATTACAAATTTCAGCACCACTGTGGTGTTGGGATTTGAATTTCCAGCACCATAATAGTGGTGCAATCTCAGCACTACCTGTTGTGATCTTTGGAATCTACAATTTCGATGATTACGTTGTTGAAATTGTAAATCTCGCACATTATTAGAGATTTGAATTTCTAGTACCACCATATGGTGCAATTCAACAACACGCGTGGTGCTCGAATCTCAAAGATCTCACGCTCTAAATTAAGTGCTTATTTCGAAGATAAAAGGGAATTAAGTGCGCTATTTAGTAAATATGAAAGTATAGAGCACTTTTCGAGCAATTTCAAACTTTAAGAACGTTGTTTGATAAATTATCGTAAAAAGAATCGACTTCGACAACAAAACTATTACTCCTCGAAGCTAATAAGTTTTTTATAATCTTGATGCAAGGAATGTTTTTCTTTTTTGTTAAAATTGTTTTGCTTTGGTAGAAGACAGATTTAGTTTGAAGACTTAAAATATAATACGTCCGATGAAAAGTACTGGTCGAGACGTAGAACGTCTGAAATATAATCAGCCAGTTGATATATTCCTTTAGAAAAAAAAATAAAATCGTCACATTAATAATTTTTTCTGACTTTTTTTACCGATGAAAAAGATAAATTAGGATCTCTTATGGTAAATATAAAAGAGAAGATCGGTCGATAATCTATGATGATAAATTCTTTAAGAATTAATTCTTACTTATTTAAAAATTATCTATTTATATTATCAATTGAGACCATCCTAAAATTTACTTAAAACTTTCACTACCGATGAAACGATGGATCTTCACCGTCTTTTTTATGGCGTTCTCGGTGAATCAAATACCATAATTAAATATTTTAATATTTTATGAAAAATTTTCATCAATTATATATCAAAGTAAATCAAATAAATAATTCAATCGTACAAGTTATTCGAATCACCAAAACCTCAAGTTCTAAAAATATTTTAATTTAAAAAAAGATTGAATTCTCAAAATACCAGATCAGAGTTAATTCCATTTCCTGTGATCGTTCTAATAATAAAGATAATTATGTTCATTTTTAATTATTTTTTATCATTGATTTCTCGATAATGATAAAAAAAAATTATAAAAAGACTATGCTTATTAATCAATTGATTAGAAATAATAAAGAATTTTTAAATCCGAATGAAGATTTTAAATTTTATATTAAAAATTAATTTTTATTAATTTTAATAATATCTATATTATTTTAGTCAGTACTATTTCTCTTACTATGCCCGTTACGGGGACAAGATGTGACGGATTTGGTAAGACTATGCTTCAGATTAATGGTTTGGTCGAAGCAATCCCGGTTTTTTAGGCTCTGTTTAATCCAACAATCATTTTAAAAGAAAAAATAATAATAATTATGAAAAAAAAAAGAGAGACTAGGTTGTTGGAAAATTGATTTCGTAATAAATAAATTGAATAGGAATAAGATAGTATTTTGACAAGTATATCGTTGTAAATCAATTTTGAAATGAATGAGAAATTGATATTTGAAATTATTTGAGTAATGAAAATTAATTCGATACGATCGAATGAAAGTCGGGGCTCACGTATTAATTGAATTTATAGAAGCGATTACGTGAGCGCTTAGCGGTGCAAAATGAAAATTAGTTTTCGATTAAAATTGATCATTTAATTATATGTTACAGCATTTATTAAAAGTTTAATCGAATGATTAATTAATCAATTAATATCTCTCGAAATATTAAAAATATGTTGCGATGAAATACTTAATCAATTAATTAAAAGATACATTCCATGTCTTTTATCATTTTAGAAAAAATCTTTCACTCTTAGCCTCCGTGGATGAATTAGGAAAGAAAAGGAATTTGTTAAGGAAAATAATCTCTAGAGAAAAAGAAGGGAAAGAGAAAAAAAAAAATCGGACTTTCGAGGAAATAAGAAAATTAAGAGAATAAAGGGAAATAAAAAATAAAAAAATTGTTGGTTTGTGATTGCATCAATTGGGATGGTCATCGGCCATCCCTCAACGAGGAGGCAACCTGCAATCGACAATGGTGACGGTGATTGGTAGAGCTGTCAAATGGATTGATCCATGGTAGGACGGGTCAGCCAGTCATAAATTTAACATTTAGTATGGAGGGACGAGCCGACCTGCCATCTTGACGGGTGAGAAATCTCCAACCCAACTCAACCCAAGGCGGGTTACAGATTAGGCGGGCCAACTCATGACCTAAAAAATTTTAAAAAAAAATCAAAATTGTTCAGGCATCAAGGGCTTGAGGCGATAATCGACAAGGCAGATAGAATGCTATGATAAGAAATCATGTATTTGAAGCAATTAAAATATTATAATTGAGATTCAATTATCGATTGACAATGTTAGGTACCGATATTTTTTATTTTTCAAATACTCTAAAATATTCAAATTTTGATAGTATACAAATTCAAGTTTTGTCTCCTCCAGATAGAGATCTTGTAATTGATTGACTCTAATATGTCATCATTTCCTCTATTAATTAAAATAATAGTGATAAAATAATTATAAATTAATTAGGGTTTACGCTAAAAAATACATCAAAATAGCGATGAAATTTAGCAACAAAATTAATTTGTTGTAAATTTGCAACAAAATTTACGACGAATTGAAAATTTCGTTGCAAATTGCAACGAAATTTCTAACAATTTTTTTTTGTTGCAAACATAAAAATATTTGTAACAAATTAAATTTCATAGCAAAATTCGTTGCTAATTTGGCAACAAATTTACTTTTCGTCGCTAATTTTGCGACGAAAAAAATAAAATTCGTCACAGAATTTTGCGACAAAATATAAATTCGTTGCAGAATTTACAACGATTTATTAATTCGTTGTAAATTTTGCGATAATCTTAGCGACGAAAATATTTTGTTGGATTTTTTAATTGGCGACGAATATTGTATTCGTCGCCAATTCTGTGATGAATACTATATTCATTGTCGAATTGGCGATGAATATTGCAACGAATTATATATTGTCATCGATTTCTCCTAATAACCCCCGTTCCCCTTTTCTCTTCTCATGCGCTCTCTCCTACCCAACCAGATCCCCTTTGGTACACATTCTCTACCTCTACTCTTCCATCGTTGCCATCACCGGAGCACCGGCTGGCGTTGCCGTGCATAGCAGTTGTCGTGATCTCGTTGTCGCTATCGCGCAGATCTACCGTGATCTCGTGCGCTGTCGTAGTTTGTTGTCGCCGAGGTCGCGTAATCGGGCGTAAGACAAGAGCTACTTCACCGCCGTAAGCACTCGCAAGAATCTCTAGAGAAAAAGAAGGGAAAGAGAAAAAAAAAATCGGACTTTCGAGGAAATAAGAAAATTAAGAGAATAAAGGGAAAATAAAAATAAAAAAATTGTTCGTTTGTGATTGCATCAATTGGGATGGTCATCGACCATCCCTCAGTGAGGAGGCAGCCTGCGATCGACAATGGTGACGGTGATTGGTAGAGCTGTCAAATAGATTAACCCATGGTAGGACGGGTCAGCCAGTCATAAATTTAACATTTAGCATGGAGGGATGGGCCGACTTGCCATCTTGACAGGTGAGAAATCTCCAACCCAACTCAACCCAAGACGGGTTGCAGATTAGGCGGGCCAACCCACGACCTAAAATTTTTTTTAAAAAAATCAAAATTGTTCAGGCATCAAGGGCTTGAGGCGATAATCGACAAGGCAGATAGAATGCTATGATAAGAAATCATGTATTTGAAGCAATTAAAATATTATAATTGAGATCCAATTATCGATTGACAATGTTAGGTACCGATATTTTTTATTCTTCAAATACTCTAAAATATTCAAATTTTGATAGTATACAAATTCAAGTTTTGTCTCCTCCAGATAGAGATCTTGTAATTGGTTGACTCTAATATGTCATCATTTCCTATATTAATTAAAATAATAGTGACAAAATAATTATAAATTAATTAGGGTATACGCTACAAAAATGCATCAAAATAGCGATGAAATTTAGCAACAAAATTAATTTGTTGTAAATTTGCAACAAAATTTACGACGAATTGAAAATTTCGTTGCAAATTGCAACGAAATTCCTAACAATTTTTTTTTGTTGCAAACATAAAAATATTTGTAACAAATTAAATTTCATAGCAAAATTCGTTGCTAATTTGGCAACAAATTTACTTTTCGTCGCTAATTTTGCGACGAAAAAAATAAAATTTGTCGCAGAATTTTGCGACAAAATATAAATTCATTGCAGAATTTACAACGATTTATTAATTCGTTGTAAATTTTGCGATAATCTTAGCGACGAAAATATTTTGTTGGATTTTTTAATTGGCGACGAATATCGTATTCGTCGCCAATTCTGTGATGATACTATATTCATTGTCGAATTGGCGATGAATATTGCAACGAATTATACATCGTCGTCGATTTCTCCTAATAACCCTCGTTCCCCTTTTCTCTTCTCATGCACTCGCTCCTACCCAGCCAGATCCCCTTTGGTATACATTCTCTACCTCTGCTCTTCCATCGTTGCCATCATCGGAGCACCGGCTGGCATCGCCGTGCGTAGCAGCTGTCGTGATCTCGTTGTCGCGCTCTGCTCGCGGTATATGCCGTGATCTCGCGCGGCCGCGAGCTCATGCCTTTGTCGCGTAATCGCGCAGCGCTAGAGCTACTCATTTATCGTGGCACACGAGCTCTGCAGCACCGCACCGCCGGATCAACTCGCGTGATCGAACTCGTGGCGGTGCGTGAGCACACTCGCATGCAGCACCGCCGAGCGTGTGATCGCGGCTATTGTCGTTGCTAGCATGCGATAGGGGCTCAAACATGCCATAGGGGCACGACGCGGCAGGGGCATTGCCCCTGCTGCGTCGTGCATCGCGATCGTCTTTCAGGTGACCCTGGTCGTTCGTGCATCGATGGCTTGTCTAGGTCGTTCGCTTAATTGGGGCATTGCGCGATATCGCCGCCTGGATCGGGCACAATCGTCGACCTTGGCCCTCTATTCAAGTGTGTTCAATAATGTGTAATGTACATACAAAATTAATGTTTTATTTTTCATATATAGGCTTGTCATACTTCGTCCTTCAGGTGATTCGCGTGTTCGTAAAGTCTTCTGCTGTGAGCTCATTCGTTGCTTCTACCAGGGTAGATATATTTGTATATTCAAATATTTATAGCATTATCATTATATAATATATATAATTAATATCTAATTTTATTTATTTCTTTTACTATAAATATGTATTATTTGTTCGATATGTTATAGTTTGTAATTCAATATCATACCAAAAATAAGTAAGCACTAGATGAATTTATTTTGAGTATGAATTTGTTATTCAATTAATAAGGATGGAACATTGAAAAATAAGAATTAATCCTTGATATAAATTTGGAAATAGGATAAATGGAGAGAGAGAAGTTGATGTATAAAAAGAATTTATCAGAATGTTGAAATTTAATTGATGAATTTATTATTGAGCTGGAATATTTTTTTGAATTTTACTAGTAGTAATGTTGAGTTTATGGATGAGAATAAATTAAGGTGTTTGTGCAAAAAAATATCATAATAGTAAAATTTTTCAATGCGATAAAGTTCGAGAACATCTTTGTAGATTTGGTTTTACCCTAAATTATTATAATTAGACATGTCATGGTGAACATTTCATATTCGATGAAGAGGTTGGATGAAACATACAAAGGATAGTTAGTAGAGATAAAAAATATTATGATCAATTCAATCCATATCAGAAGATAATAGTTGATGCAGTTGGTCATCATTTGAATACCGAATCAAACGCTGCAAGTTCTAGTTATCCTTAAACATTTGAACACATCTATACCAGTTATTAATCGCCGTTGGAGGAGGTAAAAGTAACAAGTGTTCATGAAAATGTATACAATGAATCATATCTCAAATTTCAAGAAGTGTTGAGAGCTGCAGATGAACTTGTATGGTCTGATTGTGACATTCATACTAAATTATCTCTAACCGCAAGATTGTTGAATGTTAAAGTTGAGCATAATATGTCCGAAGATTGTTTTAATGATTTCGTTCAAGTTATTGGAGAAGTATTATCGCGTGATCACATAATGCCCAATGATTTTTACAGTAAAAAACTTGTAAAAGATTTAGGTCTTCCGGTGCAAAGAATTGATGTTTGCAGAGATGGATGTATGATATATTGGGGAGATAATGCAGATGCAGAGATTTGTAAATTCTGTAATCAATGTAGGTATAAGAGTACCACGAGATTGAATCATAATAAGCGACGTAAATCATACAGACAAATATTTTATCTGCCTTTAACTCCTAAATTGCAAAGGCTTTATACATCAAAGGTTACTGCTGAACACATGACTTTGGCATGCAATTCATGAAATGGAGGAAGGGCTAATATGTCATCTATCAGATGCAGAAGCGTGGGAAAATTTTGATAGAACATATCCTGAGTTTGCGAATGAGACTCGAAATATCAGGTTGGGTCTATGTGTTGATGAATTTGCTCCATTTGGTAAATCAGGAAGAATTTATTCTTGCTGGCCAATTAACTTAACTCCGTATAATATTCCACTCAGTATGTGTATGAAAACACCGTATATATTTTTAACATCGATTGTTCCTGACCCTCATAATCCCAAGAAATTAATAGATGTTTACATGCAACCACTGATTGCCGAGCTGAAATAACTATGGGATGAGGGTATTTCTACATATGATGTCCATACTAATCAGATGTTCACAATGAGAGCTGCACTTTTTTGGACCGTAAATGATTTTTCTGCTTATGATATGTTATCGGGATGGAGTACCGTTGGAATTTTAGGATGTCCAATATGTATGAAGAGATCAAAGTTATTCAGATTGAAACATGGAAAAAAATCGAGTTATTTTGATTGTTATAGATAATTTTTATCATCAAATCATAAATTCAGAAGAAATAAAGAAGAATTCACTAAGAATAGAATTGAAAGAACACCTCCACCATTGAGATTAACCAGTCAATTCTTATGACATAGAGTGCTTAACTTTCCATCTGTAATTGAAGAACCAAATGTTACAACATATGACTATGGAAGTACGTATAAATAGACTAAACGAAGTATATTTTAGAATTTACCGTATTGGCAGAGTAATTTGATTCATCACAATCTTAATGTAATGCATATTGAAAAGAATATTTTTGATAATATGATAAATACAATGATGGATATTACTGGAAAAATAAAAGACAATCTGAATGCAATAAAAGATTGTGTCTCATTTGTAAACGACCCGCCTTTGATGTTGATGAAAATAGTAGGGGACCAAAACTAAAAGTAGTTTATACATTGAATAAAGATCAGAGACGAATTGTTTTTGAATAGTTAAAATCATTGAGATTTCTTGATGATTATGTCCCTAATCTTGACAGATGCGTCGATTTGAATGAATGCAAATTGATTGGTTTGAAAAGTCATGACTGTCATATATTCATGGAACGACTAATTCATATTGTTTTTAAGAAAATGTTACCAAATTTTGTATGAGGTGCAATTATGGAATTAAGCATTTTTCTTCATGATATTTACTCGACAATATTGAGTCATTCACACATGGAGACATTAGAGTGAGACATTCCAATCATTTTATGTAACTTAGAAAGAATATTTTCACCAATATTTTTTGATTTCATGAAACATCTTTTGGTTCACTTGCCATATGAAGCCAAAGTTGGAGGTCCTGTTCAATTTCAATGGATGTATTCGTTTGAAAGGTGTTTTTTTTTCTTTTTCTTTTATATATCATTGTTAGTGCATTTGATACATTTTAGTATAAGTTAATTTCTAATTTATTTTATTACTATTAAATTCCTCTATCACTTGAAAAAAAAAGTTGAAAAATAAGGCTCATATTGAGGCTTCTATTGTTAATGCATATAATGTGGAGGAAGTTACAACTTTTGCATCATATTATTATGAACCTCACGTTCAATACAAAAGTCAGAGAGCAGGAAGAAATGATGAGGGTCATGTTGAGCCCAATTTGAAGTCATTCTCAATTTTTAACTACCTTGATCAATCGAGTGGATCTTGTACACGTAGATACTTAACTGATCAAGAGTGGCGAGCAACCCACACATATTTTACTAAACTGTCCAGAAGTAATGTTGTATTTCGAGTGAGTATATACATTTTATATTAGATATTTCATATATCGTAAATTATTGTTCGTGTTATATTTATTTTTATGGTAGGATTTTCCAAACCCTATATTCTGAGCTTCCGGAGCATGAATTTGATCGTTTCTGCGATAAAAAATTTGTACTATGATTCAAAAAATATGTAAGTAGTCTATGATAATAAATTGGTTAAATCTTAACTTTAACACATACTTATTTGACTTTAAATTCTTGATAATCACGCTCACATTGAGCAAGAATTAGTAAACCATTTGTCATGGGGTCCAAACTGATCAATGGTGAAAATTTGGCCGACATATTTTATAAACGAATATAATTTTCATACTAAGAATATAGAATGGGCAAAGCTATAATGAATAGTGGGGTTTGTATTCAGTCATCTAATGATGGAGGTGCAAGGAATGATTTTTATGGTTTGTTGATGAAATTTTAGAGGTAGAGTACCTAGGCTCAAATTTACGAGTTGTTTTATTTATGTATCGTTGATTTGACCCTATCAAAGGCATGAGGGTGCATCCACAGTTTAATTTGGTTGAAATAAATCACAAAAAATTATAAAAGAGGTATGAACCATTTGTGTTAGCATAACAAGCGATTCAAGTATTTTATGCTTTATATCCTAGTCTGAGACGAGACAAAAAAAATCCTGACAAGGCCCCTCCAACGCTCAAGTCACGAAAGCTAGAGAGAAAGTGGGAAAGCAAACAGAGAAGAAGAAGAAGACCCCCTTTATCAAGCAGTTTGAGGCACTGCGAGGTGTACACTTTGTCATTGGCCATCTAATCAAAGTATACATTTCTTCTATTATCAAAGTACTTGACCATGTTATAAAATGTGTGCTCGACAAGGGAAGCAATAGGTAAACAACGAGCATCTTTCAGAATTGAATTGACACATTTCGCTATATTTGTGTTTGCATGTCCATATCTGTAGCCCCCATCATGTGACATTGACTATTTTTCAATTGGGAGTAATGTAATCCAGTTTCATGCCTCATCATTCCTCTCTTTTAGCCGCTCCAAAACTCGCTCACACTTTCTTAGTTGACACGTCCTCCTTGTAATGTGACATCGGTTAGATGTTGTATATAAAACATACATGCATATGTATTACTTGCATTACGAGGTTTTGTTATCGTACCAACCTTTACAAGTAAATTCTTGAGTACAACATTTTTGAAGCGCGTGTTGAAATTTCTGGCCACGTTGCGGAGGCAATAACAATGTTTTGCATGTGTTTCATCCCAACCGAGATATTGATTATTCATTGTCTGCATTATTCCAATATGTTTGTCAGAAATGACACATATACCATCACGCCTTACTACATGCGTACGAAGGAGCGTCATGAACCAACCCCAACTATCCATATTCTCGGACTCTACCAGTGCGTAAGCCAGTGAAATCATAGAGTTATCGCCATCAATGGTCGTCGCAATTAGGAGTGAATGTTTATACTTGCCATAAAGGAAAGTTACATCAATTTGGATTACTGGCTTTGTGAACTCAATACTATCGATAGTTGGTTTGAATGACCAAAACTGTCGACGTAATATTGTTTTGTTGAATTCAACTGCACTATGCCTAACATGAGTGTGATCATCGAATGCCCACCATACAACACTTCCAGGATTTGTCTATTGCAGAGATGCAAAGAAACGTGGCAGACGTTTGTACGACTCATCCCAATCAGCCCAAATTATAGCGATAGCCTTCTGTTTAGCCTCCCATGCCTTCCTATAGGAGGTCTTGAAATGCAACCAATTGTGAATTTCAACAATAACACTTCCAATTAACTTGGACGGATCATTCTTCACCCTCCATATATGTAGTTGCATATAAAGTTTGAGTCCAATTGTTTGTGATCAAGCGACATAGCCCTCGCCACACGTGTGTGAACCTTTATATCGCATTATGCCCCATCCTCCACCAAGTTTCCTTAGCCTTGCTACATGTAACTGCCAACTACACCCATATTCAGCGTTCCTGCATACAACTAACCAAACACGCAAACTTGACTCAACAACTTCATATTCTCGACTGCAATTCAAGGAATATTGTTTAACTGCATTAATTACATCTTCCTTCTCTTGAAACTCCAATGTTCTGTCAAATTCTGTACCAACTACCATTCCAACTGTGTTGTCCACTGATCCGATCCAATCCACTGAAATAGGGTAATTGGTTCCTACAGGAAACTGAAATGCTTCAGGCACTTCAATCGTTGCCTCTATCTCACTGTTGTCATGACTGAGTAGCCCATCACTATCTTCCTCTTCTGAGGGGTTAGATTGACAGTCGTTTGTTGCTATCGGTATGTCAATGCTCTCAGGAAGTGGGACCTCTAAATGGCTCAAGACACGAGAAGACTCCATAACTTCATGTGATGGACTAGCCTCACCATAAATACTTGCGTCGAGACTTGGTTCGAATGGAGCTTCTGGCAATGCATGATTCGGAACATACACACTTTGTCAGTCACGTTGTAGAGTTGAGTCATCGAACGGTTGAGAACTTGGAGCACATAAATTGTGATGACCACTCACATGGTATGACTGATCAACCATATCATAGCTTGGTCCACAAATACTTCGCCGACCAAGCAGTATAAAAGGATCATCAATTAGCTCTGAACTAGGAGCATATATATTGTGCCTACCGCTTTGCATAATAGATTCATCCAAATGACCCGAACTACGATCACAAAAACTTCGTCAAACACCCATCTCTGCCTCCTGAATACATACACTTCTCCTACCCTTAACTCGATATTTTTTTTTTGTTTTTATATATAGCTAAGGATAACTTGTACTTTCAACCACAACAAAACTATCAACAAGGGCACGTATATCATCACCATCTTTGACCTCCATACAATAATAATGGATGACTCCATTTGACATACAAGGCAATCTATATATTATATCATATATATATAACATCATCGGATCGGAGCTCCAATTTCTAGCTTATGGATACAACAAGGTCACTATACTCAAAGCCCTCTCGCAAAAATACCACTCAATGCGACCCTCCTTCATAGTCTACACCGTGCTCACCCTCAACGATCCTAACTCCGTAGCTAACAAGGACTTTTATTCTTAAAGTCATTCTACAACAAATAAATAATGGTACAGGTAATTTTGAATAGACTATAATTCATAAACATACAAAAATTCTAAACAAACAAAATCCCATAACATAATTTTTTTTAACTAAATCAATTAATTTTTATTTTCACATCCCTTAAATTAATATTTTTCATTAATTTGAAATTCAAATTACGTTATCTTAATACATGAAAAGTGTATAACTAGATAAGGTTATTTTAGACACATCAAAATTTTATTTAATAATAAACTAAATTTACTAACTACATTATCAAAAACCTATACGACTAAATTATTAATTAATTATAATACAAATCTTATATAAAAACTACTTACGATACTAATACTACATATTTTCATATAAACTACAAGAAAATTATTAATTAGCAGTCGAATTAACGATCAAAATTTTTTTTGGTCGTTAATTAGCGATGAAATAAATTTTCTATCGCTAATTAACAACGGAAATAAATTTCGATCGATAATTAGAGATTGAAAATTAATTCGGTCCCTACTTTAGCGTGAAATAATTGGGTAACGATCGAATATTTTTTCCGGTCCTTATGCTTGCGGCATGTCTTTTATTTTTTTCAATATTTTATAATATATTTGATAAATATATTATAAATAATAATTATTATTTAAATACATTTTATAACTTAATTTTATTAATTATAATTTAAATAAATCAATTTAACTTTGATAAATACATTACAACAAAATTATTAATTAGCGACCAAATTAACAATCCAAATTTTTTTTGGTTGCTAATTAGTGACCAAATAAATTTTCGGTCTCTAATTAATGATAGAAAAAAATTTCGATCGCTAATTAGTGATTAAATTAATTGTCGATCAATAAATTACCAATCGATAATTAATTCGATCACTATCAAATGACTACAAACATCAATTGTAACTCAAGCTTAGATGTATTTTTTTGTTCGAAAAAACCTAGAATATGGAGGCAGAAGAAGAGTGGGCTCTAGTGTTAAAAGGAAAAAATGGAATTTTTTTTGGAACATGTTCATTCATTCCTATTACTTTATTTTTAAATGATTTTTATTCTATCTTCTCGGAGAAGTCACTCCGGGAAATTCTAGTTTGTTTCAATCATTCCTTTACCATACATAACTTTATAATCTACTTTGAGTAAAAATCGAATATTTTTTTCGGTCGTTATGTTAATCAATTATTGCAGCGGAATTCCCATTGCATTTACGTTGCATGTCTTTAACTTATTTTTTTCTAATATTTAATATTACAAACTTGAAAAAAATTTATGTAGATACTTGGAAGAAAATAAAATCAATCAAATGTCTAGAGACCTTAAATTGCAAGAGCACATAGTAGTATAAATCAATTGACTATAAATTTTTAAGTAGGTACTTGAAAGAAAATAAAATTATCTTGGTTATATATTTTCCTCTTCTTCGCTCCTTGCAATCTCACTCTCTACTCTCAAATTTCCCCTCGTAGGCTCGCTTCTCTAAATTTCATTCATTACAATCCTCTTTGTAAAATATTAAAAAAAATGTGGGATGCAGGCACCCACTCATTAATCAAATAATGCAGCGGAATTCTCACTGCATGTCATTTATTTTTTTTATATTTTATAATATAATATAAAAATAATTATTATTAATTAAATAAATTTTATAAATTAAACTTATTAATTAGGATTTAATAAACCATGCAAAAATTTTATAAATTTATTATGAATTAAAAAAATAAAAAATAAATTAATGTCCTGAATCTCAATTTAAATGCCGAAATTTAATCCAATTATGACTAACAGGTTTTTTTAGACCTTTAGCTTTTTGAATGATATCAATAAATTAAATAATCATTGTCGGGATTTAAATCTCGTCAATGAAATAAAAAAAATCATTAATGGACATATAGCGAATAGTGCCGAGTCTGATAAAATATAAAAATTAATGACCTTTAGCTCATTGTTAAATCCCGACAATTTATTATGAATTAAAAAAAAATTGTGAGTCTTAATCACACGTCGTTGTCGCCGGCGTCGTCGCCATCGTCTATCGACCGTCAGTCATAGGTTGTCGACCATCAATCGTAGGGCGCCAACCGTCGGGCATCGCTTGTCATTGGTGGTCGTCGGTGCCACCGGTCATCAGCACCACCGATCTTTGGCGCCATCGGTCGTCGGCGCTGTCGGTCGTCAGTGCCATTGGCGTTGCCGTTGTCGCCTATCGTTGGTCGCCGATCGTTGTCGCCCGATGCCTACTACCGATCGGCACCAATCACCGTTGATGCTAGTCGTCTACCGACAGTCGCCGGCGCCGATCACACCGATACCAATTGTTTGCCGACCATCGTCGTCGCCTATCGCCAACCACCGCCGCCAATTATCGATCGCGACCACCGCCATTAATTGTCACCACAATTGTCGTAGTTATCGGTAGTCGCTCACTACTATCTCACTAGGCGACGAAGGCAATCGTCTCGACCATAAACAAATATATTTCAGAGTAAACGGAGTCTTATAATTGAACCAATTATAAGATAGTAAAATATTAAATTAGGTTATACTCTAAAACCTCCAACCAAATAAGTTTTTATTGCATTACTTCAAATTGAACCAAACAAAATAAGTTATATTTCATTCCGGTCCCCATAACTTTGGTTATGTAATTATCTAATAATCACCTAACCAAGGTTATGCATGATAACTTGAACCAAACACGGTTAGGGTAATCAACCCATGTATGTTATTGGTTTTGATGTGTGTGACAAAGGATTTAAGTTAGGATATTTATATAATTTGATATGTGTGTTTAAGTTGTGCAGGACTTAGTAAGTCACACATGGTTAGCTTGATGAAACATTGGTGAGTTCATCATCTCATAGCTCGGGTCCTTGAGTCGGTGAAGGATGACATGGGGAGAAGCCGTGAGTTTGGTGCATCTAAGGGACCGCCCGACGATGAGCAAATGGAGTGAAGCCAAAGGAAGCAGACTTCAGGGCAGGATGCGAAAGATGACACAGGAGAAGTCGTGGGCTTAGTGCATCCAAGGGATGCAGGCCGAACGAAGAGAGCTTCGGTGAGGGACTCCATGGGAGATAAGAGATTGAGCGATTGTAACCCGGGATGGGATAACTTAAGTAGGTGAACTTGGCCAAGTGGCTAAAGTCAAGTGTCAGACGCTCAAACATGTGGTTTGAGATTTTACTCGATGATTGGAAGTGTTGGATGCTCAAATATATGGTTTGAGGTTTTACCCGATGTTTGAATGCTTAAACACTTTGTTGTTTGAGGTTTTACCCGATATCAGTCGATTGATATAGGTGTCAGTTGACTGGTCCGAGTCGACTACTAGTTGACCGGTGTCAACTAGATTTTTGTGGCCTAACAGTCGGCTTCTAGGGTTTGACAGTCGATTGGTCCACCATCAGTCGACTGCCGCGAAGGACAATCAATCGACTGTTATAAGTGGACACGAGCACAAAAACAATTTGAGTCGATTGATGGCCATGATCAATCGACTGATGAACATGATTAGTTGACTGCCCAGTGTGTCATTGGACTGCAACGATCGTGGTTCAGGCTTGGTCAGAAGCCATTGGAACCGCAGCAGTCGACTGTTGCATGTCCAACAGGAAAATTGTCTTCCTCTCTATAAAAGGAGGGCTTGGGGGCCTTGGATCAGCTAATGCTTCCACTCATAAGTGCTCTTTAAGTGCTTTAAATGTTTCTAACATCCTCTTCCTTATTCTTATCTCAATCTTATTGTAAGAGGGAGAGTTTTGTGTAAAGAGGTTACCTCTGCTCTGTCTTGAGCTAAAGGAGATATTAATGGATTGATTTGAGAGAGTGATTCATCTTACGAATTGTCCGTGGACTAGCAGTAAGGGTCGTGAACCACGTTACATCGCTTGAGTTTGCATTGCTCTTTCTTTATCTTTGTTATTAACTTAATTGTCTTTGGTTTCATTATTCTGCTACGCTAACCACTATTATAGACGATTAAGACGAACGAATTTCATCGAGCACGATCAAGGCTATTCAACCTCCTTTTAACCGGGCCACGATCCTCCAACAAACATACCCTAAGTGATTTCTTTGATTGATGTCGTTTCGACTTTAGATTAGGCAATGGGTTATAAAATGTCCTTTTTTATTGTACTCGTAGCATACACTCGTAGCATATACTGTCTGATTCTAAACCATTTTTTTTTGTTTTCAATTACTGCTGAGTATTTAATGAACTAGTTTAATTAAAATCCCGACACTAAGAATTAAAAATAAACTAGTGTTTGGTTTCAATTAAGTCCCGACAGAATTAATTAAAAAAATAAATTGACTGGAATTAATTGACAGCGATACCATTTTTTTTGTAAGAAGTTAATTTGTTCCGACAATGAAATAAATTTTTTATTTCATGGTCGGAATTTAAATCCCGACAATGAAAAAAATAAAAAAAAAATTTAAATCGTGGTAATCAGACGATCGCCTTCGTCGCCCGGTGAGATGACAGCGAGCAACCACCGACAACTGCGACAATTGCATCGACAATTGATGGTCGTGGTCGCGATCGGAAATTAGTGGTGATGGTTGACAATAGACGACGACGATGATCAACAGACGATTGACCTCGGTGCAGCCGATGTCGGCGATGGTCGACAGACGATTGGCATCGACGACAATGGTATCGGTCGATAGCCGATGTCGGGCGACAGCGATCGACAACCGATGGCGTCAGCGATTGGCGGTAGCGACCACCGACGGCAGTGGCGGCTCGGCGACCTACGGCCGAAGCGATCAGCGGCCGACGGTCTCAATGGATCGGTGGTGGTGGCGGCGGCAAGTCGATGGCGACAACGGCGGCGTCGATGGTGATTACATGGGCGATTGAACTAGAATTAATCAATGAAATAAAAAAGAAAATTGTCGAAATTTAAATCCTAGTAATAAACAACTTCACCTACTTTTGGAATAAGTTTATCTTTTACCTACGTCTATTTTAAAATTTTCCCCCGAAAACTTCACTTCGTCTCTTATTGATCGAGAGACCTCTTCTTTTTTTATCCCTTTTAATCTACATTATTATTATTTTCTCCTTGCAAACTTCACTTTGTTTTCCAAGCTGTTCATAGGCTTCTCTTCTTCTTTTTCAATCTACATTATTATTCTTCTCTAGGCACTTTTGTTTTCATTTTCCTTCTTTATTTTCATTTATTCATTCAGGTTTTTATTTGTCATTTATGTACAAACACTTTTCTATTTGTCATTTTTTATAAATATTTCTTTATGTCCACCTAGTCTTCTCATAAAATTTATTCAAAGACATATTTTTGTATAGATTGAGAAAGTAGGTCCCACAGGAAGGATCTAGTGGTTAACACATACAGACATTGTACCATAGGACAATAGATCAATCCCTCGCAAATATGAGGGTGCACCAGAGAAAATAAAGCATTGCTCCTCGGGGTGTCATGTGATAATAAAATGGTAAGATGATGTTTCATACCATAAGTGTTCGATTCTTTCGAGAGATTACTTCTTAAAATTTTTTGAGTTTGAGCTCTGATAACTACATTTTTGTCGAGTTATTTTGGTTCTTAATATGACTGTTTTAATCTTCTCGTGTGTTTATTTATCGATTATTTACATGTTTTATGAGTTGGATATATTTTTTGATCTTATTGTAAATTCTCCTAATTTTTAGGTTTATATGCAAATTTTACATCTTAATTGTAGGAGATCAAGATGAGCTACTGGACTCGACTCGAGTTGGATTAAATATAGCTTCATCTAGGGCTAGAAGGATATTTTAAGCTGGATCAATCTGGACCTTTTATCATGATCGAGGACAATTTAATCAAGAGATCAGATCTGAGCAATATGGACCGTCCAATCAAAGCGGCTTGATTCTAAGCTATTTACCCAGATCTGGAGAGATCCGGTCCGTACATATTGATCTGTACATCTGACCCCTTCATCCAGATTCAACCGATCGTGATTATCCCTTCGGATGGATCAGATCCATTCATTCAAATTCCAAAGAATCTGAGCCGTTGGATGCACAGCCCATTAATGGATTAATCAAGGCAATAAAACCTAGGTTTAATGAACGGCTGGGATTGAAAGTTTCTTGGATCGGACGGCTACAAAAATCCATTTAATTTCTCCTTCATCGCACATTTGGAGCAGCCGGCTTCACTCTTCTTCCCGCACGCGACAAACGCCAACGCCCTCTCCTTCAGCCGCGCTCATCTCCTCCCTCGCCGGTCGCCGGAGAGGAAGGGGATCCCCTCCTTCTCCGGTGACCGGTGCCACTCCACCGCTGGCAGCTTCTTCTCCTCCGCAGCTCCGCCCCATTTTCAAGCGACGCCGACGCACAGCCCCACCTCCGATCGGAGGTGTCATCCACAGCGCCGGCAGTCCAATTCCAGCTCCGGATCCATCCATTTCACTCCGGAAGAAGCTTCACAACTGCCGGCAGCTCTGAGTTTCCAGCTTCCGGCCAGCCACTCCATCCACCATCAGCTTCTTCCCAACCGCCGGCAGCTTATCAATTCTAGCGCATTTCCGACAGCTCTTCTAGCTCCAATTTCAGAATCCTTCAGCAACTTTTCCAATATTGATGTGTTTGATTGTTTATTCGTTTAGTTTGTGATGAATGGTTGTAATCAAAATTCCTTCCATGTTTAGATTTGCACTTAATTAGTTTAATTTGTTTCATGCTTACAAAGTGGTCGGTGAAATGTCTCTTAGAGTAATTAGTAGGTTATAGTTGATTAGTTTAGATTTAATTTCATGTTATGTTTTATTCTTATGTTATTCTGCATATTTAAATTCATGCACTTTCTTGTTTGAATCCTTAGTTTAGGTTTCTTTTAATTTCATCACACTCTAGTTTAGTTAGATTAAAGCTTAATTTTCTTACATTGTCTTTCGTTTGGTAAGATTAGCCTTTTAAAACCCAAAACCCCCAATCTTCAATAGAAAATCCAAGCAATAATTAAAAATCTTAAGTTTACTATTCTATCGATTATACTCGTTGGGAAACGATCTGGATCATCCACTATGCTATATTAGTGTAGTTAGGGGGTTCGATAATTGATTTGAAACGGTACCACACGACAAATACCGTGCACATCAAGCTCCGAATTGAATTTCAAATATATGACCCTTTGTAATTATTCATACACATGCTTATTTTATTTTTGTTGGCAATTCCATATGGCTTCAAGTCTTTCAAAGGTAAATTCTTAGTCTCTGGATTATGGTATAGTAATAGAACATCTATACAAATAATCAGAAATTCCTGAATCGATTTCTAACTACGATGTATTTATGAATTTTTTTTCCAAATAAAAATTAATCCTTTGGAATATTCAAATTTGTTGAGGCAGTTCACACTCAGACTCATTCAATTTATATCCTTCAATTAGAGATAACTGAGGAGGTTATTAATGCGACGATTTTATTTTATTTTTCAAAGATAAACTCTTCTCATGAGAAAATTAAAAAGTTTGTCTCACATTATCATCATTGAAAAAAAGTAGGATGAAATGATTATGTTTGAAAAATGTGATTGTGAAATTAGATGCTTTACATTTCAAAATATCCCAGTAATTCTCTCAATGATAGATGTTGCACTTATCCTACAACTATCATTTGTTTTGCTTTCACTTTTCAAGTTTTGCCTGTACATTTTGCACACTTAGAGGTGCAAGCTCCTGTATATATAGAAGAATCTATTATATATAATTTTATTTTACTTTGTAAAAAATTATTTTTAAAATTCGAACATGTAATCTTTAAATTTCAAAGTAATAATTTTACTATTACATCAAAATGAATCTATAAAATCGAAAGAACATAAAAGAGTGTTTAATTTGTTTAAGTTAGAAAATAAAAAGTATTGTACAAGGTAAAAGATTTATGGAATATAGAGGACGTGTTCGTTTATAAAATTAAACTAGTTTTTAGATTCATATAGTAACTTTTGACTAAACTGTTACATTGAATTAAATTTGTCTAAATTAGGAAAAAAGAAGAAGAAGACATTATTGAATCTAGAAGATTCAATGATACAAAGGTTGGAATCCATCAATCTAACGACCTCTACTAGTCCGCTTTCGGACCATCATAAGGGAGGTAAATCATGGTAGATCTTTGCTCCTTGAGACTAGTAACTAACGCATGGAGGGACAATACCCTCGTATTTGTGAGGAATTGACTCATTGTCCTACAATACAATAATTACATGCGCTAACAACTAAATCCTTCCCGCAAGGACAAATATAGAAGATTCAAGGAACATATAATGCTTGCTTATGACAATAGATTTGATTATATCATATAATAATTTTGATAAAAAATGTTGTATACATTTGAACTAGTCTATATTGGAAAAGGAAGAGATAAAGTGAATCAATAGAGTTCAAATAATACAAAAGAGTGTTTACTTGTAAAATTTGATCGATTTAAGTTCATATATCAATCTTAGCTAAAACTATTCTACGTAGATAAATTGGAAAAAAAAACATCATATGAGTTAAAAGGATTGCGAAATACAAAGGAATGTTTATTTATAAAATTAGATCAATTTGGATCAACATAGTAATTTTGATGCTATTTGAATGTATATCGATTTAAATTGAAAGATATGAACAAAATAACAAGTTCACGGAGTCCAAAAAAATATAGAGATGTATTTGCATATAAAATTTCATTAGTTTAGGTCTAAGTTAATAGTATTGTACAAAATTATTATTGGAACCTAAATCGATTTGAATTAGAAAAGAAAGAGGTTCAGAAAACACAAAGGAATAATATTTGTTTGTGAAAATAGACTACTTTTAGATTCGTATAATAGTTTTGACTAAAATTATTAAAAAAAAAAAAAAAAGAAGAGGAACACAAAATATTATTTGAAAAATGTATATGAATTTAATTATTAAATTTGAAATAAAAACTTAATTTGGGCCTAACAATTGGACCATAAGCCCATGTAAACAATAGGTTTTTGCGCATTTAGTCGTCTCCTTCGTAGAGTTGGGCGATCGATCGGCTTTTGGGCGCAGTGAGGTAGGGGGAGGCGGCGCAGCGGGGCGAGGCGAGGCGAGGGCTGCGAAGTTCGAATCGCGGAGAAGAGCGATGGGGAAGACCCCGGTGCGCATGAAGGCGGTGATCTATGCCTTGTCGCCGTTCCAGCAGAAGGTGATGTCCGGGCTCTGGAAGGATCTCCCCGGCAAGATCCAGCACAAGGTCTCGGAGAACTGGATCAACGCTACCCTCCTCCTCGGCCCTCTCGTTGGTACTTACAGGTATGTCGTTTTGTCATCCTTTGCTCCCGTCGATTTGGTTCGAGAAAGATGCATTTTTTTATAATACTGTGATGGATATCTCCGGTATGATTGGATAGATGTGCGTCATATTTGTTTAAAATACATGCCATTTCATATTGCTGAAGCTGATCTGCCTTTCGGATTAAATCATCGTGAAAACCTACTACGTTTGTTTCAATGATTTCATCTGTTTAGACTCATTCAGTTCTAAAGCTTTTCGCCATTTCTCTGACAGTTTGTGTTATGGTGCTGTGGAATAGTAAGAGTATTGAAATGGTCGATTTCTGAGTCTGCAGGCTTTCTATTACAAGTACTTTTGTCGGATTTAGTAGTTTATCTATAAATTCTTTCGTTTAGAACTGCTGCTGATGTACATTTGTGCGAGTGTTGTTTAGAACTGCTGATGTATATTCTTTTATAGATATTTTACACCCATAATTTTCAAAACAGATTTTGTTCTTCTGATTGAAAAAAAGAATGCATTCGTGTCCTAATTAGTTGTTTCCAAATGGATATTGTGCTAATTGATGAGAATGTAAATAAATTTAACAAGAAAATTGAGTTGTGGAGAACCAACTTCAGAAATGAAAAGTCGGAAGTCAGTATGAACGAACATTACATATGAAATTCAATTTCGAAGGAAAGAATCTAAGGGAATTATTCCTTTGAGATGTTGTTGTTGTATTGTTCAAAGAAAAAAATGTATTGATGAAGATGTCTTTGGTAGGATGAAGAGTGGATGGTGGAGAAGAAGTTGATGTGGCGTGGTATTTGGAACTAAATTTTATAGTCTACTTTTTTACATTTCAAATTTTACAAGTTATTTGTTAAAAAAGTTATTTTAAGTTTTAAAAGTTTGTAATAATTTTTAGGATAAGTTAGGTCTTGTTAGGAGTCTTGGTCTTTTCGTTTGTTTATAAAAAGGGTCTAGTTCCTCATGTAATAGATAATTTTTTAATTTATTATATTTTTCCTCTTTGTTAATTTTGCGAGTTTTAGATAATCTGAGTGCTGCATTGAAAGTACTTTTGGTTTCTTGTGTGATCAACTAATCATCATGGGCCCCTTAGGCTGAAGGAAAATTTTATAAGGTGGTGATACGATGCACTGTACTCTATAAATCCAAATGTTGAGATGGTAGGAAATAAGACATATAGACGATTAATATACTAGAGATGAGAATGCTAAGATGGATTTGTTGGGTAATAGAAAAGATATAATAAAAGAATAATATTCTCTAGTAATGATTTTGTATAATCTAATAGATTGTCACATGAGATGGTATTGATATGCTTAAAGGAAATTAATATAGTTAGAAGAGTTCGACCAATTGGTGTAAAGGGTTGATGGAAATCAAAGAAAATTTGGGTTTATAGTGAAACAATCAAATGTTTTTAATATTACAAGTGATACAACCTCACATAAATTTCAATGGAGGGATAAGATTTTTGTTGCTAATGCAATTGAGGGTACGAGACTAATTTGATCAAATCAAACTAAAAATGGTACATGATTAAAAGAGAGAAAACACAAAGATGATAAGATATGACACTATTATGACGACTCTACATATTTAAGGAAAAACTTATTTATTTAAACTAATTTAATAACCTTGTATATTATATAAATAGTCTTTTAAAATACTTACCTAATATCACATCATATAAATGATTATTTGTTTTAAGAAAGATGATGAGTTTTGTAATATTTTATAGGATTTTACATTGACATAAATAACATGACTCATGACACGATTAACAAGACATTGGATGAATTGTGAACTCTATGTAGTTGGGATAAATAAGGATGATAATGATGCTCAAATCAAGGTTTATATTTCAATATAGATATAAATTTTGGTTTCTTCCTGGAATGATACCTTTGCAGCTGGGCTGGGCTTTGTTGATACATGGCTTTGATCAACATGGTTTGAATCATGTCAACATGGTTTTCAGCTTGTCCTCTCTCATTTGTTTTTTTTACATGTAATAAGGATATAATAGTTTTCTAGTTAATTGCAAAGTTTGTAATCTCATTTCGAGTTTAGGTTGTAGTCCCCAGCCGAAACAAGATGTGTCGGTCATGCTGATGGATGTACCAAGTGGCAACCCTGGGCAGTGACAATGGAGAATCTGCGTACCTTGTGGAAGTCTTGTGGACTGATTGGATTCCTCACCATCATCACAATGTGTTGCCTAGACCTTGTCATGTCACCTTGTGAAAGCCTGTTGCTGTGCCATCGTCATCATAGACCCCACACAAGCCTTGCGGGAAGCCTTGTGTGGTTGCTGTTCTTGTGTGAAGCCTCACATCATCATGGATATGCTTTGTTGTCTAGGACAGTTCCATGTGCTGGTTGACTAGCTGAATGAGATGTTTCACCTGTGCCTATTGGCATGGAACAAAATTATGAACCATGGTTGGAAATTTCAGAAAGCCCAAAAAATAGTTCTGCCTATAACCTACCCTATTAGTAAGATTATCTCTACTATTATCATATTAGGATTTTACTAATACCAGAGTTGTAATTTTGCTTGGGATGAGTGCATCTGCTCTTGCAACACCAAATGAGATCATGATCATGATTTTGGTCCTGACATTCTTCCCCTTTTACTGAGATTAGATGATTAATTGAAAAAAGGTTTTTAGTGTAATATACTTCATTTTATTCTTTTTTTTTTTCCTTTAGAACAATTATATAGATAGTCAGGAAATGAACAATATTGAATGTGTTATTTGCATAATTCCTCAGAAAAGAATTTTGCCATAGGAAAATAGGGTAATGATTTTAAATGAAAACTAGGGCGAAAACTTCCCTGTTTATATTTTTCAGCTGAAGTTCCAGACTGATTGTTCACTGTTTTTGTTGACTTTTGTTTAGCTATTGATGCCCCAATCTCCATCAACAACTCCTTATCTCGTTCATTCCAACTAAACACCTGATCACCAGCATTTCTGTATTCCAACTATTCTATTTATATTTTTCAGTCAAGTTTTTTTTTTTGGACTTTGTTTAGATGTCAGTGCTCTAATCTCCATCAACAACTTCTGCGTTCCAACTAAATGCCTGATCAACAGAATTTCAGTTTTGAATATTATAATTTTATAACAAAGAATCTTATTTTTTACTAATCTATTTCCTTAATGTGGATATATATCTTCACTGTTAATGCAGTTATGTCCAATATTACAAGGAGAAGGAGAAACTGGAACATAGGTACTGAGGACAAGGAAGCGGTTTTGACTTGTTCCTGTAACTTGGAAGTGCATCTTCTATATTGAAACTGCTTTAATATTGGTCTTTTTTCCTACTTTATATAATAATTGAGATGTTAACCAGGAGGTGATTGAATCTTCTTTGTCTTGCAAACCAAATATTAATCTGTGTTGGCTCTGTTGTTCATCAGACTTAAACATTATCTGATGCAGAATAATCCAATATTGCCCTAATAGCATCTGAGTTTTTCGCCAATTTCAAGATCTTTCCAAAATAGTCTTCCTGTGGAAATTGTATTGATTGTTTCACACATAATCTTGACTCTAAAGACAGTTGTCAGCTTCTGGTTGAATGTAGTTTGTTTGATTGGATATAATGTACACATTACCAAGGAATTTATTCAGGCGGTTACATTTTTTTTTGGTTTGCTTCTTATGACTTCTAACTCCTTGTACGATGAATGTTTTATTTTAAAGATTGAAGTTATCAGATTTTTAAATTCAAACAGAGTATATGAATCGCAGCTATTTGTCAAATGCTTTCTAGTGCTCGGAATGAGCACCTGCACAATCGGAATGAGTTTCTAGATTGGTTGGGGGCGAATCAAAGGTCTACCATGATTTATCTTTTTTTTTTTATAATGGTATGAAGGCAGATTGGTAGGGATTATTAAGTTGATAGATTTCAACCTTTGCACGATTCCGGAATCGGAATGAGCATCTGCAATATGTTTTCACCAATTTCATTTAGCAGATGCATTAGTCGGGGAGATCAAGTATTTGTATCCGGTCGTGATTAAGAGTTATAGCTGCTATAATTTATAGTAAAAAAAAAATTGTGCGTCATATTAGTGGTGGATCGATCGATAATCTAGAGTAATGATTTCTTCGGAAATTGATCTCGAGTTATTTTTTTGGACTTATCAATTAAGTTAGTCCTTCAGAGCTTTGTACAATTTATATTAGCCACGATTCCTAGTTGTTATAACTTTGTAAAATAAGAAGAAAAAAAAATGGATAATTTTCTTTTTTGGTTCACCCATTGATTTAAAAGCGGATCACACGTTCTAAGTTCGTTTATAAGGGATATGGAACCCTAATGGTAGACTCGTGAAAGCTGGTAAGTTAGTGCTACGCGCACAATTCGACTTATTATTATTATTTTTAAGCTTTGAAATGAATAGTCATTATGCGTACTAATTATTATCTTGACATGTAAATATGATTGTTTAACTACATTAGTCACTGTGTTCTAATTATTGTCTTGACATGTGAGTATGATTGTCTAACTAGATATAGGTATATTTTTCTTTAAGTTTATTTATTATATGTTGTATTCTTACACCGATGTTGTTGTATTCTTCTGGTACATGCATATCTATCCATGACTTATGTATTTCTTTTCCTAATTCTCCCGGTAATTTGCTAAAGAGTCGTTCTCCTATGTCTGTATTATAGTAGTTTCCTGAAATAGAGGCTAGGTGAAGGAAGTCATTGTAGAATTTCTTTATCATGGACCAATCAAAAAGTTGGATTTGTTCTAAGTCCCTCATTGCTTCTTTTTGTCTAATATCTAGGCCTGTGTTGACATCTCTTGCTGTGAGAATTCTGTGAATTGCATAGCAGAAATTTAATATGTTGTTTCCCCTACTTGCTAACTTTGCTACTTCTTCGGGAAATTTCTTCTTATATGCCTCCCAAGATGATCAGGCTATTTTTCCTAGATAATTTTCTCCTATTCTAAGCATGACTTCTCCTGTTTCTATATCAAGTTCATATTTTGCTAAGTAATCTCGTTGTACTGATACCATCCATTGTTCTAAGTATGTATCATATAGTTGTGGGTCACATTCAGTGATGTTTAGTAGGACGGATCCTGTTCCAAAGAAAGTTTTGTTGGTGCAATCGGCCCAGGTCACGATTGATCAGGACTCGAGTTTGGCTCGAGTGATGTTTTGATGTGTTTTGATGTTTCGACAAAAACATATGACAATATAATTGTCATGGAAAGTCCAAGTCGGACACTTGGCAATGTAAAGTCCAACATGGGTTGGCAAGGAAAGTTCAAGCATGGTCTTGGCATGGAAAGTCCAACATGGGTTGGCAAGGGAAAGTTCAAGCTTGAGTCTTGGCATTTGAGAAGTCCAAGGGTTTGATATTGGCGGCGTAAAGTCCAAGCGGGAGTCTTGGCAGCATAAGTCCAATGGTTGGCGGCGTAAAGTCCAAGCGGGAGTCTTGGCAGCATAAGTCCAATGGTTGGCGGCGTAAAGTCCAAGCGGAGTCTTGGCGGCGTAAGTCCAATGTGCCTTGGTGGTGTAAACAGATTAGCATGACATAGCCGACGGCACTGAAGGCTAGCGCGATGGATGAACAAGTCATGGATGACTTGGAGGATCCGAGGCGTGAGGCTGATGGAGGTGACTAGAAGGCTTAGGTCTAGGCTAAGGGTGGTCTAGCAAGTATGGGGGAACCATACTTGAGTTAAAACCTCATGGTTGAGGTGTGCCAGTCGACTGGTGCCATGTGGCGATGTGGACCGAATCAACTAGGGTTTATCGCGGGTTATGGCCTAGCGATCGCCATAGGTTAGCGGATCGGTGATGCTCGGCGATCGTGATAGTCCGATCGGTCGGCGGTGCTCGAATTCGCCCATCGGAGAATGGGTCGAGACTCGTGGTCGAGTGAGGACTCCATCATCGGTCGATGGTCACAATCGGTCGATCGATGATGGTAGTTTCGTTGGACTTATCCAGCGTGGAACTAGCCGTTGTCTCACGACAATGATGGCATCGATCGTGATGGTCTCGTCGATCGATAGACTTTTCAAACAGGTTGAAGCTATATATGGAGCTCGTGATGGAGGAAAAAGAAATCGGTTCTTGAGGGCTATTGGGGCGATTTGTTGGTGCAAATCAGGTCTCCAAGTGCAAGCAAGCAACCAAGCATTCAAGCAATCAAAACAAGTGTTGTAAAGTCTTTTCTTTACTTGTATTTCATATTTACATTGTATATTGCTTGTATTTCATTCTTACTGTTGTAAGATTTATTGTAAGGGGTTTCTCCGCCTCCGACTTGTGTCGAGAAGGAGTGTTTATCATTAGTGAGTGCATGTGCATCACTAGGGCTCTTTAGAGCTCTAGTGATGCAGTAGGAACCGTGCGGTTCCGAACCACGTTATATCATTGTGTTAGCTTGTTGTCTATTTCGTTATCGCTTTTATTATTTCTATTTCCGCTGCGCACTAACGAAATTGTAGACACAAACGCGAGCAAATTTCATCTACGCTATTCACCCCCCCTCTAGCCATTCCAAAGGGTCCTAACAAGTGGTATCAGAGCCAGGTTCTTCTACGGATTAACAACCGGGAGCTAAGGTGAAAGGCTAGAGGGTGAAGATGGAATTCCAAGACAAGCTTGGATGGGAAATCAACACTCCACCTCCATATGATCCAGAAGATTTTCCGGCATGGAGAGCAAGAATGGAAACATTCTTGATGATGAACATAGAGGATTGGTTTATCCTCATTGAAGGTCTTGAACCCCTTAGGGATAAGAAGGGGAATGTCCTAAAATTGAAAAAGTGGACCCAAGAGCAACGCCAAAAGCTTAAGACCGAAGTTAAGGTAACGAAACTTTTGGAAGATTTAATCCCTAATGATGTTTTGTGCAAGTTAGGGGATTACATGTATGCCAAGGAGCTATGGAGAAAATTGGCAAGATACCATGAGGAGAGTTCATCCTCAAGTGAAAGTGAGGAATCGGAAGTTGAGATGGAGTCAACTTCTGAATCGAAGAAAGAAGAAGTAGAAGAGGTGGAAGAAGCATTTACTTCTAGGATTGAGGAGGATAGACCATCCTCTACACTGGAGCAACCTCAAGAAGAGCTCTCAACATCCGATCAAGATGAGGAAGCTCAAAATTCAACTCCGGCACCTACCACCACCCTAGGTAACTCAAACACTTTATTTTCAAACAAAAATCATATTATGTGCTTTGAGTGTAGGGAGTATGGGCATTACAAAGCAAATGTCCAAAGAGAATCAAGAAAACTCCTCCGGCTCTAAAAGTCAACAAAGTCAACGGACGCCGGTTCTCCAAGACAAAAGAGCAAGGAGCATGTCATTTGCTTCAATGTCACTACCGGTCATTACTGAGTCAATGCCCAAAGAAGAAGAAGAAGGCAAAGGGGAGCATCACAAGTAGGGGGAGCCACTAAGGCAAACCCTAAGGTATATTTAAATAATGTCGTCTAATTTAAAGCATGCTAGAACTAATTTTAGCAATTGTGGTATGTATCATAAAGAGCATGCTAAAAATAACAAGCATATGTGTTTAGGAGTTAAGAATGTTCATCTTAAGAATAAGGAGAAATTTGGGACTAATGTCCTTAGAAAAACAATACCTAAGAAATCTATTAAGAAAATCCAAGAACATCTAGGTTTTAATCCAAAATGGACTAGGCATTCGCCAAGAAAGTTCAATGCCCAAGAGTTAAATAAAAATTCTAAAATTGGGCAATTAGAATTAGAAAACCAAGCCTTGAGGTCAAGGCTTGAGAAATTGGAAAAGACCCTAAACAAAATACAAAATCAATCTCAAGGGTCAAATTGTCAAACTCGTAGGTCAAGAAGTCAAAATCAACTTCTAAGACCTAAGAGTCAAAAGTCAACCAAGGGCAAGAATGGTTTGGGTCACAAACCTAAGTCCAAGGTGACTTACCATAGTGTTCCGTTTGACTATGGGACACTAACTAGGTCTAGGAAGACCAAGGTCAATGGGGAAGTCATTCTTAGAGTTGACCAAGGTTTGTGCCTATTGGCCATGGTTTCGAAGAAACCTAGGATGGCCACTGAGAAGGTTGTTAGGGAGGCAATCCCTAAGGTTAACCTAGGCAAGACCAAAATGACCAAGGCTAATAAGCCTAGGAGGGTCATGAGGAAGGTATCTAGGAGGTTATCCCTAAGGAATATCTAATTAACCCTAGGAGCTCAAATCGATTTTGGGTTCCTAAGAGCGTGATTGATTCACGCTAAGATGGGTTTAGGGTGTGCCAACCTTGATTGGATGGGTAGTTAACTCAACCACAATAAAGGTGGCATTTTAAGGTTACTTTCAAGGTTATGGTTACTTTGGAAATATCCTTGAGTCTTAATCTCAAAATTTTAGGTTGTGTCAATATATATCTTGAAAACATGAAAATCAATAAAATTGACACGATCTAGATTTAGAGGTCATAGTGTGTACCTTTGATTATTGGCACACTTGGGAAGGTCATGTATCAAGAAATGTGTGGTTAAGATGTAAAGGTAATATCTAGAGTGATACTCAAGTGCCACACAACTTGGTGTCTTGTATTCACCATGCTTCATATGTTTTACCATATGTTTGCATGGAATGAATGTCTAGGATAAATTACATCTCACAAAACAAGTCTTTTACCTTGATTGTGTATTTCAACACTTAGAAAGGGTGAGATGTTAGGTTTGGAAATCATTGAATGTTAATGTTTGCAAAAATGAAATAAAACATTAAAATACATTAACAAATACATAAATAAAAGTATAACATCAATACATTCAAAATACAAGATCTAACGTGATAAAATGGAACAATTAAGATGATAAAATCGAGATTTTCTAATTTTGAGTGGAAATCGGACATCGATCATACGTCTGATTATCGATCGATAACATTGTAGCAATACGATCAGATACGCCCATCACCGAGTGCTAGCTCCATGACTCGATCGATCGAACATCGATCGATGAGGTCCATCACCGATCGTGATGGTATCGTTCACCGTAAAAGCCATCCGAGTGCTCGGCGAGCGAGCCGAGTGATGTGCACATCGATCGATGGCGACATCGATCGTGATAATCTCAGAGCACGATACGAGAAGGTTCGATCAGAAAGGCGAATCGATCGGGCCGGCTCGGTAAACCCAGTAATAAACCGCTATCAGTCGACTGATGCTACACATCAGTCGACTGAATCATGTTTTTAAAACGTGAACCGCTAGGGTTCGGCGCTTCACGCGATGAACTGTTTCTTTTTCCTTCTTCGGTCTCCGATCGCCGGCTCTCTCCGACCAACTCTTCCGGCGTACCAACCTTCCAAAGTCCTAGGTTTGATAAAGATATCTCTCCTCTTCCATTTTTGACCTATCTTGGAGCCCTAGTTCACGCGATTTAGGGTTTATTGCTCTTGTTCCGTTTAGGGTTCCGGCGGCTGAAGCTTTCCGGCGACTTTTCCGGCGATCCTCAGCAACTCTTGAGTCTTCCCTCCGGCACACACATGGCGCCTAAGTAACAACTTTTCTTTCCGAGCCCTAAATTTTCATTTCCATTACAATGGAGGTTTATCTAATCGCGTGTTGTTGCCATTGCATTGCATATCATCACATTACATTCATAATAGGAGAGCCCGTAGGAATGACCATCCGAGAGTGACTCTCGGTTGTACCAACCTATGTTGGTTAGGTACATCTATAGGAATTTTTTTAATAGGCATTGTAGTGACGTCATGGAACTAATTGCATACTACAATTTGATGAAGATTGTCTTGTGCACGCATCCAATCAATGATGACCTTATTAAGGAATTTTACCAAAACCTTAAAAAGGTAGATGACGGCCCTACATACACTACTCGCGTTGCAAAACGCGACTTAGAGTTCACTCCTGCGTCTTGCGGAGTTTCTCGAGTGTAGGCCTTCAGATGACACCTTCATCTTTTATCCTACCATGGACTTTCCTCTACCTGAGCCTTTTGCCCACATCTCTATGGAGTCCATGCATGAGCATATTTTTGGTTATCCTCGTCCACTGGCCCAAAATTTATTTCCTATCACCGAGTTATCTGCACTTGACAATGTCCTTTATAAGGTCATTGTTGGGTGTTGTCTGCCCATTGTCACTCGAGTCCGCCAAGATCTCGGCCTCCCATCTCTTTCTTCTATATGCCATGCGTCATCGGGTTAGACATAAACTTTGCATTGAACATTTTCCACTTTGCATTTCACTTCACTTCTGCATAAGGGAAAGTGCATATGCCGCTTGGACATATCATCACGCATGACTCGACTCGTAGGCATCAACATCCATAGGGGCTCTGCGGCGGCTATCGGAAGTGTACGACCGTATATCCCAGTAACTTCTCTTAGCGGCTTACGGATGGGCGCCGGAGATGGAGTTGGCGCCTCGACCACCCAGTGGCACCTGAGACCTCCTCCACCGCCAGAGGCGAGAGGACCACGAGGATCGAGAGACCAGATGAGGATGACGGATGCCGCAGACACATCAGGCGGTCCGGTCCGAGCGCCGTCGTGGTCTGAGTCCAGACTTCAGGAGTATCAGCAGTCGGTTGACGCTAGGCTGTCAGAGCTACTGACAGGCCAGGTTGCCTTCGGCGCTCGTCTCGATAGGATGGAGGAGACCCAGGGCCGCATAGAGCAGCATCAGCTCGATATGCTAGAGATGATGCGGGCCTGGACTCTGAGTCAGCAGCCTCCTCCGCCGCCACCTCCTGCGGACGATTAGAGGATATTAGATTTTTTTTTGTTGTCATCTTTGTAGTGAGATTGAGCATAGCCAATCTCCATTTTGAATGTAAAAGACAAATTTTTAAATTAAATGAAATCTTTGTTTCTGGAAAATCTTGTGTGTATGAATGAATATTTATATAATTGTATTGCTATCACATACCATGTCATGACATTGTTTAGGGTTACTATAGATGTCATATGTTCTTAGATTTCATATTATGCCATGACATCATGATTATGAGCATATGCTTATTTATATCATCTCAAATGCCATAATCATTCATGCATTTAATTAAAATTGATTTAAGGACTATGACATGACTTGGAGTCCCATTTATAAAGGAATCAAGTAGAGTTGCTTTAGAAAATGCATGAAACCCTAGTTTAGGGAGAACAAAACCCACATCTCACATCTAATTGGCATGTATGTGTATTTATACACCATAGATACATGTGAGATGCTAGGATATGAGCTAAGTTCAAGGTGCATAGTTTTTGCATCTAGATGAACTAAGACTCATCTAATTTTAGTTGTGGATCATTAGGAGAGCTCGTGTACAAGTCACACACATAGAGACCAAGGAATATGATCCAAGATAAGGTCTTGAAAACATTTTAAAATCATTTTAGAAAACCTTGGTGAAGTCTATCTTTTGATAGCAATCACCATTGATGAAGTTGATACAAAATAGGGCCAAAACATTGAAAATTTCAATGGTTTTGAGTTTTGTATCAAATTCACTATTTTATGGGTAAAATAATTTTCAAACATTTTTCACCCATTGTATTGGTCATAGGTATTATACGTATCAAATTTCGTGATTTTTCGATATACGTATAATTATTTATGATTTTCTGAAACTCGATTCTGATAACTGAATTCGGAAATTTGATTATCGATCGCCTGAGTGGCGATCGGATGAGTGTGGCAATGTGATCATTGTAGAGTCGACTGCCAAGACTGATTTCGGAAAACTAAGTTTGGTTAGTCCGTGTTCAGCCATGGCAAAGGTCCCTAACCACTCCTAACCCTAGGATATGCTTTGGGAAGCATTATAAAGGGTGAAAAGCTATTGGATATGGATTAGGAGAGTTGTTTAGGGTTTGTATCAATTTTAAGGTGTGGAAAGTTCAATGTTGAATTTCTAACCTTAATTTTGATGGTTTAGAGTTCCTATTGGCTTAGGGACTTCCCAAGGACATTGTTGGTGCAATGGTCAAGGGGGAGCAAGCCTTTAGGGGGAGATATCCATCTTGGGATGATGGATGTGTTTTTCTCCTTGAAGGGGAGAATGTTATCAATTTGGAAAATTTATGGATTTTTAGAAACCCAATTTTGAAATTGGGAGAGTGAATAGGATTGCCTCTCTTGAGTGATATGAGACTTATCACTAGGAAGATGGTAGGCATCCTAGGTATTTTTGGATCAAGGGGGAGATTGTAAGATCTCATTGGGACATGAGACATTGACCTCCTTGGAGAGAAAACCTTTTTGATGTTAGTCAAAAAGGGGGAGAATGTTTGGGGGAGAACATTTGGGATAATTGGTAAAGGATTTGAGTTAGTATTCTAACTCAATTATTTGTTTGGTTTTTGTCAAACATCAAAAAGGGGGAGATTGTTGGTGCAATCGGCCCAGGTCACGATTGACCAGGACTCGAGTTTGGCTCGAGTGATGTTTTGATGTGTTTTGATGTTTCGACAAAAACATATGACAATATAATTGTCATGGAAAGTCCAAGTCGGACACTTGGCAATGTAAAGTCCAACATGGGTTGGCAAGGAAAGTTCAAGCATGGTCTTGGCATGGAAAGTCCAACATGGGTTGGCAAGGGAAAGTCCAAGCTTGAGTCTTGGCATTTGAGAAGTCCAAGGGTTTGATATTGGCGGCGTAAAGTCCAAGCGGGAGTCTTGGCAGCATAAGTCCAATGGTTGGCGGCGTAAAGTCCAAGCGGGAGTCTTGGCAGCATAAGTCCAATGGTTGGCGGCGTAAAGTCCAAGAGGAGTCTTGGCGGCGTAAGTCCAATGTGCCTTGGCGGTGTAGACACCGTTAGCATGACATAGCCGACGGAAGCACCTGAAGGCTAGCGCGATGGATGAACAAGTCATGGATGACTTGGAGGGATCCGAGAGGCGTGAGGCTGATGGAGGTGACTAGAAGGCTTAGGTCTAGGCTAAGGGTGGTCTAGCAAGTATGGGGGAACCATACTTGAGTTAAAACCTCATGGTTGAGGTGTGCCAGTCGACTGGTGCCATGTGGCAGTCGACTGGACCGAGTCAACTAGGGTTTGACTGCGGGTTATGGCCTAGCGATCATCGCCATAGGTTAGCGGTCGATGGCTCGAGCGCCGATCGATCGGTGATCACCGATCGACCGGGTGCTCGAGAATTCGACCACAGAATGGAGTCGAGACTCGACTGGTCGAGTGAGGACTCCATCAGTCGACTGATGGTAGTTCCGTTGGACTTATCCAACGTGGAACTAGCCGTTGTCTCACGACAACAGTGGCATCAGTCGACTGATGGTCTCGATCAGTCGACTGATAGACTTTTTCCAGCACAGGTTGAAGCTATATATGGAGCTCGTGATGGAGGAAAAAGAAATCGGTTCTTGAGGGATATTGGGGCGATTTGTTGGTGCAAATCAGGTCTCCAAGTGTAAGCAAGCAACCAAGCATTCAAGCAATCAAAACAAGTGTTGTAAAGTCTTTTCTTTACTTGTATTTCATATTTACATTGTATATTGCTTGTATTTCATTCTTACTGTTGTAAGATTTATTGTAAGGGGTTTCTCCGCGTCCGACTTGTGTCGAGAAGGAGTGTTTATCATTAGTGAGTGCGTGTGCATCACTAGGGCTCTTTAGAGCTCGATCCGTGGAGTAGGAATCGTGCGGTTCCGAACCACGTTATATCATTGTGTTAGCTTGTTGTCTATTTCATTATCGCTTTTATTATTTCTATTTCCGCTGCGCACTAACGAAATTGTAGACACAAACGCGAGCAAATTTCATCTACGCTATTCACCCCCCTCTAGCCATTCCAAAGGGTCCTAACAAGTTTGTTCTGTTGGTCTTCTTCTTCTTAACGTCCTTAGGAGTGGGTTGTTATTGGTATAAGGATGGGTTGCTCGTCTTGGAGGGTGGCTTTGTCTATAATCTAGTGTGCCCATAGTACTTTCTGGATAAGTATGAGCCTTAGATGTAGCTGTTGATTCTGTGTTCATAAAATTCATATATTCATGTGTTGATTCTTCTAAAACCAAAATGTTTCCATCCTCATCAAGTGTTAGTGTTTCATTTATTTTTATTTTACCCTTACTTTTTTCTTGTATTTCTAGTTGTTTTATTTATTGTAGTGTCATATTATTTTTATTGCTAGGTCTATATATGTATCCTCCTATGTCGTCAAATACGCCTTTAGTTTCCCTGTTCATCAGGTTTGTTTCTTTTCTTTTTCTTATTCCATCTAAATGTTTTTTGCCCAATGTCCTGAGCATTTCTGGGTAGTTTATTTCTCTATTCATTAAGTTTGTTTCGAGTGAAGGTTCTTCCTCTCCATCTTCTGTATTTGCCAGGTATCCTGAGAATCTAATGCTTAATTCTCCTCGCCTATTTTTGTACATTATGGATTGTGTTGATTTTGTTATTGGTTTTTCTTCTAATTTTAAGTTCCATTCTAGGCTAGCTAATTCTTCTGAGCTATATTCTCTAGGTTTGAGAAAATTTGTCCCTTTAGAGCTGAGAGCTTCTATCATTCCGTTTATCTGAATTTTAAAGTTGTTGTTTATGTAGTTTATCGTTTTCCCCAAGAATACTATGTCTAGTTGTATGTTTTTTCCCTGGAAATTTCTGTAACCTTTTCCTTGAACTATTATTTTGATATGTTTGACGAAATCTTTTATTGTCATGTTAAAATTTAGACATATATATGTGATCCCACTGTTGTTATTCATATCTACTTCTATAAGTCCGATAATAGATTTTTCTTTGTCATCAGAAAATCTAGAATCATATAGGACTAGCAGCACTTTGTCCCCTACATTCATTCTTGTTAGTCCTCGAATTCCAAAGATTATTAGTCCTAAATGTATGTAATTATGTTGTTTGTGTAATAGTTGTCTTCCAGCTTCTTCAGTCATAAGGGTAAGGCGTTCCTCCCCTTCATCTGGTAGGTGTAATGCTTCAACTCTATGATGTCGGTAGACAGAGTTTGAGAAGGACAATAAGTTTCGTCCATATAATCTTCTGGGATTAAGAATATTTAATTGTTCATTGGAGAATATCTCCATTGTTCTGTCTATGTCTATTATTTCTTCTATTCTATGTTGATTAGCATTGTTATGTTGTAGATTGTCGAGCCAAGCTAAGTTTGAAGGTGGTTATGAAATAGATCTTCTTCCTCCAATTGTTCTGGATGTCCCAGAAAATATATTAGTAGTAGTCCTATTCATTGTTTTTCTTGATATGTGATGAATGAATAGGTGGAGGGTCTTCTTCTAATTATTCCTCCTGTGGATAATTTACCTAGGTCCTTGCTGAGTGTTTTAATAGATTGATTCCAATTTCTTATATTGCCTATTTCTACTGTATTTCTTTCGATGTTGAGGATTTTTGTCTCTAATATCGTGATTCTATGGTGTAGTGATGTTAATAATGCTATTATCGTATTATTTTGTTGTATTTGAATTTGGTCTGCTTTTCCTGGTACTTCTACTTTGTTGTATCCGTCTTCTCGGGTCTTTGTATAAGCTTGTGCGTATTCTAAAGCTTCTTCGTAGTATGTATTTTCGAAGTTCAGTCAGTTCATTTAAGGAGGAGGTCTCCTATTTGTTCTTGTAGTTCTTTGAACTGGCACTCAATATTTTTTAGAATTTTTTCTACTCTGGCTAAGAGGTCTTTGTTTTTGATCTCAAAATTTCTAGGTTGGTTTTGGTTCAAAATTCGGGTGAGGTTTAGAAGGTCACTTCTTTTTGGCAGGTTTATGAAATTGACCTGACTTATCCTTCTGTTTAAACTTTCTTGACAATTTTTCAGATATTCGATGTTTTGGTTGATTTCGTCAATTTGACTTTGTTGTTTGTTGAGGGCAGTTATTATTAGATTTGAAGTGTGATGTAGGTCTTGGAGGTTTGTTTCAGAAGATAAACTTTCTCCAATGATGAGATCAGTTATAGTATTTAGATGAAAATGTTTTGAATGTATTTGGTGTGAAGTTTGTTTAGATCTATGGAAACAGAGGTGCGTTCCAAAGTCTAATGTTTGTATTTTTCTAGCAGGTGATGTAGCTAGATCTAGATATTCTAGCCTGTTTATCATTCATCCCTAGGTTCGAAGGCTCTGATACAAAAAAAAAATGTCCTTGTTCACCTTTTTATATATATATATATATATATGAATATTTAGGTTTCTCAAGAGATAACTCCATAAATCTCTTGAGAAACCTAAATATTCATATATATATATATATATATATATATAAAGGCGAACAAGGATATTTTTTTGGTATCAGAGCCTTCGAACCTAGGGATGAATGATAAACAGGCTAGAATATCTAGATCTAGCTACATCACCTGCTAGAAAAATACAAACATTAGACTTTGGAACGCACCTCTGTTTCCATAGATCTAAACAAACTTTACATCAAATACATTCAGAACATTCTCATCTAAATACTATAACTGATCTCATCATTGGAGGAAGTTTATCTTCTGAAACAAACCTCCAAGACCTACATCACACTTCAAATCTAATAATAACTGCCCTCAATAAACAACAAAGTCAAATTGGCGAAATCAACCAAAACATCGAATATCTGAAAAATTGTCAAGAAAGTTTAAATAGAAGGATAAGTCAGATCAATTTCATAAACCTGCCAAAAAGAAGTGACCTTCTAAACCTCACCCGAATTTTGAACCAGAACCAACCTAGAAATTTTGAGATCGAAAACAAAGACCTCTTAGCCAGAGTAGAAAAATGCCTGACAGTTTCTATTAGTCGGTCTCATAATCATCATAAGAGAGGTAAATTACGAAGGATATTTTTTACCTAATCGAACATTAATAAAGCAAAAGTACAAGCATCCCAACAACTTTTACAATGCCTAGAGATCGACATCATATTATTATACAATGGAATATGTGAGGAGTTAGAGTATTAGAGTGATTTTCCATGTATCAAAAATTTAATTCCTCTAACCGCTAAATTTGCGAATTTGAATCTATTTCTTCATGCATGTGGAAACTAATCTATTGTTGCACCAACAACAATATTAGGTGCTAGAAACAACCTTTTCAGTTTTATTTCTAAACCCAAAGACATTGACTCTTCGATACTGGATAACAACCAACAGTCCTTCCCTAGTGTTTCTGTTACTGGATTTGGTCAAACTCCCCCAACACAAGTTCAAAGTAGAACCTCACTTATTTCTAACAGCTTGATCAATTAGTTCTAATCGTTCATCTCCTCAACTATGGGAATGAACATTTCTTACTCATCAAATTTGGACAGCTCATTTTTTGGAACAACAGTTTCCAATTCTTTTATCTCAAGTTCATCTTTTTCGAAGGATGTTTGTTTTTTCAATCCCAATACTGGTGCTACAACCTTTCCATTGGGAACAATGTCTAATTTGTTTGGTTTGAATTCTAAACCAACAACATTGCTTATTCATGGTCTTTTTGCTTCTAGTGCATCTTATCAAAACTATGGATTTCCATTTGTCAAACCATTTATATTTAATTCATCTTCCAATTTGGCATCTTCTATTAGTTCTGTTGCTAGTACTTCATAAGTCTTTTCTAGACATCTCACATTTGGTTTGTAGAATTCAACAACTGATTGATAGCATTGCTTTCTTTGTTGTCAGGTTAAGCAATAATTCAACATCATATGCAACAAATAAATTTTCCACCATTCCTATATTCAACCTTGGAGTTACATTTTTTTTCATTTCTTCCACTTTAGCATCTCAACCACGGGATGAAATTAATTATACAAATTTGGAAGGAAAGCCTCGCAATGAATCACCGACGAATTCAAATAGTTCCAATCATGATAACACCATAGTTTATAAGTTTGGAAGTAAATCCTTTGCATCAGCTGCACTGTCTCAGTTTCCAAGCAATGATAGTGGCTCTGTTTTAGCAGCAACTAGTCTTTCCAATTATGCAGTTGTTCAACCACTGCATCAAGTTTGCCTTTAAATAGTACGAGCCAATCTTCTCTTGTTGCAAAAAATATTATCAGATGCAAGTAACAATTTTAATTTCATTTCTTCAAAGTCTAATAAGTGAGACTTATTGTATCCACACAACATGGCCAACAACTTATCTGGTGTTAATGTTACTGGATTTGGTGGAACTTGTTCAACTTAAGTTGAAAGTCCAACCTAACAAAATTCTACTTTAGCAAGTCTGTTCCAGTTAACATATGAGAACCGAGTTAACAGTAACTTCGATGTGGCAACATCCACAATCCTAAGCATTGGAAACAATTTTGCTGTTGTATTAAGTGTGTTTCCTAGTGCTGGAGGGAACCAATCAGCCTTTTCACCAACTTCATTAGGTGCAAGCGACAATCAATTTAATTTCAGTTAAAATTTTTTTGATAATCTGGCCTCATCAGATATGCACAATGGTGATAAAACCTCTACTCATGTTACTACCCATGGATTTGCTAGAACTCTTTCAACTCAAGTTGAAAGTGGAAGCTCTGACAGTTTAACGAGTCAAGTCAAGTCAACATCTGGACACAGAGATGATGGTTTTGTTGTTTCTGCAACACCCACTATTTCAAGCTTTGTAATCATTTCTTCTCTTGCATCAAGTTTGTTTTTTCATGTGAGTGAAAGCCATTCTGTTGTTGCATCAACAACAATATCAGGTGCTAGCAACAACTTTTTCTATTTTATTTCAAAACCTAGAGACACTGACTCTTCGATACTGAATAACAACCAATAATCCTTCCCTGGTGTTACTGTTACTGGATTTGGTCAAACTCCTCCAACTCAAGTTCAAAGTGGAATCTCATTTATCTCTAGTAACTTGACAATTCAATTCTAATCGTTCATCCCCTGGACTATAGGAATGGACATTTCTTCCTCACCAAGTTTAGGAAACTCATTTTTTGGAATAATAGTTTCCAATCCTTTGTTCTCAAGTTCATATTTTCCCATGGATGGTGATTTTTCCAGTCCCAGTATTGCTGCTACTACCTTTCCATTGACAACGATGTCTAATTTTTTTGATTTGAATTTTAAACCAACAACATTGCCTACTTCTGGTCCTTTTGCTTCTAGTGCATCTTCTCAAAAGTCTAGATTTTCTTTTGCCACACCATTTATATTTAATTCATCTTCCAATTTGGCATATTCTTTTAGTTCTACTGCTAGTACTTCATCAGTCTTTTCTAGACATTTCACATTTTGTTTATAGAATTCAACAACTGATTGATAGCATTGCTTTCTTCTTTGAGGCATGGTACGCCATATGCAACAAGCATATTTTCCACCATTCCTATACTCTACCTTGGATCTACATTTTTGGTCATTTCTTCCACTTTAACATATCAACCACTGGATGAAATTAATTATAAAAATTTAGAAGAAAAGTCTCAATGAATCACCAGTAAAATCAAATAGTTCCAATCGTGATAACACCATACTTTTTAAGTTTGGAAGTAAATCCTCTGCATCAATTGCAATGTCTCAGTTTCCAAGCACTAACAGTGACTCTATTTTCGAAGCAACTAGTCTTTTAAATTTTATAGTCGTTCTACCACTGCATCAAGTTTGCCTCCTTATAGTAGAGGCCAATCTTCTCTTACCGCAAAATAATTATCAGATGCAAGTAACAATTTTAATTTCATTTCATAAAGTCTAATAACATAGACTCATTATATCCATACAACACAACCAATGACTTGTCTAGAGTTAATGTTACTAGATTCGGTGGAACTTGTTCAACTCAAGTTGAAAGTCCAACCTCAAAAAATTATGCTTCAGCAAGTCTGTTCCAGTCAACATATGAGAATCGAGTTAAGAGTAACTTCGATATGGCAACATCCACAATACTAAGCTTTGAAAATAGTTCTGTTGTTGTATCAAGTCTGTTTCCTAGTGCTGAAGGGAACCAATTTGCTTTTTCAACAACTTCGTTAGGTGCAAGCGACAATCAATTTAATTCAGTTCAACAAAATTTGATAATCTAGCTCATTATATCTGCACAATGGTGGCAAAATCTCTACTCATGTTAGTACCCATGGGTTTGTTGGAAGCTCTGACAGTTTAGCGAGTCAAGTCTAGTTAACATCTGGACACAAAGCTGATGGTTATGCTATTTCTATAGCACCCACTATTTCAAGATTTGCAATCACTTCTTCTCCTGCATCAAGTCTGTTTTTCATCCGAGTGGAAGCCAATCTACTATTGCACCAACAACAATATCAGGTGATAGCAACAACCTTTTTTATTTTATTTCTAAACCCAAAGACACTGACTCTTCGATACTAGCTAATAGCCAACAATCCTTCATTATTGTTACTATTACTGGATTTGGTAAAACTCTCCAACTCAAGTTCAAAGTGGAACCTCACTTATTTCTGGCAATTTGACCAATCAATTCCAATTGTTCATCCCCTCAACTATAGGAATGGACATTTCTTCCTCATCAAGTTTAGGTGGCTCATTTTTTGGAATAATAGTTTCCAATCCTTTCTTCTTAAGTTCATCATTTCTCATAGATGTTGGTTTTTCCAGTCCTACCTTTCCATTGTCAATGATGTCTAATTTGGTGGTTTGAATTCTTAATCGACAACATTGCCTACTTATCTTTTTGCTTTTAGTGCATCTTCTCAAAAGCCTGGATTTCCATTTGCCACACCATTTATATTTAATTCATCTTCCAATTTGGCATCTTCTTTCAGTTCTTCTGGTAGTACTTCATTGGTCTTTTCTAGACCCCTTAGATTTGGTTTTCATAATTCAGTAGATGATTGATAGCATTGCTTTCTTCTTTGCTGTTAGGTTAAGAAATAATTCAACGCCATATGCAACAAGCATATTTTCGACCATTCCTATACTCAACCTTGGATATGCATTTTTGATCATTCCTTCGTCTTTAACATCTCAACCACTAGGTGAAATTAATTATATAAATTTGGAAGGAAAGCCTCACAATGAATCACTAGTGAATTCAAATAGTTTTAATCATGAGAGCACCACACTTTTTAAGTTTGGAAGTAAATCCTCTGCATCAGCTGTAGTGTCTCAATTTCCTAGCACTGACAATGGCTATGTTTTCCCATCAACTAGTCTTTTTAATTCTGCAGTCATTTTACCCCTGTATCAAGTCTGCCTCTAGATAGTAGAAGCCTATCTTCTCTTGCTGCAATAGCATTATCAGATGCAAGTAAGAATTTTAATTTCATTTCATAAAAGTCTAATAACTTAGACTCATTGTATCCATACAACACGACCAACAACTTGTCTAGTGTTAATGTTATTGGATTTGGTGGAACTTGTTTAACTCAAGTTGAAAGTCCAATCTCACAAAATTATTCTTCAGCAAGTTTGTTCCAGTCAACATATGAGAACCAACTTAATAGTAACTTCGATGTGGCGACATCTGTTGGACTTTCCGAGCCGCAAAAACCGCTTTTTGAGTTGCAGAAACCCCAGAAGTCCGGCCACGGATCCGTGCGAAGATGTATTAAAACTAAAACATGTATGTGTTTACTAAAAACCCTAGATCTACCTTAGATCTAGAAGGTGATATCATTTCCCTCGATGTGACACCCTTCGCAAATCCCGCTCGTCCAAAAGCTTCGCCAGAACTCAAGAGCGTCAAATGCACACTCCTCTATTGGTATCCACACAAGCAATAGGTGGAGAAAACACACCCTTGAGTGTGCTAGCACCCTATGGATGGTTCGACCAAAGAGAGGGATGGGAGAGCAAGCTTGAGAGGAAGATGATCCAACGAAGAAGATGATGTTAGAGTGTAACTCACCAAATCAATTTCACCATCAAATGGAGTAAAGTGGCCGACCACTTCATGGAGGGTGGGTTACATGCATGCATGTAACTCCAATGGCTCTTGGTCTCCCCATGAGGTGGCACCATATGGTAAGTCAATGATGATGTGGAATATCATCATTGGCCGGCCATGCCAAGTCATCATCATGACATGACATTTGGTCAAGTTAAACTTGACCTTTCATCTTCCCTCTCAAGTCAAGTCAAACTTGACCTCTTATCTCCCATGGTTGATCAAATCCAACCATTTTATTCAAGTAAATTTAATTTAATGAATCTCTATTCATTAATTTAAATTGATTTGATGAATCAAATCTAAATTAGACTCATTCAACACTTGAATCAAATCGAGTCCAACTCAATTAGTTTAATTAGGATTACTCTTAATCCAATTTGGTTCATCCCATGAACCTAATCCTCATGGTTCATCATATGAACCTAATCTCCATCTAATTGCCCTTATGTGTGTGACCCTATAGGTTCTTGTAACATTGGCAATGTCCCTAAACCGATTTAGGAACATAAACAATGAGCGGTATCTAGCAACACATCATTGCTACCCAAGTTACAAGAATGTTGAGCTCCAACATCACCTTTGTGACTACTAATTGTGACTCTCACAATATGTGACAATGTCCCTCTATCCTTGACATCTAGATTGACCAATCGAGGCATAGATCATGTCATCCTCGGTACGATCTATATCTTGAACTCCAAGTAGACTCACTCTAATCAAATGAGCTCAATATCTCATATTAGCTCATTTGGGTATGGCCATGCACTTCGTAGTCTCACTCTATCAAGAATATCGATGTCACTCCTGTCATATAGGAGGGATATATCCCATCTACATCACTCACATCCCTCCGCATAATTTATTACATACCCAGTAATCGTCTTTATAGTCCACCCATTTACGGGTGACATTTGACGAAGCCAAAGTATGCAACTCCTTATGTAGGGAACCATGGTGACTTCAGGTCTAAGGACTAATAGTCATACTAATAGCCACATGAGAAAGTATATGACACTCATATAATGATCCATGATACTTTCTCATGGCGGGTCATTTAGTATACATTCTCCAATGCATACCCATGTGTCAACTTGATATCTCATATCCATGACTTGTGAGATCAAGTCATCGTGTTGACCTACATGCTAGTCTCTACGCATTAACATTGTCCCAGAATGTTAATACTTGACTAGGAATGATTAAGAGTAGTGTTCTCTATATCATCTCATTATCGATTCAACCAATCGATTGATATAGATAAGAACCACTACTCAAGGACATTATTATATTTAGTTATTTGGCACCAATACAAGTAAATATAATAACCATGCCTTTATAAATAGGAATATGATACAATAAAGTCCATACAACAATCATCACATGATTGTCTCTAGGGCTTTCACTAACAATCTCCCACTAGTACTAGTGTCAATCACCGTAGTATCTAATACCCAATGACCTAGTGTGACCATCATGCTTTTTCTGTGCCAAAGCCTTGGTCAAGGGATCTGCGATGTTAGCCTCTATGAGTACTCTGCAAATCTTTCATCTCCTCTATCGATAATCTCTCGAATGAGATGGAAGCGCCGTAGTCTGTGTTTGGTCCGCTGGTGTGAGCGAGGTTCCTTAGCCTGTACAATTGCTCCATTGTTGTCACAATAGAGCTCTATGGGATCTGCTATGCTAGGAACCACCCCAAGATCAGTAGTGAACTTGCGGATCCAAACTGTCTCCTTTGCTGCCTCAGATGCAGCAATATACTTGGCTTCTGTTATAGAATCAACAACTGTGTCCTACTTCGAACCCTTCCAGCTCACAGCGCCACCATTCAAGCAAAACACGAACCCTGACTGCGATCTATAATCATCCTGGTCAGTTTGGAAGCTGGCATCGCTGTAACCCTTTACAGCTAGCTCCTCATCGCCTCCAAATATCAAGAAATATTCTTTAGTCCTTCTCAAGTACTTAAGAATATTCTTGACTGCTATCCAGTGATGCTCACCTGGATCTGACTGGTATCTACTCGTCATGCTCAAAGCATACGAGACATCAGGGCGAGTACACAACATGGTGTACATGATAGATCCTATAGCAGATGCGTAAGGGATCTTATCCATGCAGTCTCTCTCCTCTCTAGAAGAGGGACTTTGAGTCTTCGAAAGACTCACACCATGTGACATCGGCAGAAGTCCCTTCTTGGAATTCTGCATGGCAAACCGCAGTAATACCGTGTCAATGTATGTACTCTGACTTAGGCCAAGCAATCTATTAGATCTATCTCTATAGATCTTGATGCCTAGAATACAGGTTGCTCCACCTAAGTCCTTCATTGAGAAGCACATCCCCAGCCAAGTCTTCACAGACTGTAGCGAAGGGATGTCATTCCCAATGAGTAGTATGTCATCCACATACAATACAAGGAAGACATCTGTATTCCCATTAACCCTTTTGTAGACACAGGGTTCATCTTCATTCTTGATGAAACCAAACTGTTTAATCGCATCATCGAATCGAAGATTCCAGCTCCGAGAAGCTTGCTTTAGCCCATAAATGGACTTTTGCAACTTGCATACTTTCCCAGTATGTTGTGGATCTAAAAAAACCTCAGGTTGTGTCATGTACACATCCTCGAGTAAGTTTCCATTCAGAACCACGGTTTTGACATCCATCTGCCAGATCTCATAATCTTGGTATGCTGCAATAGCAAGCAAGATCCGAATGGACTTAAACATCGCCACTGGAGAAAAGGTTTCATCATAGTCAATACCATGAATTTGCTTGAAACATTTAGCCACCAATTGGCCCTTATAGGTATGCGTAAGTCCATCCATGTCAGTCTTTCTCCTAAAGACCCACTTACACCCAATGGGTTTGACCCCTTCAGGCGGATCAACCAAAGTTCATAATTGGTTGGTGTACATGGATTCCATCTCGGATCTCATGGCCTCTAGTCATTTTTCAAAATCTGGGCTCATCACAGCTTCCTAATAGGAGGTAGGCTCATTCTCAATGAGCATAACGTTATCATGGTCAGACAAGAGAAATGAGTATCTCTCAGGCTGACGACGCACCCTATCATACCTGCGAAGAGGTAGGTCTACCTAAACAGGTGGTTGTTCCACAACCCTTTATGCAACAATCTCATCACCCACAACACTTTGTGGTTCCTGTTCAACCTCCATTAAGGCCTCAGTGCTATGGTCCTTATCTTGAATTTCTTCAAGATCGAACGTACTCCCACTTGTTTTTCTAGAAACAAAATCCCTTTCTAGAAAAACCCCAGTCTTTGCCACAAACACTTTGTGCTAACTGGGAATGTAGAAGTAATATCCCTTTGTATCCTTGGGATATCCAACAAAATAGCACCTATCGGATTTGGGTCCCAGTTTGTCTGAGACTTGACGTCGAACGTAAGCCTCACAACCCCAAATCCTTATGAAAGACATCTTGGGATTTCTCCCTGTCCATATCGTATATGGTGTCTTTATCACAGCCTTTGATGGTACACGGTTAAGGGTAAAGGTTGCTGTATCTAGAGCATATCCCTAAAAGGATATAGGAAGATCTGTGTGACTCATCATAGATCGTACCATATATAATAGGGTACGATTCCTTCTTTCGGATACACCATTCCACTGTGGTGTTCCAGGAGGAGTGAGTTGGGATAGAATCCCACACTCAGCTAGATAGTCACGAAACTCATGGCTAAGGTATTCACCACCTCGATCTGATCGAAGTATCTTAATACTCTCGCCAAGCTGGTTTTGTACTTCATTCTTGAATTCTTTGAACTTTTCAAAGGATTCAGATTTATGTGTCATGAGATACACATAACCATATCTACTGAAGTCATCAGTAAATGTAATGAAGTACCTGTAACCACCTCTAGCAGCAACATTGAAAGGGCCACATACATCACTATGTATAAGTCCTAACAAGTCCGTTGCTCTTTCGCTGTGTCCACTAAAGGGAGTCTTGGTCATCTTGCCTAAAAGGCAAGACTTGCATGTCCCATATGATTCAAAATCAAATGAGTCTAGCAGCCCATCCTTATGGAGCTGAGATAAGCGACTCTCATTTATGTGACCTAAGCGACAATGCCAGAGATAGGTTTGGTTCAACTCATTTGACTCGAACCTTTTGGTACTTATGTTATAGATAGGGTTCTTTAAGTCTAGAAAGTAGAGTCCGTTCATTAGAGGTGCACTATAATAGAACATATCATTTAAATAAACTGAACAATATTTGTTCTTTATTATAAATGTAAATCCTTTCTTATCCAAACAAGAAACCGAAATGATGTTCTTAGTTAAGGCAGACACATAACAAAATTCATCTAATTCGAGTACAAGCCCAGAGGGCAGAGATAGATAATAAGTTCCTACAGCAACAACATCAACTCTTGCTCCATTGCCTACTCGTAGGTCCACCTCGCCCTTTGTCAATGCCCTGCTATTTCTCAGCGCCTGCACATTGGTACAAATGTGAGATGCACATCCGGTATCTAATACCCATGATGAAGAAATAGATAGATTGACTTCTATAACATTTATACCTGAAGTAGAAGTCTCACTTCTCTTCTTCTTAAGATCTTCCAGGTATGCCTTGCAGTTGCGCTTCCAGTGTCCAACTTCCTTGCAGTGGAAGCAAGCCCCTTCCTTGGCCACCCCTCCTTTGGATTTAAGTTCCTTGCCTTTGCCCTTGGCTTGGGACTTTCCGTTACCTTTAGGATTTCCCTTGCCTTTCTTCTTTTGCACCATCAAAATGGTGTCAGATTTTCCCTTATTAAGGTTAATCTTAGTAGTTCTCAACATGCTGAGCATCTCAGGCAGTGGCTTATCAATTTCATTCATGTTATAATTCATGACAAATTGATTGTAGGATTGTGGCAAAGATTGCAAGATCAGGTCAGTTGCCAACTCTTGACCAAGTGGGAATCCCAGCCTTTGTAGGTTTTCTACGTACCCAATCATCTTGAGTACATATGGACCTACGGGAGTCCTATCTTGCATTTTGGACCCCAAACAATGCCTTAGAGACTTCATATCTCTCGTTCCTTGCTTGTCCTTGATATAGTTGACGAAGATGTTCAACCATATCATAAGCATTCATGAACTCGTGTTGCTTTTGAAGCTCCGAGTTCATGGTCGCGAGCATTTGACATGACACATCTAATGCATCATCTTGATGCTTCTTGTAAGCATCTTTGTCAGCTCGCGAGGCAGTGGCAGGAGGTGCCTCCGGAATTGGCTGCTCCAGAACGTACAACTTCCTTTCTTGGGTGAGAACAATTCTTAGGTTCCTGTACCAGTCCAGGAAATTTGCTCCATTGAGCTTGTCCTTCTCAAGGACAGAACGCAGAGAGAGAGTGTCTTTTGTTTATCGACATAGTTATCTACAACATACAATGCAGAGAATTAATATCATATTCCTTTTATCATTTAATTAGGCCTTTAATCAAATGATGCTCCCACTGAATTATAGGAATTTTGTAGAATCGAGTTATGGATGTGGTCAAACCACATCACTAGATTCATACAAACTAGCTATAATTCTTGCGGGACAAGATCCACATCACACTAAGCCTTGAGTTAGCTTTGGCTAAATCGCCCAAGACTTAGTACGATCGGTGGGTAACACATTACCGATTACATCTCTATGCAACTCTTGTTTATAGGATCAAGACCCACATTTACAAAAGACCTTGAGTTAGCTTTGGCTAAATTGCCCAAGATTTAGTGTAAATGAGATCTTATCCTATCTTTCAAACGATTGGAATATGCCTATAGTTCTACTCGATCCAATTGAGTTAACTAGTTTTACTCAATCTAATTGAGCTTACTCTAACCCAAGCCATGATAGACGAGACCAAGATTGTCCCTCCGCACCCTACCAAGATAATATGTGTTGCTCTGCTTTGGCAGATTCAACAACTACAAATGATCGAGGTAGTGATGGGTATCAAGGACTTGGTAGGCATTTACGAGTTGATTCGATTAAGATCTAATCTAATCGTAATGTGTATCATATACGCATTAAGGCCTTTATTATCCTATATTAGCATGCATCACATACATACAAGCATTATTCTAGCATGCATCATATACATACAAGAAAAATATCCTAGCATGCATCATATACATACAAGCATTATTCTACTAGCATGCATCACATACATACAAGCATAACAAATATATATACAAATATATCAACATATATACATATATATATATATATATTAATTGTGATTAGGTCATGGCCCTACTACGATCTTCTCAAGCCAATGAGAAGATCGGACGGTCAACCTAGGGCTAGCGGATTCTCCAAGCGCTTCCTTTGATCGCCATGTGTCGTCGGCACCCTTCTCGTAACTCCGTCTAGAAGTGGACCTTCCACCGCTTCATTTTGTACATTACAAACATGAAACTCGAGTTACATTCGAGTCTTAAACTATTTACAACTAGAATTTTAAAAGAAGAGATACGACATGCAGGTCGCATACACTATACAACACGCACAACCATAAAAATGGCACGCAGGCCGTATTATGAATTACAACACATCATAATCCAATCAAATTGGGGTCATTGGGCCATGACAATCACAGAATTATACATAATTCTAAATTATATATTTTTACAGAAAATTTCTATAATTTTTCCTATTATTTTTTTTTCAATTTTATGAGTCACCTCTCCGTAACGGTCCCGCTAAGCGGTTTTCGGGCGTGATCGCGGGACAAGGCCCCTTTCGGGGATAGAGGCAGCGCCCCTACTCACAAAATAAACTTTGCGAGTGTCCCTACTATGATCTTACAGCGACTTAAGTCACTGTCCCAAAAACCTAAAGCGAGAACTCGCTGTTTCGAAGAGTTTTTCTCGGTGGTTGAAGCCGACAAGTGTCCCAACACTCGTTGTTTCGACTCTTCGAGAAAAATACCCAAAACTTTTATAAAAATAGGAAACTTACAGAAACATAAAATTCTGAAATTTTTATATCTAATACAAAAATTACAAAAATGAAACACATACATGCTTCGCACGTGGCTCTGATACCACTGTTGGACTTTTCGAGCCGCAAAAACCGCTTTTTGCGTTGCGGAAATCCCGGAAGTCTGGCCACGGATCTGTGCAAAGATGTATTAAAACTAAAACATGTATGTGTTTACTAAAAACCCTAGATCTACCTTAGATCTAGAAGGTGAGATCATTACCCTCGATGCGACGCCCTTCGCAAATCCCGCTCGTCCAAAAGCTTCGCAGGAACTCAAGAGCGTCAAGTGCACACTCCTCTATTGGTATCCACACAAGCAATAGGTGGAGAAAACACACCCTTGAGTGTGCTAGCACCCTATGGATGGTTCGGCCAAAGAGAGGGATGGGAGAGCAAGTTTGAGAGGAAGATGATCCAAGGAAGAAGATGATGTTAGAGTGTAACTCACCAAATCAATTTCACCATCAAATGGAGTAAAGTGGCCGACCACTTCATGGAGGGTAGGTTACATGCATGCATGTAACTCCAATGGCTCTTGGTCTCCCCATGAGATGGCACCATATGATAAGTCAATGATGATGTGGAACATCATCATTGGCCGGCCATGCCAAGTCATCATCATGACATGACATTTGGTCAAGTCAAACTTGACCTTTCATCTTCCCTCTCAAGTCAAGTCAAACTTGACCTCTTATCTCCCATGGTTGATCAAATCCAACCATTTGATTCAAGTAAATTTAATTTAATGAATCTCTATTCATTAATTTAAATTGATTTGATGAATCAAATCTAAATTAGACTCATTCAACACTTGAATCAAATCGAGTCCAACTCAATTAGTTTAATTAGGATTACTCTTAATCCAATTTGGTTCATCCCATGAACCTAATCCTCATGGTTCATCATATGAACCTAATCTCCATCTAATTTCCCTTATGTGTGTGACCCTATAGGTTCTTGTAACGTTGGCAATGTCCCTAAACCGATTTAGGAACATAAGCAATGAGCGGTATCTAGCAATACATCATTGCTACCCAAGTTACAAGAATGTTGAGCTCCAACATCACCTTTGTGACTACTAATTGTGACTCACAATATGTGACAATGTCCCTCTATCCTTTGTTGGGATGTATACTGAAAGCCTAGCTCTTTTGTATGAACATCTTTATTTTGAAATAAGAATTACATGATCCTTGTTTGCATATTTTTATGGTTATGCAAAATTGTCTAATATTTTACATTGAAGATGACATAGTGCTTGGTGTGGCACAGAAGATCATGTTATCAGTCCCTTGTAGAATATAAGTAGAGGCTCACAACCAAGATGGTTTTGGATAAACCATTGGCATGGTTGTAGTGTAGCTTGGTATTGGTTTGTCTTGACCATAGAGTTACACTAGTACACTTAGGTGTATTGAGCAGGACCGACATAGAGGTGATTCAATTTATTGCTGACTACATAATTGAATTGGACCTCGGATATTATGTTGTACATGCTCTTAATCTCGATATAATAACGGGCACATGTACTTAGTATTTATTTCTTTGATTTACCAAAGGGTGAGATTTAGATGGATTAAATCAATATGCCCGATAAGTTGGGAAATGATATTATTTACATGGTGTGCCGTTGATTATAGGAGGAAACCGTGTCCTATATATTAGGTTGATGATGTCCCCTTGAGGAGCTCATAAGGTTCATCATGTAAACCCTGCAGGTTGACTAAGTCAACATGATGATAAGGTTGAGTGGTACTACTCGAGGAGTTAGATGTTAATTAATTGATGGTCAGTAAATCAATTAATTGACGGACATTCGATATCTTAAACACGGGGAGATGGATGTACAAATAATATATAGAGCCCATATTATCATATGGGGGTTGGTGAGGTAATTCAATGATGATCCTCTAGTGGAATGGAACATCATTGATGGATCAAGTTTGAGTGGTTCCGATCCATCGGGTGGCCAAGATCCAACTCCTCCTCATGGTCCCTATTGTAGCCTATTAACACCTCATGAAGCCTAGATCCAATGATGGAAAACAAAACTCTAGATCCAACGGTTGGGATGAAACCCTAGATCCGACGGTTGGGATGAAACCCTAGATCCGACGGTTGGGATGAAACCCTAGATCCGACAGTTGGGATGAAACCCTAGATCCGACGGTTAAGATTAAATCCCTAGAATCAATGGAGGAGATTAAACCAAGGCCTAAACCTAACTCTATATATATGGGCTTAGGCTTGAGCGACAAGGAGAATGAGAAAGAGAAAAACCTAATTGAGATAAGGTGGCTTGGGCGGCAAGAAATAGGAGGAGGCTAGGGTTAGGGTTTGGTTCATGGTGTTGGGCGGCAACAAGGAGAAGGGATCTTCTTCTTCTTCTTCCCAATGGTGGCCAGCACCCTTTCTTCCTCCTTCCTCCTTGGTTTGGCCGGCGCCCAAGCTTCTCCCCTTGATCTATGGCTTGTGGTGGATGAGATGAGGGTTGCTTACCATGGGCGGCAACAAGGAGAGGGAGATTCTTCTTCATTTTCCTTTGATGGCCGACCCCTCTTCCTTCTTCCCTCTACCTTGGCCAAAGCTCAATCTATTCTACTTCCCTTCATCCTTAGCCAGAAATTAAGGAGAGCCTAGTTTAGGGTTTGGGCGGCAACAAGGAGAAGGGGTGTTTTCTTTCTTCTTCTCCAAGTGTTGGTCGACGCCTATGCCCTTGTTGTTTCTCTTTTGGTTGGTTTCCATACTCCATTTTATCTTCCTTGGCCGGCGGCAACATCGAGTTTATTGACTTGGTGGCCGGTTCTAGAAAGGAAGATGAGTTTTGTTTTAGGATCTGCCTTTGTTCTTAGTGAACAAGGAAAGGAAGATCGGTGATCTAGGAGGCTTCAACTTTTGGTAGATCGTCGCCCACACGACGTCCAAAAGGAGGGAGGACATACAATAGAAGATCAAGAGGTATAACAAGAGGTATAATCTTGTTTATTTTGATTAATGTTCTTTTGTATTATGTTTATAATTGCTTTTCAATTATATGCATATTTTGTGTGGATGGTTACTTGCTTGTATTTGTTATGAGCATGTTTACTTTATGTATTTGTATAATCATGGACCCCGAAGATAAACACAAGAACCGGCGATCCGTCCATCGTCTCTTCCGCGACTAACTGACTAGAAGAGTTATGTTGCTTGAACAACTAGTTTGTTCAAGAGATCGCTCAAGTCATTAGCACGACGACGAATTGGTTGAGCTTAGGAAACTCATCCCATCTGGATTAGTTTTCATTTGTTGAAAATTTTAATCCGGGCACATGGGAGCCGATGAGCCTCCGAAGCAGATTCCCAACAAATTGGTATCAGAGCCACGGTTTTCGGTTTTGTGTGTTTTGGATTCGGTTACTTTCATGTACATATCATATATTGAGTATGCCAGATAATAGTAGGATGTGCGTAGGCTAACTTTTTTGGTTGCAGGCATAAGATCCGACTATTATGGCTATATGTGTGTATGTGATTGTTTGTGTGATTGTATGTATATCATTTGAATCCTCGAGGTTGACGAGGCTAGATTAGTATTTAATTTTTGTAATTAAATACGGCATTGTTTAGCCGATCATTTTAGTTTACTTTCGATCTAGATCGTTTGTACACTCCTTCGTGGAGTATAGGATCGATGGATGTAAATTAAAATGATATATCTCAGCTCAGATCTCTTTTGTGGTTTGCGCACGGAAAAGGTGGAGCGGACGAGGTGGCGACACGACGGGACGCATATTGGAGGACAGTGCCATAATAGTTGGAAAAATTCTAATTTTTTTCCATATTTATTGCTGATTTGTTTTATGTGCATGTTGTGTGTGCTTGAAAATTCCTCATTTTCAATTTACTAAGTGGGAGAGGGATATTTTAATTAATTCCCGCGGCCTCCATTACAATTTGACGTGTGATGCAACAAACTTGCGCGTCGGCTCTGAGTGTCTTCCTCCCCATCGAATGAGTTTGTTTGCGGATCACTAGGTCAAATAATGATTATAGGAAATTGTTTAGGAGCGTGTGTACTTCCACATCGGTAAGACACATAATCCGAGATAATTCCCTTAGTATCGTGTAATGGTGCACACTTAGATGCAAATAAAAAGTATCCTCCCCATCGGAGTCACTGCTTTTATTTGTAGGGACAAAGAGGAACCAACTATTAATTTTATTTGTCAAAAAGTAAGGTTGACAAGATAATAAAATTAATGGGTAAACCTCCTCTTACAAATGTAGAATTCGTATATGTCCACACTATCGTGGCATGCGATATTCTCGGTGTTTTGAGGTGTTGGTTGATTTCGGAATTTTATTGTTTTGAGGAATCAATAATATTTGAAATCTAAAATTTTGATCATTGTGATTCTTAGGGTTTTCAAAAATAACTTTTAGTCCACTTACTATGATACTAAAGGAAATAAACTTACTGTACCCAAATAATGTTGATTGGAAAAAAATCTAGATATTGTCTTATTTGCTAAGAAGTACAAGTATGCACTCTTTAAAGAGTGTCCTCAAGCCATGGTTGCTCAAAAAGGTTTCTACTTCTAAGCCGAAAGGCAAGAGGAAGAAGAAACAAGGTGGAGCAAAGGTGGTGGGAGGATCTCAGGGAGGAGTGAAGAAGCCGAAAGGCAAGTACTTCACTTGCAAGCAGACTGGACATAAGAAGAAGGATTATCCCAATCTGAAGCAAGAACAAATGTATATCCTTTGGTCCAGTCGTTGAAACATGGTTAGAGGCATTATCTACCGGCACCTGGTGTGTAGATACGAGAGCCACTAATCATGTCTGCAACACTTTGCAGGGGTTCCAGGAAACCCAACGACTAGCTAATGGGGAGATTACCATTTACTTGGGCAATGCCATGAAGGTGGCGGCTATTGCAGTGGGAGAAGTTTTATTTATCTCTTAAGAAAAATAAAATTTTGGTTCTGGAAAATTCCCTTTATGTACCTTTATTTAGAAAGAATTTAATTTCGGTTTCTAAATTGTTTATGGATGGATATTCTATTTATTTTAATGACAGAGTTGTTATAAAAAGGAATAGAGAAAATATCCGTTCAGGAACATTGATAGGAAATTTGTAAACACTTGAACCAAAAATCTCCCACGATGCAAATTGAAGTTTATAACTCATCTTCTAATTCTAATAAGAGAAAAGAACCTTCGAAGATGAACCAAATATATCTTTGGGATCTTAGGCTTGGTCATATTAACCTAAGCAGAATTCAAAGGTTGATAACTGATGAACCTTTGGGTTCATTAGTGGTGGAGGATCTCCCAACCTGCGAATCTTGCTTGGAGGGTAAGATGACCAAGATGCCTTTCAAGGCTAAGGGGTATAGATCCAAAGATGTATTGGAATTGGTTCATTCTGATTCGTATGGTCCTATGTCTATCCAGGCAAGAGGTAGTTTTGAATATTTCATCTTTTTCATAGACAATTATTCAAGATGACACTACAATCTGATCGTAGTGGTGAGTACCTCTTGGGAGAGTTTAGGAATTACTTATCAGAGGCTGGGATTCAATCCCAATTGTCTGCACCTGGCACACCCTAACAGAATGGTGTAGCGGAGCGAAGGAATATGACTCTTATGGAGATTGTTAGATCGATGATGAGTTATTCTGACTTGCCAGATTCGTTCTGGGGATATGCTCTAGATACGGCAATGTACATTCTGATCTTGGTTCCATCTAAATCAGTGACTTCTACTCCCACAGAGTTGTGGACTGGGCGAAAGCCTAGTCTAAGACATATTCGGATATGGGAAGTCCAACACATGTGCTGAAGGCAGATGCTGGTAAGTTGGAACCTCGTACAGAAGTACGCATGTTCGTTGGCTATCCCAAGGGAACGAGGGGTGGATTGTTTTATAGTCTTAGAGATCAGAGGGTGATCGTTAGCACGAACGCTAGATTTCTAGAGGAAGACTATGTGATGAGCCACATGCCCAAGAGTAAAATTGTTCTGGAGGAGTTAAAAGGGAAGTCACTTCTTTAGTACCACCGGTACAAGAGGACATACCATAAGTCACTGCACCGCGTGTCACAGAGGATACACAGGTGATACCTCGTCGTAGTGGGAGGGTTGTTGGACAGCCTGATAGATTCATGTTCATGGGAGAATCTTCTGATTTGGTCCCTGGCGAACATGAACCTGATCCCTGAACATACGACAAGGCAATCCAAGAAATAGATGCAGCATCTTGGCAAAGTGCAATGAATACTCAGATTGAATCTATGGATTCAAGTTAGGTCTGAGAGCTCTTATGCATAACAGCTCATATGGATTATGAGGTGTGGCATATGGATGTCAAGACAGCTTTCCTTGATGGAAGTCTTGAGGAAAACATCTATATGAAGCAACCAGAGGGATTCATTGCTAAAGGCAAAGAGCATCTTGTGTGTAAGCTTAATCGGTCCATTTATGGATTGAAGCGAGCTTCGAGGTCTTGGAACATCCGCTTTGATGAGGTAATCCAGTCTTATGGATTTATTCAAAGTCCGGATGAGTCTTGTGTATACAAGAGATGTGACGGAAACGTAGTGGTATTTCTTGTACTATACGTAGATGACATTTTGGTGGTTGGCAACAACATTGAAGTGTTATTGGACGTAAGGGTATGGTTGTCCAAATAGTTTGATATGAAGGACTTGGGAGAGGTGAGACACATCCTTGGGATCTAGGGATCGCTGAAAAAGGATGTTGTGCTTCTCCCAAGCTTCATACATAGACACGATTATGGAGCGTTTTATAATGCAAAACTCCAAGAAGGGTTTTCTACCTTTCAGGCATGGAGTTCCTTTATCTAAGGAGATGTGTCCTAGATCATCTGAGGAGATAGAGGAGATGAAGGCGGTTCTTTATGCTTTGGCAGTAGGAAGCCTCATGTACCGCTTGCTGCGGGTATGGGCGGATATCGAGCGAGTAATCTAGGACAGGGATATTGGACTGCGGTAAAGCATATATTGTAGTGCCTGAGAAGGACTAGGGATTATATGCTAGTTTACCGGGCAGACCAATTACTCCCTGTGGGTTACACGGATTCTGATTTCCAATCTGATAGGGATAACAGTAAGTCTACCTCAGGTTTTGTGTTTACTTTGGGTGGTGGAGCCATTGTATGGAGGAGTGTGGAGGAGTGTCAAGCAGAAATGCGTGGTGGACTCTACCATGGAAGTTGGGTATGTGGCAGCCCCTATGGCGGCCAAAGAAGTTGTGTGGCTCAGGAACTTTTTGATGGACTTGGATGTGATTCCTGGTTTGCCCAGAACTATCACAATTTATTGTGATAATAATGGTGTAGTTGCAAACTCGAAGGAACCACGAGCCCATAAGGCTAGTAAACACATAGAGCGCAAGTACCACCTGATACGAAAAATCGTAAAGGAGGTAGAAGTTGTTGTTGCCTAGATTGCATCAGAGGATGACCTGGTAGACCCTTTCACAAGGCCCTTCTGGCGAGAGCTTTGATAGGCATGTGGAGGGAAGGGGAATCAGATGTATGGCAGTATGACGACAACATAGTCTTTTAGTATAAGTGGGAGATTGTTGGGATGTATACTGAAAGCCTAGCTCTTTTGTATGAACATCTTTATTTTGAAATAAGAATCACATGATCATTGTTTGCATATTTTTATGGTTATGCAAAATTGTCTAATATTTTACATTGAAGATGACATGGTGCTTGGTGTGGCACAAAAGATCATGTTATCAGTCCCTTGTAGAATATAAGTAGAGGCTCACAACCAAGATGGTTTTGGACAAACCATTGGCATGGTTGTAGTGTAGCTTGGTATTGGTTTGTCTTGACCATAGAGTTACACTAGTACACTTAGGTGTATTGAGCAGGACCGACATAGAGGTGATTCAATTTATTGCTGACTACATAATTGAATCGGACCTCGGATATTATGTTGCACATGCTCTTAATCCCGATATAATAACGGGCACATGTACTTAGTATTTATTTCTTTGATTTACCAAAGGGTGAGATTTAGATGGATTAAATCAATATGCCCGGTAAGTTGGGAAATGATATTATTTACATGGTGTGCCGTTGATTATAGGAGGAAACCGTGTCCTATATATTAGGTTGATGATGTCCCCTTGAGGAGCTCATAAGGTTCATCATGTAAACCCTGCAGGTTGACTTAGTCAACATGATGATAAGGTTGAGTGGTACTACTCGAGGAGTTAGATGTTAATTAATTGATGGTCAGTAAATCAATTAATTGACGGACATTCAATATCTTAAATACGGGGAGATGGATGTACAAATAATATATGGAGCCCATATTATCATATGGGGGTTGGTGAGGTAATTCAATGATGATCCTCTAGTGGAATGGAACATCATTGATGGATCAAGTTTGTGTGGTTCCAATCCATCGGGTGGCCAAGATCCAACTCCTCCTCATGGTCCCTATTGTAGCCTATTAACACCTCAAGAAGCCTAGATCCAATGATGGAAAACAAAACTCTAGATCAAACGGTTGGGATGAAACCCTAGATCCGACGGTTGGGATGAAACTCTAGATCCGACGGTTAGGATGAAACCCTAGATCTGACGGTTGGGATGAAACCCTAGATCCGACGGTTAGGATGAAACCCTAGATCTGACGGTTGGGATGAAACCCTAGATCTGATGGTTTGGATGAAACCCTAGATCCGACGGTTGGGATGAAACCCTAGATCCGACGGTTGGGATGAAACCCTAGATCCGACGGTTGAGATTAAATCCTAGAACCAATGGAGGAGATTAAACCAAGGCCTAAACCTAACTCTATATATATGGGCTTAGGCTTGGGCGGCAAGGAGAATGAGAAAGAGAAAAACCTAATTGAGATAAGGTGGCTTGGGCGGCAAGAAATAGGAGGAGGCTAGGGTTAGGGTTTGGTTCATGGTGTTGGGCGGCAACAAGGAGAAGGGATCTTCTTCTTCTTCTTCCAAATGGTGGACGATACCCTTTCTTCCTCCTTCCTCCTTGGTTTGGCCGGCGCCCAAGCTTCTCCCCTTGATCTATGGCTTGTGGTGGATGAGATGAGGGTTGCTTCCCATGGGCGGCAACCAATTCTAGTTGGGATAGGAATAGGAGTGGGGCTAGGGTTAGGGTTTGGTTGTTGGTGTTGGGCGGCAACAAGGAGAGGGAGATTCTTCTTCATTTTTCTTTGATGGCCGGCCCCTCTTCCTTCTTCCCTCTACCTTGGCCAAAGCTCAATCTATTCTACTTCCCTTCATCCTTAGCCGGAAATTAAGGAGAGCCTAGTTTAGGGTTTGGGCGGCAACAAGAAGAAGGGGTGTTTTCTTTCTTCTTCTCCAAGTGTTGGCCGGCGCCTATGCCCTTGTTGTTTCTCTTTTGGTTGGTTTCCATACTCCATTTTATCTTCCGTGGCAGGCGGCAACATCGAGTTTATTGACTTGGTGGCCAGTTCTAGAAAGAAAGATGAGTTTTGTTTTAGGATCTTCCTTTGTTCTTAGTGAACAAGGAAAGGAAGATCGGTGATCTAGGAGGCTTCAACTTTTGGTAGATCGTCGCCCACACGACGTCCAAAAGGAGGGAGGACATACAATAGAAGATCAAGAGGTATAACAAGAGGTATAATCTTGTTTATTTTGATTAATGTTCTTTTGTATTATGTTTATAATTGCTTTTCAATTATATGCATATTTTGTGTGGATGGTTACTTGCTTGTATTTGTTATGAGCATGTTTACTTTATGTATTTGTATAATCATGGACCCCGAAGATAAACACAAGAACCGGCGATCCGTCCGTCGTCTCTTCCGCGGCTAACCGACTAGAAGAGTTTTGTTGCTTGAACAACTAGTTTGTTCAAGCGATCGCTCAAGTCGTTAGCACGACGATGAATTGGTTGAGCTTAGGAAACTCATCCCATCCGGATTAGTTTTCATTTGTTGAAAATTTTAATCCGGGCACATGGGAGCCGATGAGCCTCCGAAGCCGATTCCCAACATCCTTGACATCTAGATTGACAAATCGAGGCATAGACCATGTCATCCTCGGTACAATCTATATCTTGAACTCCAAGTAGACTCACTCTAATCAAATGAGCTCAATATCTCATATTAACTCATTTGGGCATGGCCATGCACTTCGTGGTTTCTCTCTATCAAGAATATCGATGTCACTCCCGTCATATAGGAGGGATAAATCTCATCTACATCACTCACATCCCTCCGCATAATTTTTTACATACCCAGTAATCGTCTTTATAGTCCACCCATTTACGGGTGACGTTTGAGGAAGCCAAAGTATGCAACTCCTTACGTAGGAAACCATGGTGACTTCAGGTCTAAGGACTAATAGTCATACTAATAGCCACATGAGAAAGTATATGACACTCATATAACGATCCATGATACTTTCTCATGACGGGTCATTCAGTATACATTCTCCAATGCATACCCATGTGTCAACTTGATATCTTATATCCATGACTTGTGAGATCAAGTCATCGTGTTGACCTACATGTTAGTCTCTACGCATTAACATTGTCCCTGAATGTTAATACTTGACTAGGAATGATTAAGAGTAGTGTTCTCTATATCATCTCATTATGGATTCAACCAATCGATTGATATAGATAAGAACCTACTACTCAAGGATATTTTTATATTTAGTTATTTGGCAGCAATACAAGTAAATATAATAACCATGCCTTTATAAATAGGAATATGATACAATAAAGTCCATACAACAATCATCACATGATTGACTCTAGGGCTTTCACTAACAACATCCACAATCCTAAGCTTTGGAAACAGTTCTGATGAACATTAAGCATGCTTCCTAGTGTTGGAGGGAACCAATATGCTTTTTCACCAAATCACATATTACATATAAATTACATATACCAAGCCAAGAGAACTCCTTACCCTCCCAATAATTGTATACATGATTGAAAATTAAGAGAAGGAAACTATGTACACCATGTTTTCTATACGGATTTTATCTAGCAGTAAATAAAAAAGGAACCTATAATAAATATAAACAACAAATATGTAACTACTTGCACTTGCATTATGAAGAGGTGGGAGAATGCCTATCATTTCAGAGGAAAAAGAGTGTCATGCATGCATTGGGGGGAAGGGAGTATCTAAGAGATGGGTTAGCTTATGAGCTATTGGGTAAAGTTATAAGGAGTAGAACTCATATAACTGTATATAACTTAACTTATAAATGCAAAGACCAAAGACAAGTGTTCCCAATTGCCAAAAGAATGACCTAGAGACTCAATCGACCTAAATATTGATATTTTTTGGGTTTAGTTTTGCATGTTGTGTTTCTTGGATTTTTTGAGTGGATAAAGATTAGGCCTTCAACTTTAATATTCAAAATTGATGAAAATAAATATATGATTAGATAGTTAAAATCAAAATCCTACTAATTTGGAGGGTAGACCTAAAAAGAATTTCAAATTTCTACTTGATTAGGTTAGCCTTTTCACATGATTTTTTTTTGTTTTTCTCCCATTCCAAAAAAACCTTGGCTTGGTTTGGATTTCTGTCACTTCCTAAGAATTTTACTCTCCTTTCCATCACTAGACTCTAGTGTTAATGTACTTGAAGATTGCTTCTATTGGATGTTGGTCTTCAAAATAACTTGTACAAGAAGTCTGTTTAACCTAATAAAGTAGCAACTTAATTTTAATTTGTCTAGCTTCAGTGTGTACATGTTAAAACTTTCCTATCCATGCTTTCACCATATTATGAAAGATTGATAATAGCAGAAGCATTTCACTACTGCAATTGGGACTGTAAATGAGTCGAGCTTAATTGTGTTAAAACTTGTTTATTTACACATTGAGCTTTTTATTAAAAATCTTATCACATTGAGTTTTTATCGAACTCAACTAAACAACGTTGATGTCCTCATAAATTAGATTAAACTTTATCTAATACATAAAAATTATTTTACTATTATTAATTATAAATATATTATCAATAAAAGATTATAAAAAAATTATAAATTAATATTTTTTATATAAATTTATAATTAAAATTTATACAAATTAATAAATAAATTTATTCATAAAATTTTCATGAACGATTAATGAATCAAGCTTGTTTATTTTATATACTTTTTACTATTGAATGACGATAAATGAGCTTTATCATCTTGAACAATAAGCTTATTCAAGAACGTCCGGTACATTTACAATCCTAACTATAGTAATGCTTTTATATATATATATATATATATATATATATATATATATATATATATATACTTTGTTTGTTAGGATTGCAAGAGCAGAATGTTAGGTTGTTGGATTTTGTGATATAATGTGTGATCATTTGAAAGTTTCGAACTGTTTCATTCTTTGTAGTTGTTGAAACAAAGAAGTTCAACATTATACAATAATTTTCTATCAACTTGTCCCATATGAAGAGTTTGTCAGAAGATCGTCCTAAATTCATTAAAAAAAATAATCCATTCAGTTCTTGGAAATGTTGAACCTCGTAACTCAACTGTATTCAAAAAGGATTTTCAAGATAATCCATCACAAAATCAAAGACTTAATTGTTTAGATGGACACAAGGAAAGTATTTTTAAGAAATGACACAACTCTGCTATTGCCCCTGCTTTAGTTCAATCAACTAAGATGGAAAACTAAATCTTGCAATGACTACATGAGTTAGTGCCTTTGCCAAAAAGAAAATCACCCATACTAGAGGAGAATCCACTTGATGTAACAATTGCTAATGGTACTTATTCATTTTCAGAATGTTAGGCCCTCACTGATCTTCTCTTATAGTTAAAAACCATATTAACCTACTTTTTTTTTCTTGTTGTAGGTTTTATCAATTCTATGTCTTATAATAAAAAAGGGTTGGAGTGCTTCAGGAGGATGCATCAACTTCTTCAGAAGATATTAATTTAGTACCTACAGTTGCTACTGTGCTTTAGGAGGATGCATATCAAATCTATAAAGTGATGAAGTTGCACAATAGAGCAAGGGCTAATCTCTGCCATAGGCGGGGTGCCTGTCCTCCATTGCGCCAGGCATTAGTACGACCATAGGTTGATCGCGATTTACTAGTCGACTGCTATAATAATCTGCTACAATAGTAAATTGCTATAGTAAAATGCTACAATAGTTGATCGCTACTATAAAATGCTACAGTACAGTCGACGGACTCGACTGTGGATAGTAGCAATCGATTACTATAGTTCACCAGTTGACTGCTATAGCAACAGTCGATTATGAATAGTGTTTTCAGCCTACAGAATGTTTCCAACTCAACCGACTAGTTCGATCGGACTTTACCAATTGACTTGTGACTTATACCAATCGACTGGAGCACTGTAGCAGGTCAAAATATAATGTGGATTTTGTTGTTGAAGAGCAGCGGTCGATTGACCAGTCGATTGGGGGTAAGGCCAATTGATTGGTAGGCGGATATCGGCCCGATGAATACCTTATAAAAGAAGGTTTCGTGGAGATTTCGAGGTGTCAATTCTTGGAGACTTTGAAGGGGATTTGCTGTAGCATTCTAGACCTTCTAAGACATTTCAAAGCAATCAAGCTACAAGCAAGTAAGATCGCAATCATGTAAAATATTTTGATTCTTGTTTTTTTTCATTTCAATTATATATTTTGTATTTTGTTGCATTCTTTGTACAAGCTCTAGTTTGTAAGAGATTTCTTCACCTCCGGAAGGTTTCAAAGAAGGAGGAAGTTATAGTGAAACTATAAGTAGGAGCTAGGCCATGGAGTAGGAATCAAGGGTTTCAAACCACGTAACATTCAGTGTGTTGTGTTTATGCTTTGTCTTATCCTTTATTTATACATTGTTTCCACTACATTAATGTTTTAAAGATGAGCACACGAACACAATCAACGATTAAGTTCAAAAGGCTATTCACCCTCCCCAGTGATGTCAAGATCATAATATCCTATACTAAACCTTGGATCTACATCCTTAATAATTTCTTCCACTTTAGCATCTCAACCACTGGATGAAATTAATGATAGAAATTTGGAAGGAAAGACTCACAATAAATCATCGATGAATTCCAATAGTTCCATTCATGATAACACCACACTTTTTAAGTTTTGAAGTAAATCCTCTACATCAGCTATAGTGACTTAGTTTCCAAACACTAACAATGGCTCTATTTTAGCAGCAACTAGTCGTCCCAATTCTACAGTCGATTCTACCATTGCATTAAGTCTGCCTCTAGATAGTAGAAGCCAATCTTCTCTTATTGCAAAAAAACATTATCAAATGCAAGTAACAATCTTTATTTTATTTCATTAAAGTCTAATAAGTTACTCATTGTATCCAGACAACAGTGCCAACAGCTTGTCTACTCTTAATGTTACTAGATTTCGTGGAACTTGTTCAACTCAAGTTGAAAGTCCAACCTCACAAAATTTTGCTACAGCAAGTCTGTTCCAGTCAACATATGGGATTGGAGTTAACAGTAACTTTGATATGGCAACATCCATAGCCCCAAGCTTTGGAAACAATTCTGCTCTATATCAAGTCTATTTCCTAGGGCCGGAGGGAACCAATCTATTTTTTCACCAACTTTGTTAGGTGAAAGCTACAATTAGTTTAATTTTAGTTTAACAAAATTTTATAATCTAGCATCATCAGATTGACACAATGGTGGCAAAACCTATATTCATGCTACTACCCCTGGGTTTGCTAGAACTCTTTCAACTCAAGTTGAAAGTGAAAGCTTTGACAGTTTAGCGAGTCAAGTCTAGTCAACATCTGGACACAGAGTTGATAGTTGCGTTGTTTCTATAACACCCACTATTTCAAGCTTTGCATTCACTTCTTCTCTTGCATCAAATCTGTTTCTTCATGCTAGTGGAAGCCAATCTGTTGTTGCACCAACAACAATATCAAGTGCTAGCAACAACCTTTCCAGTTTTATTTCTAAATTCAGAGACACTGACTCTTCGATATTAGATAACAACCAACAGTCCTTCCCTAGTGTTACTATTATTGGATTTGATCAAACTCCACCAACTCAAGTTCAAAGTGAAACCTCACTTATTTCAAGCAGTTTGACCAATTAGTTATAATCGTTAATGTCACGCCCCATGAGTATGCCGAGCCGAAAAGCAAATGGATGACATCTCCCCTGTACGTGGCAATATATCCTGTTAATACAAGGCTCTTGTGCCCATAATAATAATAACATATACAAATGTAAACATAACAACATAACAAAGCATAAAGGAACTAACACAGCTACAATACAAACCACACACCATGCATACCGGTATGACTAACACCAAATTAAGAAAACACCGTAACAAAATCAGAAAAAATAGTACAACAACAGCAGTGTCCAACACTACAAATCATCATATAAAACCAAATCCATAACGAAGCACCCACGATAAACCCAAAAGCTCAGGCCCTCGGAGTTGAGATGAGACGATGCCAGCCAGCGATGCTCCAATCCGTCACGAAGATTATACCTGTTACCTGGGTGATAGAAAAACCCAAGGTCTGCGGTGGTGAGTATAACTTAGCGGTAATATGAGAGAACATGTATATATATCAAATATCACATGTAATTCAACAGTATAATCTACAGGTACATCAGGTATACACCAGTATAGTATATAAATACCTTCATATACTCCCAATACAAAATGAACAACATAAAGTGCAAATATACCTGAAAGTCTGCTACGCTACATATATCCAACCTGAGCATATATCCACAATATACAACATGAAGAGTAATACTAACTCATACTATAATCATGATACAGGTCAAAGGTATCTAATGGTCCGACCAACTAGTATACAGGTATCCGACACAACCATATAACAGATGTGAGTAGCATATATGAAGATGATGTACAACCAAATGCAGCAAGCATAGTACAATCAAATACAACATCACAATAGACATATATATATAGACTACATCTATATATATACTAATCACAATCATCCATATATATATATACATGCATATATGTATATATATGGAAATATGCAAGTTGCCATAAGACATGGCAATGCAGCATCCATGGTCATGCCGACTCACCCTAAAGCTACCATGACCCCAGTGTGGCCTCGGTGGATCAACATGATAACTGTCCCAACTCAACACCAACCACTACTCTTGAGTGGCCGAGTGGGCAGTATGATCGAGTAGCATTTAAGCATAAAGAGCAAGCTACACAACGGGGGTCCCTGCTGTTGGCCACTCTGATAGTCACTACCCATGAGTGGTCGAGTGCCACACACGCAGGACAATGACATGCAAATCCAACTACCACCGTCTATAGTGGTAGAGTGCAGCACCACAAATGCTCTGCCCTCACACCGGTTACTCCTCCTATGAGTAGCCATGAAGGCAGGATGACTGACGACCCTCTTAACCATAAGGGATACCACGTCGTCAGCATGTATGTAAATGACATGAATGCACAGTCACACATACAGACATCCACCACAGACTCTCTATTCTACAAAGAGTTATACCAATCTGATCAATGCACTCTCTATCCTGCAGAGAGTCGTACTCAACTGATCATAATACTCTCTATCCTGCAGAGAGTCATACCAATCTGATCGACACACTCTCTATCCTACAGAGAGTCGTACTCAACTGATCATAACAAGCTGGGACCACCGGTCCGTAGTGACACACTAATCATAATTTACTTGACCATTTACACTACACATGATTGGTAATGAATATGCAACCTAAGGGTATTGGAATCAACCCTACATTCAGAACATTACCTACCCACGGATGATCTTTTACCCAATTTACAAATCAGGTCATCATCCATACTCCACTATTTGCACATAACTAAGCAATTCTAGGTTTGCTTACACCACATCTGTAACTCCTAATCATGATGAAAGAAATGTGATAACAACAATAGAGCATATAGGCCAAAGACAAAGTATCAAGCACAAGAATAAATAAGAGCGGAGTCAAGGTAATATGATCATATATCTAAATCTGCATGCAACAACAACTACCTGACCAGGGTAGAAAATTACCCACCTGATATAACGCTCGAAATAATGGAAGCTTTACGGTCGCGGTCTTGCCTCGTATCCACGTCCTGCACAAATCATAATACACATTAACTTCAAGCACACGACAACATACTATTTATTACTATATCGTTCCTATATTCGCATCCTTTTTATCGAATACGAATTAGGAAAACCCCTAAATCACTCATGGGCAATTCACACCGACTTAGCTCCTTCTATTGAACTCCCAACTAATTCACACGAATCACATTCACCCCCAAATTCACATCACACAATAGAACAAAACCCAAATAGACAACTTAACCACTTGATCCGTCGTCCACAGTTCCATCACAGCCCTTCACAGCCATTTACGGCTCACACAGACATTATTCACAGCCACCACAACCAACAATCCACTATGAACTGAATACAATAACAATCAACTGAATAACACCTAAAACCAAAGTTGTAAATGCTGCTTACCTGTAGAAGTCCCTCGGCAACCCCCTTTTTCCTCCTTATCCCCTGTTCACGGCACAAGACCACTGCCCATATCGACAAATCAAGCTTAGTGAAGGAAAAATCCCATCTTGAACCTAGATCTCGTCCAAAGTAAGGAGAGGAGCAACACTTACCTATCTCCGATGACCACCGACAGCGCAATCCACAGAACCGGCAGCCCCCTTTTCCCTCCTAATTGCCCTGTTCACCGAAAGAAAATCCCTTGCTCCAGTAGAACTCGTGGCTCCTAAACCTATCAGGGTGAAGCTGCCGCCGACACAGACTTCCAGCTGTGCGTACTCTCACTGCCGACGCATCCGTGGGCTCCAAGCAGATCAAGGTGTGGCTACCACCGATGCATGCTTCCCCCGCCACTCCTCACTCACTGTTGTCGGTCGTCCGCAGGAATCATCAAGGCTAGTCCAAGCACCTCCTTTCGTAGCGAGGAAGAATAACTCAAGGAGGAAGAAGGAAAGAGCGACGACAAGGCCTACCGTCGCTTGCAGAGGAGAGGCAAAGGATGTCGCCGTGAGAAGAAACGGAGATGCGGTGAGGAGTTGCGGAAGGAAGAACAACGCAAGAGGAACGCTCGGGAGTTAAGGGAGTTCGGCAAAGAGGAAGAGGAACCAAGGAAAGGAACCGACGTGCGTGCGGTGAGGAAACAGAAGAACGGGAATAATAAGGCTAGGTGTTAGTGGGAAGGAAACGGATCGAGTTTCCTCATATCAGGTTGGGTTTAAAAATCCTATAAGCCTAAATCCCTAGCTCCAATTAACCCATATCAATTAAAACCTAGGTTAGGTTTTAATTAAAGTCCTAACCATGATGATTTTTTTTACCATATCTTACAGTTAATCCCCTCAACTATGGGAATGGACATTTCTTCCTCATCAAGTTTAGACAGCTCATTTTCGGAACAATGGTTTTCATTAATCCTTTCATCTCAAGTTCATTTTTTCCCATGGATGCTGGTATTTCTAGCCCTAGTACTGTTGCTACTACCTTTCCATTGCAACGATCTCTAATTTGTTTGGTTTGAATTCTAAACTAACAACATTTCCTACTTCTGGACTTTTTTACTTGTAGTGCATCTTCTCAAAATTTTGGATTTCCATTTGCCACACCATTTATATTAAATTCATCTTCTGAATTTGCATCTTCTTTTAGTTTTGTTGGTAGTACTTAGTCTTTTCTAGACATCTCACATTTGGCTTACAGAATTCAACAGCTGATGTCAGCACAGCCGGAGACAATGAGATGAGTATTGAAGAAATTGGAGACAATAACTAGTCAGCAGACAATGTTTTTCAATAGTCAAACCAACCAAGAACCTTAAGCAGAGGTGATGGTGGTGTTGACAAGTCCAATCGCCAAATAATACGGGTTAGAAAAGACAAGATGTGCAAAAAATAGCATAGAAACATGAAGATTGCGACTACATGGCTTGGTTCTAGTGTGTCTTGTTTTTTCTCTCTTGTGTAGGTGGTGAAAAGGTAAGAATAAGAGGTGCATCGTCATCATCTAAAGGAGGGGAAACCACGGGGGAAGGAGGAGGAGGTGCTAGGGTAGATATTAAAGCCTTGTTTTTCTTTTCACCTTGCATGGCTGCAGCAGCCAAATGGAGCCAAGAATGCTCAATTCGCTTGTGAATGGATCATGATGAGGATTGTAAATGAATTGAACATTCATGAGCAAGCTTACTATATATTCATCTTGACAAGCTTTGTTAATGTGTACAAGGTTAATTAAATGAACAAGTTTGATAACTATGAACAAATTTGAATATATATAGAAATTGAAAACCGTTCGTGAATAATATCCATGAACAAAGCTTACAGATCATGTTCATCAACATAATTATGTCAAACTTGTAAATAAACGAAGAAGCTCTCAAAACAAATAAACAAGTTTGTAACATCACATTCACCAACCAACCAAGCTTAAAAATGTAAACACTTTCAAATAATCATACAAACTTGAATTAAGAACTTTATAACATTTAAACAAATCAAACTTAAGTTAAACTCGAGCCAAGCTCAAACTTGAAAAGAAAAAACCAAGACAAACTTAAACAAATATTGAATATTTCGACAGTTTGGTTAATATAGGCTCAGCTCAAATCTAATCAAACAAGCCTGACTCGTTTACAACCCTAACTATTATCTAACAAGATTGAACAACACAAAGCTTGGTTTAGGTTGACTCATTTACAACCCTATAATGTTAGAACTCTCAAATGTACAATTTTGAAATTGGTCAATATTATACGCAGTCTTATCCTGCTTTGCAAAAGACTGTTTCCAGAACTCAAATCTGTGACCTCTAGATCCCAAGACAACGACTTTACCATTGCATCAAAACTCCCTTTTAGATTTTTTTTGAAAACTTAAATATAACAGGTTATAACATTTTTAAAATTAAATGATTCATCTATAATATAAAATAATAGTCATTGTTCTTGCTTCTTAACTTTTAACTAGCACTTTACTTTAATTCTCTTTTAAAATAAATAAACAACTTTTTTCTTGTGTTTCTTTTTAAAATTTTTGTCAATAAATCCTACAGATCTAAAACTAATTGACATTTAAGATTTCTTTTGTGCAGTTCATACCATTCCATCATCAATTCTGAGAATCAAGTGAACCAAGCACGTAGAACTTAGATAATTCAATTGACGAGTCAATTTTCCTATAAATGTTGATTAATCCTATCACATGTTTCTACCATCTAAGATTTTAAAAAGCACAAGCAATCAGTTTACAATTAAGCCACCACATAGTGCATATGCAAGTCGACATGCCAAAGCATATGCTTGTCGTATAAGTTCACAACATACCACATAATATTAAATAAATCAATGAAAGACAACAATATAAATAAACTGCATATGTCAAATATTGAATTGGTTTGTTCTATGTAATACATATTCGGCCATAAGCGAATCCAAGAGGTCTTTTAGTACATTAGCTTCGAGGATTCCATATGTGGCTTATGTTGAGGCCTTTTAAAACAATGTCAATATCTTAACAAAGTGTCCTCTAGTGCTTATTAATTACTAAATTAATTTTATTTATCAAATGATAGAAATTCCTTCCCTAGATAAGGATGCATACAATAGATCTTTTTCCAAGACCTCACATTGGTGGTAACTTCCTTACTAGACTGTTCTTTTTTTAAATGATAGAAAACCCCAATATTTAATTATTTATATTAAAATTATAGTGTATATGACAAATGTGTCTAAAAAACAATAACATGATAACAGATTAATCACGGATATAAAGAATATTGTGAAAACATCTGCAGAAAGTAAAAATTACAATGCATAAATAAGAAATTGTAAAATTTTTATAATTAAAATGTTAAAAAATAATTAGTAAATTGCAAGAGGTACAAACTAAAGAAACAAATCACAGTGCGTATAACATTTAGAATAATATTCTTTCAGGATAGGGCAAGGCAGAAAACATAATATTGATTTGTGATATTCACTCAATTTAGCTAGAGTTGTCAAAAATAAATAAATTGAACTAACAGGAGTTTAAGACTTTGAGGTATGAAGGAATGTGGTCAAACCAAGTATATGTGGCTCATAGCTGAGAACTCAAGTATAATATTAATAAATAAGAAAAATATACAGTACATGAAACAAAGGCAAGAAAGTTAGCATATTAGTTGGGCATATCTTGTCTATACAAGTATTTCACCATTTTTATGCCCTATACTAAGAATTAAGTTCATTAGGTCTTAGTGCCCAACCATTTGCTTGCTTCACTTTCTTTAAGAAACAAAAAAGGGAAAAAAGGAAGGAATTTTTTTGATAGGAAACATGTATATTGTTGTTTTGAATAATATTTACAATTTTCCACTAGCAATAATTACATAGCTAAAAAACATAAAAATAGCTCCATACCTTGTCCTTTTTCGTGGGTAAAGAAAATAAAGCTCTATTAGCTCCCATGGAGGCTGAGGTAAATGAAGGAATCATACCATGTTCTTTTTGTGTCATAGGCTTCTGAACTAAAAGTCTTGGCATAGTAAGTGTTGGTGGTGGTTGAGAAGTAAAGGAAGAAGGCATAGAGGGAAAAGTAAAACTCTTGCTATACTTGGAAATAGAATCAATGAAAGTCTTAAGATCAGATTCCTTAGAGAATAAAGATGTTGAAGGAAAGCTTGCAAATACAGTAAGAGGAGATCCCTCAGTTCTTGTTGATGGGATAGCATTATGCTGAGAAATATTCAACTCATCTTCATGCTTGAGTTGAGATGAAGATTCATCACTTTATCCTGAACAATCCAACTAGGAATGACTTAGATGAAGCTAATTATGCATGTGACAGATAGCTTTATGCTCAATAGCATTACATCTTGGTACCTTGGTGCAGGTCACAAGCTTTGTATAAAGAAAAAAAGTTTAGTGTGTAATGTGTATCCACATAACCTACAATTATATGAAGTTTAAAATCACATTATGAAGATGTAATTAAAAGATAAAATATTTTTTGGTGTTTTTCATTGGGTGATTTTCTTGTGGTTTCACTAAATTTGTCTCATCCATCTTCTGCTATTCCACTTGTGATAGTTTATGAAATGATTGATAGCATTACTTTCTTTACTGCCAGGCTAAGTAATAATTCAACGTCATATGCAGCAAACATTGTAAAATATCACAGAAAAAAATAATAAATAAATAAAATAAAATAAATGTTGGGTAATCAGGAAAATACCCTACGGAATTTTTCAAGAATTTTTAGAAATTTTTCTGGACTTAAATGGAGATTTCTAAGACCCTCTTTGCTTAGAAGGAGTTAAAAGGCTTAACGAGTTTGAAATTTGACCCGTTTATATGCCAAACCCGACCTGTTTCATTAACACAGTCGTTCCACGCCACTGACCTTAATTCTCGCCCGAGCATTTCCCGATCGCGATCTGATTCCTTTTTATTTCTCCATGACCACCACAACACCGATCATCTCCTCAGCGCGACCTTTCCTTCCCACGCGATCTCTCCGATCTCCCCCATCCCAGCTACTAGCTTCTCTGCGAGCGACGACATCTCTTCCCCCCACGAATCTCAGTGCGATTCCTTCTCCTCAGCGCGACCTCTTCAACTCCTGCCACCCTGAGTTCATCGACTCCTCTGCGCGAGTGGACGGTGGCAAGCAACGTTCCCTCGCCGGTGCTCGCGGACAGACCAGAGCAACAAAGGGGGCTCGTGATTTGGGGGCTTGGGTCGGCGGTGACGACACCGTGCTCGGATAGGGAAAGCAAGGACTTACTGCCGGAGCGGGGTAAGGAAGTGTTTTCTCCCTCGACGTCGGGAGGGATTCCTGTGCGATTTGGGTAGTTGACCGTGAGTCGATTGAACAAGGGTTCCAGCGGGAGCTAGGGCAGTGGTTCGGGGGCGTTGATTTCACCGGTGAATAAAGGATTGCCGCCGGAGTTAGGTAAGTTGAGACCATCCTTCATCACTGATTGGTGTTTTAGTGATAGCTTCTGATTCTGTGGGTTTGATTTTGGGCAGTAGTTGACCGGTGAACAGGGCTGCCGGTTCTAGGGACGTTGCTGCCGGTGAGGTTTCTGTTTACTGGTAAGTACGATCCATTCCTTTTGTCTATCAGTCCAGTTCTATTCATTGTGTGCTGTAGGTAATATTGATTGGCTGTTGTGTGGTTGTTTGAGACTGTGTTTGTGGTTGGCTGGTGGTAAACAGGTTTATGGGTTGTTGGTGTGGCTGTGAGTGAGAGGAGAGGACTTGTGGGGTTGTGCCGGTGAATCGAACCGACTGTGAGGTCGGTAATATTCTGTTTGGGAGGTTGTGAGTGGAGTTAGGTCAGTTGTAATTGTCTGAGTGAGCGAGGAACAGATGTACGACTAGAATTGAGTGTAAAAGGTTGTGTGAGTAAGTTGTGAATGACTATGCGACTGTGGGCAAGGAATTGCCGACGGTGCGGCTGTGAACAAGGCTGCTCTTGGTCGCGAAGGGGTTGCAATGACTTTGAATGGTTGGTACTGGGTTTAGGTCAGTTGGGGTTATGTGAAAAGAGTCGGTTGGAACGGAGTGTGTTAATTAGGGTGGTTAGATCCCTGATTTGGCGTAATTATGGGTGGTTATGCACCATTTCAAAGCGAGTAATTAGGGCTTGGTTGAGATTAGTCAGGTCCTGAAATTAGTGCGAAATGTCGGTTGTCGATCGAGCTGTGTGATGCTCTGATCTCGACTATAAAATGGAAATTATAACACGTATTCAATAAGGGATATGAATATGGGAAAATACATAGTAGTTAATTCGTATTTTGTTGTATGCTTGCACTAAATTATAATTGATGATATTTACAGGACGTGGATACTGATGTGAGCAAAATATATAGGGTTTTAGGAGTAGTTTTCGCTCACATCTCATTACATTTTATGTTAGTTTCATGTATATGTCACTCTATTTTGCATGCATTTCCTATATTTTGGTTCAGGGGTCTGCTCTTTGTACTTTTGTGTGCAGGATAGCATTTCATCGGAAAACAACGTATTTTTGGAGCAAAAATGGAGTAATATATGGAGCACGGACCTTAGGGAACACACACTGGTCATGTCCCAAGACTTGGGCATGTTTCCGAAGTGAAACGGATCAAAACGGAGGCTCCAGAAAAAGACACAGCCAGGCCGTGTGAAAACACATGGCCATGCCTTTTTTCCAGCTTAATTTCTAGCCGAGATTTCACCTGTTTTCCAGCCTTGCACACGGCTAGGCCGTGTGAAATTCACATGGCCGTGTGGTGGCGCCACGAATTCAAGGAAATAGGGTTTTTCAAGCATTTATGGAAAGCCAGAGCCGCCTCTATATATAGGAAACTCATCCAAGAGGCGAGGGATCGCGAGGGAGCCGCCCTAGGGCTCCCAAACCATAGGGAGGAGGCACGACGACTAGGATGGCATGCCGAAGCCCTAAAAAGATTCGAGAACTCGCAACGGGGAGGAGGAACGCCGTCGGAGGTCCACGCCTTGCACTTCAACGCCGGAGAGAAGACCACGAAAGCATTGTAATCCTTTGTTCCTACGTTTTATTCCTTATGTATTCGAACATAAACATGCTTTGTGATTCTTCTTTCATATACATAGAGTAGTACTTTCGATTCTAAGATTAGGGAGTTGTTTGTGTGCACATTACAATGTTGGTTCCTGTTAAATTCTGCCTTTGAGTTTGATTTGACAATTGGTAGTTATTTTTACTATATCTATGCGTGTTTGGTTTTCTATCTGCTGTGCTTAGGCGATACGAGGTGTTACAACCCTCGTATTTAAGATTTAAAAGATTTTATACAAGGAACCTGGGGGTAAACATGATCTCCTGTAACTGTGGGTAGAAGGGTGCGGTGGAATCGGAAACGGTTCATCGTAGGGATTGATTTGGCATCCTCGTACTATCTATCTCGTCCTTTTTGGCAGAGATAGCTCCCGGTAGATGCGGTGGCTCATCGGGAGAGTGTATGATGTCCCTTCCATAAAACCATAGATAAACGTCTAGACAACACCAATTGACAGCATTGTTTTGTGATACACAAGCAAAACTGAAGTTCTAGAATCACATTTGAAGACCTCGGCACACTCCCTTCCTCCTCCATGTGACACCGTATCGAGTAAAGTCCACCGACATCCCTCACCAATCGAAACCTCTTAGAGTTACGTCCGAACAATTATAACCACTGAATATATCGATATTCAAATTCCAGTCCCTATGGGATCGATAATCTTTATTACTTGACGACATCCGTGCACTTGCAGGCGTTGAGCGCAAGCGCACGCTTTGAGTCTTTGACGGTCTCCGTCGCAAGATTTAAGGTCGCATTCGTGCGCATCAAGCTTTTGGTGTCGTTGCTGGGGACTGGTCGATTCGATATCGAACCGAACAGTGGACAGTTGGATCAGACTTAGGCTAGATTTATTTTCTTGTTTTATTTTAGTTATTTTCTATTCAATTTTCAGTTTTGATTAATTACATCTATCTTTCTTTCAGTTTTTAGCTTTTTTTTAGTGCTTCAGTTTAATATCTAAAAAAAAAAAAGTAGACTCTTGCCAAGCCACTGCTATTCCTTACCTATAATTTCCTGTGTATAACGATGCATGCTTTTACTCATGATTATGATCAAGTTAGTGCTATGGGTTTTGGTAACATTTATTGTGAGCATTATGGTGAAACATGACATACCATAAACGATTCTCCTTATATATTTGAACCTTCACAATTTGAACGAGAAGATGTCAGCTACAATTACAACCAGTGGCCACAAGATGATTCCTATTTATATAGTTATGACCCTGGCTACTTAAACCCTCAATATTGTCCGCCTAAATCATGACTTAAGAAGATGATGGAAGATTTCATTCAAACACAACAAGCGGCGAATAATGAATTCCGACGGCGGCATTCACACACAAAGACTCAATATTGCTTCCCAAGCGAGAACGAGTGCTATGAATCGCCATGTGAATTTTATCCAGAACCAAGTCCCCACTTAGAAGCTCCACTAGGTAAATCTACTAGGGAATGCGAGGAGCATAGCCGACAATTTATGGAGATTATGCAACGAGATCTAGCAAGAGAAGAAACCAAACGACTAGAAGGTGACTTTGATGATTGGATTACCCCTAATATGGCAGAGACTCACTTTGAGCCAATAGATTAGGGGGGCGTAGATGACATAGGAAGTGAAGAAGGACAATCCATTCAATCACCACTGGAAGAAGAACTTGAGGATTATATAATTGATACTTTAATTGAGGAGTGCATTGCTTCAATCAAAACACCTCCTAACCTCAAGGGTCTAGAAGAGCCTACCTTAACCCTCACCGAAACTTTAGCTACCAATAACGAATCCCATTTAGTGATTTGTAATGATAAAATTTCATTTTACATAATAGAATTGGCTGATCAATCTTTTGGTGAGGATATTTATGGTGAGTTACATTATTCACAGCATATGGATGAAACAAAATATTATGATCAAACTCTTGATGATTTGTTGAGACTAAGCTTGTTCAACCTCGAGCCAAGGAAAGCAGAGCCCAAGCATCTTGCCCCTCCACGAGCAAGATTTAAAAGATATAGTGATGGAGGACCAAAAGGCAGGAAGCGAAAGGTGAGAAAGTATCTAGCCCCTCCACGAGCAAGATTTAAGGGATATAGCGATGGGGGACAACAAGGCAAGAGGCATAAGGTGAGCAAATATCTTGCTCCCCCACGAGCAAGATTCAAACACATCGAATGAAACATAAGAATAAGGTCGAGCTAAAAGACCTTAAACAAAGCGCTTCTTGGGAGGCAACCCAAGTTTAGATTTTGTGTTTATTTCTTATTAGTTTGTTGCATTCATTTGTTTTGAACTTCGATTTATATTCGTTTGGCATGTTGCATTAAAATTAGGACTAGAAAGAACTTGCTAGGTAAAAACAAAAGTCATTTTAAGTTTATGTGGTGAAGTGAGTGAGAGAAATTAGACCGTTGTGCACCACGAGAAAAGAAACAAAGGGCACACGGCCAGGCCGTGTGTTTTCACACGGTCGTGCCCTGACTTCCAGAGTCGCACACGGTTAGGCAGTGTGTTTACACACGACCATGCCCTGACTTCCAGAGCCACACACGGTCAGACCGTGTGATTTCACACGGCTGTGTCGTGCCCCTCCACATGAAAAGCCTACACCTGCACCATTTTCTTTTCCTACTTTTGAGCAGGATACAGGTACTTCTGCATATGATTTCTCGGAGTTTCGATCGCATCTCGATGACATATACATTGAGTAGCAGATGCAGGGGCAACGATGGGATGATCATAGCTCCTATACATAGGCGGAGTTTACAGGCTTACGAGAGCACTTCCAGTGGGTCGAGGACTTCTATGATGAGGCCCGTATTTACTTTCAAGAGGAGGATGCCCGACGCCAGGAGGATGCCACCTACCACCAGGAGATGCGGTAGCATATGCATGCCCATCAGGCATAGTGGGCCTGGGAGGAGGAGCACTGAGCAATCGTTGCATCCACCAGCTCCCAGATCGACCACATGTACATGTGGCATCAGCAGCTTAGCAGCAGGTTCTCCCAGGATCCGGAGATGCCCAGGCTCCCAGACTTTCCACCTCGTCCACCATACTAGAGGTATATTTTCATTTAAGTCTGGGGGGAAGACCCCAAAGTTTATTTTGTTTTGTTTCATAGTAGTAGTTTCTTTTCTGGTATTTTCATTCATTTATTCATGCATGGGTTGTTAAACTTCTTTCAGTACTTAGTTTTTGTTATCTGTAAAGCTGTCTCAGTAGTATTTATAAAAAAGGTTGCTTACATGAGTTGTTCCCATAGGTATCTTAACTTCATTTATCTCGTGGTATTTTATTTTATTTGCTTTAATGAATGTTCTAGACTTACACTGGTTAGCTTTTATTTTTACACCTACACATGTTGAACATTCTGAAAGGGAGAATCTAGTATGTACCTAGTTATGATTCATTTTAGTAGTCTAGTACTTTGGAATCCATAGGTGACTCTAGGTTTAACATTTTAGTTACTGGAGATGCTCGGATTGTGTAAGCCCATTTGGAAAAATCAAAATCCTAGTAAGCAAAAAAAATAAAAGAAAAGAGAGAGAGAGAGAGAGAAAAAAAGAGAGAGAGTGAAATGAAAGAAAAGAAAAGAAAATATATAAATATTATGAGGGATAAAAAAATAGTTATCGTGGGTGGAAATGGGAAGGTGCTCCTTTGAGACCAAGTTAGATTACTGGGGAAACACCTACCAATTTCTCTCAATACCGAGCACGCCTTTTAGACTTTGTGCTAAATCTAGGGAACGACCCTTGCTTTGGGCAGGTAAGTGCCTAAGAGCTGGAGACCTTAGGAAAGCTATAGGATGATGACTTAACTCTCCATGGAGCGAGTATTCATTAAGAATGATTCGCTTAGCACGAGCACGAGGAGCTAACCTAGTAAATTTCTAGAACATATTTATTTTGCTTTGATTGCAAATAACACTTGATAAATTTAGTTAACATGCTAAGTATGAAACAATATATTTTTTTTAAATTTCATGGCACTGAGGTTTGCTTGAGGACAAGCAAAGATTTAAGTCTGGGGGAAGTGATGTGAGCAAAATATATAAGGTTTTAGGAGTAGTTTTCGTGCACATCTCATTACATTTTATGTTAGTTTCGTGTATATGTCACTCTATTTTGTATGCATTTCCTATATTCTGGTTCAGAGGTCTGCTCTTTGTACTTTTATGTGCAGGATAACATTTCATGGGAAAACAATGCATTTTTGGAGCAAAAATGGAGTAATTTGTGGAGCACGGACCTTAGGGAACACGCACTGGCCATGTCCCAAGACTTGGGCATGTTTCCGAAGCGAAACGGATAAAAACGGAGGCTCCAGAAAAAGACACGGTCGTGCCTTTTTTCCAACTCAATTTCCAGCCGAGATTTCACCTGTTTTCCAGCCTTGCACATGGCTAGGCTGTGTGAAATTCACACGACTGTGTGGTGGCGCCGTGAATTCAAGGAAATAGGGTTTCTTCAAGCATTTATGGAAAGCCATGTTAGGAATATTGGAACGGCTAGAGGGGGGTGAATAGCGTTTCGCCCGATCGTGGATGGAATTCGATCTCGTTCGTGTCTACAATTTCGTTAGCGCAGCGGAATATATATAATGATAAAAGCAATAACGAAATGGACACAACACAAATCACAACAAGAGCATATAACGTGGTTCGGAACCGAACCGGTTCCTACTCCACGGATTGGGTTCGTACGAACCCTAGCGATGCCACAAACACCACTAACCAATAAAACTCCTTCTTGACACAAGTCAAGGGTGGAGAAACCCCTTACAAGTAATCTTACAACAATAAGATACAAATACAAGAAATTACAATAATGAATACGAAATACAAGTAAAGAAAAGACTTTACAACACTTGTTTTGATTGCTTGAATGCTTGGTTGCTTGCTTGCACTTGGAGACCTGATTTGCACCAACAAATCGCCCCAATAGCCCTCAAGAACCGATCTCTTTTTCCTCCACCACAAGCTCCATATATAGCTTCAACCTGTGCTGGAAAAAGTCTATCAGTCGACTGATGCCACTGTTGTCGTGAGACAACGGCTAGTTCCACGTTGGATAAGTCCAACGGAACTACCATCAGTCGACTGATTGTGATCATCAGTCGACTGATGGAGTCCTCACTCGACCAGTCGAGTCTCGACTCCATTCTCAGGGTCAATTTCGAGCACCACGACCGATCACACGATCACGATCGCTGAGCATCACGATCGCCAACCTATGGCACTAGGCCATAACCCGCAATAAACCCTAGTTGATTTCGGTCCACCGATCGCCACATGGCACCGCACACCTCAAACATGAGGTTTTAACTCAAATATGGTTCCCCCATACTTGCTAGACCACCCTTAGCCTAGACCTAAGCCTTCTAGCCACCTCCATCAGCCTCACGCCTCTCGGATCCCTCCAAGTCATCCATGACTTGTTCATCCATCGCGCTAGCCTTCAGGTGCTTCCGTCGGCTATGTCATACTAACGGTGTCTACACCGCCAAGGCACATTGGACTTACGCCGCCAAGACTCCGCTTGGACTTTACGCCGTCAACCATTGGACTTGTGCTGCCAAGACTACCGCTTGGATTTTACGCCGCCAATATTAATCCCCTTGGACTTCAAATTCCAACCCATGTTGGACTTTCCATGCCAAGACCATGCTTGGACTTTCCTTGCCAACTCATGTTGGACTTTCCATTTGCCAAGACCCATGCTTAGACTTTCCTTGCCAACACATGTTGGACTTTCCATTTGCCAAGACCCATGCTTGGACTTTCCTTGACAATTATATTGTCATATGTTTTTGTCGAAACATCAAAACACATCAAAACATCACTCGAGCCAAACTCGAGTCCTGGTCAATCGTGACCTGGGCCGATTGCACCAACAATCTCCCCCTTTTTGATGTTTGACAAAAACCAAACAAATAATTGAGTTAGAATACTAACTCCAATCCTTTACCAATTATTCCAAATTGGTAAATACTCTCCAAATGTTTTCCCCCAAACATTCTCCCCCTTTTTGACTAACAGCAAAAAGTTGTCTCCTCAAGAGGGGCAATGTCTCATGTCCCAAGGAGATCTTACAATCTCCCCCTTGGTCCAAAAATACTTAGGATGCCTACCATTTTCCTAGTGACAAGTCCAATATCACTCAAGAGAGACAATCTTATTTACTCTCTCCCAATTTCCAAATTGGGTCTCTCAAAAACCCATCAATTTTCCAATTGATGATATATTCTCCCAATAACTTCTCCTATTCGAGGAGAAAAACACATCCAACATCCCAAGATGGATACCTCCCCCTAAAGGCTTGCTCTCCCTTGACCATTGCACGAACAATGTCCTTGGGAAGTCCCTAAGCCAATAGGAACTCTAAACCATCAAAATTAAGGTTAGAAATTCAACATTGAACTTTCCAACACCTTAGAATTGATACAAACCCTAAACAACTCTCCTAATCCATATCCAATGGATTTTCACCCTTTATAATGCTTCCCAAAGCATATCCTAGGGTTAGGAGTGGTTAGGGACCTTTACCATGGCTGAACATGGACTAACCAAACTTAGTTTTCCCGAAATCAGCCTTGGCAGTCGACTCCGTCAGCTACGATCATTGCCACACTCATCGATCACCGCCCTCAGGCGATCGATGATCTTCAAATTTCTGAATTTCAATTATCAGAATCGAGTTTTGGAAATTCATAACTAATTATACGTATATCGAAAAATCATGAAATTGGATACGTATAATACTTATGACTAATACAATGGGTGAAAAATGTTTGAAAATTATTTTACCCATAAAATAGTGAAATTGGCACAAAGTTCAAAACCATTGAAATTTTCAATGTTTTGGTCCTACTTTGTATCAACTTCATCAATGGTGATTGCTATCAAAAGATAGGCTTCACCAAGGTTTTCTAAAATGATTTTAAAATATTTTCAAAACCTTATCTTGGATCATATTCCTTGAGCTCTATGTATGTGACTTGTACACGAGCTCTCCTAATGATCCACAATGGAATTGGATGAGTTTTAGTTCATCTAGATACAAAAGCTATGCACCTTGAACTTAACTCATATCCTAGCATCTCACATGCATCTATGGTGTATAAATACACATACATGTCAATTAGATGTGAGATGTGAGTTTTATTCTCTCTAAACTAGGGTTTCATGCATTTTTCGAAGGCAACCCTACTTGATTCCCTTATAAATGGGACTCCAAGTCATGTCATAGTCCTTAAATCAATTTTAATTAAATGCATGAATGATTATGACATTAATGATGATATAAATAAACACATGCTCATAATCATGATGTCATGACATATGATATAAAACTAAGCATACATGACATTAACCTAAAACCTAAGCATACTCATGACATATAAAATCATAGAAATAGGCATGATGTCATGACATGGCATATAGCAATCAAGCATGACATATAAAATATATAGGTATAATAATACCTAAATTTTAATATTAATTGCCATTTCATATAATTAATTGCATTTTGCCATATTTCTAGTTTTCTCCCAAGTGTGCCAAAAACCCAAAATGGCACACTAACCTCTAAACCTAAATTGTGCCAATTTTGATCATTTTATCAAACTTCTCAAATAATATTGGCACATCCTAAAAACTTTTAGGATTAAGACTTAAATGTATTTCCAAGGCAACCATAACCTTGAAAATAACCTAAAGTGCCACCTTTATTATGGTTGAGTTAACTACCCATCCAATCAAGGTTGGCACACCCTAAACCCATCTAGCGTGAATCAATCACGCTCTTAGGAACCCAAAACCGATTTGAGCTCCTAGGGTTAATTAGGTATTCCTTAGGGATAACCTCCCTAGATACCTTCCTAATGACCCTCCTAGGCTTATTAGCCTTGGTCATTTTGGTCTTACCTAGGTTGACTCTAGGGGTAACTCCTCTTGCAACCTTTTTAGTGGCCACCCTAGGTTTCTTACCAACCTTGGCCACTAGGCACAACCCTTGGTCAACTCTAGGGATGACTTCCCTATTGACCTTAGTCTTCCTAGACCTAGTTTGTGTTCCATAATCAAATGGAACACTATGGTAAGCCACCTTAGGCTTAGGTTTGTGACCCAAGCCTTGCTTGCCCTTGGTTGACTTTTGCCTCTTAGGTCCTAGGTGTTGACTTTGACTTTTGGACCTAGAAGTTCGACTAATTGACCCTTGCATTTGATTTTGCATAACCTTAAGGGTCTTTTCAAGTTTTTCAAGCCTTGATCTCAAGGCTTGATTTTCCTTTTCTAATATCTTAATTTTTGATTTTTCATTTTCTCTTGAGATATTTCTATTTCTAGGCATATGTCTAGATTCCTTAGCATTAAAGCCCAGATGTTCTCCTACTTTCTTATTGCTTTCCTTAGGTAATATATTTTTAGGGACATTAGTCCCAAATTTCTTCTTATTTCCTAAGTGAACACTCTTAGCACCTAAACAAAAGTATTTATTTCTATTAGCATGCTTTTCATGGCAAATTGCAAGAGAATTAAAATTCCTAGCATGCTTTTGACTTTTAAATTTAGAAGATGCATTATTGAAATATACCTTAGGGTTTGCCTTGGAGGCTCCCCCTACATGTATAGCTCCTTCTTGGGTCTTTTTGCTCCCCCTAGGGCATTGATTTCGGTAATGCCCCGGTTGCCGGCACTTGAAGCAAATGACTTGCTCCTTGCTTTTCTTGGCATTGGGAACACCGGCTTCATTGACTATTTGTGCCGGTGGAGCTTTCCTAATCTTCTTTGGGCACTTGCTCTTGTAGTGCCCGGTTTCCCTACACTCAAAATATATTATATGCATTTTATTATTAACACATATGTTTGAGTTACCTAGGGTAGTGGTGGAGGCCGGAGTTGGATTTTGAGCTTCCTCATCTTGACCGGATGTTGAAGGCTCTTCTTGAGGTTGCTCCGGTATAGAGGATGGTCTCTCCTCCTCAATCCTAGAAGTATATGCTTCTTCCATCTCTTCTACTTCTTCTTTCTCCGATCCGGAAGTTGACTCCATCTCAACTTCCGATTCCTCACTTTCACTTGAGGATGAACTCTCCTCATGGAATCTTGCCAATTTTCTCCATAGCTCCTTGGCATACATGTAATCCCCTAGCTTGCACAAAACATCATTAGGGATTAAATCTTCCAAAAGTTTCGTTACCTTAACTTCGGTCTTGAGCTTTTGGCGTTGCTCTTGGGTCCACTTTTTCAATTTTAGGACATTTCCCTTCTTATCCCTAGGGGGTTCAAGGCCTTCAACGAGGATGAACCAATCCTCTATGTTCATCATCAAGAATGTTTCCATTCTTGCTCTCCATGCCGGAAAGTCTTCTGGATCATATGGAGGTGGAGTGTTGATTTCCCATCCAAGCTTGTCTTGGAATTCCATCTTCACCCTCTAGCCTTTTGCCTTAGCTCCCGGTTGTTAATCCGTAGAAGAGCCCCGGGCTATGATACCACTTGTTAGGAATATTAGAACGGCTAGAGGGGGGGTGAATAGCTGCCGCCTGATCGGATGGAATTGATCTGTTCGTGGTCTACATTTCGCTAGCGCAATGAATATATATAATGATAAAAGCAATAACGAAATGGACACAACACAAATCACAACAAGAGCATATAACGTGGTTCGGAACCGAACCGGTTCCTACTCCACGGATTGGGTTCGTACGAACCCTAGCGATGCCACAAACACCACTAACCAATAAAACTCCTTTTTGACACAAGTCAAGGGTGGAGAAACCCCTTACAAGTAATCTTACAACAATAAGATACAAATACAAGAAATTACAATAATGAATACGAAATACAAGTAAAGAAAAGACTTTACAACACTTGTTTTGATTGCTTGAATGCTTGGTTGCTTGCTTGCACTTGGAGACCTGATTTGCACCAACAAATCGCCCCAATAGCCCTCAAGAACCGATCTCTTTTTCCTCCACCACAAGCTCCATATATAGTCTATCGGACCGATCGGGACCATCAGTCGACTGATGCCACTGTTGTCATGAGACAACGGCTAGTTCCACGTTGGATAAGTCCAACTCTATCACCATCATCGACCGACAGATCATCACGATCGATGGAGTCCTCACTCGACCGCCGAGTCTCGACTCCATTCTCGCGGTCGATTCTCGAGCACCCCGACCGATCACACGATTAGTCGATCGCTGAGCCATCACGACCGCCAACCTATGGCGATCGGCTAGGCCATAACCCGCAGTCAAACCCTAGTTGACTCGGTCCAGTCGACTGCCACATGGCACCAGTCGACTGGCACACCTCAAACATGAGGTTTTAACTCAAATATGGTTCCCCCATACTTGCTAGACCACCCTTAGCCTAGACCTAAGCCTTCTAGCCACCTCCATCAGCCTCACGCCTCTCGGATCCCTCCAAGTCATCCATGACTTGTTCATCCATCGCGCTAGCCTTCAGGTGCTTCCGTCGGCTATGTCATACTAACGATGTCTACACCGCCAAGGCACATTGGACTTACGCCGCCAAGACTCCGCTTGGACTTTACGCCGCCAACCATTGGACTTGTGCTGCCAAGACTACCGCTTGGATTTTACGCCGCCAATATTAATCCCCTTGGACTTCAAATGCCAACCCATGTTGGACTTTCCATGCTAAGACCATGCTTGGACTTTCCTTTCCAACTCATGTTGGACTTTCCATTTGCCAAGACCCATGCTTAGACTTTCCTTGCCAACACATGTTGGACTTTCCATTTGCCAAGACCCATGCTTGGACTTTCCTTGACAATTATATTGTCATATGTTTTTGTCGAAACATCAAAACACATCAAAACATCACTCAAGCCAAACTCGAGTCCTGGTCAATCGTGACTTGGGTCGATTGCACCAACAAGCCAGAGCCGCCTCTATATATAGAAAACTCATCAAAGAGGCAAGGGATCGCGAGGGAGCCACCCTAGGGCTCCCAAAGCCAAGGGAGGAGGCATGACGGCTAGGACGGCACGCTGAAGCTCTAAAAGCTTCGGGAACTCGCAACGGGGAGGAGAAATGCTGCCGGAGGTCCACGCCTTGCACTTCAACGCCGGAGAGAAGACCATGAAAGCATTGTAATCTTTTGTTCCTGCATTTCATTCCTTATGTATTCAAACATAAACATGCTTTGTGATTCTTCCTTCATATACATGGAGTAGTACTTTCGATTCTAGGATTAGGGAGTAGCTTGTGTGCACATTACAATGTTGGTTCATGTTAAATTCTGCCTTTGAGTTTGATTTGACAATTGGTAGTTGTTTTTACTATATCTATGCGTGTTTGGTTTTCTATCTGCTGTGCTTAGGCGATACGAGGTGTGACAACCCTCGTATTTAAGATTTAGGGGATTTCATACAAGGAACCTGGGGGTAAACCTAATCTCCTATAACTATGGGTAGAAGGGTGCGGTGGAATCGGAAACGATTCATCGTAGGGATTGATTTGGCATCCTCGTACCGTCTATCCCGTCCTTTTAGGCAGAGATAGCTCCTGGTAGATGCGACGGCTCATCGGAAGAGTGTATGATGTCCCTTCAATAAAACTGTAGATAAACATCTAGACAACACCAATTGACAACATTGTTTTATGATACACAAGCGAAACTGAAGTCCTAGAATTACCTTTGAAGATCTCAGCACACTCCCTTACTCCTCCGTGTGACACCGTATAGAGTAAAGTCCACCGATAGCCCTCACCAATCGAAACCTCTTAGAGTTACGTCCGAACAATTACAATCACTGAATATATCGATATTCGAATCCCATCCCCTGTGGGATCGATAATCTTTATTACTTGACGACATCTGTGCACTTGCGGGCGTTGAGCGCGAGCGCGCGCTTTGAGTCTTTGACGGTCTCCGTCGCGAGATTTAAGGTCGCATTCGTGCGCATCAGATATGAGACAGGTCCGTGGACGTGAGGACTCTAGTATTATGAGTATTTACAGAAGGTGGGTAATTTCCTACCCTGGGCAGGTAGATGTAATTGCATTCAGATTTAGACATAGATACGAGTATGTTATATGTTCATATATCTTGACCCTGCTCTTATTTATCCTATGCTTGATACTTGTCGTTGGCTATATATATGCTCAAATGTTGATATCACATTTTCCTTTATCATGATTTAGGAGTTACAAATGTGATGTAAGTAGATCTATAAATATTTAGTAGGGTGTAGATGTTAGAGTACGGATGATGACCTGATTTATAAATTGGGTAAAAAGTCATCAATGGGTGGGTAATGCCCTTAATGTAGAATTTATTCCAATACTCGTATGTTGCATACTTATTTACCAACCATGTGTTGTGTAAATGGTCAGGTGAGTTATGAATAGTGTGTCACTACGGACTGGTGGTCCTTGCTTGCCATGATAAGTTGAGTACGACTCTCTACAGGATAGAGAGTGTATTAATCAAATGGGTATGACTCTTTGTTGAACAGAGAGTCTGTGGTAAATGTTTGTATGGGTGACAGTACATTCATGTCATTTGCATGCATACTGACGACATAGTCTCCCTTAGGGTTGAGAGAGTCATCAATCATCCTGCCTCCCAGGTTACTCCCAGAGGAGTAACTAGTGTGAGGGCAGAGCATTTGTTGTGCCGTACTCTACCACTATAGACGATGGTAGTTGGAGTTGCGTGCAGTTGTTCTGGGTGCTTGACACTCGACCACTCATAGATAGTGTTAGTCGGAGTGGCCAGTAGCAGGGACCCCCATTGTGTAGCGAGCTCTTTACGCTCATATGCTACTTGATCATATTGCCCACTCGGCCACTCTAGAGCAATGGTTGGTGTTGAGTTTAGACAGTTGTCATGTCGTGACACCTAGGCCACATTGGGGTCGTGGTTGCGAGTAGGGGTGCACAGGTATGACCATGCATGTTGCATTGCCGAATCATACGACGTTTTGCATATTGCTATATATATATATACATATATGCATGTATATATATATATACATGGATGATGATGATTAGTATACATACAGATGCAGTCTATATGTATACTCACTCTGATGATGCATTTGTATGTACTATGCTTGTTGCATTTGTTTGTACATATTCATACATGCTATTGCATTCTCTGTATGGTAGTAGGCCGGGTACTTGTATACTTGTTGGTCGATCACTATGATACCCTCAACCCGTATCATGATGTAGTGTGAGTTAGTATTACTCTTCATACCTTATATTGTGGATATATGCCAGGTTGGATGAGTGTAGAGTAGCTGACTGTCAGGTATGTCAGCATCTTTATTATTCAGTTTGTTTAGTGGTATGCATGTATGTATATTTATTATGCTGATGTATACCTATCGTACCTGTAGATTATACTGTCGAATTACATGTGATATTGATATATTTACATGCTCTATCTTATTACCTGCTGAGTTTTACTCACCACCACGGACCCTGGGTTTTTCTATTACCCAGGTAACAGGTAGAAGTCTTCGTGATGGCTTGGAGCTTCACCGACGATCCATCCCATCTCCGTTTTTCCGAGCCTCCCGGGATTTTGTTTTATGTTATGGACTTTGTCTTTATGTCATGAACTTTATTTCTGTATCCGATGTTTTATGTACGGTTTATTACTGTGGACTTGTCAGGTGGTGTACACCTATGTTATTTCGGATTGTATGTAAGTATATGTGTTGTGGGTATGTGGTTTTATATTTTCCGTTATGTTTGATATATATTTTGCTTGTTATGTTGTGGTTGTGGGCCTACGAGCCTTGTATTAACACGAGATGTTGCACGTACAGGGGAGATGCCGTCCGTTTGCTTTTCGACACAACATACTGTCGGGGCGTGACAAATATATTTTCCACTATTCCTATACTCAACCTTGAATCTACATCCTTGATCATTTCTTCCACTTTAGCATCTCAACCATTGGATGAAATTAATGATACAAATTTTGAAGAAAAGCCTCACAATGAATCATCGATGAATTCAAATAGTTCCAATCATGACAACACCGCACTTTTTAAGTTTGGAATTAAATCCTCTGCATCAGCTGCAATGTCTCAGTTTCCAAGCACTAACAGTGGTTCTATTTTAGCAACAACTAGCCTTCCCAATTATGTAGTAAGTTCTACCACTACATCAAGTCTGCCTCCAAATAGTAGAAGCCGATCCCCTCTTGCTGCAAAAACATTATCAGATGCAAGTAACAATCTTAATTTCATTTCATCAAAGTTTAATAAGTTAGACTCAATGTACCCAGACAACAGTGCCAACACTTTGTCTAGTGTTAATGTTACTGGATTTGGTGGAACTTGTTCAACTCAAGTTGAAAGTCCAACCTTACAAAATTCTTCTTCAGTAAGTCCGTTCCAGTCAGCATATGGGAATAGAGTTAACAGTAACTTTAATATGGCAACATCCACAGTCTCAAGCTTTGGAAATAGTTCTGCTACCATATCAAGTCTGTTTCCTAGTGTTGAAGGGAATCAATCTATTTTTTCACCAACTTTGTTAGGTGCAAGCGACAATCAATTTAATTTCAATTCAACAAAATTTGATAATATAGGCACATTAGATCTGCACAATAGTGGCAAAACCTCTACTCATGCTACTGCCCCTGGGTTATCAAGAACTTTTTCAACTCAAGTTGAAAGTGGAAGCTTTGACAATTTTTCAAGCTATACACTCACTTCTTCTCTTGCATCAAGTCTATTTCTTTATGCTAGTGGAAGCTAATCTGTTGTTGCATCAACAACAATATCAAGTGCTAGCAACAACTTTTTCTATTTTATTTCAAAACCCAGAGACACTGACTCTTCGATACTGAATAACAACCAACAGTCCTTCCCTTGTGTTAGTATTACTAGATTTGATCAAACTCCTCCAACTCAAGTTCAAAGTGGAACCTCACTCATTTCTAGTAGCTTGACCAATCAATTCTAATCGTTCATCCCTACAACTATGACAAGGGACATTTCTTCCTCATCAAGTTTAGGCAGCTCATTTTTTGGAACAACAGTTTCCAATCCATTCATCTCAAGTTCATATTTTCCCATGAATTTTGATTTTTCTAGTCCTATTTGTTGGGGAATTGATCATTGCTAGAGAGGGGGGGGGGTTGAATAGCGTTTCGTCATTGCGTGATGGATATTGTTCATGTGCTCACCTATGATTGTTAGTACGCAACAGAATATAGAAATAATACAAACAAATACACAAGACAAATACAAATATACAATCACAACACAAAGATATAATGTGGTTCGGAATTTCAAGGTTCCTACTCTACGGGTCGAGCTCAACGAGCTCTAGTGATGCACTCACCACTAATAAAACTCCTTATTGACAACACACCGGAGGTGGAGAAACCTCGTACAAGTGATTACAAAAGTAATACAAGGTAAAACAAGCAAATACAAAATGAATACAATAATCTATGTAAAGAAAACTTTACAAATGCTCTTTTGGATGCTTGCTTGTTGATTGCTTAAACCATGCTTGAAGACCCTGATTTGCACTAGCAAATTGCCTCAAAAATGTCGAAGAAATCGCTGTGGAAATCTCTCCCGTCGAGCTCCTTTTAAGCCTCCTCGTGACCTGGATTTCTGCTTGGCAGTCGACTGTCATAAGTCCCCAATCGGTTGCCAACAGTGTCATTGTGAGATAACAAACTTAATCCACGTCAGCATTCAAGCCAACGATTACACTGGTAGTCGACTGTCATAACCCAGCAGTCGACTGCCATGGTCGTAGCGGACTGACTAGTCGGCTCATCGAGCATTCCCGCAACCACGACCGGTGATCATTGCCATCCATGGCGATCGGCGCCAATATCGCCGCTTCTATTGCCTAATGTTGGCGATCGATTGCGGACTATTTTCTCTGATCGAACACCGGAGTCCGAGCGGTTCGGTACCGCCATAATCCCAGTCAATTGCTGCAAGTCGACTCGACTGTCAAGTGTAAAAACACTTGACCAGTTGACTGGTCTAAAGTCCCAGTCGGCTGTTAATCTCAAACATGAGGTTTACCCTCCAAGTATGATGCCCTAATACTTACTAGACCACCCTTAGCCTAAACCTAAGCCTTCTAGCCACCTCCGTCAGCCTCATGCCTATTGGATCCCTCCAAGTCATCCATGACTTATTCATCCATACGCTAGCCTTCAAGTGCTTTCATCGGCTATTATCATGCAAATTTGGTCTATACCGCCAAGGCACATTGGGCTTACGCTGCCAAGACTCCCGCTTGGACTTTACACCGCCAACCATTGAACTTATGCTGCCAAGACTCCATCCTTGGACTTTACGCCGCCAATACCTCCCCTTGGACTTCCCTTGCCAACCCATGTTAGACTTTCCATTTGCCAAGACTCAAGCTTGGACTTTCCCTTGCCAAGACTCATGCTTGGACTTTCCATGCTAAGTACCCATGACTTGGACTTTCCCATTGCCAAGTGTCCCACTTGGACTTTCCATGTCAAGTACACAAGACTTAGACTTTTCCATCATATGGTCAACCCCATGTCAACCATATAGTTAAACAATGATCAAACTATCGTCAAACATCAAAATACCACTCGAGTCAAACTCGAGTCTGGTCAATCATGACCCGGGTCGATTGCATCAACAATCTCCCCAAAACATTGTCAAACATCAAAACACTTCTCGAGTCTGGTCAATCATGACCTGGGCCGATTGCACCAACACTATTACTGGTTCTACTACCTTTCAATTGGTAACGATATCTAATTGTTTGGTTTCAATTCTAAACTGACAACGTTGCCTACTTCTAGAATTTTTTCTTGTAGTGCATCTTTTCAAAATTTTGGATTTCCATTTGCCATGCCATTTATATTTAATTCGTCTTCCAATTTGGCATCTTTTTTTAGTTCCGCTACTAGTACTTCATCAGTATTTTCTAAACATCTCGCATTTGGCTTGCAGAATTCAACAACTGATGTCAGCACGACTTAAGATAATGAGATGAGTATTGAGGAAACTAGAGACAATAACTAGTTAGTAGACAGTATGTTTAAATAGTCGGGCTAACTAGGAACCTTAGGTAGTGGTGGTGGTGGTGTTAACAAGTCCATGTCGCCAAATAATAAGGGTTAGAAAAGACAAGATGTGCAAAAAAATAGCATAGAAACAAGAAGATTGCGACTGCATGGCTTGGTCCTAGCGGGTCTTGTTTTTGCTCTCTTGTGCAGGTGGTGAAAAGGCAAGAATAAGAGCAGCAACATCATCATCAGGAGGAGGTGCAGGGGTAGAGATATAAGCCTTGTTTTTTTCCCCCCCGCATGTCCGCAACAACCTTTTTTTTTCCTCTTACCTTGGGCCGTGGAAATTGACACAGTAGGAGGCTGAGCTCGGGAGGAAGGAGCCCCTAGAGTGGGGATTCACAAAGAAGCTGGAACGGGGCCTAGAATCGAAGCTAATCGGGTGGAGGGGTTGAGCACCCCGATTTATTTTTCTTCTCATTGCTTTCCAACTCTAAGAAGCCTCCACCATGCACTACAACAAATTTGACTTTCTGTAGCACGTCATCAACGACGCATGTATATAGCGTGCTGTTATTAATAGTTTTTACAGGGTGCCAAATCAAGTGCGTCATGAATAGTAGTTTATTTTTACAAATAATAGCGCACATTAAAAGGTATACTGTAAAAATTCTACTATTCACAGTGCACATTAATGTATGCTGTTAAAAGTATAGTATTCGCAACGCGCATTAATGTATGATGTTAAAAGCCTACTATTTGCAACCTGCATTAATGTATGCTATTAAAAGCATACTATTTACAATGCACATTAATGTATGTTGTTAAAAGTATACTATTCGTAGTCCGCATTATGTTTGCTGTTAAAAGTCTACTATTCATTACGGATAAGATTATATTTATTAATTAAATGTCATTAAGTGTACTTCAAATTTAAAATAAGTAATTTTAAATTTTAAATGTCTATGATTACAAAAATAGAATAAAAATAATTTTGTAAAATAATGTGGAAATAAATTTTGATCTATTAAAGAATTTTAAATTAATAATAATCATATATATTTAATGGAATGAGAAAATTTAAAATGAATAATATATGTTAATTAATCGAATAATGATATTAAATAATATTTTGTTCGTCGTTAAAATCTAACCATAAAAAAATAAATTTTTTATAGCACCAAGTCCAGTGTGTTGCAAATAATATTATATTTATTAATATAAAAGATTAACAACCAGCAATTTGTACGTTATTATAACTTATAAGTAAAAGAAAAAAAAGTAAAGTTTCTGTAGCGCGCGATTAATGCGTTGTGGATAAGATTATATATATAATCAAATTTTTAATTGATATAAAAAATAGTTTTAATTGATGTATTTTTATTTTAAGTGATTGTCGTTTATTTTGGCCTCACTTTTTTTTTTCCTCCCGCCAACGCTCGTTCGAAACTTAGGTTTTCTTCTTCCGACGAATTGCTTGATGCTTGTCTGCCGCCCCTCGCCAGTCGGCGCCGGCATCGCCAGACGGCGTCCTGGACAAGGAGCCGCCAGACTTCATCCTTCGCTGGAATCCATCGTCACACGCTGCTCTCTGTCGCGATCCTCGATCCTCTCCGTCGCAATCCTCGTCGGTGGCTTCCTCCCCGACACACCCAACAGCGTCCTGCGGTAACAACTCCTCCCCTGAAGATTTCATCCGAATCCTCCTCCAAGAGATCCGAAGCATCGACTGCGAGCTCCAAGATTTGCTCACCTCCACTTGCCCTGCATCCACAAAATCAAGAATCTCCGTAAGCTATTCAATCCTCTGCTTTTTTGATATTTTCTACATAGTATAAAACGTTACAAATTCAAACCATGCTTCCAAATTACAATATTTGCATATGGTTCTTAATCTAGCACAAAGATTCACAGATTTGAGATAACAAAATGTATGTTGATCTTTCTAGAATTAAAGGCCAATCAGTTGTTCTGGAGAAGTTTGGTCGGTAGTTATTTCATGCCAAAATCAAATTTAAATGTTGTTGATTGTGTCTTTCATATCTCTGTAAAATCATCGACTGACTTCTGTTCTTTCCCAATCTCTTGTGAGCACCATATGAATCATTCCTGATTCACTCTCTATTCACTTTTGATGCTCAACCATATACACGTGTCTACTAAGCCTTGCATTGAACATTTCCAAGAATTGCACAATAAGGTCGACTACAAGAAAACAGTAAGCAATCAATATTATGTCTCTTGTAATTAAGTAGATTGCAGATTTAGAGAGTTTGATGTAGGAGACTTCGTACTTTTGAGAGCATAAACTGGGAGTGGGAGGGATAAGCATTAATGGCTATGAGTTAAATCTGACTCATGATATAAGCGGTTGGGAGGGTCGGGATAAGCAACGATTTACCAATTGCATTTGGGAAGCATATGTGGGACCCTATCTTCATACATTTATTCAATAGTCCTGTTACAATTTTTTGTCATTATCATGCTAATTTGTTTGAAGCTATGTTTGAATTCGTAGAATTTTTATTTAGAAATCGTAATTTATTAACATGTGCATGTTTATTTCGGTTAATATGCTTAGATATATTTTTGTATGCAGGACATTGTTCACTGTTTATGCATGAATATCATATGTTTATTTTGTAGGTGGGATATTGCTTAGATAAAATTGAGGTTTTCTGCCTCACTAGATTTGTTTATTTTTCTCTCTAGGACCGATTAGATTGATTCTTATGTATTTTACTAATGGATCGTAACTTATATTTTAGAGTTTTGGTCAGTTACAAAATGGATAAGGAATGAATGTGTTTGCCTTCAAGGCTTGTACTGGAGTATGAAGAAGGGGTTCAAAAATTTCTTGCACAAGCTAAGAACTATGCCAAAATGCATGAAGTAATATTATGTCCTTGTAAACGTTGTCAAAACAAAAAGTACATAAAATTTGACCAAGTGTACGAACACTTAATTACGAAGGGGATAGATCCTTCTTACACTATTTGGGTCTTTCATGGTGAAACTTATACCTCACAATTTCAAAGTAAAGGTAATTCAAGAGGAGTTCAAGAAGAGAAGGATGAAAGTAGAGAGACATATCACATATATAAAGATGTTTTTGTGACGGAAGAAGAGGTTCGACACACTATATTTGAGACAAGAGACTATGAGTTTGATGATTTATTAGAAGATGCAGAAACTCCTCTCTTTCTTGGTTGTACAACTTACACAAAGTTGTTAGCAATCGTCACATTATACAATTATAAGTCTACATATGGTCATACTGATAGTAGTTTCAATGAGCTTCTTAAGATCTTAGGTGGCATGCTTCTAGAAAAAAATACACTTCCAGAAAATGTATACTCAATGAGAAAGCTATTAAAACCATTTGATTTAGGATATGAGAAGATTCATGCTTGCCCAAGTGATTGTTGTCTATTTAGAAAGGAGCTTAAAGATTTGGACTCATGCCCAAAGTGTGGCTCCTCAAGGTGGAAGGTGGACAAAATAACTACTAAAGTTCATAAAGGAGTTCCAGAAAAGGTGCTTCGGTATTTTCCCATTATACCTAGATTTAAAAGGAAGTTTAAATTAGAAGAAAAGACTAAAAACTTGATTTTCCACTCCAACCACAAAAGTCCGGATAATATGATGCGTCATCTAGTAGAGTCGGTAGCATGGGATACAATAAATCATAAGTGGTCAACTTTTGCATCGGATCCTAGAAATCTACGGCTTGGTCTTGCAACAGATGAATTCAATCCTTTTGGTGACCTTAGTTAGCCAGTTATTTTGGTTAATTGCAACGATCCTAGAAATCTATGGCTTGGTCTTGCAACAGATGGATTCAATCCTTTTGGTGACCGTAGTTCTTGATATAGTTGTTGACCAGTTATTTTGGTTAATTACAACCTTCCTTCATTGATGTGCATGGAGAAGGAAAATCTTATGTTGATATTACTGATTCTAGGCATAAAACAGTCAGGAAATGATATAGATGTATACTTGGAACCCCTTGTTGAGGAATTGAAGGAGTTGTGGGACACATGTGTGGAGGCATATAATGCATTTAGTAAGTCAATGTTCAATCTAAAGGCGATTTTGATGTGGACAATTAATGATTTTCTAGCTTATGGAAACCTAGTTGGATGTGCCACAAAAGGTAAATTTGGTTGTCCGATATGTGGTGAAGACATATATTCTGTGGCTTAAATATAGTAGAAAGTTTGCATACTTGGGCCACAAGAGATTCCTTGCTCATGATCATCCATTTCGTGAGAAAAAGAAGTGGTTTAATGGGAAAAAGGAGAGAAAAGGGAAACCTAGACCTTTGATTGGGTTAGAAATCCTCAATGCAGTGAAAGACATTGAAAATGACTGGGGTAATAAACAAAAGGGTGAGACTATCAACACTATAACGAAAAAGAGGAAGAAGCAGGATAATTCAAAGTAAATGTGGAAGAAAAAGTCAATCTTTTTCAATTTACCATATTGGAGTGCAAGTTATTTGCATCTCTATTCATTATCTTTTAATGAATTTGTTATATTACTGAATTAATACTATGAAATATATTGACTTGTAGGGGCTCTTGTTACGTCATAAGTTAGATGTGATGCATATTGAAAAGGATATTTATTAGAATGTCATAGGCACATTGTTAAATGTGAAGAAAAAAAAAACCAAAGATGGTGTTAATGCCCGCAAATATTTGATGCACTTAAAAATTAGAGAAGAATTACATCCTAAAAAAAAGGAGAAAAAATGTATCACTTGCCTGTTGCACCTTACACATTGTCTAAAAAAGAAATAGATATATTTTGCTCTAGCTTGAAGAAAATAAAGTTACCAGATGACTCTAGCTCAAATATTGGTAATTGTGTTTCTTTAGAAGAGCATAAGCTTATTGGCCTGAAATCTCATGATTGTCATGTTTCAATGCAACAATTGCTTTCAGTTGCATTGAGAAGTCTTTTACCGAAAGGTCCACACAATGATCTATTTCTGCTTTGTGCATTTTGCAATGAATTATGTCAAAGAGTGTTAGATAGGAACCGTTTAGAACAATTCAAGGATAATAAATCTACTTTACAGCTAAGGGGTATTGCATTATTGTACCCTTTTGACAAGACGGCTCCCCGGGGCTCAGTCTTGTTTTGGGCTCACCACCGCTCCTTACCATTGCTTTAGTGGGGTGTCGCTTTTATCTGTCCCAAGACAGATGCGACTGCATTGGACAGCCTCCAAAGTTCTTTTCGTGTGTCTCTTATCTTTGGGAGCGCACTAAGAAAATAATTCTGATACCCACCTTCTTGATATCTTCGACTGTTGAAGTCGGCTTCCTTCATCTGCTCTATCATTTCAAGTTCCTGTAGAGCATAATAGAGATTTTGTGAAGCTCGTTCTTCCACGTCATCCAGCATTCGTCGTTTTTCATGTTCTGGTGGCGTGAAGATCTTCTTTCCTATGTCCTGCAAGATCTCCTCATATTCATCTCGTAGCAGTCTTCTTCGAGAAGCAGCTAATTCAGTAGCAGCTTCTTCTTCATCATCCTTGTATCTGAAACCTTCAGTGGTTTGATGCCTTTGGATAAAATCATAATCACTCTCATCTACCTTCTTTTTTCCTTTATCAGTGGTTATTACTGAGATTATCTCTTTGCCAGAGACTAACCTTGATAAGGAATCTGCGAATACATTCATTTTAGCATCAATATGTTCAAAATTTACTTTTATACCTGATCCCGTGATGAAATCGGTAAAAGTAATCCATCTGACTCTTGAAGGTTTATTTCTTGCCACTTTGTTGTAAAAACTGATAATGGCTTGGCAATCAGTTCTTAAGGTAATCTCCTCTTTGTCAAGGTAATGAATTTTTAAGGCACTCATGGTTTCCATGGCAGCAAAAATTTCTGCATCAATTACTGATTTGATTACAGCAAATTTTCCATGAGCGTAAGCACATACCTTTTCAGTATTTCTCGGATCGTATTTGGAGTTTTTCCATTTACATACTCCTCCCCAGCCTGTCATACATCCGTCTGTTTCCAGAATAATATAAGCTTGCTCTGGGGGTAATTCCAGATCAGGAAGTTGTTGAATTTGGGCCTTTATCTCTTTTACCAGGGCCCAATCTGAAGACTTCATCCTCTTGTCGCCATGTATAGAAGTCTTTTCATACAGGGGACCTAATTTCGAACTCAAGTTCGGGATATATGTTCTGGCATAATTGAGAATCCCTAGCCAAGATCTTAATCCCTTTTTCTCCTTGAGACTTTCTTCATTGAATTCTGCAATTTTCTTGATGATGTGGGGCTGGAGTTTTAACTTTCCCTCCCCTATTTCCGCACCCAAGAATTCTATCTTTGATACTGCTAACTTACACTTTGTTGGGGATAGAATTAACCCATTCTTCTCGCATATATTTAACATCACCTCCAGATGCTTCAAGTGCTCTTTTTCTGAATTTGAGAAAACAAGTATGTCATCAATATATATTGCAATGAATTCCTCAGTACCTTTGAAGCACTGGTCCATCTTCCTCTGAAAAACTGCTGGTGCATTTTTAAGTCCGAATGGCATAGCCAACCATTCGTAAAGCCCAGATGGACATATGAATGCCGTCCATTCTATTGATGATGCATCCATTGCTACCTGATGAAATCCAGATTTAAGGTCAAATTTTGAATAAATTTTTGAATTTCCGACCTTTTTCAGAATTGTATTGATTCCTGGTAGACTGTACTGATCCTTGTAAGTATTATCATTGAGTGTCCGGTAGTTGAATACCATCCGCTCTTTGCCTTTTTCTTCCTTTCCTGTCACTGGGTTGACACTTGTTCCGGATTGCACTATCATAGCCATTGTTCTGTGCCTGCTTTTGCTGGGACGAATCACTTTTAATTTCAGCAATATATCAATATGTTTCTGGAATACTGCTTTCATTGCTGGTGTAACATGGGATAATGGCTTATCTTGAATAGTAATGTCTGGATTTATTACCTCAATTTTACACAGAATACCATTTTTCTCCCAATGCCGTAGTGGATTGTCACCAATGTATCCTTGTTCTTTTAATCTGTTTAAGAGAGGCCCATGTTTTTGTAATACAAAAGTATTTGAAGGAGTAGCCGTGAAGAGTACCTTTTCCTTGATTTCGAGATACTCCATCTCTTCTAGTTGTAATTCCTCAATTGCTGATATAGCTACTGGGCTTGTGGAAATTGTTGTAATATTCTTATAGAAGGTCACTGTGTTTCCTTCTATTCTTACTCCTCCTTGCATACCTCTGATAAAGTTTCCTCCAAGAACCATTTGTATTCCGTCTCCTAGCGTCATGTCAAATGAATAGGTGAATGGAATCCTGAACTTATTTTCCCCTATTCGCATTTGTCCTCCTTTAAATTTCCAGTTTGCCATTTGCTTTGAATTGACGCCGTTGATGATGACGGTAAAAGGATTCTTCTCCAGGGCTTGTACTGGTACTGATTTCTGATCAACACAACAGGTGGTTGCCCCGGTATCTAGAATAGCACTTACTTGGAATGGTGGTATTGATGGAATATCAATTTCAACCATCATATGATAAAGTCTATTCAGTGTTCTCTTGGGATGATACTGTGCACCTGTTTGGAATAGGGATACCTCAAGGAAGTGTAGCTGCTCCTTTCCTTTCTGTAGATCCCTTAGATTAAGTTGTTGCAGTTCCCTTGCTAAATCATCACTTAGAGTTTCTTCTGACTCCTGATTCCTTCTGATTACCCTTTCTAATTCTGCTTGCAGTCTTTTGATTTCAGCCTGTAAGTAATCAATATACCCAAACAATTCAGTTATCAAATTGTTTTCTTCATACCTCCGAGGTAGGGGTGGCATAGTTGGGGTTTCTATTTTGAGATAATAGTCGGAGCATAATGTACATGTCGTCCACCTACATTCTGAGCAGTGTCTCCTTGCTCTCTGTGTTGTAATTACTCCACAAAAATTGCATTTAATGAATTGCGTACCTACTTCTTGGTTAATCTGCCATTTGTGGTCACAGCAATAATTTTCTTCTGGCATGTCAACCTGGACTTGCCATCCTTGTGGCTCCCCAATTAGCACAAGTATTGATTCATTTGGAAGGACGCTGGTTGCAGCAGTACAATGTTGTTCTGTTGAATTTTCCCCTTCAGACATGCTGCAGATAGCATCACTACTACTTTCATCCGGGTCTACTGATACGATATCAAAATCATCTGGTAGATCCAGTTCATTGATCATGGCTACTCTTTCTTTATTGCCAACTTTGTTGCGACATTCCCTGGCGAAATGTCCCTCTTCCCCGCATATGAAGCACTTGCATTTCTTGACCCTGGTTCGGTCATTTTGATATTTTCTTTTAATGACCCGCACATGTGATTTATGCGGTTTCCCTTTGTATGTGTTGGATTTTCTTAATCCATACTTCTTCCTTTCGCCTTGATAATAACTTGGTATTGGTATCTGGGAACAGAATTCCAGATCCTTAAGGCTCCTCTGCAATGTTGCTTGCTTGCACATCTCAGTAAGTTCTTGATATGCATGGTGAATTCTGGGAAGTACTCCAATTGTATTTCCTCTGAATTTCTCCTGAAATCTTGACTCTAGATGTCTCCCAATTAGCGGTGGCATTTTACGGTAGAACTTGCTGGATAGTTCTTCATTTATAAACATCCTGCCTGTTCTTGCAGCAAGATCTTTATAGGTATTCATGTAGTTTACCAAATCCTTGGTTCCATTGCACACGAGTCTTTCCAGGTCGAGATAAGCTTGATTCTGTTCAGCAGTTGCTCCTGAAGCAGGATCTTCAAGAGTAATAATTCTTCTTATTTGGGATAAGATATTCTGGGTTTCATCTGCTGCATTAATCAGCTTGTCATATTGCTCTGGAAACATCATTCTCCATTGAATAAACGTCTTCTTCTCTATCTCGCCCAGTAAATTTTCTACATACTGGACCTTCGTTCTTTTGTCAGGCCAGATCTTTGAGTCCACCACGTTTGTAGTTATGGACTCCCATCTAGAAATCACATCATTATAAAGACCAATATTATTAGGAAGGACTAGCATCGCACCTGTTGCTTGCTGGGCTGATGGAAGCGTCCATTGCTCGTTAGAATAAGCCCTCCGAAATCTTCCAATTCTTGCATTCATATAATCCATGTTTCTGTATGGATTCGAAGTTGTTGGTCTTTCGTCCGCTGGTCCATATTGGGCAGGTCCCATCATTGTATCATCAGGTGGATTAAAATTTGATGTTACCGAAGATGCTAAAATTTGATTCTTCTGCACAGGATAATCCATTTCATAATCCCCTTCATTAATATGAGCCACCTGTTCATCATGGAAATTAGAATCTGCGGATAAGTAAGCATCATCATCATCATCTCCACCACCTTCTGCGAATGGATTAGTCCATTCATTATCTTGTAGAACAACAAGATGTTCATCATGAAGCCATTGTTGCCACATATATCTTCTAGCAGGTTGCTCATTAGTATTCTCTTCCTCCTCCTCTGTAGTTGTAGTCACTTGCTGTGGTGCTGATCTTTCTTGGGGAACAAGAATCCCCATTAGGTTGGTCCACTCAGGAGTACCCATTTGCATTTGTCTCGAGGAAGTGGATCCAAATCCACGTGGTCCTCGTGTGGAACTCTCCAGATAAGGAACCATTGTGACTGCAGGAGTAGATATTTTCTCTATAATTATTTGAGCTACAGCCTCACCTGCTTTGATGAATACGTCTTCAGAAGTCACGTTAAAAACCATAATTCTGACTTCTCCTCGATAGTCAGAATCAATTACTCCAGCTCCTATAATAATTCCCTTTCTCCAGGCGCTGCTTGAGCGGGCTGCTATGCGTCCATAATGATTTTCGGGAATAGAAAACGCCAGTCCTGTATCAAGCAAAGATCTACCCCATTGTTGTATTTTATAATTATTGCAAGTGTGTAGATCATACCCCGCAGCTCCTGCTGTTCTTCTTACTGGTGAGATTGCTGAGGGATGCATTCTCATTACTTCCATAGTTGGTTCTTCAGTGATTAAAACTGAAAGAATTTCCCTTTCCATTGAACATTCTTCAACATCATTTTCATTGACAGCAATTGGTCGTTGATCCATTATTGGAGTATACCCTTGGAATTGTAACGAGACGCTTCCATCCAATAATGTTCTGGTATCAACTCTGGTGGGTGCCGTAGGGTTTCTCCTTTGTGTAGGGCGCAGTATCCACCTCTGCTGCTGTAATTCATTAACAGTAAATCTTGTTCCTGGGAGCGCAATCACTCCTCTGCTTGCCAAATAGTCACCCACATTTTGAACATTATAATTAAAATTTGTAAAACTGGTATTTGTCAACCGACCTATCATCATTCTAGTAATTAGTAAATTACTAGAACCTCCTTGCCAATTTTGATATCCTCTGGTTTGAATGGATATTTCTATGTGGTTGGCAAAATCTTCTAGATTCATCATTATGTCTGGAATCACATAGACCATCTGCGTTCCATTGCTTAGATCCATCTCCATAGTGGCAATAATAGACCTGTCTCCTCGCCATCTGGTATCTCGCAGAATTATTAATACCATAACTCCAGTATTTCTTCGATGTAGGGTATAAACTCGTATCATAACCAGTCCCATGTGGATATGATAAAACCCTGCTTCTCTTAGGGTCTGCTGACTTTGATCTGTAACCAGTGGAAGGTCTACCTGTCCTTCTTCAACGCAGAGAACATCTTCCTCTGAGTAGTGTTGGTAGACTCTATGTTGGGTTGGTTGGAATCCCGTTGAATAAAGTACCTCTGCTGGTACCATATTCGCCCTCTGTGATCTGGAAATCTCCAGCTGTTCTTCCGGGTTGACTTGGCTTTCAATAGTCCTACGGAACCTTCTTTGGCTGGGCATAATTCTTCTTTGAAGATTATATAATCTTCTTTGTCCCGTCCTGTAATCTCTTATTTGATCTTCTGCACTTGGTACCTGCAGGGTGGTTGATGTAACTGCTGGTGGCCTTGTGCTGGTGGATGTTCTTGAGGCCATCACTTCTCTTTCTCTTTTTGCAATATTTCTGAGGGGTTTCTGAATATCAGGATGGAGCCCTTCTTCTTTGGGATTATTGCTTCGCTTCCCAGATTTAGGCCAGAAATCCTTTTAGTTAGGTCGTCTATGGCCCCTTCTAGCTCCTTTGGTGCTGCTGTGGATGTGCTTGCAGTTTGTTTGAGAGATCGAACTTGAATCTGAAGCTCCTGTATCTGAGTATGTAATTCAATAATAAGAGATAGTAGGGTATTATTTTGCTTAATCAATACCCTTTGAAAATCAAAAGCAGTTTTTGATTGTGAAGGTACAGAAAATCCTTGAGAAGGTGCTTCAATGTTTTCTGTTGCCTTCAAAGCATTAATATAAGCTGGGTTTTCTCCTTGCTTATCCCAACTCATTCGCCAATCAGCTTCTTTACTTCTTGCAGAATCCTTTCCACCTCCTTAACTTCTCGCTTTAATTCTTTAGTTATGGTAACAATTTTGGATTGGTCCGAACTTTCTGCTATTATAGCTTTTAACTCCCTCTTTGTTACTGGTGGATTTCTTAATGATTCGTTTTCTAACAAGCTAACAGCTGTTCTGAGTTTCACTATTTCTTCTTTTAACAGTTTGTTTTCTTCTTCTATCAAATAGAAGTGTTTCAAGGAAACTTTTGAAAGTAAACAGACTTGGTTATGAATGACTTCAAGATTGTTCACTAGACTACTAGTTGTTGGTTTAGGTTCTTTTGCAAGGTTAAGGTATTCTAGGTTCGGGTGTTGGGTTTTCTCATACCACTCTCTGATGTTTTTCTCAAATTTATCACTCATTTAGGTTTTGTTTAATCTGTTTTCTTACTTACAGCTTAGGAGTCCGTAAAATTTTCATGCTCACTTGACGGACTTGGCTCCTTCAGAGACTTACAAGTACTGCAATCTTTTGCAATCAATTAACGGAATCGGTCGCCTTATTGCAAGATTAAGATTAACAAACCAATGCTCTTTTCACAATATCTACTGAAAGTATGGCCAAGTTGGGTTTCAGGCTTACCGTCTTACGCACTTACTAGCCTTGTGGTCAAGCCGAACCAAGGATGCTTATCGAGTCTCCACCTTCCACCTTGTTAGGTTGCCCTTCAAGTTTATATGTGAATTTAAGTAGAACGAGATTTCAAGAGAGTGTTTTGAGTATACCCGTACCTTTACCTAGAAAGATGGTTTCTAGCCTTGCATCATAAGAGTAATCTAGCTCTGATACCAAATTAGGGATCGACTCTCCGATACGAAAGAAAAACCTGAGACGATGCTCGGAATTTCAGGAACTTGAAATGATAGAGCAGATGAAGGAAGCCGACTTCAACAGTCGAAGATATCAAGAAGGTGGGTATCAGAATTATTTTCTTAGTGCGCTCCCAAAGATAAGAGACACACGAAAAGAACTTTGGAGGCTGTCCAATGCAGTCGCATCTGTCTTGGGACAGATAAAAGCGACACCCCACTAAAGCAATGGTAAGGAGCGGTGGTGAGCCCAAAACAAGACTGAGCCCCGGGGAGCCGTCTTGTCAAAGGGTACAATAATGCAATACCCCTTAGCTGTAAAGTAGATTTGTCCCATCAAAAGGACAATAATGTGTGGAATATATTAGCTGTAAAGAAAGTTGAGTGAGCTGTGAGATAGCTGTAAGGCTAAAAGAGAATAAAGGGCATCATGAGTAAAGGGACGATGGGGCTAATAGAGAGCACCCGCCTTATTCATCAATGCAACCTTTTCCTCTCTATATAAGCCATAAGAGTGTAGAGGTTTGATCAGACTTGAGCAACACCGGTGACAAGAGGATGAAGTCTTCAGATTGGGCCCTGGTAAAAGAGATAAAGGCCCAAATTCAACAACTTCCTGATCTGGAATTACCCCCAGAGCAAGCTTATATTATTCTGGAAACAGACGGATGTATGACAGGCTGGGGAGGAGTATGTAAATGGAAAAACTCCAAATACGATCCGAGAAATACTGAAAAGGTATGTGCTTACGCTCATGGAAAATTTGCTGTAATCAAATCAAGATGATGCGAATTTTTGCCGCTGGTCCACAATGATCTATTTCTGCTTTGTGCATTTTGCAATGAATTATGTCAAAGAGTGTTAGATAGGAACCGTTTAGAACAATTCAAGGATAATATTGCGGAAACTCTATGCATGTTAGAAAGGTATTTTCCACCCTCTTTCTTTACCATTTTAGTTCATTTGACAATGCATTTAGCAAGAGAGGCTCGCTTGTGTGGACCAGTCCACTTGCGTTGGATGTATCCATTTGAACTGTAATAAATATTATACAACAAATTATATTTTGCTATCAACAATCCTTGATTGTGATTTTTTTATTTAGATTTATGAAAATACTTAAAGGGTATGTGAAGGACCGAGCAAGGCTAGAGGGTTGCATAGCTGAGTGTTATCTGATATAAGAAAGAATCCAATTTTGTAGTACATATTTTCAAAAAACTGCTAGTATTGGTGTCCATTCTAGTCGGAATGAGGATTTGGAGAATGGATTAGTGGAAGGTTGGCCAATTTCTAAAGGAAAAGAAAGGATTTTAGAAGATCAAGTGTTGCAAGCCGCACATCGATATGTATTATTCAATACTGCAGAAGTTAAACCTTATTTACACTGATTATATTTAATTGCAAATCCTATTAGATATTTGTATTCTATTACATAATTCGTATATTCTAATAATCACCCTTCAATGATTTTAAATAGGATGCACATTGAGGAGCTTAAACAAGCAGATCGTTGTTTCATATCTAATGACACATTATTACAAAAGTGACATATGGAAACATTTGCGAAATGATTATCAAAACATGACCTTGACAACTCGTCAGGTTGAATCCAATGGCTAGCACATGGTCCAAGAAAGCATGTTATATCTTATACTGGTTATATTATTGATGGGGTAGGGGTTTTCTTTGACTAAGATTAAATATTTCTTGGGCAGTTTAGGTGATTTTCCGAGTAGTGCATATGAAAATCTAGGCAGTTAGTCCATTTCCCGAGCAATTGGGATATTTGTCGAACAATATATGTGGTTCTTGTTCTCAGTAAGGAAGGATGATGTAGTATGGGTCAGTGATCAAAGGGGGTATTAGCAGAGCAGTCTATATGTTTTCAGAGTAGTTTATGTGTTTCCATAGCAGTCTGTGTGTTTCCAGGGCAGTTAGTATATTTGGCGGGTGGTATATGTGGTTCTTGTTCTCAGTAAGGAAGGATGATATAGTATGGGTCAGTTATCAAAGGGGGCGTTAAGCATGTGCTTATGTGCTTCGAGGCGCCTATGTGCTTCCAGGGTGGTTAGTATATCTGCCGGGCGATATGTTCATTTACCGAGCAGTAAGTTCATTTCCCGAGCAGTGTGTTTATTTCCCGAGCCATTGGCGGATTTCAGTGTGTTTATTTGTATAGAGCAGTGGTTGCTGAGAAGACCCTTTGGAGCTGACAGAGGCCCCAGGAGATTACCAACTCTTACTTTTTGCACTTTTCATCAAGAATATGGGCATAATACTCAAAATTATCAGCAGTTAGATTTTGAGCTGCAAAGAATTATGGGAGCTCGTCCTCATGTTAAATATTTGGTTATGAATCCAGCTCCTTATCAATGGGGGTTTGGAAGAAGAAACTATGGTATAGGAAATGTGGGAAGGCTTCTTATAAATCGTCCTATACATACTGCTCAGATAAGGGAACTAACCCTTGGGCAGGTAACACCTGCCAATTAGCCCCCTGTTAGAGGCTCTATTAACATGATATCTGGTGGTTCCACTAACGGAGATTCTAAAAGAGCTCGAAAAAGACACAGTAGAGAAGAATGTACAACTGTCGCTGCTCTGCCTAAAGTTACATGACCCATGATAGGGTTTGATTCTAATGATTTAGAGGGAGTAATGACCCCTCATACAAATGCCTTGGTCATTCGAGCCCTTATTGCCAATTTTGATGTAGGAAGAGTTTTTATTGACCCGGGCAGTTCAGTAGATATCCTGTATTGGTCAGCCTTAGAGAAAATGGGAGTTAGCATCACTAATTTATAGGCGGTCGGAACTTCTTTGTTTGAGTTTTCTGATCATGAGGTGCAACCAATGGGTCAAATCAAGCTACCTTTATCTTTAGTAGAGGAGTCAAGAAGGAAGACGGTGCTTATTAATTTTACGGTAGTTGACATGGCTTCTTCTTATAATGCTATTCTAGGCAGACCAGTCCTAAGAAGTCTACAGGCAGTAGCTTCTCCTTATCATCAAAAAATTAAGTTTTCTATTGGAAGTGAAGTAGGAGAAGTTAAGGGTGATCAACAGCTTTCACGAAGATGTTATGTAGATGCTATCCGGACAGGATAGAAAGGAAAGTTTGTTAGTAAGTCTTTGCAGAAATCTAAGTATAAAGGTACAATGTGTATCGTTCAAAAGGGGGCTGCTGAAGAAATAGGAGAGCCTGATAAAGAGTCAATCGTGTTAGATGATAAGTGTGCTGAACATATTACATTTATAGCTCGGGACCTTCCTTTGCAGCTTAAAGCAGAGTTAATACAATGTCTTATCAAGAATATTGATATTTTTGCATGGTCTCCACAAGATTTATTAGGAATTTATCCTACTGTCATGGAGCATAAATTTTATATCTTACCTACTATAATGCCTGTGAAACAGAGCGTCGACACTTTGGAGCTGAGAAGGATGCTATTATTAAAGAGGAAGTATGTAAATTGCTGAAGGTTGGACATATCAGAGAAATACAATATCCAACTTGGTTATCTAATGTGGTGCTGGTACCTAAGCCATCGAGAAAATGAAGAATGTGTGTGGACTTTAGAGATCTTAAAAAAGCTTGTCCTAAGGATTGCTATCCTTTGCCCCGCATTGATCAGTTGGTAGATTCCACTGCTGGGCTTCAGTTTATATCAATGATGGACGCTTATCAGGGGTATCACCAGATACCATTGGCTTTAGAAGATCAAAAAAAAGTCAGTTTTATTACTGCAGAAGGGACTTTCTGTTATGTGGTTATGCCTTTTGGATTGAAAAATACCAGGGCTACTTATCAAAGGTTAATGGATAAAATTTTCGAAAAACAGTTAGGGTGGAATGTGGAGGTATATGTAGATGATATTTTGGTTAAAACTCTACATCCCGAGCAGTTAATATCTGTCTTAGAGGAATCTTTTGGCATTTTGCATAAATATAAGATGAAGTTAAATCCAGAGAAGTGTGTACTTGGGGTTACTTAGGGCCGTTTCTTGGGATATGTAGTTACTGAACAGGGTATACAAGCTAATCCTATTAAGATTGAGGCTATTCAACAGATACAACCTCCAAAAAATTTAAAGGAAGTACAGAGTTTATTGGGCAAGATTATTGCTTTATATAGATTCATATCCCGATCGGCAGTTAGAAGTCTTCCTTTCTTTAAGATATTAAAGAGAGCTATACGGTTCCAATGGGATGAACACTGTGATAAAGCTTTTCAATCTCTGAAAGAATACTTGGTGGAGCCACCTTTTTTAGCTAAACCTCAGCCTGGAGAAATGTTATGGGTATGTTGTTGTGAGCTCGGTATTGGTTAGAGAAGACAAGGGTCTGCAACATCCAATCTATTATATCAGTTATCTTTTAAAGGGACCTGAAATTCGGTATAATAATCTAGAGAAGTTAACTTGGGGTCTGGTTTTAACTGCTCGGAGACTACAACCCTATTTTCTATCGCATCCCTTGGTGGTACTCACTGATACTCCTCTAGGTAGAATACTTACTCATCCAAAAGCTACAGGAAAGCTTATTAAATGGGCTACTGAACTAAATGAATACGACATCACTTATCAACCTCGTATCTCTATTAAAGCGCAAGCCTTAATTGGACTTTCACAATTGTCAAGTACTAAGACTATACCCTTAGACTTTCCAATTGCCAAGTACCAATGACTTGGACTTTCACAATTGTCAAGTACTTGTGACTTGAACTTTCACATGCCAAGACCCATGCTTGGACTTTCCATGTCAAGTACCCAAGACTTGGACTTTCCATGCCAAGACCCATGCTTGGATTTTCCAAATGCCAAGACCCATGCTTGGACTTTTCATGACGATCACATTGTCAATCGTATTGGCAAACATCAAAATACTGTTCGAGTGATATTTGACTCTGGTCAATCGTGATCTGGGTCGATTGCACTAACAATCTCCCTTTTTTGATATTTGACAATACCTTTAAGTTAAGCTAATAATAACCCAAACTTAACTCTTCCAATGCCAAAGCATAGTGAAGGTTTTCCTAACATAAATCTCACTTCTCCCCCTTTGGCATACATCAAAAAGCCTACCCAGGTTTTCAATGCCTCATCTCTTAAAGAGATCCTACATCCTCCCCTTTGGTCCAAAAATATTTATGATACCTTGACTCTTTATAGTGATAAGTCCCATATCACTAAATGAGAGGCAATTCTCACTTCTCCAATTCTCCCTCTTTGGTGAGTACAATGAAGGTTTCATAATACAAACCCTTCATTTCTTCCCTTTTGAGGAAAAAAACTCATCCATCATCCATTGATGGATAACTTCCCCCTAAAGGCTTGCTCCCCCTTGACCATTGCACTAACAATATCCTTGGAGAGTTCCTAAGCCTAAAGGAAACTTAAACCATTGAAAATAAGGGTAAAAGTTCAAACTTGAACTTTAACCTCCCTTAAACTTCGATACTCCACCCTAAACACCTCTCCTAATCATTTTAACTGATATTTCACCATTCCAGTACTTTCCAAAGTATATCCTAGGGTTATGAGCAATTAGAGTATCCTAAAGTAGCTGATAATTAGCTAAACAAATCTTGTTCAATCCATATCGATTTACAATTGATCGACATCAAAATTCAATCGATCAAGAACCATCACGATCATCAAAGGGTAGTCGACTAGTTTTTGCACATGCAAAAATCAGACTTCAGAAATGGTTTTTCGAAATGCATAAGTAATATACATATTTTGAAAAATCTTAAAAAATCATATGTACATTACTTACATCAAATACAATGGGCGAAAAATAATTTTAAATTAAAATACCCATTAACTTAAGAGATTGATACAAAGTTCAAAACCATTGAAACTTTAATGTTTTTGGCCTACTTTGTATCAACTTCTTCAATGGTGATTGCTATCAAAAGATAGATTTCTCCAAGATTTTCTAAAATGATTTTAAAATATTTTTGAAAACCTATTTTGAATCATGGTCTATGGGCTTAATGCACATGACTTGTACATAAGATTTCCTCATGATTCCACCATGGTATATTATGAGTTTGAGTTCATCTAGATGCAACAACTATGCAGCTTGAACTTAACTCATTTTTTTAACATCTCACATGTGTCTAGAGCGTATCAATACACACACATGTCAATTTAATATTTTGTGAGATGTGGATTTTCGTTCTTCCTAATCTAGAGTCTCATGCATTTCTAGGCAACTCTATTTGATTCCCTTATAATGGGACTTCAAATCATGCCATTGTTCTTAATTCAATTTTATTTACCTAAATGCATGAATAATGATCATGACAAGATTGTGCATAATTTAAAGCATTTGACAATAATCATGATGTCATAGCATAAAAATGACCTAAATACAATCATTACATATTACCCGAGCATTTTCATGACATTTAAATAATCAAATGAAATATGATGTCATGACATGTCACATGACAAATAAAGCATGGAAAATAAAATGTAAAGGTATAAGAATATCTAAATTTTAATATTAATTATCATTTGTTAGGATTAAACATTTTTGCCATAATGAGTTGATTTCCAAAGTGTGCCAAAAATCAAAAATGGCTTTTGGCACACTTGGGAGATGAGTGGCATTATGTCAAATATGGATTTAATTCTAGAAATGACAATTTGGGCTTAACACTTAGGTATTATATACCTTTGTATTTTATACTTGCCATGCTTTGTTTGTCTTGCCATGTCATAACATCATATTTCATTTAAATATTTTAAATGTCATGATTATGCTTAGGGTTAATTTTTATGTCATGGTTGACTTAGTCATTTATATAGCATGACATCATGATTATTGACACATGTCTTATTTATGCTATTTTATATGCCATAATCATCATTCATGCATTTAGGTTAATTTAAATTGATTTAAGGATAATGACATTATTTGAAGTCCTATGCATAAGGAGATCAAATAGAGTTGCCTAGAAAAATACATGAGACCTTAGATTAGGAAGAACAAAAAACCCACATCTCATATTACATTGACATGTGTGTGTATTGATACACCCTAGGCACATGTGAGATGTTAAGAAAATGAGTTAAGTTCAAGGTGCATAGTTCTTGCATCTAGATGAACTCAAACTCATCTTATACCATTGATGGATCATGGGGAAAGCTAATGTGCAAGACATGTGCATTAAGCCCAAAGATCATAGTGCAATATAAGATTTTAAAATCATTTTAAAAACATTGGTGTAGTCTATCTTTTGATGACAATCACCATTGATGAAATTGATACAAAGTTGACTGAAAATATTGAAGTTTTCTTTATTTTTGAACTTTGTATTAATCTCACTATTTAATGAGATATGGATTATGAGAGTTCGAAAGTTCAAGTTTGAATTTTGATTGTTTAGTGTTCTTATAGCCTTATGGACTCTCCAAGGACATTGTTGGTGCAATGGTCAAGGGGGAGCAAGCTATTAGGGGGAGGTTATCCATCATGGGATGATGGATGTGTTTTCCTCAAAAGAATAAGAACTTGTGGGAGTTAAACTTGTACGCAAAATCTGTCAGATTGATTGCTTGCTAACATCTCAGCATCCACTTTAACTTGAAAGAGTTCAGAAAACCAGAGAATAGCTGAGTTGATGTGCCAACAATTGTTTTTGATGTTAAATCATTGTTCAAGACTGAAATTAAAGTTATTGCAAGAAATAGATTTCTTACCTATTGAATAGTATTTTTTTTAAAGCATCAATTTGATGAGCTTTGTTCAAAGTTTTGACAATGTGTTTCAGCGAAATTATTGTACTGTGAACATTGACAAAACCAAGCTTTCATTCTTGTAGGTGTTGAAACTAGAGTTCAACATTGTACAATAATTTTCGATCAACTTGTCCCATATGAAGAGTTTGTTAGAAGCTCGTCTAAATTCATCAAAAAATAAATAATCCATTCAGCTGGAAATGTTGAACCTTTTCAATCAGTATTCAAAAGATTTTCAAGATAATCCATCACAAAATCAAATGCTTAATTATTTAGATGGAAACAAGGAAAGTAATTTTAAGAAAAGATCCATCAATATTGCCCCTACTTTAGTTCAATCAACTAAGATAGAAAACCAAATCTTGCAATGACTACATGAGTTAGTACTTCGCCAAAAGAAAATCAACCAAACTAGAGGATAATTCGAGTAACAATTATCGATGGTACGCTCATTTTCTAATGTCGACACTCACGATCTTCTTCTTACTGCTTAAAAAGCATATAAACCTACTTTTTTTTTCCTTGTTGTAGGTTTTATCAATTCTATATCTCATAATCAAGAAGGTCACATTTCGTATGATACATCACCTTCTTCAGGAGTCAAATCTATAAATGCGGCCAATGATATTAATTTAGTACCTACAGTTGCTTCCATGCATGTCAATAATGTTGTTGATACTGGAATCTTAAATTGCAAAGCAATTTCTGGGAATCACACACTAGCTTTTCAGAAAAGATAATCTAAGATATTGAAGTTCTTCTGTAATGGCTGAAAATGTTATCGTTTCTATATCTAATTGGTGTTTCTTATCCTTCCAATTGTATTTAAGGTTTGTTTTCTGCATTTGATTGTTCAGGATAAAGTGATGAATCCTTCATCTCAACTCAAGCATGAAGATGAGTTGAATATTTCTTAGCATAATGTTATCCCACCAACAAGAGTTGAGCGACTCTTGTGCTTGCAAACTTTCCCTCACCATCTTTATTCTCTAAGACATTTGATATGAAGCCTTCCAATGATTCTATTGGCAATTATAGCAAGGGTTTTACTTTCCCCTCTATGCCTTCTTCCTTTACTTCTCAACCACCACCAACACCTACTATGCCAAGACTTTTAGTTCAGAAGCCTGTGGCCCAAAAAGAACATGGTATGACTCTTTCATTTACCTCAACCTCCATTGGAGCTAATAGAGTTTTATTTTCCTTACCCACGAAAAGGACAATTCTCACGCTTCTACACTAGAAAATGACAAGAGGTATGGAACTATTTATATTTTTTGGTTATGTAATTATTGCTAGTGGCAAATTATAAATATTATTCAAAAGAACAATATATAGGTTTCCTATCAAAAAATTCCTTGCTTTTTTCCCTTTTTTGTTTCTTAAAGGAAGTGAAGCAAGAAAATGTTTGGGCACTAAGACCTAATGGACTAAATTCTTAGTATAGGTCACAAAAATGGGCGAAATACTAGTATAGACAAGATATCCACAACTAATATGCTAACTTTCAAGTCACTGATTCACTAGTATATACATGAACAATTTCTTTAAGACAATGCTTTGCATTGATAAAACATTAGTTTTTGCCTCGGTACACCGTTGATGTTTCCAACTGTTAAATAAAACATTTTTTTGTTGGGCATAATAGTGTTGTTCGACTTAATTATTTATAACAAGTGATCCTCATGTCAAGTATGGCTAAGTGCTTGTTTCCTGAAGTGCTCCTTTGCTAGCGGTTAAACAAAAAAACAAGGAATGACTTAGATGAAGCTAACATGTGACAGGTAGCTTTATGTCCAGTAGAATTACATCTTGGTGACTTGGTGTAGGTCACAAGCTTTGTATAAAGGAAAAAAGTTTAGTGTGTAATGTGTATCCACATAACCTATAATTATATGAAGCTTAAAATCACATTATGAAGATGTAAATAAAAGATAAAATGTTTTTTGGTGTTTCTCAATGGTCAATTTTCTTGTTGTTTCACTAAATTTGTCTTATCCATCTTCTGCTATTCCACTTGTGGTAGTTTATGAAATGATTGATAGCATTGCTTTCTTTGCTGCCAGGTTAAGCAATAATTCAAAATCATATGCAACAAGCATATTTCCCACCATTCCTATACTCAACCTTGGATCTACATCCTTGATCATTTCTTCGAATTTAACATCTCAACTACCAGATGAAATTAATGATACAAATTTGGAAGGCAAGCCTCACATTGAATCACAGGTGAATTCAAATAATTCCAATCAAGATAAAACTACACTTTTTAAGTTTGGAAGTAAATCCTCTACATCATCTATAGTTTCTCAGTTTCCAAGCACTGATAGTGGCTTTGTTTTAGCAACAACTAGTCTTCCCAATTCTGCATTCGATTCTTCCATTGCATCAAGTCTGCCTCATGATAGTAGAAGTCAATCTTCTCTTGCTGCAAAACATTATCAGATGCAAATAACAATCTTAATTTCATTTCATCAAGGTCTAATAAGTTAGACTTATTGTATCCAGACAATAGTGCCAACAACTTGTCTACTATTAATGTTACTCGATTTGGTAGAACTTGTTCAACTAAAGTTGAACTTCCAACCTAACAAAATTCTGCTTCAGCAAGTCTCTTCCATTCAACATATGGGAACGGAGTTAACAATAACTTTGATACGGTAACATCCACAGTCCCAAGCTTTGGAAAAAGTTTTGTTGTTGTTTTAAGTCTATTTCCTAGTGCTGGAGGGAATCAATTTGCTTTTTCACCAACTTTGTTAGGTGCAAGCGACAATTAGTTAAATTTTAGCTCGACAAAATTTGATAATCTAGCCTCATCAGATCTGTACGATGGTGGAAAAACGTCTACTCATGCTACTACCCTTGGGTTTGCCGAAACTCTTTCAACTCAAGTTGAAAGTGGAAGCTCTGACCATTTAGCAAGGCAAGTCCAGTCAACATCTAGACCAGAGCTGACAGTTTTTTTGTTTCTGAAGCACCCACTATTTCAAGCTTTGCAATCACTTCTTCTCTTGCATCAAGTTTGTTTCTTCACGCTAGTGGAAGCAAATCTGTTTTTCACCAACAACAATATCATGCGCTAGGAACAACCTTTTCACTTATATTTCTAAACCCAAAGGCACTGACTCTTCGATACTAGATAACAACTAACAATCCTTCCTTGGTGTTACTATTACTGGATTTGATCAAACTCCTCCAACTCAAGTTCAAAGTGGAACCTCACTTATTTCTAGCAGCTTGACCAGTCAGTTCCCATCGTTCATCCCCTCAACTATGGGAATGGAGATATCTTTGTTATCAAGTTTAGGCAACTCATTTTTTGGAACAGTTTCCAATCCTTTTATCTCAAGTTATTCTTTTCCCATAGATGCTAGTTTTTCCCATCCCAGTACTACTGCTACTACCTCTCCATGGGCAATGATCTCTAATTTATTTGGTTTGAATTCTAAACTGACAACATTGCCTACTTATGGACTTTTTACTTGTCATGCATCTTCTCAAAATTCTTGATTTCCATTTGTCATGCCATTTATATTTAATTCGTATTACAATTTGGCAACTTCTTTTAGTTCTGCTGCTAGTACTTCATCAGTCTTTCCTAAACATCTCACATTTGGCTTGCATAATTCAGTAGCTGATGTCAGCACAGCGGGAGACAATGAGATGAGTATTGAGAAAACTGAAGAAAATAACTAGTTAGTAGACAATATGTTTCAACAATCGGGCCAACCATGAACCTTAGGCAGTGGTGGTGGTGGTGTTGACAAGTCCAACTGCCAAATAATAAGGGTTAGAAAAGACAAGATGTGTAAAAAAAAATATCATAGAAATATGAAGATTGAAACTGCATGGCTTGGTCCTAGCGGGTCTTGTTTTAACTCTCTTGTGCAGGTGGTGAAAATGCAAGAAGCAAAATTTTTGTGATACTTCAAGCATTGTGGATGTTGAAATCCAAAATTGCAAAGTAGTTTATGGGAATCACAAGCCAACTTGTCAGAAAAGAGAATCTAAGGTTTTGAAGTTCTTCTCTCTTGGATGAAAATGTTGTCGTGATTTTTCATATCTAATTGGTGTTTCTTATCCTTCCAATTGTATTTAAGATTTTTTTCAGCTTTTGGTTGTTCAGGATAAAGTGATGAATCCTTCATCTCAACTCAAGCATGAAGATGAGTTGAATATTTCTCAGCATAATGCTATCCCATCAACAAGAACTGAGGGATCTCCTCCTATTGTACTTGCAAACTTTCCTTCAACATCTTTATTCTTGAAGGCATCTAAACTGAAGGTTTCCATTGATTCTATTGCCAAGTATAGCAAGGGTTTTACTTTTTCCTTTATGCCATCTTCCTTTACTTCTCAACCACCATCAATACTTACTATGTGAAGAATTTTAGTTTAGAAGCCTGTGACACAAAAGAACATGGTATCACTCCATCATTTACCTCAGCCTCCATGGGAGCTAATAGAGCTTTATTTTCTTTACCCATAAAAAAGGATAATTTTCACGCTTCTACACTAGAAAATGACACAAGGTATGGAGCTATTTATATTTTTTGGTTTTGTAATTATTGCTAGAGGAAAATTGTAAATATCATTCAAAATAACAATATACAGGTTTCCTATCCAAAAATTCCTTCCTTTTTTTTTTCCTTTTTTGTTTCTTAAAGAAAGTTAAGCAAGCAAATGGTTGGGCACTAAGACCTAATGGACTAAATTCTTTGTATAGGTCACAAAAATGGGTGAAATACTTGTATAGACAAGATATGCACAACTAATATGCTAATATGCTAACTTTCTTGCCTTGATTCGTGAAGTAATTGATTCACTAGTATATACACGAATAGTTTCTTTAAGACAAAGCTTTGCATTGATACAACATTAGTTTTTGCCTCGATACACCTTTGATGTTTCCAGCTGTTAAATAAAATATTTTTTATGCTGGTCATAATAGTGTTGTTCGACCTAAATATTTATAACAAGTGATCCTCATGTCAAGTATGGCTAAGTGCTTGTTTCATGAAGTGCTCCTCTTCCAACGGTTAAACAAAAAAACTAGGAATGACTTAGTGAAGCTAAGCATGTGACAGGTAGCTTTATGCTCAGTAGCATTAAATCTTGGTGACTTGGTGCAGGTCACAAGCTTTGTATAAAGAAAAAAAGTTTAGTGTGTAATGTTTATCCACATAACCTATAATTATATGAAGTTTAAAATCACATTATGAAGATGTAACTAAAAGATAATTTTTTTTGGTGTTTCTCAATGGATGATTTTCTTGTGGTTTCACTAAAAAAATTTTATCCATTTTTTGTTATTCCACTTGTGGAATTTATGAAATGATTAATAGCATTGCTTTCTTTGCTACCAAGTTGAGTAATAATTCAACGTCATATGCAACAAGCATATTTTCCATCATTCCTATACTCAATCATGGATCCACATCCTTGATCATTTCTACCACTTTAGCATCTCAACCACTGGATTAAATTAATGATACAATTTGAAAGGAAAACCTCACAATGAATCACCGGTGAATTCAAATAGTTCCAGTCATAATAACACCATACTTTTTATGTTTGGAAGTAAATCCTCTAAATCAATTGTAGTGTCCCAGTTTCCAAACACTAACTGTGACTCTCTTTTAGCAGCAACTAGTCTTCCCAATTCTGCAGTTGGTTCAATCACAACATCAAGTCTACCTCCAGATAGTAGAAGGCAATCTTCTCTTGCTGCAAAAAACATTATCACATGCAAGTAACAATCTTAATTTCATTCCACCAAAGTCTCATAAGTTAGACTCATTGTATCTAGACAAAAGTGGCAACAACTTGTCTAGTGTTAATGTTACTGGATTTGGTGGAACTTGTTCGACACAGTTGAAAGTCTAACCTCACAAAATTCTGTTTCAACAAATTTGTTCCAGTCAACATATGGAAACAGAGTTAACCATAACTTTGATAAGGCAACATCCATAGTCCCAAGCTTTGGAAACAATTTTGCTGCTATATCAAATCCGTTTCCTAGTGTTGGAGGGAACCAATCTATTTTTTTACCAACTTTGTTCGGTGCAAGCGACAATTAGTTTAATTTCAGTCCAACAAAATTTGATAATCTAGCTTCATCATATCTGCACAATGTTGGCAAAACATCTACTCATGCTACTACTCCTGGGTTTGCTGGAACTCTTTCAACTCAAGTTGAAAGTGGATGCTCTGACAGTTTAGCAAGTCAAGTCCAATCAACTTCTGGACACAGAGTTGACGGTCGTGTTGTTTATGTAACTCCCACTATTTCAAGTTTTACAATCACTTCTTCTCTTGCTTCAAGTCTGTTTCTTCATGAAAGTGGAAGCCAATCTGTTGTTGCACCAAAAACAATATCAGATGCTAGCAACAACCTTTTCTATTTTATTTCAAAATTGAGAGACATTGACTCTCCGATACTGGATAACAACCAACAGTTTTTCTCTATTGTTATTATTACATGATTTGATCAAACTCCTCCAACTCAAGTTCAAAGCGGAACCTAACTTATTTCTAGCCACTTGACCAGTCAGTTCTAATCGTTCATCCCTACAACTATGAGAATGGACATTTCTTCCTGATCAAGTTTAGCAGCTCATTTTTTTAACAACAGTTTCCAATGTAGAGAATCGTTGATGGTGCGCTAGAGGGGAGTGAATAGTATTTTTCCATTTTCGTTGCTCAATTGTGTTCGTTCTTGTCTACAACAAGGTTAGCACAACGGAAATACAAAATACAAATACAAATACACAACACACTTAAAAGACAAGATATAACGTGGTTCGAAACCTAGGGTTCATACTCCACGGGTTGCGCTCTAGTGATGCAAACCACCACTAATCAATCTCTCCTTCTCGGAAAACACTCCGGAGGTGGAGAAAACTTCTTACAACAATAAGAATAAAATACAACAAGTATACTAAGCAATACACAAATACAAGGAAAGAAAACTTTATACAAAGAACTTTGGATTGCTTGCTTGTTGATTGCTTTGGACTAGCTTTGAAGGACTGGAAAGCACCAACTATTCCTCTTCAAATCGCCTCAAGAACCATTGCTAAAATCCTCCTCTTCGAGCTCCTTATAAAGCAGCAACTCGGGTTGATTTTTGCCTAGCATTCGACTTCCTATTCCTAGCAGTTGACTACTCCTGTAGCCGTTGTCTCATAATGACTTAATTCACGCTGGAAAAACTACAACGGATAGCCGATCAGTCGACTGCCAAACCCTAGTAGTCGACTGATGCTCCGTCACTCGACTGCCCAGTTGACTACGAAACTTTTTGTACCCAAGTCCACAAACAACAATCGACTACCCTTCATGGCAGTCGATTGATGGACTAGTCGATTGCTCTCCCGAGCGACACAGTGTCGAGCACTTAGCCTGAATATCGAGCCACACAGTGCCGAGCACTCAGTCTGAATGCCGAGCCACACAGTGCCAAGCACTCAGCCTGACTATTGAGCCACACAGTGCCGAGCATTCAACTTGAATGTCGAGCCACACAGTGTCAAGCTCTTAGCCCGAATGCCGAGCCACACAGTGCGAATCAACCACACTGAACCAGTCGACTGGTCCATAACCCCAGTCAACTGATGAACCTCAAACATGAGGTTTGCCCCAAGTATGATCCCCTCATACTTGCTAGACCACCCTTAGCCTAAACTAAGCCTTTTAGCCACTTCCATCAGCCTCATGCCTATTGGATCCCTCCAAGTCATCCATGATCTGTTCATCCATACGCTAGCCTTCAGGTGCTTCCATCGACTATTGTCATGCTAATCGGGTTTACATTGCCAAGGTACATTTGGGCTTACGCTACCAAGACATATGCTTGGATTTTATGCTGCCAAACATTGGACTTATGTTGCCAAGACCACCGCTTGGACTTTACGTCGCCAATATCACACCCTTGGACTTCCCAATTGCCAAGTACCAATGACTTGGACTTTCCAAATGCCAAGACCCATGCTTGGACTTTCCAATTGCCAAGACCCATACTTGGACTTTCCATGCCAAGTTACCAAGACTTGGACTTTCCATGCCAAGTACACAAGACTTGGACTTTATATGCCAAGTGTCACACTTGGACTTCTCATTACAATCACATTGTCATACGTTTTGTCAAACATCAAAATACTGCTCGAGTCAAAACTCAAGTCTGGTCAATCGTGACCTGGGCCCATTGCACCAACAATCTCTCCCTTTTTGATGTTTGACAAAAACTTTGAGTTAGGCCACCTAACTCAAGCCATCAAATCTCATAATTCTCCCCCTTTTTGACATACATCAAAAAGGCTCTCCTCAAGGGTATCAATGTCTCATATCCCAATGAGATCTTACAATCTCCTCCTTGGTCCAAAAACATGTAGGATGTCTTCACTCTTACTTTTGATAAGTCTCATACCACTAAATGAGAGGCAATCCTCTTTCTCTAATTCTCCCCCTTTAAGGAAAACACATCCATTATGCCATGATGGATAACCTCCCCCTAAAGGCTTGATCCCCCTTAACCATTGTACCAACAATGTCCTTGGAGAGTCCCTAAGCCTATATGAACACTAAACAAACAAAATTAAGGGCAAAAATTCAAACTTGAACTTTCACACACCTTAAAATTTTATTCTCACCCTAAACAACTCTCTTAATTCATATCCAATGAATTTTCACTCTTCAAATGCTTTTCAAAGTATGTCCTAGGGTTAGGAGCAGTAAGGGTAGCCTAAAATGGTTGAAACATGGGCTAAATAATCTTGTTTACCCGAAAATCAGCCTTGACAGTCGACTCGGTTAGCAACCAGTCGACTGCCCTTAATGCCAGTCGATTGCCCAAAGCGATAGTCGACTAGTTTCTGCAATGTGTAGAAATCAAGTTCAAAATTTGAATTTTGTTAATTTAAAAGTAATTATACGTAATTTAAAAAAATAGTGAAACTTCATACGTGTAATACTTATATCAATCATTATAGATGAAAAATATTTGAAAAATAAAATACCCATTAAATAGTGAGATTGATACAAAGTTCAAAAATAAAGATAACTTCAATATTTTGAGTCTACTTTGTATCAACTTCATCAATGGTGATTGCTATCAAAAGATAGACTACACCAAGGTTTTTCAAAATGATTTTGAAATAATTTTAAAACCTTATATTGCACCATGATTTATGGGCTAAAAGCACATGATTTGCACATTAGCATTCTCCATGATCCATCAATGGTATAAGATAAGTTTGAGGTCATCTAGATGCAAAAACTATGCACCTTGAACTTAACTTATTTTCTTAACATCTCACATGTGCCTAGGGTGTATCAATAAACACACATGTCAATGTAATGTGAAATGTTGGTTTTTGTTCTTCCTAATCTAAGATCTCATGTATTTTTCGAGGCAACTCTATTTGATTCCCTTATACATGGGACTTCAAATCCTGTCATTGTCCTTAAATCAAATTAACCTAAAAGCAAGAATGATGATTATGGCATATAAAATAGCATAAATAAGACATGTGCCAATAATCATGATGTCATGGTATATAAATGACTAAGTCAATCATGACATAAAAATTAACCCTAAGCATAATCATGACATTTAAAATATTTAAATGAAATATGATGTCATGACATGGCAAGGCAAACAAAGCATGGCAAGTATAAAATACAAAGGTATATAATACCTAAGTGTTAAGCCCAAATTATCATTTCTAGAATTAATTCATATTTGCCATAATGCCACTCATCTCCTAAGTGTGCCAAAAACCTAAAATGACACACCATGACCTCTAAATCTAATTGTGCCAATTTTAATCAATTTTCAGTACTTTTCAAAATCCAATTGGCACATCCTAAAATTCTTTAGGATTATAAATCCAAATTTATTTTCAAGGTATCCCATAATCTTGAAAATGTCTTAAAGTGTCAACTTTGCTATTGTTAGGTTAACTACTCATCCATTCAAGGTTGACACAACTTAACCTGTTTAGCGTGAAGGAATCATGCTCCAACGAACTCAATATCTATTGGAGTTCCTTGGGTTTACTAGGTACTTACTAGGGATATCCTCCCTTAGTACCTTCCTAATGACCCTTTTTGGCTTGGTAGCCTTGGTCAATTGGGAACTCCGCCCATGATAAGTTAACCTTGTCGTGGCCGGTCCCAAGCCCGGATAAAGGAGGAGGGTTGCGTTAGGTTGCCAGCCAGCGTTAAACTAAGGCAAATGTTCAATGAATGGATCAATCAAACTATTGTGCTAATGCTAGGTTGTTCCCCGGAAGGAACGCGTTACAGGGTCCGACTGTAATGTCTCGGCAAGGACCGCTACATTTTCAGAACTCGAGTGTAGTGAAAAATATGCTAGAGTTCACGTTGCAGGGTCCGACTGCAACGTATCGGCAAGGACCGCTACATCTCCATGAGAACTTGGGTGTAGTGTTAAATAAGCAAGAGTTCTCACACCATAGGTTGGGTAAGAACAAATATTATAGAAAAACTAGTAGTCTAAGATTTGGTACATGGAACATAGGAACCCTCACTGGTAAAACAATGGAGATAGTAGATACGATGATTAGAAGAAAAATTAATATTGTATGTGTACAAGAGACAAAATGGGTTGGTGAGAAGGCAAAGATGATAGAGAACTCGGGTTTTAAGTTATGGTATACAGGGAAGAGTAAAACAAGAAATGAAGTAGGTATTATTGTTGATAGTTCGTTAAAGGATGAAGTTGTAGGAGTAATTAGAAAGGGGGATAGAATTATAGCTCTCAAAATAGTAGTGGAGAAAGAAACTATAAACGTAATTAGTGTATATGCACCTCAAATAGGATTAGATGAAAATACCAAATTAAGGTTTTGGGAGGACTTGGATGAAGTATTACAAAATATTCCGTCAAATGAGATGATTTTAATAGGAGGTGATTTAAATGAGCATGTCGGAGTGAAAAATGACGAATATGAGAGAGTGCATGGGGGTTATGGGTTTGGAACAAGAAATGAAGAAGGTAAAACTATATTGGATTTTGCAATAGCATATGATCTTATACTAGCTAATACATTTTTTAAGAAAAGAGAAGAACACTTAGTCACGTTCAAAAGTGGAAATAATAAATCACAAATTGACTTTCTTATGGTTAGGAAGAGAGATAGAAAGATTTGTAAAGATTGTAAGGTTATTGTCAAGCCCCGAGGGAGTCTCCGCCAGACGAAAATCCGGCAGCACCTCCCCTGTACGGGTGATAATACCAATTTTTATACAAGGCCTATACGACCACTATACATCGGTCAACACGACCGGAATCCAAACAACACACGCAGATAATAATAAGGCCTCAGGCCAACAAATCTAGGTAAACAAAAGTCTACACTAACTAGACTTACCCCTTCTGCTATCTGGGCAGGAATACCCAGCCAAACCAATCAAAATAAGATCCAACCAATAGTCCACAAGAACCCAAAAAATCCACGAGTACATAAATCCATTTCCAAGCCTAAACATATCTTCTATACAAAATCCAAAACCATAAGACCAATAAACCTATCCATTTCGACGAGGGGGATATGGCAACTGGACTCTCCTGACAGCTTCATCCTGAAATAAATATAAAACCACGGGATAAGTTCAAAGAATTTAGCGGATATTAGTCGATATGAATAGCAAGATATAGCTAACAATACTAATCATGCCAGTACAGTCTCATATATATGGTAAGCAAGAAATAAATACAAAAGGATCAGACTACCAGATCTCCTACCCTGATATAGGAGCAAGTGCCCTACAATAATAGTCATCACCCTATACAAACATGTAGCCTGTATGCATGGCAATCATATGCAACATCCAAGGCATCAATACAATAATGCAGCAAACACAATACAAATGCAATCCGTGCAAAAATGCATGCCGTGCATATGACATGGTCACCCCTGACGCCAGTCAGCCGCCTCACACGCGATGGTGAAGCCGAGTGGGTAGGGCTATGACAACTGTGCACTCTGCCATCACTGCTCCTGAGTGACCGAGTGGACAGGATGTTGTCGGAGTACACCTATCCTCCTGCCCCAAACATAGTGGGGGAGCTAAGCTCTCATCTCCCGGTGTCATAGACCAGAGGAGGGATCCCTGCCCGCTACCACGCTGCCTCGTCGCTACCCATGAGCGGACCAGTGGAGCCTGACAGAGCAACTGCACACACCCTCCTGATGTACCACTAACCGTTATGTAACCGGGTCATGCGGCTCAACAATAATGGAACCCGTCGTCTACCAAAGATGCAATCATGCAAAAATGGTGCATGATACTAAAACATGTAAATCCTACCAAAAATACCTATCCGAATAATATGCACAGTCAATAAGTGCGTATCTATGATCCAAGGAACAATGATCCAAATAAATCAGGGAAGATAGAAATCATATCCTATCTAATGCATGTATCAATAGGCACAAAAACATACTAGGCATATAAGCATGAGAATTATTGAAAGCTATCCTAACTAACATATAAACTTGACTATATCTAAAAGATAAGTCAAAATACCCGCCTGCTATAAAATGTCCACAAAAAGAACCATATCGTCACGACCGTGAACCTGCCTCGTGACCGAAACCTGCATACAACATAACTATAGTTAAGCACAAAAATACGATCCACTGTCAAATCAAATCCTAAGCCGATTTCGGACTTAAACCAATTAACCCAATGCTTAATAAAATCCCGGTCAACCAGATTGATCTAGTTATCCCATTTAACCTAATCAATCCTCCGCATCAATCCCTATCGACCATTAAGCAAATTAACAACATATTATGCATTTATTAACACCCATATATGAACTTACCAATTTTTCCATCTTAAATCTCACAGTCAACAACTATGGGTTAATTTAGGACTCACCTTAAGCCCAACTGCCTCTACAACCTAATCGTTGCCCAAAAATCCTGTACAACATATCCCAAATTCTCAACCTTCAATTTCACAATGCACTAATCATTTACGACCACTCTCAACTCACAAAACTCCAAACACCAAAATCAACCCAAATCGACTACAACTCACCACAACTGCAGAATCGTTTACCCTAACTCGTTTCGAACTTTCATAAATACCACATCCACCCACAGCCCACTAACATCCGACCTTGCACAGCCCACTCTCAGCCGGCCCAAATTCCTCGCTGCCCTAATCACTGCCCCCCACCACAACCCATAGAATCCTTGAACAGCAAGGAAACAAGAGGAAATCTAGGTATTTACCTGAAGCTCCACCCTCACCGGTGACACTCCGGCGCATGAAGGGACAATGAGGACTCGGGTGGCTACGAACACGAAGAAGAGTAGCCGACGGCTTGGGCGACAACCACGGGCTAAGGCAACCACGGGCGGCTGCGGATCGTGGCGGGCGAGCGCGCCCGGCGACGAGAATGGGCGATCGGCTCGGCTGCGATCCGACGGCGCGGCGCGCCGCTGGCCGACGGCGGGGTGCTCGCGCCAGAGGAGAGGGCATCGGGCGACGGAGGACAGACGGGGGGGGGGGTCGCCGGCGAAGAAAGTTGGCGTCGGTGAGTCACGTGTGAGATAAGGTTGTGCGGACGAACTGCCGAAGGGGAAAGGGAAAGAGGGGTCGCGGCGCGGTGGGGAAAAGAAATAAAAAGAAATTAGAATTTTAGGTTTTCTATTGTGTATTTATCCCCTTTAAATAGACCCCTCTAAAGCCTATTTATTTTATCCCCGTAAAAATCTCGTACGGAGTCCGTTTAAATCCAGAAAAATTCTGGAAAAATTCCTAAAATTCCCTAAAAATCCTGAAAAATTTCCAGGATTATTTCCTAAATTCTTTGGCCATTTAATTTAATATTTTAAATTTTCCAGTATTTAACATTCTCCCCCACTAATTAAAATTTGGTCCCCAAATTTCCTACTCAAATGCACAACGAGTAAGAAACACCACAAGTATTGAAAATATACCTCACGTACCTTAAGTAAACAAGTGGGGGTATTGAGCTCTGATCTTTTCCACGAGCTCCCAAGTAGCCTCCTCGTCGGTGTGGTGACTCCACTCGACCTTGACAAGTCACAAAATCTTATTTCGCAGAATCGCTGTTCCTTGTGATCCAATCCGCACGGAACCTCTCGATAAGTAACATCAGTTGAATGTAACCCGACATATTCGATAGAATATGTGTATCACCGACACATACTTCCTCAAAGATGAACACATGAAACACATCCCGGATACCAACCAAAATCTGGTAGCCCTAGAGAAGTTTACTCCCGATCCTCTCAAAAATCTCGAAAGACCCAATGTACCTTGGAGCTAACTTACTACGGAGGTCAAATCTCTTCACCCCTTCCGTGGGTGAGACTCGCAAGAAATCATGATCACCAATAGAGAACTCCCGAGGTCTCCGTCTCCGATCTGCATAACTCTTCTGACGATCCTGCGCCTCTGCCATCCTACGTCTGATAGTACGGACCAACCCCGCCATACCGAGCTCTATGGGTCCTAGCAACTGGTCCTCCTGGGCTTGCCCAAAAATCCATTACACAGGACCTTAACAAGTCCTCGAGTGTCTAAATGGCCCACTCAGACTGTCCATCTGTCTGCGGATGGAATGCAGTACTAAAACGAGAATCTGTATGCCTAAGGCCTGCTGCAGACTCTGCTAGAACCGGGACATGAATCGGGGATCTCTATCTGATATAATGCTCAAGGAACACCATGCAATCTGATGATATCCCGACAATATATAACTCTATCAAACGATCCAAAGAGTTCATCTTCCAAATCACTAAGAAGTGTGCGGATTTGGTTATTCGGTCAACGACTATCCAAATCGCGTCATGACCTTGATGTGTCCTAGACAAACCCACCACAACATCTATAATAATACGCTTCCACTTCCATTCCGGAATCGGAATTTCCTGAAACATCTGTTCCTTAAACTAATGCAACTTCAGAAACCATTATCCTCCTCGGTGTCAGAGACAGTAGTCCATCTATCATCCTAAATCCACTCCAACACACACTCTGTAAGTGCATGGAAGGCTATCGCGACCAAACTTCCTTGTTACAACCGTTCGTGTTCCAGCTACTCTATAGTAGCTATCCAAAAGCTAGCCAACTCCATGAGCATTTCTGCTCCTCACCTCTACAAAACAACTTAATAACTGCTAAGTCCACGTCATATATATGATGGCTTATTTCGCAATTCTTTAACTGTCGTACGCTTAGTATATGTCCTATTCAACAACATCGGAATCACTCCGATCCCCGAAATGATGCATCCATGCACACTACCCTTCCTTCCACACCAACCTGACTAATCCACACTGGCGTAAAAATCAACCATCGTCTGAGCCCTGAAACTAGTTTCACAAGCTTCAGACCAAGTAAATTCCATCACCTTCCTGATCCAACCAGTCATCGATGTAGTACCGCTAAAGAATCCTATCCATATCTATGGTAATAACCAAATCAATACCAAGAAAACCACCATCTACGATGGTCGAGTGCGCAACTCCAACTACCACTATCATCAGTGGCCAAGTTACACAACTCCCACGACCACAATTGACCCAATTGTGTCCAAAATACACGACTTCCCAAATCCCTGGACGACTAAGTCGTCAATAAATCTAATAAGATAATCAAAAGCTCAAACAATTCATACCAACTATGAAATTGTCATCGCTACACACATGTATTCTCTTTACTCTAAGCTGATGATATAACAATTATCACAACGACAATGATAATTGTATGACACCATGTCACTACAATATCATCACACCAGTCACCAATCAATCCTAGAGTATAAATAGGTATCCTATAGCTGATCTAAATATATCATATATCCACAATGAAGGATATTCATTTCCTTCCACAACTACTGCATTCTATCATCGTTAATCGATGCATAATCTCAAAGGTTCATCTCTCTTTTAACAAAGAGTTCCGGATCTTCTTTAGAAAAAAAAAAAATTTCCTGGGACAAATAAATATCCCATCCAACACCTCCTATAATAAGGTAAAATGATCTTTTATCGTCTTGATCAATGTAGACATACACGCCTTATCCATAACCAAATCACTATTAGTAGGGACTAATATTCTCTGAGGGTTTACTCCTTGTCCTTCAAATTGGTGGCTAGCAGGCCAAATCCCTAGCTTCCTAATTCGACATCAGTCGGCACCTCTAAAGAATCCGTACCTCTGAAATCATCATTAGATTCCTCAAGATCAATACGTCATCGAACTCGTCCACGACCATGAGTAGGGGCAATTTCACTAAGTCAATACTTTTCCTAACCATTAAAGTACAGTAACCACTAAAGACAATACTTTTCCTATAGCTCAGAGATATCCTTCAGCTTGCTTGGTCCCAAAACACGAGAACTCCCAAAAATCCAAGGAAAAGATAATCCTCAAAACACAAAACCCGCAAACCAAAACCGCAAACCAATAAATTGTCACGTCCTGGGGGCATATCCGTCATCCAAATGACAAAGGAGCCCCTTAGTGACAATATCCAGAATCCATGGACCAAATCTGGTAAAAACCTCGAAATAATTATAGAAATATAAGTATTTTAATAACTGCATGCATGCACGACTAAACATATATCAAACAAAGTAAAATAGTTTTGTGACACCAAATCAAATTGCGACAAAAAAAAAATCCAAAGTGCATAATCAAAATGCAACACCGATAAAGTAAACAAAGCGGCATCCCGACGATGCAGTGGGACAAGCACGACAAGGAACTCTCTTAGTGACTCGAAGGTAGGTCAATATGACACGTCCTCCATCAGTTAACCTAGAGGATAAGTGAGGAGGGGATAAGTACAACCACTCTGTGTATGTATAGACAATAGTGCATATTCATAATGCACATAATGGAAGCCACAGGGAACAAGCTAGAGTAACCCAACCCTCAGAGTATCAATATCAGTCCGCAACTAACCTAATCAGCAGTATAACAAATATACCCGCAATATACACAACCACTGCAACAAGCAGTGTACATCCGGATACCATGACAAAGTCTCGTGGCTCTCGCACAAAAAGGAAACTATCTATGAGCTACCGCGAACGTAACCCATGGGCCGACAATCAATTGCACGATCAACGCGCAACTATATGCTACCACGAATGAGACTCGTGAATAGACATGCTGTATATAAATATCTAATTATCGACTGCAGGCATTAGCATACTATCACCAATAGGTCACGTGAGCAGTCGATTATCCTAGGTTGTTAAACCTCGGGTTATCTAATACATCCAGTATAAAACGCCCATTGACGTCGACAAAGATCATCGATCTATAATTAAACCCATTGAGGCGGTCAAGCGAGGGTTTCAACACCTCTAATACGAAATGTTTATCAAATTCGGTAAAGATCATCAACTTATAAATAAATAAGTCGAGATGATTAAATCTAGCATTCCAACCCTTTTAACATGATCGGTATCAAGGTCGATCAAAATCATCAGTCCACTAATAATCGCGTCGAGACGATTAATCATAGGGTTTCGTCCCAACTAACAGGAATCGTCTATCCAGGCCAATAAGGACCACAAATCTACTATCAAACCCTTCAAGAGGATTAAGCCTAAATTATACCGTCCTACCAGTTCAATCATGCATGCTCTAACATGCTACCACGAACAGATCTCGTGGTTACTTAACCTGTAAAGTAGCTATCTTGCTACAGACATCATATGAATCCGATTATCACCAACTCTGAACGAATAACGCAAGAGTATAACCTTACAGTAGATTATCTCAACCATACATGGGAGACCTATTCAACCTCAAATACACAAAAGCCCCTATAGGGAAACTCTACTGTAACTTTCCTCAACCACGAATGGGTGATATTGCTGGCAGCCGATAAATATGAACAACATTATATACCCTCTAAGGATTAATCACATCCTAATCATATGACCTCTACTAATCCGATCACCATATCAGCTGAAATAGTAAATGTATAAACCTATACCAATATGCACATCCGGATTATTACACCTAGGGTTCTACTAATATTGTTTCATTCCTGAGATCCGCTCCTACCGAATAACCTTATCTAAGTTATTCTATCTCTACTAGTCTTTATCAGGGTGTCCATCGCAAAAAAAACACAGAACCATATAAACATATAACAAGCTGTCTAATAAATGACAGCATAGTCCTACCAATGGCAATCAATAGCCGAAATTAATTAGGGTATATCTAAAGGGTCATGCCAGATCAAAGTCACGACAATACTAAATAAAACATCAGATGCCTATATATACCCTAAACTATGTAAGCAATGTAATCATATCCTCATGCCTTCTACGAATTTATCCATCTTAGTCATATTATTCAACTAGTCTAATAATCCTAATACTAGTCAAATCCTAAGAGGTAAACATCTACCAATAATATCTTATCATTTATATCACAATGATAACTAGCTACGTATACCAGTAATAGCAATTAATAATCAAATGCTATCTATAAACCAGCAACCTAAAAATCTAATTGTCCAACAGATATTCAGGTTAAAACAATACTAGATAAAACATGATATCACCGCATAACCAAATATAAATATGTACTAAATCTAGAAAATTTTCTAGAATGTATTTACCTGTTAGCTGTCTGGAGATGTCCTGTCGCCGCCAAATCCCCCATATTGACCTCGTCAATAATACCTCAAATTTCCGAAACATAAAAATCGTCGAAAATCCGTACAACTCCGAAAATACCCAGTTAACCTACCAAACTTGGCGAACTCCAAAAACCTAAAGACCCTAAGGAACTCGGAAACCTACGCTTTGATACCAAATAAATTGGATCACTTGGTTACCAGGATTCATAAACTTTAGTACTTAGCCTGGAGGTCTAGAGTTCGAATCCTGGGGAAGGCAAAAACCCACTTCTAGGGGTGGTAAGTCCAAGTGGGTAACGACGGGCCAACAGGGGCGACGGTCGTCGACCAATAGGGGTCGTCGACCAATAGGGTTCGCCGAATTCCGCCAATAGGGGCCAGGTGCCAATAGGGGCCCGGTCGTTACAATAAAAGGCGCCTTTTTATTGTAACGACCGGGCCCCTATTGGCGGAATTCGACGACCCCTATTGGTCGACGACCGTCGCCCCTGTTGGCGGAATTCGGCGACCCCTATTGGTCGACGACCGTCACCCCTGTTGGCCCGTCGTTACTCACCTAGACTTCCCACCCCTGGAAGTGGGTTTTTGCCTTCCCCAGGATTCGAACTCTAGACCTCCAGGCTAAGTACTAAAGTTTATGAATCCTGGTAACCAAGTGATCCTGGAGAAAGAATCTAAGAAAGTAGTGAATGAAGCTAAGACTGAAACTTTTGAACGGTTATATCGAAAATTAGATACAAAAGAAGGGGAAAGAGACATTTATAGAATAGCTAAAGTGAGAGAGAGGAAGACAAAAGATCTTAATCAAATAAGATGTATTAAAGATGAATGCAATAGGGTACTAGTAAATGATGAAGAAATAAAAGAGCGGTGGAAGAGATATTTTTATCAACTTTTTAATGAAGGTTTAGGAGACCAACTTAATTTAGGTAATTTAAGTAGGTCAAATGAGTATAGAAATTTAAATTTTTATCGTAGAATTCAAATTTCAGAAGTAGAACAAGCTTTAAATGGAATGCAAAATGGAAAAGCCGTTGGACCAGATGATATTCCGATAGAGGTATGGAAGTGTCTAGGGAAACAAGGTATTGAATGGCTTACAAAATTATTTAACATGATATTGAAAACAAAAAGGATGCCTGATCAATGGAGGATAAGTATCCTAATTCCCTTATATAAGAATAAGGGAGACATACAAACTTGTGAAAACTATAGGGGTATTAAACTAATGAGTCATACCATGAAACTTTGGGAAAAAATAATAGAAAAAAGATTAAGGATATCACGGTTCTCGAAAATCAATTTGGATTCATACCAGAAAGGTCGACAATAGAAGCTATACATTTTCTCAGACAACTAATTGAAAAATATAGAGAGCAAAAGCGAGCATGATCTACACATGATATTCATTGATTTAGAAAAAACTTATGATAAAGTTCCAAGAGAAATAATATGGAGAATTTTAGAAAAAAGAGGTGTTAATGTAACATATATTGAACTAATTAAGGTTATGTATAAGGAAGTAACGACCAGAGTGAAGACTTCAGGTGGATTAACTGAAGCATTTCCAATAAAGATAGGGTTACATCAAGGATCAGCTTTAAGTCCCTATCTTTTTACACTAATCATGGACGAACTCACTGGACACATTCAAGACACATTACCGTGGTGCATGTTGTTTGCAGATGATATTGTTTTAGTAGATGAGACACGTGAAGGAGTAAATGTTAAACTAGAATCTTGGCGGGAAACACTAGAAGTGAAAGGTTTTAAGCTTAGTAGAGGAAAGACAGAATATATGGAATTTAAATTTAGCAATATTAGACGTAATGAGACAAGTGTTAAGATAGGAGATGATGAGTTGTCTGGAATTGAGAGCTTTAAATATTTAGGATCATTTTTGCAAGATGATGGAGGGATTGAGAGAGATGTCTTACATAGAATACAAGTAGGATGGTTGAAATGGAGGAAAGCATCGGGTATTTTATGTGATCGTAAAGTGCCTCTAAAACTTAAAGGGAAGTTCTACAAAACGGCGATTAGACCTGCTATGTTATATGGAGCTGAATGTTGGGTTACGACTCGAGCATATGAGCAAAAGATGAGAGTTGCAGAGATGAGGATGTTAAGGTGGATGTGCGGACATACGAGGATGGACAGAATAAGAAATGAGAGCATTAGAGAAAAAGTTGGTGTTGCATCTATTGAAGGAAAGCTCCGAGAGACACGTTTAAGGTGGTACGGACATGTACTTAGACGACCAATAAATGATACCAAATATGCGATGTGAAACGATACCAAATATACACATCAAACGAGGAAGAGGAAGACCAAAAAAGACTTGGTTAGCAACAATAAAACAAGATAAAATTTATTTAAATATAGATGATGATATAGTAGGGGATAGAGTCCAATGGCGTAGAAGGATTCATATAGCCGACCCCACCTAGTGGGATAAGGCTTTGTTGTTGTTGTTGTTGTTGTTGTTGTAGCCTTGGTCAATTGGGTCTTTGTCTAGGTTAAACTTAGGGGTAACTCCCCTTGTAACCCTCTTAGTGACCTTCCTAGGTTTCTTTGAAACCTAAGTCACTAGACACACATCATGGTCAACTCTAGGGATGACCTCCCTTGTGACCTTGACTTTCCTAGACCTATGGATGGTTCTATAATCGAATGTAACACTATGGTAGGTCTCCTTGGACTTAGGTGTCATGTCCTGAGAGTATGCCCAGTCGAAAAACGAACAACATCTTCCTTGTACGTGACACAATATCCTGTTCATATAAGCCTTTCAACCACAACCACCACAAAAAATATACATATAATAACAAACTCACAACGAAAATCATCACAACGAAAATCATCACAACAATGCATACCGGTATGACTGACCACAAAATTAGAAAATACCGACATAAAATCCGAAATAACACATGTGTACACCAACAGAAAAAGTCCACAACACATGACACCACGTAAACTCGAAGTACATAACTAAAGCATATGGAAAACTAAAATAACCGCAGGAGCCTTAGAAGTGAGATGAGATGGATCAACTAGCGATGCTCTAAGCCATCCCCAAGTCTGTGGTGGTGAGTATAAAATGCAGCAGTAATATGAAAGATAATGCATATATAGCATAAATCTCATGAGATTCAACAATATACCATCTAAAGATATAACAGGTATACACCAGTACAATGTATATATACATGCATATACCAACTAAACAACTGAACAACGTAAGGTGCAGACATACCTAAAAGTCTACTATGCTACACTCATCCAACATGAGCAAATATCCACAATATACAAAATGAAGAGTAATACTTACTCTGTAATCAACAACTGCCTTACTAACATTATATAATGAATACAAACAATAAATCTGGTCTAACTCGTACTACATCATGATACTGGTCAAAGGTATCCAATAGTCCGACCAACTCATACATAGGTATCCCACACACAACCATATAGAAAATGCAAGTAGCATGTATGATGATGTACAAACAAATGCAACATCACAACAAGCATATGTATAGATTGCATCTATATATATGCTAATCACAACCATATATATATATATATGCAAAATGTCGAATGCAAGGTCATGCCTACTCACCCCACTCGCTACCACGACGCTAGTGTGGCCTAAGTGGCTCGACATGACAACTGTCCCAACTCAACACCAACCACTACTCTTGAGTGACCGAGTGGGCAGTATGAACAAGTAGCATATAAGCGTAAAGAGCTAGCTAAACAATGAGTGTCCTTGCTGTTGGCCACTTCGATAGTCACTACCCATGAGTAGTCGAGTGCCACACACGCAGGACAACTGCACGCAACTCCAACTACCACCGTCTATAGTGGTCGAGTGCGGCACAACAAATGCCCTGCCCTCACACCAGATACTACTACCACAAGTAACCGTGGAGGCAGGATGATTGATGACTTCTCGACTACAAGGGAGACCAAGTCACCAGCATGCATATAAATGACAAGAATGCATAGTCACACATATATACATCCACCACATGCTCTCTATCCTATAGAAAGTCATACTCAATTGATCAACACACTCTCTATCCTACAGAGAGTGATACTCAACTGATCACAACCAAGCTAGGACCACCAGTCCGTAGCGACACACTATCCACAATCCACATGACCATACATAAACGCATGATCCGTAATAGATACGCAACATAAGGATATTACATAAGAAACAATTCTATGTTCAGGACATTACCCACCCTCGGATGACCTTTTATCTAATTTACAAATCAAGTCTTCATCCGTACTCCACTATGTACACAAAACTGAAAATCTATAAGCTTATATACATCACATCTGTAACTCATAATCATGATGAAGGAAAATATGATAACAGTTGGGTTTCTCCGGCACCGCGATGAGGTGTGTTCGAACACGTTTCATAAATATGCACACAGCGGAAGCAAAAACAAGTAATAAACTAATTTTATTACAACACACATCACACACATGCAGGATACAACATGTGTAGACATAATCGCTATTTAAAATTTTACAATAAAAAGAAACTTATACTAGGTATACCTGACGGATCACGTGTAGTGGGAATGACATCAACCGTAGCGACCCTCGCTAGAATTGCCTCTATCCGTATCCACGCTGAGTATCGTCGGGATAGCTTCACAAAGCCACGAGCCTCGTCTTCGCAAAAGTCACTAGCCTCGAGTCAAAGATGATGTGATCCGAGAGACGATCACAATCCGAAATAAATTCGGATCCCAAAATGAGTTTCACAAACTTGCTTTCTCGGAAGTGGTTTTCATCAACCGTTTGATGAAACCTTAACCCTCCAACTATGAGGATTGCCGGAGAACCAATCCCCGACAAGTAGGCCGCTGTCGGAGCACAAACCACTGACCAAACGACCTCTCCATGCGAAGGAGATCAAGCTGTCCAAAATTGGACAGCTTGTTGTAGAGGAAGAAGTGGCCAGCTAAAGTTTGGCCGGTTGCTCCTTGGTCGCCGGCGGCCAATGGAGGTTGGCCGGTGGCTGAGGATGGCCAAAGGGACGCCGGCAGCTGGTGGATGGCCGGCGACGAGGAGAGGCAGTAGCTCCAATGGGCGACAGCGGAACAAAGGTGGGCAACAACCACCTTGGCTTGGGCGACAAGAAGGAGGAGAAGAAGGAAAGGAGGCTAGGGTTTTCCAACGCAAAGTTGTATGAATCATCCACAAAACCCTTAAACTGTGTTTTTATAGAGAACATGTTCTCCTAATGGTTATTGATTCATAACCAAAACCCATTAACCCTCTCCAATAACTTAAGTTAAAATAAACCAAACCGTGTTGATTTATTTTAAGTTAAAACTAACCGAACTAACTTTGGTTCATTCGTTTAAAACAAACCAAACCACTTTGGTTTATTTTCCACCATTGGATTAGAACCAAACCAATTTGGTTCATTCATCATGTCTTCAAAAGACACGACCCATCCATGCTTCCGATGCGACTGAAACCATTTCATACTCGCTCTTTGTTTGGTCCAACCAAACCTAGTCTCTCTCGATTTGAGAATCCTATTCTCAAACTTGTTTTAGATCCTTCGGATTATGCTCGTTGTGTGTGTGACCAAATAGGTTCCCGGTTTATGTTGGTCATTTATAATTAACCATTAATTATAGAACGATCATGAGTGACACCTAGTAGTACATCATGATCCCCAATTAACCGAAAAATCAACGGTTGATCCTAGAACCTTTTCTGAAACCCTTCAGCTGCTACAATGAATCGTGTCGCATTCCTTTCACTCATCTTATACTCACTTGGTTCAGGACATGGTCTATTGTATCAGTCTCCACTAGGTTAACTATGTCACACTTAGCCCAAGTATTACTTCCTCGTCCTCTGGATTCTAGTTACTACACATGCATCCAAGAGTACCATACTCTAAACATGTAATGCTTTTGCCAAAGACTTTAGTAATAATCCGACGAGAGGCCATAGGGTATACATCTCGTAAGGAGCGGTGAATCCTCTGTAGGCTATTCAAACACTTTCGACCAATTCGACTTATACCCAATCATCCTGGGTCCACATCTCCTCGGAGATGCTTGCTTAAGATGTCAAAGCATAAGTCTTCATGACCAAGATGACTTGAATACCGCAAGTCGAAGGAACATCGCACTTAAACTGCAGTAAGAACTTCATTGACATATCCATATATGCAGAGAACCATATGAAGTCTTACAGCTAGTCACTCCAATGAACTAGTTACCATAACTAGCATCCACGATTAACTCCGGACATCCCAATGTCTCCAGCCAGTGAGGAACAACTGTTTGGATAAATCAAAGAGTATAAATTGTGCTAATCTCAACAGAATTAATAGCATCCGAATCCATCAATTCATCGACTAGGGATAATTCCAATACATCACAATTATACATGTAGAGATACTTACTAGTTGTGAACCAATCATAAATTCTCTCATGCTGTGAATTATATTGCAGACATTCAGTAAATGAATTTAAGATCTAATCAAATACATGAAAACATGTATACTCAAATAGTGAATCTTCATTTATAAATAAATGGTATAACCATAAGGCGATTGCCTTAGGACACGTCTCATATATTATTATCAAACTCCCACTTGGCCTAATGCCAATCGCCACGGTATCCAATACCATAAGCTTTAACATGACCCTCAAACTTACTTTGAGGTAAGACCTTAGTTAAAGGATCCGCTAAGTTCCTTTCAGTGAGAATCTTCTTGATTTGTATTTCCTTCCTACTTATGATCTCTTTGATCAAATTATAGCGGCGAAGCACATGTTTGGATCGTTGATGAGACCACATCAAGTTCCGAGACAAACTTATTGATCCAAACCACTTCCTTTGCTGCTTCCGAAGCTGCAATGTATTATGCCTCAGTGGTAGAATCCACCATAGTGTCTTGCTTGGAACTTTTCCAACTTATTGCGCCTCCATTTAAGGTGAATATGTACCCAGACTGAGACCTGGAATCATTCTTGTCTGTCTGGTATCCGCTCGTGACACTTAGAGCATACATGATAGATCATATTGTGGATGGATAGGGAATCTTACTCATGCAAATCCTCTCGTCTTCTGTGCGCGAACACATAGACTTCGAAAGGTGTATCCCATGCCCGATGGGAAGGAAACCTTTCTTGGATTCCAACATACTAAACCTCTTTAGCACTCGGTGAAGGTGGGAAACTTCGCTTCCCACTTCAACTCGGTTGCTTGTTCATGGCGATCCCGTCTTCGTCCTCGGAATAAAAAAATTAATCCATGACAATTAGTGATTACCCAAGCTACCGTTTCATCGTCGTGCTATCCGATTAGAGTGGTCACTTGAACAAACTTGTTGTTCAAGCAACCTACCTCTATTCTTCGAATAGCCACGGAATAGACGATGTACGGATCGTCATTTTTTGTGTTTGTATTCGAGGTCCAAGTAAATTATCCACATAACAAAAACATACAACATGCATAGAAAGAAAAGGAAAGCAAAACAAGATTTATACCTCTTGTTTACCTCAAGGTATTCTATCGTATGTCCTATCCTCCTCGTGGACATTGTGTGGGCAACGATCCTCCAAGAGATGAAGCCTCCTAGATCACGATCTTCCTTTCCTTGCTCGCTCCGAACAAGAGGAAGTATAGAAACAAAACTCTTCTCCTGTCTAGGACCGGCCACCAAGTCAATGGACTTGATGTTGCCGCCGGCCAAGGAGGAGAACAAGGTGTATGGGCGACTGCCAAAAGCACCAAAGGAAAGAGACCTAGCTCTTGTTTCCACCGACCAAGGAGAGGAGGAAGAGAGTTGGGACGCTGGCCAAGAATGAGAGGAAGGAGGGAGGCGCCGACCAAAACCCTAGGAAGGAGAGAAAGCCTTGTCGGCCAAGGAGGAGAGGAAACCCTAGCCGCCCAAGCCTCTCCAAGCCCTAGCCGCCCAAAACCCTAATCCCTCTTCCATATCCTTGCCGCCCACCCATATGCCTCCTTTTATAGAGCTAGGCTTAAGCCTCATTTTAATCTCCACCATTGGTTCTAGGGATTTAATCTCAACCGTCGGATCTAAAGATTTAATCTCAACCGTCGATTCTAGAGATTTAATCTCCACCGTCGGATCTTAAGATTTAATCTCCCACCGTCGGATCTAGAGATTTAATCTCCACCGTCGGATCTAGAGTTTCATTTTCCATCATCGGATCTAGGCTTCATGAGGGTTTTAATAGGCTATGATACAGACCATGAGGAGGAGTTGGATCTTGGCCACCCAATGGATCAAGCCCACATAAAGTCCGATCCATTAATGATAATCCATTCCACTAGAGGATTATCATTGATCTACGTCACCAACCCCCATAAGTTAATATGAGCTCCATATATTATTTGTACATATATCTCCCCGTGTTTAAGATCTCGAATGTCCGTCGATTAATTAATTTACTGACAATTAATTAATCAACATCTAACTCCATGAGTAGTACCACTCAACCTTATCATCATGCCGGACCAAGTCCACCTGCAGGTTTTACATGATGAACCTTATGAGCTCCTCAAGGGGACATCATCATCCTAATATATAGGACACAATTTTCTCCTATAATCAATGACACCCCATATAAATAATATCATTTCCCAACTTACCGAGCCTATCGATTTACTCTATAAATCTTGCCCATTGGTAAATCAAAGAAATGAATACTAAGCATATGTGCCCGTTATTATATCGGGATTAAGAGCATGTAAAACATAATACCTGAGGTCCGATTCGATTATGTAGTCAGCAATAAATCGAATCACCTCTAAGTCGGTCATGCTCAATACACACAAAGTATACTAGTGTAATTCAATGGTCAAGACAAATCAATACCAAATCACACTACAACCATTCCAATAGTTTGTCCATAACCATCTAGGTTGAGAGCCTTTACTTATACTTTACAAGGAACCGATAACATGATCTCCCGTGTGACACTATACACCATGTTATCTACAATGTAATGTATTAGACAATATGCATAACCATAAATATGCAAACAATGATCATGTGATTCTTATTTCAAAAATAAAGATGTTCGTATAAAAGATAGACTTTTCAGTATACATCCCAATAATCTCCCACTTATACTAAAAGACTATGCTGTCCTCAAACTGCCATACATCTGATTCTCATTCCCTCCACATGCCTATAAAAGCTCTCGCTGGAAGGGCCTTAGTGAAAGGATCTGCCAGGTTATCCTCCGATGCAATCTTGGCCACAACAACTTCTCCTCACTTTACGATTTCTCGTATCAGGTGGTACTTGCGCTCTATGTGTTTACTTGCCTTATGGGATCGTGGTTCCTTCGAGTTTGCAACTGCACCACTATTATCACAATAAATTGTAATAGTTCTGAGCAAACTTGGAATCACATCCAAGTCCATCAAGAAGTTCCTGAGCCATACAACTTCTTTGACAGCCTCAGAGGCTGCCACATACTCAGCTTCCATGGTAGAGTCCGCCACGCATTTCTTCTTGACACTCCTCCATACAATGACTCCACCTCCCAAAGTAAACACAAAACCTGAGGTAGATTTATTGTTATCCCTATATGATTGAAAGTCGGAATCTGTGTAACCCACAGGGAGTAATTGATCTGCCTTGTAAACTAGTATATAATCCCTAGTCATTCTCTGGTACTTCAATATATGCTTTATCGCAGTCCAATGCCCCTGTCCTGGATTACTCTGATATCTGCTAACCATGCCAACGGCAAAGCAGATATCCGGTCTCCTACACAGCATAACATACATGAGGCTTCCTACTGCCGAAGCATAAGGAACCGCCTTCATCTCCTCTATCTCCTCAGATGTTCTAGGACACATCTCCTTAGATAAAGGAACTCCATGCCTGAAAGATAGAAAACCTTTCTTGGAGTTCTGCATGCTAAAGCGAGCCAAAATAGTGTCTATGTATGAAGCTTGAGATAAGCACAACATCCTTTTCTTGCGATCCCTTATAACCTTGATCCCAAGGATGTGTTCCACTTCTCCTAAGTCCTTTATATCAAACTGTTTGGACAACCATACCCTTACGTCCGATAACACCTTGACATTGATGTCAATTAACAAAATGTCATCTGCGTATAGTACAAGAAATACCACTACGTTTTCGTCACATCTCTTGTATACACAATACTCATCCGGACTTTGAATAAATCCATAAGACTGGATTACCTCATCAAAGCGGATGTTCCAAGACCTTGAATCTTGCTTTAATCCATAAATGGACCGATTAAGCTTACACACAAGATGCTCTTTGCCCTTTGCAATGAATCCCTCTGGTTGCTTCATATAGATATTTTCCTCAAGAATTCCATTAAGGAAAGCTGTCTTGACATCCATCTGTCATACCTCATAATTCATATGAGCAGCAATACAAAAGAGAATCTGGATAGACTTAAGCATGGCTATCGGTGAAAAGGTCTCCTCATAATCAATGCCCTCTTTCTGAGTATACCCCTTCGCAACAAGCCATGCTTTGAAGGTTTCAACCTTCCCATCTTTCCTCTCTTTCTTTTGTAGATCCACTTGCATCCAATGGTTTTAACACCATTGGGTAGTTCTACTAGCTCCCAGACCTGATTTGAATCCATAGATTCAATCTCAGCATTCATTGCACTTTTCCAAGGTACCGCATCTTTATCTTGGATTGCCTCGTCATATGTCCAGGGATCAAGTTCATGTTCTCTAGGGACCAAATCAGAAGATTCTTCCAAGAACATGAATCTATCAGGCTGTCTAACAACCCTCCCACTACGACGAGGTATCACCTGTGTATCCTCTGTGACACGCGGTGCAGTGACTTGTGGTATATCCACTTGTACCGGTGGTACTGAAGTAGTGAATTCCCCTCTCAATTCCTTCAGAACATTCTTACTCATGGGCTTGTGGTTCATCACATAGTCTTCCTCTAGAAATCTGACGTTCGTGCTAACGATCACCCTCTCATCTCTAGGACTATAAAACAAACCACCTTTCGTTCCTCTAGGATAGCCAACGAACATGCGCACTTCTGTACAAGGTTCCAACTTACCAAAGATCCGCCAAAGACATGTGGCCGAATACCCCAACCGAATATGTCTCGGACTAGGCTTCGCCACCCACACCCCGTGGGAGTAGAAGACACTGATTTAGATGGAACTAAGTTCAGAATATACATCGCTGTATCTAGAGCATACCCCCAGAATGAATCTGGCAACTCAGAATAACTCATCATCGATCTAACCATATCTATAAGAGTCCTATTCCTTCGCTCTACTACACCATTCTGCTGGGGTGTGCCAGGTGCAGACAATTGGGATTGAATTCCAGCCTCTGATAAGTAATTCCTAAACTCTCCCAAGAGGTACTCACCACCACGATCAGATTGTAGTGTCTTGATACTTTTACCTTGACGTTTCTCCACATCAGCCTTGAATTCTTTGAACTTGTCAAAACATTCAGACTTGCGGCACATCAAGTAAATGCATCCATATCTTGAATAATCATCTATGAAAGAGACGAAATACTCAAAACCACCTCTTGCCTGGATAGACATAGGACCACACAAATCAGAATGAACCAATTCTAACACATCTTTGGCTCTATACCCCTTGGCCTTGAAAGGCCTCTTGGTCATTTTACCTTCCAAGCAATACTCGCAGGTTGGGAAGTCTTCCACCACTAATGAACTCTGAGGTCCATCAGCTATCAGCCTTTGAATTCTACTTAGGTTAATATGACTAAGCCTTAGATGCCAAAGATATGTTTGGTTCATCTTCGAAGGTTCTTTTCTCTTATTGGAATTAGAAGATGAGTTATTAACTTCTATTTGCATTGTGGGAGCTTTTGGTTCAAGAGTATATAAATTTCCTATCAATGCACCAGAACAGATAATCTCTCTATTCCTTTTTATAACAACTCTGTCATTAAAAAAATAGAATATCCATCCATAAACAATTTAGAAACTGAAATCAAATTCTTTCTAAATAAAGGTACATAAAGGCAATTTTTAAGAACCAAAACTTTATTCTTCTCAAAAGATAAATAAACATCTCCCACTACAACAGCTGCCACCTTCGTGGCATCGCCCAAGTAAATGGTAATCTCCCCCTCAGCTAGTCGTCTGGTTTCCTGGAACCCCTGCAAAGTATTACATACATGACACTACAAAAAAAAATCGAATAGACAACGGTGAAAAACCGTTGTCTATTAGCAAAAAAATCCGTGGTAAATCCACCCGTTGTGAAAAGTGGGTCGGGCAAAGACAACGGTGAAAAACCGTTGTCGTTTCAAGGATAAGTCAACGGTTTTTAACCGTTGTCTTTGACCGAACCACTTTTCACAACGGGTCAATTTACCATGGATTTTTTTGCTCATAGACAACGGTTTTTCACCGTTGTCTTTTCCTTAAATCTACAATGGTCTTTCACCGTTGTCTTTGACCGACCCCCAATTTACCACGGATTTTTTTGCTCATAGATAACGGTTTTTCACCATTGTCATTTCTCAACGGTTACTCTAGAACACAATAAACCATTGTAGATTTATAGTGTTGCATTTTTAATATAAATCATACAACATAAAAAAGAATTATAGAAAACACATATACACTCGCACTTGTAGCAATGTAAAGTACAAGGTCACATCACATTTTAAATGATCACTCTTAGAAACATATATATTAAAAAGTACTGTGGCAAAATAACTACACATCATATGCACAAAAAGTATTATGCATAATAAGCAAAACACTTATAGATTACCACATGTAACCAAAAGAGGTATGTACACTTAAATCTCTCCTAATCATTAGATATGTGATCTTGTATGCATTCAACCCACTCCGAACGTACTTCATCAATTTCCTTTGCAGCTATCACAGATTTTGCGAACTGCATGTGAATAAATGAATGAAAATGTAATTAAACACTATGGTATCAATAAGAAATTTTAAAAATATATCTAATATTACTATTGATTGTAGGGAAGACTTGTCAAAGGATGCGGCGCCTTCAATTATCTCTCTCATATATCACAAAACAAAATAACCGCATTGAGCTCCATCCGGTTGAAGGGGAACCTGTGATGGAAAAAATTATAGTAGTTATTCTGATTGTAAAATTTGATACATAAATTACACACGACAAAAAAAAAAGTTGTCATAAGGGAAAAAATGTCTTGGTCTTTTCTTTTATCTCTATTGGATCACCGGATGGGTTGGTCATCAACACAAAAACACCCAAAAATTCTAGAAAATAAGATAGGTGGTGAAGATACCCTAACCACAACACACAAGATAAGCCACAAACAAGAAAAAGAAGATAGGTGGAACAAACAGGAGAGGTGGTGTATTTGAATAGTGATAGAAATCGCAATTTTAATGAAAGAGCTTTCCTCGGACCAAAAAAATCCAAATTGTAGCAAAAGTAAAGGTTCATAGACAGACAAACAGATAGATAAATAGATGAGACATTCCATTAGCTAAGAAGCATGTAACATAAGAAAAAATCTCTGCAAAAGGGGAAATGCATAACTTGACCAGATAATAACATCAAAATTCACCAGTGCAGCAAATATAGAGAATGGTTTGAATTATCAGTATGATAACAATACCAATCTAGACTCCAAACATTATGTACCTGTATACAAGGCCATATAAGTTCATACAATCTGGAACAGGCAGTACAAGAAAGATCTAGAATTATGTTTTAAAGTAGACAGTGGACTATTTGCAAAGTTTCCGAAAGAATGCTTAACTCAAGTGTTCTACAGAAGATTAATTATATACTAAAACTTTATAAGATTTTCAAGATCTTAAATTTTAGACCTTTATATCAAGTCGCCTGTGCAATGACCGGAGAAAGTGGCTTCCCCAAATTGCTCAAATAACAGTATGTTAGCCTGAGACATTGCTTTAACCTCTTTAGCCACAACACCCATTGACTTCCCCAAATTTTTTACCTAATACACTAAAACAAAATACAAAATAGAAATTAGCTACCACAATCTGAAAGATTCTAAAAGACTTATTGAAAGCCACAACATACCTAAAATCAGGCTCAACCCGTAATGAAGCATACTTCAAAGGATCATTGCAAGGAACCACTAATTTAACATTGAGCTCCTCCAATACATACTACAATATACAGAGAACATTTGCATTTCACTTCAGTAAAGTGATCGCATATTGGAAGAAGAAGGATAAACATTTGAACAATGAAAGATATAAAGGAAATTTTTGACACAAAATAGCACATGAAAGATACTAAGTACTTCAAAATAAATATATATAAAACATCTACTTTAATTGTCTCTAGTTTACTGAAAGCTTGCAGCTTCACAATCTTTCTAACTGACTTTGCACTTGTGAACTTTTTCCATAAATCCTCGACCTTGTCGAGCTTTCCTTATAGCTTCACCAACAAGCAGAACTGTCGCTTGATTTGTTTTGCGCCGACATTATTCTCCTTTGAGTGGCTTGGGCAGTGACTGGCCATGGGGTAGAGGGTGGCGTGATTCTTTTGCGCGATGCTTCTGTGCGCACCGACAAGGGTCGACAGTGACAAATCGAGCTCAGGGCGCCGACGCTAGGAGGTGGCACAAGGGAGAAGGAAGGCTGCGACATCGACAAGGTTGCGATGAGATCGAGCTCGTGGCGATCGACCGCGGCGGCGATCGCGAAAGGGATGACGGAGCTGTGGTTGGTCGGTGGTGGCAACACAGGGAAAGGATGGTCGTCGGCGCTCGTTGTTGTTTGGATCGACGGAGCACGGCAAGGAAGCGGCGGTGTGAGGCGGCTCACGATAAGGGAAAAGGGCACGACAGAATGGGCGGCGACGCGGGGAGGAACGATGACGAAATGAAAAAAAAAGAGGAATCGGGAGAAAGAAAAAAAAAATTGGATGCGAAGGGAAAACATAAACCTAGACTTATTTATAACTTAGGTTCTATTGAATTAATCAATCCCTTCATTAATTCATTTAAATTAAGTCCTAAAATTTATCCAAAAATTTCTTATAAATGTTTAATAACTAAATTCGAATTTTAATAACTAAATTTATTTTATTTATCTCATTTTAAATTGTATTATTACATTATTAAATTATTTATTTATTTATTTATTTTTGATATATTACAAAAAAATTCTTAAAGACAACGGTTCTGAAAAACCGTTATAAAATGCGTTGTAGATTATGGTTAACGACAACGGATAGTGTAAAATCGTTGTCTTTTATGTTATATGGGCGCTCAAAGACAATGGTTTTGTCAAAAACCATTGTCTTTTATCAAAATCACAACGGTTTCTTCTAAAACCGTTGTCTTTGTGGTGTTGTCTTTTAGCATTTTTGTTGTAGTGTGATCAGTGGCTCCCGTATCTACACACCAAGTGCCGATAGATAACACCGCTAAACATGTTTCAACGACTAGACCAAAAGATATACCTTTGTTTTGCTTCCGGTTGGGGCAGTCCTTCTTCTAGTGTCCAGTCTTCTTACAAGTGAAGCACTTGCCCTTCGGCTTCTTCACTCCTCCCTGAGTTCCTCCCGCCACCTTTGCCCCAACTTATTTGTTCTTCTTCTTGCCTTTCGGCTTAGAAGTATAAACTTTTTGGGCAACCATGGCCTGCGCCTGAACACTCTGACAAAAAAGCCCCTCTACCGCCTAGAGTTCTGTCAGAAGCTCCGCCAACGAATACAACCTCTTGTTCATGTTGTAGTTCAGGCGAAACTGCTCAAAACTCCTAGGTAGAGACTGGAGAATGATATCGACCTGGGTTTCCCCATCGATCTCAGCTCCGAGGACTTCCAGCTCATTTAAATGAGCCATCATCTTGAGAACATGATCCCTCATGGGTGTTCCCTCGATCATGGTGGTCGTCATCAAGTTCCTCATGGCTTCCTACCTTGCAGGCCGATTCTGGTGTTCGAAAAGTTCTTTGAGATTGAGCATCATGTCATAAGCAGTGGGCATGACTTGATGCTGATGTTGCAGTACATTTGACATAGATGCCAAAATGTAACATCGCGTCATCTCATCAGCCTTAATCCACTTCTTATAACTCTCCTTCTCCTTTTCCCCAGAATCATCTGTAGGTTTTGGAGGACACTCTTCAAAGAGTACATATTTGTACTCCTCAACAGTCAAGACAATGTCAAGATTCCTCTTTCAATCAATATAATTGGGTTTAGTAAGTTTATTTTCTTTCAGTATCACAACAAGTGGGTTGAAAGACATTTTGAAAAACCTAAGAATCACATAGATCAAAACATTAGATTTAAAAAAAATTATTGATTCCTCAAACAATAAAATTTTAAAATCAACCAATATCTCAAAATACTGAGAATATCGTATGCCACGATAGTGTGGACGTATACGAATTCTATATTTGTAAGAGGAGGTTTTACCCATTAATTTTACTATCTTGTCAACCTAACTTTTTGACAAATAAAATTAATAGTTGGTTCCTCTTTGGCCTTACAAATAAAAGCAGTGACTCCGATGGGGAGGATACTCCTATTTGCATCTAAGTGTTCACCATTACTTGGTACCAAGGTAATTATCTCGGGTTATGTGCCTTCCGATGGGGAAGTACACATGCTCCTTAATAATTTCCTATAACCATATTCGACCTTGTGATCCGCAAACAAACTCATCCGATGGGGAGGAAGGCACTCAGAGTCGACGCGCAAGTTTGTTTGCATCACATGTCAAATCGTAATGGAGGCCGTGGGAATTTATAAAAATATCCATCTCCCACTTAGTAATTTAAAATTGAGGAATATTCCTAGCCTACGACATGCATATCAAACAAAAAGCAATAAATATGAAAAAAAATATTTTCCAACTATTATGGCTTTTGTCTCTAATATGCTTCCCGTCGTATCGCCATCTCGTCCGCTCCTCCCTATGCCATGTACGAGCCATCCGGAGATCTGAGCCGAGACTAACTATTTTAATTTACATCCATTGATCCTATACTCCTCGAAGGAGTGTACATGAAATCTAGATCGAAAGTAAACTAAAATAAATGAGTGGCTAAATAATCCCGTATCTAATTACAAAAATTAAATACAAGCCTCGTCAACCCCGAGGATTCAAATAATATTACACACATGCAATCACATACACACATGGCCATAATAGTTGGATCTTATGCCTGCAACCAAAGAGTACGCACATCCTACAATTATCCGGCATATATAATATATGAAAAGTGCATAAAAGTAACCGAATCCTAAAAACACAAAACCGGAAATCGTGGCTCTGATACCACTTGAAGGTGGGAAACTTCGCTTCCCACTTCAACTCGGTTGCTTGTTCATGGCGATCCCATCTTCATCTCCGGATTAAAAAAATTAATCCATGACAATTAGGGATTATCCAAGCTACCGTTTCATCGTCGTGCTATCCGATTAGAGTGGTCACTTGAACAAACTTGTTGTTCAAGCAACCTACCTCTCGAATAGCCGCGGAATAGACGATGTACGGATCGTCGCTTTTTGTGTTCGTATTTGGGGTCTAAGTAAATTAGCCACATAACAAAAACATACAACATGCATAGAAAGAAAAGGAAAGCAAAACAAGATTTATACCTCTTGTTTACCTCAAGGTCTTCTATCGTATGTCCTATCCTCCTCTTGGACGTTGTGTGGGCAACGATCCTCCAAGAGATGAAGCCTCCTAGATCACGATCTTTCTTTCCTTGCTTGCTCCGAACAAGAGAAAGTATAGAAACAAAAATCTTCTCCTGTCTAGGACCGGCCACCAAGTCAATGGACTTGATGTTGCCGCCGGCCAAGGAGGAGAACAAGGTGTATGGGCGCCGGCCAAAAGCACCAAAGGAAAGAGACCTAGCTCTTGTTTCCACCGGCCAAGGAGAGGAGGAAGAGAGTTGAGACGCCGACCAAGGATGAGAGGAAGGAGGGAGGCGCTGGCCAAAACCCTAGGAAGGAGAGAAAGCCTTGCTGCCCAAGGAGGAGAGGAAACCCTAGCCGCCCAAGCCTCTCCAAGCCCTAGCCGCCCAAAACCCTAATCCCTCTTCTATATCCTTGCCACCCACCCATATGCCTCCTTTTATAGAGATAGGCTTAAGCCTCCTTTTAATCTCCACTGTTGGTTCTAGGGATTTAATCTCAACCGTTGGATCTAGAGATTTAATCTCAACCGTCGGCTCTAGAGATTTAATCTCCACCGTCGGATCTTAAGATTTAATCTCTTCCGTTGGATCTAGAGATTTAATCTCCACTGTCGGATCTAGAGTTTCATTTTCCATCATCGGATCTAGGCTTCATGAGGGTTTTAATAGGCTACGATAGGGACCATGAGGAGGAGTTGGATCTTGGCCACCCAATGGATCAAGCCCACATAAAGTCCGATCCATTAATGATAATCCATTCCACTAAAGGATTATCATTCATCTATCTCACCAACCCCCATAAATTAATATGGGCTCCATATATTATGTATACATATATCTCCCTGTGTAAAATACCGGAAAAAAAAAAATTATAATAAAGCATGGTTAGGGATTTAGTTAAATTTAACTTAGGCTTAATGGTAATTATTTAATTGGAATCAAGGTTTAATTCCTATTGGGTTTTAAATCCAACCCTATAATAAAATTAAATCCGATCCGGTATCTTTATTAACGCCGAGCGTTAATATGCGTTGTGGTTTTCTCCTCGTGACCGAATGTGGAGCGCCGATGCGATTTCTTTCCTCTTCGCCTTCGACGCGCGTGCCCTTCTCCTTCTCTTTGTCGTCGCCGCCAAATCATTCGCCTCGCTCTTCGATCGTCGATGCCCCAAGCCAGCCGCGAGCTCTCCCCTGCCCCTCGACACCGGTTGCCGCCGCCACGAGTCCAGCTTTGGCGACGCGAGGGAGTCGGCGACGGGCTGGATCTAGGGTTGGATTCATTGCTGCCGGTTTCTTCGGTCTCGACTTCTAGGGCTTTTCCCAATCGTCCGCCGAGAGGCGTGGTTGGTCGCCACTTCCGGGAGGTGCCCATCGAACGCCGACAAGCAGAGTCGATTGCCCGGCCGTGACCGCAGCTGCTCCTCACAATCTCACCAGCACCGGTGTTCCCTCTCTGCTTTCTTCTGCTTTGACGACACCGATTGCCACCCGACACGGGCGGACCATCACCCGACTTCCGCCACCGACGCCTCCTCTCCCCAGTCGTGCTGTGTCGCCCTCCGTCGATTCAGCGAAGGAGCACCGCCCCTTTTTCCTTGCTCGCGTTCTTATCATCGATCACCGATACTTCATTCCGAGCCTTTCTCCGATCCGACCGCCACGGCGATTATCTTCCTCCCGATCTCGACGACAACGAGTACCTCGGCCATCATCGGTATCTCACGAGGAGATTTCGACCGAGTGGAGCCATCGCTCCTTCCTCTGTGTTTCCCTCTCGACTGCTTGTGGTTGCCGCCTCATCGCTTGGGTCGTCTTCCCTCTTCTCCCTCCCACCGTAGGTGCCTCGACGACGGTTGGCACCTACGTACCACATCGGTGCATCCCGCCTTATCCGGATCTCGAGATTTGCCATATTTGTGAGTCATTGCCTTCGCTTTATCAACAACTTTGACTCGTGAGCAACATCAATGGGGTAAATTGATCATTGAAGTGAGACAGAGGTAAGCATGGTGGTTGAATGAATGGTAGGGGTATTAGATTGTTGTTTGGTTATGCAAATCAAGTAAATTCAGTTGATGATTTTACAGACTATTGGAGTTGGGGTTGTCTCCAACCTAACGGCATGATTCGTAATAGATCACCCTAAGCAAAGGAAGGAGCAGTGGGCAAGCAAAACAAGATTGAAGTTTTAGCTTGAATGCTATGAATATGAAATTAGACTTGAGTAATCTTGTTGGTGGTAGTATTTATTGTGATGATAAATGGCAACTACGCTAAATTCATCCAGTTGGTTTATAAGTTGCTATTTCAAACATGGAACAAGAAGCTGTGAAGGAAGTTAGGCTTGGTAAGTCCAAACCTGAATGTTTGGATGTATACTAATGTTATTTTGTTAACAGATATGGTGGTTGCTTCTAAACTGCCTTTTTGTGCAGGTGATGAAGACAAACGGGGATAAGCTTGTCATTTCCTATTTGGATGTGGAGCTTCACAGAGGAATCTTAGTAGCAGGTGGGTAATTTCCTACCTGGTCCGTAGTTATATTTCATTCAGATTTAGTCATTGATATGAGCATGTTAGGTGTTCATATTACTCGACTGCTTTTATCGCATGCTTGATCTTCTATCATTTCTATTAACTCCATTGCTGATATCATGTTTATTTTATCATGATTAGGAGTTATACATATAGATGATGTAAATAACTTAGAATTTGTTTAAGTTAAGTGCAAATAGTAAAGTCCGGATGACAACCTGATTGTACTTTGGGTAAAAAGGTCATCCGTAGGTAGATAATGTCTTTAACCTAGGATTAGTTCTAGTACCCTTAGGTTGTATGTTACCATGGAACTTGTACTGTGTAAATGGTCAGAGGAATGATACTTAGGGTATCGCTACGGACCGATGGTCCTAGCTTGTTATAATCAGATAAGTACGACTTCTCTGGGATAGAGAGTGTGTCCATTAGTTGAGTACAACTCTGCTGTGATGTAGAGTGTGTCGCTTAGATTGGTATGACTCTCAGATAGAGAGTATTATGATCGATTGAGTACGACTCTACGGATAGAGAGTCGTAGATCCGTTAGTATGATTCTCTGAGAATGCAGAGTCTATGGTGGATGTCGTATGTGAGACGTTGCTGCATTCATGCATTTACATGCACGCACGGGCGACGAGGTCTCCCTTGTGGTTGAGAGTGTCGCCGTCCATCCCGCCTCCACTACTATGGAGGAGTCACCGTGTGAGGCAGAGCATTGAGGTGCCGCACTCTATCACTATAGACGGTGGTAGTTGGATTTGCGTCCGTAGTCTGCGTGTGGTACTCGACCACTCATGGGTAGTATGGCTGAGTGACCAAGCAGGACCCCCATCGTAGCTTGCTCTACGCTTATATGCTACTCGATCATCGCCCCACCACCACTCGAGAGTAGTGGTTGGTGTTGAGCAGTTTGTCATGCTCGAGACACCGATGCCACACTGGGGTTGTGGTAGCTTTAGGGTGAGCCGACATGACCATGCATGCTGCATTGCCGTATGGCGCTTTGCATATTACCATATATATACATATATGCATGTATATATATATATATGGATGGTTGAGATTAATATATATAGATGGATACAGTCTATATATATATATATATCTGATTATTGTGATGTTGCATTTGTTTGTACGCTTGCGTTGCATTGGTGGACATCATATTCATGCATGTTTCTTACATATGTTATACAAATGTGTCGGATAATCTTGGTATGTGTTGGATAGACCACTAGATACCTTGACCGTAGCTAGAGTTTATTTTTGAGTTGATCTACTCTTCTGTGTATATATATATATGTTGGATATATGTTCAGTGTTGGATCGAGTAGCGTGCGGTACTCATGTCCGCATGTTTTATGTTGTTCATTCAGCTTAGACAGTATAGGCTTGTATTTATATACTATCCGATGATTGTTGTATTTCTAGATTATGTTGTCGTAAATACATGTGATATGACATATATACATGTTTTCTATTACACTGAGTTTTACTCACCACCCCTCGCGACTCGGGTTTTCGTCGCCTGTAATGTGTGACCGTGATGGACTTGAGCACCACTGGCCGGTATCGTCTCATCTCAACTCCGAGAGTCCGAAGTTTCGAGTCTTCCGTATGTTTTGGTTATGTATTCGAGTTGGATGTACGCATACGTTAGTGCGGGTTTTGACGAGGTTTCTTTACGCTCGTGTTAGTCATACCTATGCACTCTGTGGGATTGTATTGTGGTCCTGTTGTTTCCGCTGTGTTTTTCGTTATGTTGTTATGTTCTTATATGTATATGTTGTTATTGTTGTGGCCTACGGGCCTTGTATTAACCCGAAATGTTGCCACGTACAGGGGAGGTGCTGTCCGTTTGATTTTCGGTTCGGCATGCTCTCGGGGCGTGACACCCTGTGTTTAAGATCTCATATGTCCGTCGTTTAATTAATTTACTGACAATTAATTAATCAACATCTAACTCCATGAGTAGTACCACTCAACCTTATCATCATGCCGGACCAAGTCCACCTGCAGGGTTTACATGATGAACCTTATGAGCTCCTCAAGGGGACATCATCATCCTAATATATAGGACACGGTTTCCTCCTATAATCAACGACACACCATATAAATAATATCATTTCCCAACTTACCGAGTCTATCGATTTACTCTATAAATCTCGTCTATTGGTAAATCAAAGAAATGAATACTAAGTATATGTGCCCGTTATTATATCGGGATTAAGAGCATGTACAACATAATACCTAAGGTCCGATTCGATTACGTAGTCAGCAATAAATCGAATCACCTCTAAGTCGGTCATGCTCAATACACACAAAGTATACTAGTGTAATTCAATGGTCAAGACAAATCAATACCAAATCACACTACAACCATTCCAATAGTTTGTCCATAACCATCTAGGTTGTGAGCCTTTACTTATACTTTACAAGGAACCGATAACATGATCTCCCGTGTGACACTACACACCATGTTATCTACAATGCAATGTATTAGACAATATGCATAACCATAAATATGCAAACAATGATCATGTGATTCTTCTTTCAAAAATAAAGATGTTCATACAAAAGATAGACTTTTCAGTATACATCCCAACACTCGGTCTATATATGTAGATTGCAAAAGACCTAGCAACTGTTTCGATCTATCTCTATAGATCTTGATCCCGAGGATGTAGGTCGCTTCTCCCAGGTCTTTCATGGAGAATATTTTGGATAACCAAATTTTGACTGATTGTAAGACAGATATATCATTTCCTATAAGTAATATGTCATCGACATACAACACTAGGAACACGACTGCACTCTCACTAACCTTCTTGTACACACAGGGTTCGTCTGGATTTTGTGAAAAATCAAACCTTTTGATTGTCTCATCAAAACGGATATTCCATCTCCTGGATGCTTGCTTCAGTCCATATATGGACTATCGAAGCTTGCATACCTTGGTTTTATCAACCGATGTGAAACCCTCGGGCTGTATCATATACACGTCCTCGAGTAGGTTTCCGTTAAGGAAAGTCATTTTCACATCCATTTGCCATATCTCATAATCATAATGAGCCGCTATGGCCAGGAGCATCCGAATGGATTTAAGCATAGCTACCGGTGAATAGGTCTCGTCATAATCAACACCTTGTTTTTGACGATAGTCTTTCGCCACTAATCTAACCTTAAAGGTAATCACATTACCATCCATGTCGGTTTTCTTCTTGAAAAGCCACTTGCACCTTATAGGCTTAATGCCTTCAGGTGGGTCCAACAAGTTCCAAACTTAATTTTCATACATGGAATCCATTTTCGACTTCATGACTTCAAGCCATTTGTCCCTTTCTGAACTTTTTAGAACTTCTTCATAATTGGTAAGCTCCTCATCGTCAATGAGTAACACGTCGTTCGATTCACTTACGAGAAATCCAAATCTCTAAGGAATGTTGCGTGTCCTACTAGATCTACGAAGATGTTGTGTCACAATAGGTTCAGCCTATGTCTCATCACTAAGAGTCATCGGTCGAGGTGCTTAACTAGGTATCTCCACAATGTCTATTGGAGTCTCTTGAACCTTCTCAAGTTTAATGACACTCCACTATTTTCTTGCAAGAGAAACTCTTTCTCTAGAAACACAACATTCCTTGAAACAAACACCTTTTGTTCTAAGGGATGATAGAATTGGTAACCCCTCGTTTCCTTAGGGTATCCAATAAATAGACATTTATTAGACTTAGCTGAAGGGTTTTTTCCCGGAACCGAAGCTCTGATACCACTTGAAGGTAGGAAACTTCGCTTCCCACTTCAACTCGATCGCTTGTTCATGGCGATCCCTTCTATGTCCCCGAATAAAAAAATTTATCCTTGACAAGAGGGATTACCCAAGTAACCGTTTCATCGTCGTGCTATTCGATTAGAGTAGTCACTTGAACAAACTTGTTGTTCAAGCAACGAACCTCTATTCTACAAATAGTCGCGGAATAGACGATGTACGAATCGCCGACTTTTGTGTTTATGTTCGGGGTCCAAGTTATATTAGCCACAAAACAGAATATATCATTCATATATAATTGAAAACAATCATAAACATGTTACATAAGAAAATATACAAGTATTATACCTCTCGATCTTCTATCGTATGTCCTCCCTTCTTTTGGACATCGTGTGGGCGACGATCTACCAAAAGTCGAAGCTCCTAGATCACCAATCTTCCTTCCTTGCTTACTCCGAACAAGAGGAAGAATAGAAACAAAACACTTCTCCTTCTTTCAACCAACCACCAAGCTCCAAGCTTGGTGCTTGCCGCCGGCCAAGAAGGAGAAGAAGAAGAAGATGGAAACCGGCCAAGACTCCAAGGGAAGACCCTAAGTCTTGTTTCCACCGGCCAAGGAGAGGAGATGGGCTAGGTTTGGACACCGGCCAAGTGAGGGAAGGCTGGTATGGGCGCCGACCACCAAGGGAGAAGAAGAAGAAAAGGAAAACCTTTCCTTATTTGGTGCCGCCAACACCCAAACCCTAATCCTCAAGCTTGCCGCCCACCTTAACCCTAATCCTATCTCTAATGGGATTCCTCTTGCCGCCCACCCCCTCCTCTCCTTTTATAGAGTTAGGGATAAGCCTTGTTTTAATCTCCACCATTGGTTCTAGGGATTTAATCTCAACCGTCAGATCTAGAGATTTAATCTCAACCGTCGGATCTAGAGATTTAATCTCTACCTTTGGATCTAGAGTTTTGTTTTCATCCATTGGATCTAGGCTTCATAAGGTATTAATAGGCTACAATAGGGACCATGAGAAGTAGTTGGATCTTGGCCACCCAATGGATCAAGCCCACATAAAGTCCGATCCATTAATGATAATCCAATCCACTAAAGGATTATCAATGATCTACCTCACCAACCCCCATAAGTTAATATGGGCTCCATATATTATTTGTATATTTTTCTCCCCGTGTTTAAGATCTCGAATGTCTGTCGATTAATTAATTTACTGACCATTAATTAATCAACATCTAATTTCATGAGTAGTACCACTCAACCTTATCATCATGCCGGACCAAGTCCACCTGCAGGGTTTACATGATGAACCTTATGAACTCCTCAAGGGGACATCATCATCCTAATATATAGGACATGGTTTCCTCCTATAATCAATGACACACCATATAAATAATATCATTTCTCAACTTACCGAGCCTATCGATTTAATCTATAAATCTTACCCATTGGTAAATCAAAGAAATGAATACTAAGTATATGTGCCCATTATTATATTGGGATTAAGAGCATGCACAATATAATATCTGAGGTTCGATTCGATTATGTAGTCAGCAATAAATCGAATCACCTCTAAGTCGATCCTGCTCAATACACACAAAGTGTACTAGTGTGATTCTATGGTCAAGACAAACCAATACCAAATCACACTACAACCATGCCAATGGTTTGTCCAAAGCCATCTCAGTTATGAGCCGATAGATTAAATCCCAATAATCATAAATATGCAATCCCCGTGTGACACCACACACCATGTTATCTACAATGTAATGTATTAGACAATATGCATAACCATAAATATGCAATCAATGATTTTGTGATTCTTATTTCAAAATAAAGATGTTCATACAAAAGATAGACTTTTCAGTATACATCCCAATAATCTCCCACTTATACTAAAAGACTATGCTGTCCTCAAACTGCCATACATCTGATTCCCATTCCCTCCACATGCCTATCAAAGGCTCTCGCCGGAAGGGCCTTAGTGAAAGGATCTGCCAGGTTATCCTCCGATGCAATCTTGGCCACAACAACTTCTCCTCTCTTTACGATTTCTCGTATCAGGTGGTACTTGCGCTCTATGTGTTTACTTGTCTTATGGGATCGTGGTTTCTTCGAGTTTACAACTGCACCACTATTATCACAATAAATTGTGATAGTTCTGGGCAAACCAGGAATCACATCCAAGTCCATCAGGAAGTTCCTGAGCCACACAACTTCTTTGGCTGCCTCAGAGGCCGCCACATACTCTTCCATGGTAGATTCTGCTACGCATTTTTGCTTGACACTCCTCCATACAATGACATCACCTCCCAAAGTAAACACAAAACCTAAGGTAGACTTATTGTTATCCCTATCTGATTGGAAGTCGGAATCCGTATATCCCACAGGGAGTAATTGGTCTGCCTGGTAAACTAGCATATAATCCCTAGTCCTTCTCAGGTACTTCAATATATGCTTTACCGCAGTCCAATGTCCCTGTCCTGGATTACTCTGATATCTGCTGACCATGCCCACGACAAAGCAGATATCTGGTCTCGTATATAGCATCGCATACATGAGGCTTCCTACTGCCGAAGCATAAGGAACTGCCTTCTTCTCCTCTATCTCCTGAGATGTTCTAGGACACATCTCCTTAGGTAAAGGAGCTCCATGCCTGAAAGGTAGAAAACCTTTCTTGGAGTTTTGCATGCTAAAATGATCCATAATAGTGTCTATGTATGAAGCTTGAGATAAGCACAACATCCTTTTCATGCGATCCTTTATAACCTTGATCCCAAGGATGTGTCCCACTTCTCCCAAGTTCTTCATATCAAACTGTTTGGACAACCATACCCTTACGTCCGATAACACTTTGACATTGTTGCCAATTAACAAAATGTCATCTACGTATAGTACAAGAAATACCACTACGTTTCCGTCACATCTCTTGTATACACAAGACTCATCTGGACTTTGAATAAATCCATAAGACTGGATTACCTCATCAAAGTGGATGTTCCAAGACCTCGAAGCTTGCTTCAATCCATAAATGGACCGATTAAGCTTACATACAAGATGCTCTTTGCCCTTCGCAATGAATCCCTCTGGTTGCTTCATATAGATATTTTCCTCAAGACTTCCATTAAGGAAAGCTGTATTGACATCTATCTGTCACACCTCATAATCCATATGAGCTGCAATGCATAAGAGAATTCGGATAGACTTAAGCATGGCCACCGGCGAAAAGGTCTCCTCATAATCGATACCCTCTTTCTGAGTATACCCCTTCGTAACAAGCCTCACTTTGAAGGTCTCAACCTTCCCGTCTATTCCTCTCTTTCTTTTGTAGATCCACTTGCATCCAATAATTTTTACACCATCAGGTGGTTCTACTAGCTCCCAGATGTGATTCGAATCCATAGATTCAATCTTAGTATTCATTGCACTTTGCCAAGATACCACATCTTTATCTTGGATTGCCTCGTCATATGTCCAGGGATCAGGTTCATGTTCGCTAGGGATCAAATCAGAAGATTCTCCCAAGAACATGAATCTATCAGGCTGTCTCACAACCCTCCCACTACGACGAGGTATCACCTGTGTATCCTCTATGACACGCGGTGCAGTGACTTGTGGTATATCCTCTTGTACCGGTGGTATTGAAGAAGTGACTTTCCCTTTTAATTCCTCTAGAACAATCTTACTCAAGGGCTTGTGGTTCATCACAGTCTTCCTCTAGAAATCTGGCATTCGTGCTGACGATCACCCTCTGATCTCTAGGACTATAAAACAAACCACCTTTCGTTCCTCTAGGATAGCCAACGAACATGTATACTTCTGTACGAGGTTCTAACTTACCAGCATCTGCCTTCAGCACATGTGCTGGACTCCCTCAAATCCGAATATGTCTTAGACTAGGCCTTTGCGCAGTCCACAATTCTGTGGGAGTAGAAAGCACTGATTTAGATGGAACCAAGTTCAGAATGTACACTGCCGTATCTAGAGCATATCCCCAGAACGAATCTGGCAACTCAGAATAACTCATCATCGATCTAACCATCTCCATAAGAGTCCTATTCCTTCACTCTGCTACACCATTCTGCTGGGGTGTGCCAGGTGCAGTCAATTGGGATTGAATCCCAGCCTCTGATAAGTAATTCCTAAACTCTCCCAAGAGGTACTCACCACCACGATCAGATCGTAGTGTCTTGATACTTTTACCTTGACGTTTCTCCGCATCAGCCTTGAATTCTTTGAACTTGTCAAAGCATTCAGACTTACGGTGCATCAAGTAAATGTATCCATATCTTGAATAATCGTCTATAAAAGAGATAAAATACTCAAAACCACCTCTAGCCTGGATAGACATAGGACCACACAAATCAGAATGAACCAATTCTAACACATCTTTGGCTCTATACCCCTTGGCCTTAAAAGGCCTCTTGGTCATTTTACCCTCCAAGCAAGATTCGTAGGTGGGGAAATCTTCCAGTATCACAGCAAGTGGGTTGAAAGACATTTTGAAAGAAAACCTAAGAATCACATAGATCAAAACATTAGATTTCAAAAAATTATTGATTCCTCAAACAATAAAATTTTAAAATCAACCAACACCTCAAAACACCGAGAATATCTTATGCCACGATAGTGTGGACGTATACGAATTCTACATTTGTAAGAGGAGGTTTTACCCATTAATTTTACTATCTTGACAACCTAACCTTTTGACAAGTAAAATTAATAGTTGGTTCCTCTTTGACCCTACAAATAAAAGCAATAACTCCGATGGGGAGGATACTTATATTTGTATCTAAGTGTTCACCATTACGCGGTACCAAGGTAATTATCTCGGGTTATGTGCCTTCCGATAGGGAAGTATACATGCTCCTTAATAATTTCCTATAACCATATTTGACCTTGTGATCCGCAAACAAACTCATCCGATGAGGAGGAAGGCACTCAGAGCCGACGCACAAGTTTATTTGCATCACATGTCAAATCGTAATGGAGGTCGTGGGAATTTATAAAAATATCCCTCTCCCACTTAGTAATTTAAAATTGAGGAATTTTCTAGCCTACGACATGCATATCAAACAATAAGCAATAAATATGAAAAATAAAATTTTTCCAACTATTATGGCTTTTGTCTTCAATATGTCTCCCGTCGTATCGCCATCTCGTCCGCTCCTCCTACGCCATGTACGAGCCATTCGGAGATCCGAGCCGAGAAAAAAATATTTTAATTTACATCCATCGATCCTATACTCCACGAGGGAGTGTACATGAAATCTAGATCGAAAGTAAACTAAAATAAAAAGAGTGGCTAAACAATATCGTATCTAATTTACAAAAATTAAATACTAGCCTCGTCAACCCCGAGGATTCAACAAAATATACAATTACACACATACAATCACATACACACATATGACAATAATAGTTGGATCCTATGCCTGCAACCAAAGAGTTAACCTATGCACATCCTACTATTATCCGACACATATAATATATGAAAAGTGCATAAAAGTAACTGAATCCTAAACACACAAAACCGGAAACTGTGGCTCTAATACCACTTGAAGGGTTTTGTCCCGGAACCGAAGCTCTGATACCACTTGAAGGTAGGAAACTTCGCTTCCCACTTCAACTCGGTCGCTTGTTCATGGCGATCCCTTCTATATCCCCGGATAAAAAAATTTATCCTTGACAAGAGGGATTACCCAAGCAACCGTTTCATCGTCGTGCTATTCGATTAGAGTAGTCACTTGAACAAACTTGTTGTTCAAGCAACCAACCTCTATTCTACGAATAGCCGCGAAATAGACGATGTACGGATCGCCGACTTTTGTGTTTATGTTCGGGGTCCAAGTTATATTAGCCACAAAACAGAATATATCATGCATATATAATTGAAAACAATCATAAACATGTTACATAAGAAAATATACAAGTATTATACCTCTCGATCTTCTATCGTATGTCCTCCCTCCTTATGGACATCGTGTGGGCGACGATCTACCAAAAGTCGAAGCTCCTAGATCACCAATCTTCCTTCCTTGCTTACTCCGAACAAGAGGAAGAATAGAAACAAAACACTTCTCCTTCTTTCAACCAACCACCAAGCTCCAAGCTTGGTGCTTGCCGCCGGCCAAGAAGGAGAAGAAGAAGAAGATGGAAACCGGCCAAGACTCCAAGGGAAGACCCTAAGTCTTGTTTCCACCGGCCAAGGAGAGGAGATGGGCTAGGTTTGGATGCCGGCCAAGTGAGGGAAGGATGGTATGGGCGCCGACCACCAAGGGAGAAGAAGAAGAAAAGGAAAACCTTTCCTTATTTGGTGCCGCCAACACCCAAACCCTAATCCTCAAGCTTGCCGCCCACCTTAACCCTAATCCTATCTCTAATGGGATTCCTCTTGCCGCCCACCCCCTCCTCTCCTTTTATAGAGTTAGGGATAAGTCTTGTTTTAATCTCCACCATTGGTTCTAGGGATTTAATCTCAACCGTCGGATCTAGAGATTTAATCTCAACCGTCAGATCTAGAGATTTAATCTCTACCTTTGGATCTAGAGTTTTGTTTTCATCCATTGGATCTAGGCTTCATGAGGTATTAATATTCTACAATAGGGACCATGAGGAGGAGTTGGATCTTGGCCACCCAATAGATCAAGCCCACATAAAGTCCGATCCAATAATGATAATCCAATCCACTAAAGGATTATCATTGATCTACCTCACCAACCCCCATAAGTTAATATGGGCTCCATATATTATATGTACATTTTTCTCCCCGTATTTAAGATCTCGAATGTCCGTCGATTAATTAATTTACTGACCATTAATTAATCAACATCTAACTCCATGAGTAGTACCACTCAACCTTATCATCATGTCGGACCAAGTCCACCTGCAGGGTTTACATGATGAACCTTATGAGCTCCTCAAGGGGACATCATCATCCTAATATATAGGACACAGTTTCTTCCTATAATCAACAACACACCATATAAATAATATCATTTCCCAACTTACCGAGCCTATCGATTTAATCTATAAATCTCACCCATTGGTAAATTAAAGAAATGAATACTAAGTATATGTGCCCGTTATTATATCGGGATTAAGAGCATGCACAATATAATATCTGAGGCCCGAATCGATTATGTAGTCAGCAATAAATCGAATCACCTCTAAGTCGGTCCTGCTCAATACACACAAAGTGTACTAGTGTGATTCTATGGTCAAGACAAACCAATACAAAATCACACTACAACCATGCCAATAGTTTGTCCAAAGCCATCTCGGTTGTGAGCCTATACTTATACTTTACAAGGAGCCGATAACATAATCTTCCGTGTGACATTACACACCTTGTTATCTACAATGGAATGTATTAGACAATATGCATAACCATAAATATACAATCAATGATCATTTGATTCTTATTTTAAAATAAAGATGTTCATACAAAAGATAGACTTTTCAGTATACCTTGGTCGGGACTCTATTTAGCAAGTAAATAGCTGTCTGAAGTGTATAGCCCCAAAAGAACTTAGAAAGATTCGCGTGATTCATCGTCGATCTGACCATGTCTAACAATGTCCGATTTCGCCTCTCATATACACCATTAAGCTGTGGTGTATACGACAGAGTCCATTGAGATAATATACCATTGTCCTTTAGATAATCCAGAAACTCTTGACTCAAGTATTCACCACCTCGATCCGATCGAAGTATTTTACTACTCTTGTCAAATTATTTCTCTACTTCATTTCTGAATTCTTTGAACCTTTCAAAGGCTTCAGACTTGTGTTTCATCAAGAACACATACCCAAACCGTGAGTGATCATCGGTGAAGGTAATGAAGTAGCTATAACCTCCTAGAGCTTGAGTTGACATAGGTCCGCATACATCAGTATGTATTAGACCAAGCAACTCTCCCACCATTTCACCTTTTCCTGTAAAAGGTTACTTAGTCATCTTGCCTTTTAAGCATGATTCGTATGTATCGTATGAATCTAATTCAAACGATTCCAGAATTCCACATCGGTGTAATTCGGACATGCATTTCTTGCTCACATGGCCAAGACGACAATCCCACATGTAGGAGTCTAATTGATTATCTTTTTGAGCATGTTTGTTGCTCGCTTCGATACTGAGAATGTCATTGGATACGTCTAACGTATATATACCATTGCACAATGTTCTATTCCCATAAAGCACGCCATTCAAAGTTATGTAACAACAATTGTTACTAAAAGTCAAATGGTACCCATTTCTATTTAAGCAGGAAATAGAAACAATGTTCTTTAATAACGAAGGAACATAAAAGCAATTGTCCAGTTCTAAGACTAGTCATGTAGGAAGCTTCAGCAAATAAGTTCCGATGGCGACCACAACAACCTTTGCTCCATTGCCAACTCGCAAATTTGACTCCCCTTTGACGAGTCTTCTCTTATTCCTTAGCCCCTGTATGTCATTACATATATGTGAGCCACACCCAGTATCCAATACCCAAGTGTCTAAGGAAATAGAATGACAATCAATAACGAAGATACCTGAAGAGGATGGGGCATTGGATGCCTTCTTCTTCTTCATGAACTCAAGATAAATCTTACAGTTTCTTCGCCAGTGGCCCTCCTTGCCACAATGATGGCAAGTGTCCTTTTAAGCTGGTTCTGTCTTCTTCCCCTTCTGCTGTTCCTTTGATTTCCTCTTTGAACCTTTCTTCGAGGAATCAACTAACAACACTGTCTTCTCCTCATGCTTCACAGTCTTCAACATATTGAGGAGCTCAGGAATTGTGGTTTCAATCTTGTTCATCCGGTAGTTCATCACAAATTGTGAGAAACTCTTGGGCAAACAATGCAGAATTAAGTCAATACTTAATTCATGATCCATCACAAAACCGAGTGTAGCCAGCCACTCGATGTACCTGTCACACCCTAAGAGTATGCCGAGCCGAAAAGCAAACGGACGACATCTCCCCTGTACGTGGCAACATATCCTGTTAATACTAGGCCCTTGAGCCCACAATAATAATAACATATACAACTGTAAACATAACAACATAACAAAGCACAGTCGAACTAACACAACTACAATACAACCACACACCATGCATACCGGTATGACTAACACCAGACTAAGAAAATGTCGTAACAAAACCAGAAAGAATGGTACAACAACAATGTCCACCACTACAAATCATCACATAAAACCAACGACATATCGGAACACCAACGATAAATCCCAAAAGCTCGGACTCTCAGAATTGAGATGAGACGATGCCAGCCAGTGATGCTCCAAGCCATCACGAAGACTTCTACCTGCTACCTGAGCAACAGAAAAACCCAAGGTCCGTGGTGGTGAGTATAACTCAACGGTAATATGAGAGAACATGTATATATATCAAATATCACATGTAATTCAACAATGTATCCTAGAGGTATACCAGTATAATAAACATATACATGCATATACCGTCTAACCAGATAAACAACGTAAAATGCAGACATACCTGAAAGTCGACTATGCTAATCTGATCCAACCTGAGCATATATCCACAATATACAATATGAAGAGTAATATTAACTCTCACTATAATCATGATACAGGTCAAAGGTATCTAATGGTCTGACCAACAAGTATACAAGTATCCGACACAACCATATAACAGATGCGAGTAGCATGTATGAAGATGATGTATAAACAAATGCAGCAAGCATAGTACAATTAAATGCAACATCACAATAAGCATACATATAAACTGCATCTATATATACACTAATCACAATCATCCATATATATATATACATGCATATATGTATATATATGGTAATATGCAAAACTCCATAAGACACGGCAATGCAGCATGCATGGTCATGCCGGCTCACCCTAAAGCTACCACGACCCCAGTGTGGCCTCGGTGGTTCGACATGACAACTGTCCCAACTCAACACCAACCACTACTATCGAGTGGCCGAGTGGGCAGTATGATCGAGTAGCATATAAGCGTAAAGAGTAAGCTACATGACGGGGGTCCCTGCTATTGGCCACTCCGACAGTCACTACCCATGAGTGGTCGAGTGCCACACATGCAGGACAACGACATGCAAATCCAACTACCACCGTCTATAGTGGTAGAGTGCGGCACCACAATGCTCTGCCCTCACACTGGTTACTCCTCCTATGAGTAACCATGGAGGCAGGATGACTGACGACCCTCTCAACCATAAGGGAGACCACGTCGCCAGCATGCATGCAAATGACATGAATGCAAAGTCACACATACAGACATCCACCACACACTTTCTATTCTACAGAGAGTTGTACCAATCTGATCGACGCACTCTCTAGCCTACAGAGAGTCGTACTCAACTGATTATAACACTCTCTATCTTATAGAGAGTCATACCAATCTGATTGACACACTCTATCCTGCAGAGAGTCGTACTCAACTGATCATGACAAGCTAGGACCACCGGTCCGTAGCGACACACTAATCACAATTTACCTGACCATTTACACAATAGATGATCGGTAGTAAACAAGCAACATAAGGTTATTGATATCAATCCTACGTTCAAGACATTACCTACTTACGGATGACCTTTTACCCAATTTACAAATCAGGTCGTCATCTGTACTCCACTATTTACACATAACTAAGCCTTTATAGATTTACCTACATCACATCTATAACTCCTAATCATGATGAAGGACATGTGATAACAACAATAGAGCATATAGGCCAAAGATAAAGTATCAAACACAAGAATAAATAAGAGCGGAGTCAAGGTAATATGATCATATATCTAAATCTACATGTAACAACAACTACCTGACCAGGGTAGGAAATTACCCACCTGATATGTTGAATATCCAAATAAATCTCCCCGTCCAAGACTTTATCTCGAATCAACGTCCTGTACAAAACATGTATGATCCGATTATGCTGTCAATTCTAATATTACGATCAAATCCTAATCCTACATCAACTTTATATTTCGATCAACTAACTGAACATCTTCCTCCATTAATTCATAATCAGCAACCAATAATGGCCTAGCTATAGATCTAGCATCTCATCTACAACAATTCAAATCAGAACTTACCAAGCTTATCCACGCTTGCATAGCTTCTCCATTCCCTTTGATGAGTCTGATTTGCTCAATCCAGATGAATCGAAGATGAACTCTACATCCTAGCAGCTATAACATATGGTATATGGGTTTTCCATCCACTGATCAAATTCAAGAATCCTCAATCAATTAACAAGAATATTTCTAAAGATCACACAAAAACATCCACATCTTTACCTCTCCTTCTTCCATCAGTTTGAATCACTACCAATGTGGTTGATGGTTCATCTGCTGCTCGACACAACATTTGCAGAAAATGGCACTGGGAATTCTTATTGTCCACAAGGACATACATAGTAGGATCGGCTGTGGATGGTTGCCTGCCTAGCTGGGACACCCGAAGATCCCTCCATCCCAGCTCAACCCCGTTCACAGCTCCAACACCAGCCAACCTTACCGAACACATCAATGACAACACACTAAACGGACAGAAAGGAAAAGGAAACCATGAAATATACCAGCGATTTCCACTTCACCGGCACCTCTCCTCCCCCAATATCTCTGACTGCCACCACAACTCCACCTCCGGCCGGAACGACCAACTGCAGTGATGGCATCATCGTGCTACTTGCATGAGAAACAGCAAGCTCTGATGAAGGGATCGACTGAAACCTACAAAGGACGGTGCCCTTACCTTGCTCCGGTGACAATCGGCAGAAAACCCCCAAATCGACAACTCACCATCGGAACATCGCCGATTCAAGCTCCCCCGTCACTCGCTCTCCCTCTGCTCCCGCTTGCTCTCTGCTCTCGCTCGTCCGCAGAGCCCGTCGTGGATGGTCCAGCCGCTGCTGCTCGCCGCGAGGAAGGGGAAGGGCACTCGATCGCTGTGCGTTTCAGAGAGGAAGAGAGCTCGTGCAGAAGAAATGAGATCGCGGTTGGGAAAAGGAGAAACGTCGGGATTTAAGGCAACGACTGAGAGCGGCTATGCGTTACACGAATGAAGTGGTCGGGTCCAATTAAAATGGGTCCAATAGATCGGGTCGGGTCCAATCCTATACGCCTATTAAATCTTTCTCCGTAAATTGCCATAGAAATTTCCATTTAAGTCCAAGAAAATTTCTAAAAATTCCTGAAAAATTCCATAGGGTATTTTTCTAATTACCAAACATTATTATTTATTTTTATTTATTTATTTATTTTTCCTGTGGTATTTTACAGTACCCATTCATCTTGAGCACAAATTGCACCACAGATGAACCCTCTTTCATCTTAGAGGTGAAGAGGAGCTTGGAGACTTCGAACCTTTCGGATCTCGCTTGCTCATCAAACAACTCATGAAGATGGAAGACTATGGTATTAATATCCATATGCTCATATTGCTTTTGAAGCTCGAGTGCCATCGTGGCTAGCATGATGCAACTCGCCAGTTCAGAATCAGTCACATGTTTCTGATAGGCCAACAATTGGTCCGGAGTTGCATCGTCCTTCGGACGGATGGGAAGAGGCTCTTCAAGGACATACACAAGTTTTTCCACCTTGAGAACAATTCTCAAGTTTCTAAGTCAGTCCAAGAAGTTTGGCTCAGTCAATTTATTTGAATCCAAAATCGAGCGCAAATTCAAAGACGTCATATCAATCAATTAATCTAGAAATATAAATCAAGCATATATGAGAAAATGATTTTAAAATGCATCAACATACATTTACAAAATCCCATTCATTTTTCAAATTTTAAAAACCCTCAAAATTAATTCGGGAGATTGTAGGTCCATCTCCGAATGGGTTGATATCCAACATAGATAAGAACAACCTTGGAGTGAGTCCAACAGGCCATTTTTAGCTATGATGGTAGGTATCAAGTATACCGATTACATATCACGTATATGTAACTATCACAATGTGCTATCAACTAATTGAATGTTCACACATACATTGGGTTGTTAACACATTAACAAGTATGCATCATATGCATAGCACCCAAATTCACTTCTCTTCACATCGACCTTGGAGTGAGTCCAACAAATCAATGCTCAAGTTAGAGCCGACCCATTAATCGCGAAATAGTTTTAATATGGTTAGAGTGCATTCAACCAATTAGCCAGACTTGGAGTGAGTCCAACAACCCAAACTAATGATTGACCTCTGACTCTTACCATATTAGTGTTAAATTATTCTTATGATTTGAACATGTTCAGGTTCGAGCCGGGCTTTGAGTGAGTCCAACAACCCAAACAAGAAACAGAACTCCAGTTCTAACCATATTAATGGAAGGTGTAAGCTTTAATATTATGTAAGGGTTTTAATGTCTCATCCTCTTTGCATGCAAATAACTATTATCTACATGACATGACACACATGACATACATCTACATGTCACGACACGCATGACAAAATGATATGCATCTAATGTAATTACATGACATACAATTATCGCATGTACAAATAGTTTCCTTATTTGTCATAACTATTTTGGAAATAAAATATGTTTTAGATTTAATTTCCAAAATCAAATCATGATTAAAATTAGGAAATAAATTTTCAAATCTAATCACATATTTTATTTATGGAAAGTGTTAATTAAGGAAAGTCAAATCTAATTTAGGAAACAAATTTCCTAAATTGTAATTTCCTAATCATATTAGGAAACTACCAATTTGAATTTCTTTACAAATTAAAATTTCCATAAATACTTCTAAACTTTCCAAAAGTAGAATATTTCCATAAATACAATTATGACTATCGTAAAATAATTTTATGATTATGTCGAAACACAATGGGGCTCTGATACCACTGTTGGGTTTCCCCGAAACCGCGATAAGTGTGTGTTCGAACACGTTTCGTAAACATGCACACAGCGGAAGCAAAAATAAGTAATAAACTAATTTTATTACAACACACACATCACACGCATGTAGGATACAACATGTGTAGACATAATCGCTATTTAAAATTTTGCAATAAAAGGAAACTTATACTAGGTATATATGACGGATCACGTATAGCGGGAATGACATCAACTATAGCGACCCTCGCTAGAATCGCCTCTATCCGTATCCACGCCGAGTATCATCGGGATAGCTTCACAAAGCCACGAGCCTCGTCTTCGCAAAAGTCACTAGCCTCGAGTCGAAGACGATATGATCCGAGAGACGATCACAATCCGAAATAAATTCGGATCCCTAAACGAGTTTCACAAACTCGCTTGTTGGAAGCAGTTTTCGTCAACCGTTTGACTAAACCTTAATCTTCCATGTATGAGGATTGCCGGAGAACCAATCCCCGACAAGTAGGTCACTGTCGGAGCACAAACCACCGACCAAACGACCTCTCCATGCAAAGGAGATCAAGTTGTCCAACTTGTTGTGGAGGAAGAAGTGGTCGGCCAAAGTTTGGTCGGTTGCTCCTTGGTCGCTAGCGGCCAATGGAGGTTGGCCGGGGGCTGAGGATGGCCCAAGGGACGTCGGCGGCTGGTGGATGGCTGACGGCGAGGAGAGACAGCACCTCCAATGGGTGGCGGTGGCACAAAGGTGGGTGACAACCACCTTGGCTTGGGTGACAAGAAGGAGGAGAAGAAGGAAAGGAGGCTAGGGTTTTCCAATGCAAAGTTGTATGAATCACCCACAAAACCCTTAAACTGTGTTTTTATAGAGAACACGTTCTTCTAACGGTTATTGGTTCATAACTAAAACCTGTTAACCTGCTCCAATAACTTAAGTTAAAATAAACCAAACCGCGTTGGCCTATTTTAAGTTAAAACGAACCGAACCAACTTTGGTTCATTCGTTTAAAACAAACCAAACCACTTTGGTTTATTTTCCACCATTGGATTAGAACCAAACCAATTTGGTTCATCCATCATGTATTCAAAAGACATGACCCATCCATGCTTCTGATGCGACTGAAACCATTTCATACTCGCTCTTTGTTTGGTCCAACCAAACCTAGTCTCTCTCGATCTGAGAATCCTATTTTCAAACTCGTTTTAAATCCTTTGGATTACGCTCGTTGTGCGTGTGACCAAATAGGTTCCTGATTTATGTTGGTCATCTATAATTAACCATTAATTATAGAATGATCATGAGTGGCACCTAGTTGTACATCATGATCCTCAATTAACCGAAAAATCAACGGTTGATCCCATAACCTTTTCTGAAACCCTTCATCAGCTATAATGAATCGTGCCCTATTCCTTTCATTCATCTTATATCCACTTTGTTCAGGACATGGTCTATTGTGTCCGTCCCCACTAGGCTGACTATATCACCCTTAGCCCAAGTATTACTTCCTCATCCTCCGGATTCTAGTTACTGCACATGCATCCAAGAGTACCATACTCTAAACATGTAATACTTTGGCCAAAGACTTTAGTAACAATCCGACGAGAGGCCATAGGGTATACATCTCCTCGCAAGGAGTGGTGAATCCTCTGTAGGTTATTCAAACACCTTCGACCACTTCAACTTATACCCAATCATCCCGGGTCCACATCTCCTCGGAGATGCTTGCTTAAGATGTCAAAGCATATATCTTCATGATCAAGATGACTTGAATACTGCAAGTCGAAGGAACATCACACTTAAGCTACAGTAAGAACTTCATTGACATATCCATATATGCAGAGAACCATATGAAGTCTTACAGCTAGTCACTTCAATGAACTAGTTACCATAATTAGCATCCACGATTAACTCCGGACATCCCAATGTCTCCAGTCAGTGAGGAACAACTGCTCAGATAAACCAAAAAGTATAACTCATGCTAGTCTCAACAGAATTGATGGCGTCCGAATCCATCAATTCATTGACTAGGGATAATTCCAATACATCACAATTACACATGTAGAGATACTCACTAGTTGTGATCCAATCACAAATTCTCTCATACTGTGAATCATATTGTGGACATTCAGTAAATGAGTTTAAGATCTAATCAAATACATGAAAACATATATACTCAAATAGTGAATCTTCAATTATCAAATAAATGGTACAACCATAAGGCGATTGCCTTAGGACACCTCTCATATATTACTAACAATAACAGCAATAGAGTATTTAAAGGGCAAAGACTAAGTATCAAGCAATAGCATAACAGGAGTGGAGTCAAGGTAATATGATCATAAATCTAAATCCTCATGCATCAAGATTTACAACAACCTGATCAAGGTAGGAAATTACCCACCTGCTATGTAGCTCTTGCTAGCTGTCCACGCGTCCAAGAATCTATCACAATCAAAGTCCTGCAACAAAACATATATGATCCGATCATGTTGTCAATTCTAATATTAGGATCTAACCCTAATCCTACATCAACTTTATATCTTGATCAACTGACCGAACAACTTCCTCCATTAACTCATAATCAGCAAACGAATAATGACCTAGCTATAGATCTAGCTTCACATCTACAACAATTCAAATTAGAACTTACCAAGCTTATCTACACTTGCATAGCTTCTCCATTCCCTTCGATGAATCCGATTTGCTTAATCCAGATGAATCGAAGACGAACTCTACATCCTAACAGCAGTAACATATGATATATATGTTTTCCACCCACTGATCTACTCAAATCCAAGAATCCTTAATCAATTAACAAGAATATTTCTAAAGATCACACACAAAACATCCACACCTTTACCCCTCCTTCGATCAGATCGAATCATTACCAATGTGGCTGATGAAGATTCATCTGCTGCTCAACACAGCAATTGCAGAAAAAGGCTAACAGGAAATTCTCAGTTGTTCGCAAAGGCACAGTAGGATCGGCTGTGGATGGCCGCCTGCCTAGTCGAAACACCCTAAGATCCCTCCATCAGAGAGATCGCTAGTAGCCTACAAATAGGGGTGACATCGGCTCGCAGAACATCTCTAATCTGGCTCAAGAATGTTGCGGAGGAGAAACGTAATCGACACAAGCTTGGAATCACCAAAGGAGAAATCGCTGATTGATGAGATGGTACTGATCTAGACCAAAAAAACATGACAGAGAAGAAAGGCCGTCGGACGGTGCTCATAGACTACTGGTTGAAGGCGATGATAGAGGAGAGGTGATGGCAGATCGAGTTGTGGTAGGCGGTTAGCGTTGTTCACGGTCGAGAGGGAGGCGCACAGGCAGAGTCAGGAAAGAGGGCAGCACTTAGTCTACCTATGGTCACGCATTGCTCTGGCGAAGCATCGCGTCGACAGTGTCGGACGCTATCCTTCGGCGGCATTACACGCAGCAGTAACTATTTGGCGACGACGTCTCAAGGAGGCACTGTCGGTGCCCAATGTGGCGCGCGATCGGGAGCGGGAGGAGATGACGGTGAAGAAACTTGGGCGGCGGTGATGAAGAGGAAGAAGGGACTCGTGACTGCGGTTGGAAGGAGGAAAATCGCGATGGGAAAGAGAAATGGGGAGCGACGGTGAGGAGAAGAATTGGATAGAATGGGGGAAAATAAGGGAAGCAAAACTTAGGTTTAGCTATTTAACTTAGGTCAATAACACTTATTAACTTCCCAATAAATATGCTTTACCAAAGTCTGTTTACTTTATCCATATGAAATATCAAATAAACTCTTTTTAAGTCCATAACAATTTATTTTACATTCTTCCCCACTAATAAAAATTTGGTCCCAAATTTCCTACTCAAGTACGATGAGTAAGCAATATCACACTGCCCAACTCAAATACTTGAAGAAAAATCACACACCTCAAGTAACTAAGTGTGGGGTATAGATAGCCTTCAAAATTATATCATGCATGCTTCCAACATCCCTTCTAAAGTATGGACGGTACCTTCATTGACCATCTGTCAAAAGATGAATAACTATTCCAAAGTGGAGCTTTATACCTATGACTTATTGGGGACTTATCAGAATTGTAAGGTAAATCCTGAATCATTATCAGATACGATACTCAAAGATACTCCATGAACTTGGAAATCTCCTCACAGTATAAATCTATCAAGTGATTCAACAAATTCATCTTATGGCTCGGTAGAAAAAAAATGAGCAAACTTGGTTAATCGACTACCAATTACCCAAACCACATCAAATCCTTTCTGAATTCTAGATAATCCCCTAATACAGTCCATCGTACTAGGCTACCACTTCCATCTCGGTACACAACCTTACTGATCACTAGTATTCCACTTTTACTAGTTGACACACTGAACACTAGACTACGTAATCAACTATGTCCTACATGTCGTTCCACCACGAAGAATGTTTCCACATTCGCTATTTTCGGATCCCCTCCGAATACATCACCGATCTTGAATGACGAGTCTTCTGAAGCAACTCTTCCTAATTCGAATGTAACTCTGTAACCCATTATTCTCCTCGGAGATGGAGAATTATTTCCTCACCAGAGAAATCTTCTGTCCAAAATTCACTCTACCACACAGAATTGGAAGTGACTGGGAGACTATAATGACCAATCTCCCCGGTTGCAATTGTCCGTGTTCTAGCAACTCTATAGCATCTACCCAGAAGCTAGCCAAAACCTCATGAGTATTCCTGCTCCATACATCTACAAGTCAAGATAATAACTACTAAATCCACGTTATGTGTATGACAGCTTATCTCGCAGTTCCTCAACTATCGTAAGCTTAGGATACGTCTCTTCAACTACATCAGAATCTCCAATCCCTGAAATGATGCATCTGTGTGAAATACTCTTCCATCCACACCAAAAGGATTAGGTAATACTCATGCAAAAGTTAACCACTGTCTAGGTCCTGAAAATTGGGTTCACAAGCTTTTGACCAAGTGAATGCCATCACCTTCTTGGTCAAATAAGTAGTGGTATAGTCATGCTAGTAACATCCTATCCACATCTGCGGTAATAACCAAATCAATACAAGGAAACCACCATTTATGGTGGCCGAGTGCGCAACTCCAACTACCACCATCACAGTGGCCAAGTTACGCAACTCCAACAACCATAACCTGATCCAATTGCTTCACGAACGACTAAATCATTAATAAGTCTAACAATATCATCAACAACTCAAAATTCATACCAAGTATGAAATGTCATCTTCTACATATCCGCATCCTCTTTACACTAAGATGATGATATATCAATCATCACAACGACAATGATAATTGTATGACACCATGTCACTACAAGATCAACACACCAATCATAAATCAACCCTAGAGTCTACATAGGTGTTGTTTAGCTGATCTAAATAGATCATGTATCCATGATGAAGGATATTCATTCTCAATAACTACTGCATTCCATCATCAATAATCGATGCATAATCTCTAAGGTCCATCTCTCTTTTAACAAAGAGTTCCGGATCTCCTCAACAAGAAATACCGGATAGATAAATATCCCATCCAACACCTCCTATAATCGCAACTTATGTTCTTTCAATTTCCATAATGTTTAATAACACTGATACAAACAAAATTATCTCCCAGTATGAGGTCTTCAATATCTAAACTATTTTCGAAATCACTCCGATCGTATACTCCACTTGCCATGCAGCGGCAAGCCCGGGAGTTCATAAAAAACTACATCTGAATACTCTCATATTATACGCACATCCGAGAGACATATTATATCATCATTTCAACAATTTAACTATCCATAAGGATATGTCTATAGTAAAGGTATGCCTATAAAAGTCTAAGGACATTCCTTGACTTCTTAATTGTTGGTCAACATCTCACCTGATGGTAAAAATACCACCGATCCACATGATCTGAATATATAAATATTTCTAATTCTATCTCAAAATGTTCTAGACATAGATACATGTAAACTACCAGTATCTCTCAATATATCAACCGAGAGGGTAAACTAAAGTAATACCCCGAACGATCAATCCTTCGACCCTCTGTGTCTTCTCTCTAGTAATCATATAAACTCGTCCAACTTCTGGTCATGGTGGTTGAGCTTATGTAGGTGCAAAAGACTACCCTGGAGGAACTGACATCAACTGTTGAAACTGAGATACAAACCAATCGACTGCAATGAAGGTGGCAAACATTGTTGTACTGGTAACGAGTACACCACAAACTGTAAGGTACTGAAGAACTGTCAACATCGTAGCACGCTCCAACTCTGCAAATAATATAGCTGCAACTGAAGAATACAGAATAGATATGACCATCTGTTGGTGCAATCGACCCAGGTCATGATTGACCAAACTCGAGTTGGACTCGAGTAGTGTTTTAATGTTTGACAATGTTTTGGGGAGATTGTTGGTACAATCGACCCGGGTCATGATTAACTGGACTCGAGTTTGACTCGAGTGGTATTTTGATGTTTGACGATGGTTTGACCATTGTTTGACTATATAGTTGACATGAGGTTAACCATATGATGGAAAGTCCAAGTCTTGGGCACTTGACATGGAAAGTCCAATTGGGACACTTGGCAAGGGAAAGTCCAACATGGGTTGGCATGGAAAGTCCAAGCCATGGGTACTTGGCATGGAAAATCCAAGTGGGACACTTGGCAAGGGAAAGTCCAACATGGGTTGACATGGAAAGTCCAAGTCATGGGTACTTGGCATGGAAAGTCCAACATGGGTTGACAAGGAAAGTCCAAGGGGCGATATTGGCGGTGTAAAGTTCAAGGGTGGAGTCTTGGCAGCATAAGTCTAATGGTTGGTGGCATAAAGTCCAAGCGGTAGTCTTGGCAACGTAAGCCCAATATGCCTTGGCAGTATAGACTAGCTTAGCATGACAATAGTCGATGGAAGCAGTTGAAGGCTAGCGTATGGATGAACAAGTCATGGATGACTTGGAGGGATCCGATAGGTGTGAGGCTGACGGAGGTGGCTAGAAGGCTTAGGTCTGGACTAAGGGTGGTCTAGCAAGTATGAGGGCATTATACTTGGGGTTAAACGTCATGTTTGAGGTTAACAGTCGATTGGGGCTTTGGACCAGTCGACTGGTCAAGTGTTTTGACACTTGGCAGTTGAGTCGACTTGCAGCAGATGATCGATTATGGCCATTGAACTGCGCGACTCGGACCGGTGTTCGACTACAGAATTAGCCTAATAAATGATCGCAAGATTAGACGATCGATGGCTTGAGCAATCGATTTACCATGGATTGTAGTCGACTCATCGGTCGGAATTCTGAGGCGAGAATGCTTTCGATAGTATTGATGGTTAGCTGGTTATGGCCACGGCGGTCATTTGAGGTAATGATATTCGATTTGCCGATGTATACGTTAGCTTGGATGCTGACATGGATTAAGTCCGTTGTGAGACAACGACACTGTTGGCAGTCGACTGGGGACTTATGTGATATTGTCGGTAATCAGGAGTTGTGAGAGGCTTAAAAGGAGCTCAACGGGAGGGATTTCAAAAGCAATTTCTGGGGCGGTTTTGAAGGTGATTTGTTGATGCAAATCAGGGTCTTCAAGCCCGGTTCAAGCGATCAACAAGCAAACATCCAAAAGCTATTTGTAAAGTTTTCTTTACTTGCATTCTATTGTATTTTCTTGTATTTTTGTTGTATTACCGTTATAATCACTTGTATAAGGTTTCTCCGCCTCCGACGTGTTGTCGAGAAGGAGTTTTATTAGTGGTGTTGTCATCACTCGAGCTCGTTGAGCTCAACCCATGGAGTAGGAACCTTGAGATTCCAAACCACGTTATATTCTTGCGTAGTGTGCTTGTATTTGTATTTGTATTATATTTTCTATTTCCGCTGTGTACTAACAATCATAGGCAAGCATGGGAGCGAATTCCATAACGCAACGTTGAAATGCTATTCACCCCCCTCTAGCGACGATCAATTCCCAACAAGTGGTATCAGAGTGAGGACACTCTTCTTTTGGACTAACCACCAAGGGAGCACCGCTAGAGGGTGAATAAGAAGATGGAACTTGAAGAAAGACTAGGATGGGACATCAACACTCTGATCCCATACACATTTTATGGACGAGAAGGCTTCAATCAATGGAAAGGAAGAATTGAAGACTTCATGATGATGATGGACATTGAGCTATGGTTCGCCTTGATGGAAGGCTTTGAATTGCCAAGAGGACCAAAGGGAGGATATCTCAAGAAGAAGAGATGGACTCAAGATCAACTACAAAAATTCGAAATAAATGATAAGGTAATCGATATGATAGTTGATTTGATTCCTAATGAATTATTGTCAAATATAGGAGAATTTAGGGATGTCAAGGAGCTATGGAGTAAGCTAGCCAAGCTCCATGAAGATTCGGAAGTTGAGAGGTTGTCAACATCCGAGGAAGAGGAAGAAGTGGAAGAAGCATGCACCTCTAGGATTGAGGGGGAGGAGAAATCACTTTCTATGCCGGAGCAAGAAGAAGAGCTTTCAACATCTGGAAGAGTTAAAGAAGCTCAAATTCATCCACCATTGACCTAGGTAACTCAAACACTTTAATTCAAAATGAAAATCATATGTTGTGTTTTGAGTGTAGGGAATATGGGCACTATAAGAGCAATTTCCCAAAGAAGGTCAAGAAGGCTCCACCGGTGCCAAAGCTTAAGGATGCTGGCGTCCCCGCTAAGAAGAGCAAGGAGCATGTCATTTTCTTCAAATGCCAACAATCGGGACACTACCGAAGTTAATGCCCTAGGGGGAAGAAGAAGGGGCAAGAAGGAGCTACACAAGTAGGGAGAGCCTCTAAGGCAAACCCTAAGGTATATTTTAATGCACCTTCTAGTTCTAGGATTAGAAAGTATATTTTTAGTACTCTTGCTATTACTCATGAAAAGCATGCTAGTTAAAAATAGACTTTATTGCTTAGGAACTAAATACATCAACTTTAGAAATAAGAAGAAATTTGGGACTAATAACCCTAAGAAACTCCTACCTAAGGCAAGTAAGACCATCTAGGTTTTAATCAAAAGAAATCTAGACATATGCCTTAGAAGGGCAATAATACTCAAAGAAATAATGGGCCCACCAAAATAGAAAAATTGGAATTAGATAACCAAGCCTTGTGGTCAAGGCTTGAGAAACTTGAAAAGACCCTTTGGAATATGCAAAATCAAATGCAAGGGTCAAATGGTCAAAATCTAGATTCTAGGAGGCAAGGCTCATCTATGGGCAAGAAAGGCTTGAGCCACAAGCCTGGGTCCAAGGTAGATAAGCATATCTATCACAATGTTCCATTTGACTATGGAACTAAACCTAGGTCTAGGAAAACCAAGGTCACAAGGGAATTCATCCCTAGAGTTGACCATGGTAGGTGCTTAGTGGCTAGGGTTTCGAAGAAACCTAAGGAAGCTACTAAGAAGGTTACAGGAGGAGTCACTCCTAGAGTTAACCTAGGCAAGACCACAATGACCAAGGCTACCAAGCCTAAGAGGGTCATTAGGAGGGTATCTAGGGAGGTCATCCCTAAGGAATACCTAGTAAACCCAAGGAGCTCAAATAGGTTTTGGGTTCATAGGAGCGTGATCGATTCACGCTAAATGGGTTAGGTTGTGCCAACTTTAAATGGATGAGTAGTTAACCTAACCATGGTAAAGGTGACACTTTAGGTCATTTTCAAGGTTATGGATATCTTGGAAATAAGTTTGATCTTATAATTCTAAAGGTTTTTAGGATGTGCCAATATATTTTGAGAATAATAAAAAATCAATCAAATTGACACAATTTAGGTCTTAGGTCATAATTTACAATTTTGGATTTTTGGCACACTTGGGGGATGAGTGATAATATGGAAAAATGAAATTAATAATAACAAATGACAACAAATATTAAAATTTAGGTATTATATACCTTTATATTTTATTGGCCATGCTTTGTTTGTCATATACCATGTCACGACATCATATTCATTTTTATCATTTATATGTTATGATCATGCTTAGGTTTATGTCATGTATATTTAGATTTAATCATATGTCATGACATCATGATCATTTGCCATGCTTATTTATGTTATATTTATATCATGATCATTTCATGCATTAATAAATTGAGTTAAGGACTATGACATTACTTGAAGTCTCATGTATAAGAGAATCAAATAGAGTTGCCTTAGAAAATGTATGAGGCCTTAGATTAGGATAACCAAAACCCACATCTCACATTACATTGACATGTGTGTGTATTGATACACCCTAGACATTGTTGGATCGAAACGAATTGCTAGAGGGGGGGGTGAATAGTGTTCGTGAAAACTTTTCTTTTTCGACGATTAAAACCAAGTACGCAGCAGAAAACTAAAAGACAAACACAAGAAAGACACAAAGCTTTTTTACTTGGTTCACAACCCACCGACTGCTAATCCAAGGCCTTGCGATCCTTGATCGCTTTAGAAGGGCAACCACTAAAAGTCTCTTCCTCGTTGGAGATAAGAGACAAGACGATTACAATGATTATAAGGCCGGTAACCACCTTACCGGTCCTTATACAAATTAAGTACAAAAAGATAACAATAATACTGACAATTAATTAAAAGACGACGCACAGTCGGAGTAGCATTGTAGCACAAAGGAGAGCATGAGCACTTGGGAGATTCTTGAATTTGGGTTTGAGTCCTCTCCTCCTTTTATAGATTTGCGCCTTGGAATTTGTCTCGATCTAGATCCAAAACTCATGGATCTTATCTTGAGGTGGCGGCTTATCTTATCATGAGGTGGCGACATCAATCTCTATCTCTTTGACCTTGTGCACTGGGTTGATTCGTCAACATCAGTCGACTGATCCTCTTAGCAGTCGATTGCCTTCAGTCGACTGTTGCACTTGAGAATTCCTGCAACACAAGGTTAGCACAATAGATGCATAATGCCATGTAGTGTGACAGTCCTTTGACTGTCCGATCTCGACTTTGGCATTCCTCCGGAAGCCTTAGTCGAATCGACGCCTAGGATTGTCCTCTAACTGAGGATGCGTCCTTACCACCGCTCCACACACGGAGCTTACCTTTGATCCTCCTGACCTGTCACTTAGCTTTCGGTCATCACCGAGGTTCTTCGACTCCCCGAGGTTCTCCTGGTGTTGCCCGACCACTACGATTTCTCGACTTGAGATTCTCCGGGTGTCGCTCGACCTTTAGCTTAGCTTAAACACTTCCTGCACACTTAGCATATCACATGAGATAACAAAATAGCTTAACTTTGAATTTTGCCATCATCAAAATCAAGGTTCGATTATCTAGTGCCCCTGCACCAACAGACACATGCGAGATGCTAGGAAATGAGTTAAGTTCAAGGTGCATAGTTTTTGCATTTAGGTGAACTCAAACTCATCTTATACCATTGGTGGATCATGGGGAAAGCTAATGTGCAAGTCATGTGCATTGAGCCCATTGATCATAATCCAATATAGGTTTTCAAAAATATTTTAAAAATATTTTAGAAAACCTTGGTCTAGTCTATCTTTTGATAGAAGTCACCATTGATGATGCTGATACAAAGAGGGCTCAAAACATTGAAGCTTTTCTTATTTTTGAACTTTGTATCAATTTCACTATTTTGTGGGTAAATTATTTTTTCAAATATTTTTCACCCATTGTATTTGTCATAAGAATTATGCATATGAATTTTCGTGATTTTTTCGTATTATGTATAATTACTTATGATTTTCCGAAATCCATTTCTGATTTCTGAAATTCTGCATTTGCAGAAATCAGTCGACTGTCGCTTATGGCAGTCGATTGGTGAATGTAAGAGTTGATTGTTAGAGCTGATTTCAGGTAAACAAGGATGTTTAGCTCATGTTTTAACTATGTTAGGTTACCCTAGCTGCTCATAACCCTAGGATATGCTTTGGAAAGCATTGGAAAGGGTGAAAATCCATTGGATATGGATTAGGAGAGTTGTTTAGGGTGTGTATCAATTTTAAGGTATGTGAAAGTTCAAGTTTGATGTTTTGATCTTAATTTTGATGGTTTAGTATTCCTATAGGCTTAGGGACTCTCCAAGGACATTGTTGGTGCAATGGTCAAGGGGGAGCAAGCCTTTAGGGGGAGGTATCCATCATGGGATGATGGATGTGTTCTTCCTCATGAGGGGGAGAAATGGGAGAGTTTATTGCCCAATTTGAAAATTGGAAGAGTTTATAGGAAGCCTCTCTTGAGTGATATGGGACATATCACTAGGAAGAGTGAAGACATCCTAGGTATTTTTGGAACAAGGGGGAGATTGTAAGATTTCATTGGGATATGAGACATTGACCTCCTTGGAGAGAACCTTTTTTCATGTATGTCAAAAAGGGGGAATATTTATGAAATCACTAATTTGGGAGAATTGATGAGGAGATTTGAGTTAGGTAGCCTAACTCAATGGTTTTGGGGTTTTTGTCAAACATCAAAAAGGGGGAGATTGTTGGTGCAATTGGCCCAGGTCACGAATGACCAGACTCAAGCTGGACTCGAGTAGTGTTTTGATATTTGAAAATGTCTTGGGGAGATTGTTGGTACAATTGACCCGGGTCATGATTGACCGGACTCGAGTTTGACTCGAGTGGTTTTTTGATGTTTGACGATGGTTTGACCATTGTTTGACTATATGGTTGACATGAGATTGACCATATGATGGAAAGTCCAAGTCATGGGTACTTGGCATGGAAAGTCCAAGTGAGACACTTGCAAGGGAAAGTCCAACATGGGTTGGCATGGAAAGTCCAAGTCATGGGTACATGGCATGGAAAGTCCAACATGGGTTGGCAAGGAAAGTCCAAGGGGTGATATTGGCGGCATAAAGTCCAAGGGTGGAGTCTTGGCAGCATAAGTCCAATGGTTGGCGGCGTAAAGTCCAAGCGGTAGTCTTGGCAGCGTAAGCCCAATGTGCCTTACCGATATAAACCAGCTTAGCATGACAATAGCCGATGGAAGCAGTTGAAGGCTAGCATATGGATGAATAAGTCATGGATGACTTGGAGGGATCCGATAGGTGTGAGGCTGACGGAGGTGGCTAGAAGGCTTACGTCTAGGCTAAGAGTGGTCTAGCAAGTATGAGGGTATCATACTTGGGGTTAAACCTCATGTTTGAGGTTAACGATCGCCCAGGGCTTTGGACGGTCGGTAGTCAAGTATTTTGACACTTGGCGGTGAGTCGACTTGCGTGATCGGGGGATTATGGCGGTCGAACTCTGGACTCGGCGTGTTCATTTGCTAGCATTAGCGATCAAGCGATGCTGGCGATCTACTTCCATGGATGACAGTCAACTGCTGGTCAGGGTTACGGGAGTAGAATGCTAGGTAGCCGACTGGTTAGTCGGCTACTACCCTGACAGTCAACTGCTGGGTAATGGGAGTCGACTGTCAGTGTATCCGTTGGCTTGGATGCCGACGTGGATTAAGTCTGTTGTGAGACAACGACACTGTTGGCAGTCGACTGGGGATTTATGTCAGTCGATTGCCAAGCAGAAATTCAGGACATGAGGAGGCTTAAAATAAGCTCGACAGGAGGGATTTCAAAAGCGATTTGTTGGTGCAAATCAGGGTCTTCAAGCATGGTTCAATTGATCAACAAGAAAGCATCCAAAAGCTCTTTGTAAAGTTTTCTTTACTTGTATTCTATTGTATTTGCTTGTATTTTTGTTGTATTACTGTTGTAATCACTTGTACGAGGTTTCTCCGCCTCCGACGTGTTGTCGAGAAGGAGTTTTATTAGTGGTGTTGTCATCACTCAAGCTCGTTGAGCTCAACCCGTGGAGTTGGAACCTTAAGGTTCCGAACTACGTTATATTCTTACGTAGTGTGCTTGTATTTGTATTGTATGTTCTATTTCCGCTGCGTACTAACAATCATAGGCAAGCACGTGAATGAATTCCATCACGCAATGTCGAAACGCTATTCACCCCCTCTAGCGACGGTCAATTCCCAACACCATCATCGTATACTCTCTCCTCTGTACAAAGCAAATTCATGTCTCGGGAGGTAACAATTGTTGTTGTCTACATGAGTCTTCTAAGATGTCTTCTGCTGATACTGCTGAGTAAATCACTTCCCCTGAGGCAAGTATCAAGGAACTCCAACCACATCTGAGGTAGTAAATCGTTGTTGGTGTGATAACCCAATCTTCTGTGATGATCTCTGCTGTCGAGATTGCGCATCATCCTCTCGAAACAACATCGACAGTCTTCAATTGAATTTTCAAAGTACACTCTCTCCTCATATGTACTGACTGCTTATAGTAGAAGCAGATAAAATGACCCATAGAATAATCTGACTTTGTGTGTCGTCGTGACCCGCACTGCACACACACAATCCCTTCAGAATCATTCTTCTGATTCCAATATTTGATTTACAATGTCTACTTATCGATCTCCAACTCTTACAACACTTGTTACGGAGTCATTTCCATACACATGACTCGATCTAATGCCTTCTAGTAAGATCTGATAGGAGATCCATACATCCCGATCAAAATGTCAACCCATAAACTCTGGTTGATCTTGAGTTATTAGGTGGTCGTAACCTTGGCAAGTCTAACGACTCAACATGGTACTCCCATTATCGAACGATCACCCTACTTAATGCTCAAGAATTCCCTGACAATAAGTCAAAGAAAATGACGCAAGGAATTACTCTATGACAACATCACTACACTGTGCCCAAGTGATGTGTCATTTCCCAAAGGTTATTTCCTACATCCTCCACCAAGTACCAGCTTGATCCCAATAATGGTATGCAACTAACTCTACTTTCTCTATATAACACGAGTTAAGTACTCAAAAGTATCTTCAAAGTTATACAACCCAACACGACCAACTAAGGAATCAAAATCCCTATGAAACACCATATACTATCTGCATCAACAATAGTACACATGCCCTGTTCATTACCCCCAAGGTAACGATCCAACTAGCATAATTAGCGCTAATCTCTAAGATTATAATCTTTGCTCTCCATAAGAAATGTGACTATCTGACCCCTGCTTTTCGACTCCTTATCAGTCGACTCTCGAAGGGAAATTCACCTTTTTGACCGTAGGTTCAAGACTCACAAACTCAACAAGTCATTCCTGTGGTCAACCCAAACCACGATTACGAATAGTAACCAACACACTACATGTTATTTCCTATTATAAACACTAAATGCATAGCCAACAAAATTGAGAGTATAAACACTAAAGGCAACTCTGGTTGGTCGCCTTGGTGGACGACCCCTACTACGAGTTTGTACGAGTGGTATAACTCCGTCTGTCAACACTTGCTGAACAATTTTAGATAAGTATCTAACTAGAATATAAGTATCAATAATTCTTACTTCGTGCTACTCGGAGGTCATGTCGCTGTCAATCCTAACTCACAAAACCAAAACCAAAATAAATTGACTCCCGAGAATCCAAAACTCAACGAAAACATTTTTTTATAGGGCATCGCAACATAGGGCTCTGATACCAATAAAGTTGGCACACCCCGAGAGTATGCCAAGCCGAAAAACGGACAACATCTCCTCTGTACGTGACACAATATCCTATTCATACAAGCCTTTCGGCCACAACCACCACAACAGATATACATATAATATCAAACTCACAGTGAAAATCATCACAACGAAATAACAAATTTCACAACAATGCATACCAATATGACTGACCACAAAATAAGAATATACCAACATAAAATTCGAAACAACACATGTGTACACCAACATAACAAGTCCACAACACATGACACCACATAAACACCAAGTACATAACTAAAGCATACGAAAAACCAAAATAACCGCAGGAGCCTTGGAAGTGAGATGAGATGGATCAACTAGCGATGCTCCAAGCCATCACCAAGTCTTCTACCTGTTACTTGGGCGACAAGAAAATCCAAGGTCTATGGTGGTGAGTATAAAACTCAGCAGTAATATGAAAGATAATGCATATATAGCATAAATCTCATGAGATTCAACAATATACCATCTAAAGATACAATAGGTATACACCAGTATAATGTATATATACATGCATATACCAACTAAACAACTGAACAACGTAAGTTGCAAACATACCTGAAAGTCTGCTATGCTACACGCATCCAACCTGAGCATATATCCACAATATATAACATGAAGAGTAATACTAACTCTATAATCAACAACTGCCTTACTAACATTCTATAATGAATACAAACAATAAATCTGGTCTAACTCGTACTACATCATGATACTGGTCAAAGGTATCCAATAGTCCGACCAACTCATACACAGGTATCCTACACACAACCATATAGAAAATGCAAGTAGCATGTATGATGATATACAAACAAATGCAGCAAGCATGATACAAACAAATGTAACATCACAATAAGCATATGTATAGATTGCATCTATATATATGCTAATCACAACCATCCATATATATATATATGCAAAACACCATAACAACATGGCAATGCCGAATGCATTATCATGCCTGCTCACCCCACTCGCTACCACGATCCCAGTGTGACATAGGTGGCTTGACATGACAACTGTCCCAACTCTACACCAACCACTACTCTCGAGTGGCCGAGTGGGCAGTATGAACAAGTAGCATATAAGCGTAAAGAGCTAGCTACGCAATGGGGGTCCTTGCTGTTGGCCACTCCGACAGTCACTATCCATGAGTGGTCGAGTGCTACACACGCAGGACAACTACACGCAATTCCAACTACCACCGTCTATAGTGGTCGAGTGCGGCACAACAAATGCTTTGCCCTCACACCAGCTACTACTACCACGAGTAACCGTAGAGGTAGGATGACTGTCGACTCTCTCGACTACAAGGGAGATCAAGTCGCCAGCATGCATGTAAATGACATGAATGCACAGTCACATATACATACATCCACCACATACTCTCTATCCTACAGAGAGTCATACTCAACTGATCAACACACTCTCTATCCTACAGAGAATGATACTCAACTGATCACAACCAAGCTAGGACCACTTGTCCGTAGTGACACACTATCCAGAATCCACATGACCATACATAACCACATGATCCGTAATAGATACGCAACATAAGGATATAACATAAGAAACAATTCTATGTTCAGGACATTACCCACCCCCAGATGATCTTTTATCCAATTTACAAATCAAGTCTTCATCCGTACTCCACTATGTACACATAATTGAACAACTATAAGCTTACATACATCACATCTGTAACTCATAATCATGATGAAGGAAAATGTGATAACAACAATAGAGTATTTAAAGGGAAAAGACTAAGTATCAAGCAATAGCATAACAAGAGTGGAGTCAAGGTAATATAATCATAAATCTAAATCCTCATGCATCAAGATTTACAACTACCTGACCAGGGTAGGAAATTACCTACCTGCTATGTAGCTCGTGCTAGCTATCCACGTGTCCAAGAATCTATCACAATCAAAGTCCTGCTACAAAACATATATGATCCGATCATGTTGTCAATTCTAATATTAGGATCAAACCCTAATCCTACATCAACTTTATATCTCGATCAACTGACTGAACAACTTCCTCCATTAACTCATAATCAGCAAACCAATAATGGCCTACCTATAGATCTAGCATCACATCTACAACAATTCAAATCAGAACTTACCAAGCTTATCTACACTTGCATAGCTTCTCCATTCCCTTCGATGAGTCCGATTTGCTCAATCTAGATGAATCGAAGACGAACTCTAACAGCAGTAACATATGATATACAAGTTTTCCACCCACTGAATACTCAAATCCAAGAATCCTCAATCAATTAACAAGAATATTTCTAAAGATCACACACAAAACATCCGCACCTTTACCTCTCCTTCTTCGATCAGATCAAATCATTACCAATGTGGCTTATGAAGATTCATCTGCTGCTTGACACAACAATTGCAGAAAAAGGCTAACAGGAAATTCTCAGTTGTCCCCAAAGGCACAGTAGGATCGGCTGTGGATGGCCGCTTGCCCAGCCGGAACACCCTAAGATCCCTCCATCGGAGAGATCGCTAGCAGCCTGCAATAGGGGTGACACCGACTTGCATAACAACTCCAATTTGGCTCGATAATGTCGTGGAGGAGAAACACAATCGGCACAAGCTTGGAATCACCAAAGGAGAAATCGTCGGCTGATGAGATGGTACCAATCCAGACAAAAAAAAAATGGAAGAGAAGAAATGCCATTGGATGGTGCTCGCAAACTGCTGGTTAAAGGAGACGATGGAGGAGAGGTGACATCGGATCGAGCTATGGTAGGCGGCCAGCATTGTTCACGGTCGAGAGGGAGGCACACAGGTAGAGTTGGGAAAGAGGGTAGCACGTAGTCAACCAGTGGTCACCTATCGCTCCGACGAAGCATCGCGTCAACAGCATCGGACGCTGTCCTTGGGCTGGCCATTAGCGGCGTTACATTCAACAGTAACTGCTTGGCGACGACGTTACGAGGAGACACTGTCGGTGCCCGATGTGGCGCACGATCGGGAGCGGGAGGAGATGACGGCGAAGAAACATGGGTGGCGGCGATGAAGAGGAAGAAGGGACTTGCGGCTGTGGCTGGGAGGAGGAAAATCAAGATGGGAAAGGGAAACGGGGAGCTGCGATGAGGATAAGAATCGGATAGAATCGGGGAAAAAAGGGAAGCAAAACTTAGGTTTATCTATTTAACTTTAGGTCAATAACACTTATTTGTTTGGGCAATCAACCCATGTATGATGTGGTTTTGATGTGTGCGGCAAAGGGTTTAAGTCAGGTTGTTATGGATTCGATGTGTGTGTTTAAGTTGTGTAGGACTTAAGTGAATCACACATGGATTGGCTTGACAAAAGCATTGGTGAGTTCACCATCTCATGGCTCGAGTCCTTGAGTCGGTGAAGGATGACATTACGAAGTCGTGCGCTTGGTGCATCCGAGGGACCGCCGAACGAGGAGCATTGGAGTGAAGCCAAAGGAAGCAGACTTCAGGGCGAGACGTGAAGGATGCCATTGCAAAGCCGTGCGCTTGGTGCATTCGAGGGACATGGCTGGACGAAGAGAGCTTTGAGGCGAGGGACTTCATGGGAGATGAGAGTGAGCGATTGTAACTCGGGATGGGTAGCTCATAGGCGAACTTAGCCGAATGGCTAAGTCAAGTGTCAGACGCTCAAACTTAGGTTTGAGGTTTTACCCTGTCAAGTCGGATGCTCAAACTTGTGTTTGAGGTTTTACCCGATGTTTGGATAAGTCGGATGCTCAAACATGAGTTTGAGGTTTCTACCCGATGATTGGAAGTGTCGGATGCTCAAACAGATGGTTTGAGGTTTACCCAACCGTCGGAGGCTCAAACAAGTGTTTTTTTTTTGAGGTTTTACCCGACACCAGTTGACTGATATGGATATCACTCGACTGCTCTGGGTCGATGGCACTCGACTGGTGCTCGATCGGTGTTCGACTGATGGCTTTCTGGCCCAGTAGTCGACTGCTAGGGTTTGACAGTCGACTGTTGCACCATCAGTCGACTGCCAAGGGACAGTCAACTGATCAAGGTGGTCGAGGGCACAAAATGTTTGAAAGTCGACTGATCACCTGGATCACTCAACTGATGGCCATGATCAGTCGACTGATTAGGGAGCCGTTGGCTGGAAGCCAACGTGGATGAAGTCATTGTGAGACAACGACTACAACAGCTGTCGATTGATGGCTGCATCAGTTGACTGCTCGCTGTCCAACGGGAAGAATGACCTCTTCCCTATAAGAAGAGGCCTTGGGTGCTCTTGGGAGGCTAATGCTTAACTCCTAAACTTCTCCCAAGTGCCCAACACGTTTTAACACTCCTCTTCTTGTGTTTATTTCAATCTTATTGTAAGAGGGAGTGATTTTGTAAGAAAGGTTTACCTCCACCTTGAAGGAGAGACTAGTGGATTGTTGAGGGAGTGATTCGCCTTATGAATCATCCGTGGACTAGCGGCAAGGGTCGTGAACCACATTACATAATCTTGTTAGCGTTTGTTTTCTTTGCTTATCTTGTTTTGTCTTAATCGTCTTGTTTAGCATTATATTTCCGCTGCGCTAATAGTACTTGTAAACGATTAAGAAGCGAACGATCTCCATCTAAGAATTGGGCTATTCATCCCCCTCTAGTCGGACCATGATCCTCCAACATTATTAACTTCCTAATAAATAGGCTTTACCAAAGCCTATTTACTTTATCGCTATGAAATATCAAATAAACTCTTTTTAAGTCCACAAAAATTTCTAAAAATTCAACAAGATAATTTATTAATTAACTAGGAGTATTTTATTTTATATATATATATATATATATATATATATATATATATATATATATATATATATATATATATATATATATATATATATATATATCTTACATTAGGTTTGTGACCCAAACCTTTCTTTCCCCTAGATGGTTCTTACCTCCAAGACCCTAGATTTTGTCCATTTGACCATTGAATTTGATTTTGCATCTTCTTAAGGGTCTTCTCTAATTTCTCAAGCCTTGACCTCAAGGCTTGGTTCTCTAACTCTAATTTCCCAATTTTTTATTTTTCATTAGCCTTTTGGGAATGGTTCTTTCTCTTAGGCATATGCCTACCCTTCTTAGGGTTAATGCATAAGTGGTTCTCTACCTTCTTAATGGCTTCCTTAGGTCGAATTATTTTAGGGTTATTGGTTCTAGATTTATTCTTAACCCTAAAGTTACAAGATTTCACACCTAAGCAAATATATTTATTGCTATTTGCATGATTATGCACAATTGCAAGAGAATTAAAATTACTCCTATCATGCTTTTGATTATTATGCAAATAAAGAACATTATTGAAATATACCTTAGGGTTTGCCGTAGCTCCCCCTACATGTATAGCTCCTCTCTTGCCCTTGTTAGGTTGTCTTCTCTTAGGGCATTGACTTCTATAGTGCCCCTTTTGATGGCATTTGAAGCAAATGATGTGCTCCTTGTTCTTAATTGTTGAGGCACCGACATCCTTAGGCTTTTCATGAACTTTTGGCGCCAGTTGAATCTTCTTGACTCTTTTTGGACACTTGCTCTTGTAGTGTCCTTGCTCCCTACACTCAAAACATATTATGTGATTTTTATCATTAATTATAATGCTTGAGTTACCTAGGTCGGTGGTAGGAGCTAGAGTTGGTTCTTCATCCCTCTCGGAGGTTGAAGCTTCTTCTTGCTCTTCCTCTGACGTGGAAGGTCTCTCCTCCCCCTCAATCCTAAAGGTGGAGACTTCCTCCAATTCTTCCACTTCTTCTACTGATCCAGATGTCGAACGCCTCTCGACCTCTGAATCCTCACTCTCTTGAGAGGATGATCTTTCTTCCCCCTCCTTGGATTCTTCCTTATCCTCTTGGACCGATTGAGACTTCTCATGGAATCTTGCTAACTTGCTCCATAGCTCCTTGGCATCCATTTAATCCCCTAGCTTACACAAAATATCATTAGGTATTCAATTTTCTAAAAGTTTTGTTACCTTAACCTCAGTATTGAATATTTAGCTTTGCTCCTTGGTCCACTTCTTGAATTTTTGAACATTTCCCTTCTTATCCATGGGGGGTTCGAACCCTTCCACTAAGATGAACTAATCTTTGATATTCATTATGAGGAAGGTTTCTATACTCTCCTTCCATTGGTCAAAGCCCCTAATTCCAAAAAATCCATAAGACAGTGGAGCATTGATGTCACGACCTAGTCCAAGCTTTGGTTCCTCCATCTTTCTTCTTCCCTCTAGCGATGCTTCCTTGGTTGTTAAGACTTGAAGAGCGACCTGCTCTGATACCACTTATAGAGAATCATTGATGGTGTGCTAGAGGGGGTGAATAGCATTTCTCATTTTCATTGCTCGATTGTGTTCGTTCTTGTCTACAACAAGGTTAGCACAGAGGAAATACAAAATACAAATATGAGTATGCAACGGACCCAAAAGACAAGATATAACGTGGTTCTGAACCTAGGGTTCCTACTCCACGGGTTGAGCTCAAATGAGCTCTAGTGATGCAAATCACCACTAATCAATCTCTCCTTCTCGGAAAACACTTCGGAGGTGGAGAAAATCTCTTACAACAGTTCTTACAACAATAAGAATAAAATACAACAAGTATACGAAGCAATACACAAATACAAGTAAAGAAAACTTTACACAAAGAACTTCGGATTGCTTGCTTGTTGATTGCTTTGGATTGGTTTTGAAGGATTGGAAAGCACCAACTATTCCCCTTCAAATCGCCCCAAGAACCATTACTAAAATCCTCCTCTTTGAGCTCCTTATAAACCTGCAACTCGGGTTAATTTTTGCCTAGCAGTCGACTGCCCAAACCTAGTAGTCGACTGCTCATGTAGTCATTGTCTCACAACGGCTTAATCCATGCTGGGAAAACTCCAACGGATAGCTGATCAGTCGATTGTCAAACCCTAACAGTCGATTGCCCAGTCGATTATGAAACTTTCTGTGTCTGTATTTGCAAACAATAGTCGACTACCCTTCATGGCAATCGACTGATGGACTAGTTGATTTCTCTCCCGAGCGGCACATTGCTAAGCACTCAGCCTGAATGTCGAGCCACATAGTGTCAAGCACTCAGCCTGAATGTCGAGCCACACAATGTTGAGCACTCAGCCTGAATGCCAAGCCACACAGTGCCAAGCACTCCGCCTAACTGCCAAGCCACACAGTGCCTGACACTCAGTTTGAATGTCTAGCCACACAGTGCGAGTCGACCACACTGGACCAGTTGACTCGTCCATAACCCCAATCAACTGATGAACTTCAAACATGAGGTTTACCCCAAGTATGATCCTCTCATACTTGCTAGATCACTCTTAGCCTAGACCTAAGCCTTCTAGCCACCTCCATTAGCCTCACGCCTATTGGATCCCTCCAAGTCATCCACGACTTGTACATCCATACACTAGCCTTCAGTTGATTCCATTGGCTATTGTCATGCTAATCGGGTCTACATTGCCAAGGTACATTTGGGCTTACGCTGCCAAGACACACACTTGGACTTTACACTGCTAAACATTGGACTTATGCCACCAAGACTACCACTTGAACTTTACGCCGCCAATATCACACCCTTGGACTTCCCAATTACCAAGTACCCATGACTTGGACTTTCCAAATGCCAAGACCCATGCTTGGACTTTCCAATTGCTAAGACCCATGCTTGGACTTTCCAATTGCTAAGACCCATGCTTGGACTTTCCAATTGCCAAGACCCATGCTTGGACTTTCCATGCCAAGTACCCAAGACATGGACTTCCCATGCTAAGTACACAAGACTTAGACTTTCCATGCCAAGTGTCCCACATAGACTTCTCATGACAATCACATTGTCATACATTTTGTAGAACATCAAAATATTGCTCGAGTCAAACTCGAGTCTGGTCAATCGTGACCTAGGTCAATTCCACCAACATCCAATCCTTTCATCTCAAGTTCATCTTTTCCCATGGATGCTGGTTTTTCTAGTCCTAGTACTGCCGCTACTACCTTTCCATTGGCAATGATCTTTAATTTGTTTATTTTGAATTCTAAACCGATAATGTTGCCTACTTCTAGAATTTTTACTTATAGTGCATCTTCTCAAAATTCCGAATTTCCATTTTCTATGCCATTTATATTTAATTCGTCTTCCAATTTGGCTTCTTTTAGTTATGCTGCTAGTACTTCACAAGTCTTTTCTAGTCATTTCACATTTGGCTTGCAAAATTCAGCAGTTGATGTCAGCACAGCTGGAGACAATGAGATGAGTATTGAGGAAATTAGAGATAATAACTAGTTAAAAAACAGTATGTTTAAATAGTTGGGTTAATGAGGAACCTTAGGCAGTGGTGGTGGTGGTGGTGGTGTTGACATGTCCAGCCACCAAATAATAAGGGTTAGAAAAGATAAGATGTGCAAAAAATAGCATAGAAACATGAAGATTGTGACTGCATGGCTTTGTCCTAGTGGGTCTTGTTTTTGCTCTCTTGTGCAGGTGGTGAAAAGGAAAGAATAAGAGGAGCATCATCATCATCAAAAGGAGGGGAAACCACGGGGGAAGGAGGTTAAGGTGTCAGGGCAGAGATTAAAGTGTTGTTTTTCTTTTCACCCCGCATGGCCACAACATCCTTTTCTCTTTTCCTCTCACCCCGGGTCAGGGGAATTGAGGCAGTAGCAGGTTGAGCCAAGGAGGAAAGAGCCCTTGAAGTGGGGATTTGTAAAGAAGCTAGAACAGGGTCTAGTATCGGAGATAATTGGGTAGGAGGGTTTGAGGACCCCGATTTGTTTTTCTTTTCTTCGCTTTCCAACTCTGAGAAGCCTCCACCATGGTATTGTGTATGGTTTCATTTTCTAAGTAACAACCCACCGTTAATAGTTCCTAGCTTCATTAATATATCAAAATCGAGAGGTGATCCATATACATATTAGGGTAGGGTCACCGGAGACGAAGGGAGACAGTTTGATATGGTTGAGTAGCCGCTCATCTACCAAAATCTGAAGGCTATAAAGATGATCCCGAAGAATGTGTTGTGCATCCTCGAAAGGGAATCTTGAATGACACTCCTTTAGGGAAGGAAGAGTAGGAAGGTCAATCCTCTAGGTGTCAGAATAAGGTAAAGGGATGGATAGCTGGGCAAAGAAATACAAGCTTTTCCAACCTTTGTCAGAAGAAAGCATCCCTCATAAGAACAGACAGTCAGGTCATTCCACAAAGTAGAATACCCTGGATCCAACCTCTTTAAGTGAAATAGACTATGAAACATGAGGGAAGAAAGGGGAAGGTTCAGATGCTCAAACACAATAACCATCCCAGCAAGGATGCGAAAAGCATTGGGATCCAATTAGTTCACAACTATTTTTTAAAAATCTAACATTTGAAGGTATATAGGGGGAATCGGTAAATGAAGGGCACCTTCGAGTTGACCTACAAAGAAGGAATGTCAGTGAGGAGGAGGATGATGAGGACGGTGAGAAGGTTTTGCAAATAGAAAGGGGACGGTTGCCAAAACACAATGGGATTTTTGCTTGCAGAAGATGTGGGATTGGGTCAAAGCAAAAGGTTGAGTTTTGCACCACAAAAGGGTCCTACCCTCCAACACTAGGAAACAAATTTGATATAGTAGTAGAATTGTTTCCAAAGCTTGGGTCTATGGATGTTGTCATATCAAAGTTACTGTTAACTCTGTTCCCATATGTTGACTAAAATAGACTTGTTGAAGCAAACTTTTGTGAGGTTGGACTTTCAACTTGAGTTGAACATGTTCCACCAAATCTAGTAACATTAACACTAGACAAGCTGTTGACACTATTGTCTAGATACAATAAGTATAACTTATTAGACTTTGATAAAATGAAATTAAGATTGTTATTTGCATATGATAATGTTTTGCAGCAAGAGAAGATTGTCTTCTATTATTTGGAGGCAGACTTGAAGCAGTGGTAGAACGACTGCAGAATTGGGAAGACTAGTTGCTGCTAAAACAAAGCCACTATCAGTGTTTGGAAACTGAGAGACTGCAGCTGATGTAGAAGATTTACTTCCAAATTTTAAAAGTGTGGTGTTATCATGATTAGAACTATTTGAATTCACCAGTGATTCATTGTGAGGTTTTCCTTCAAAATTTGTATCATTAATTTCATCCAGTGGTTGAGATGCTACAGTGGAAGAAATGATCAAGGAAGTAGATCCAAGGTTGAGTATAGGAATGGTAGGAAATATGCTTGCTGCATATGACGCTGACTTATTGCTTAACCTGGCAACAAAAAAAAGCAATGCTACCAATCATTTCATAAACTGCTGATGTGAGCGAAACATATAGGGTTTTAGGAGTAGTTTTCGCTCACATCTCATTACATTTTATGTTAGTTTCATGCATATGTTACTTTATTTTGTACGTATTTCTTATTTTCTGGTTTGGAGGTCTGCTCTTTGTACTTTTGGGTGCAGGTTAGCATTTCAGGAGAAAAATGTGCACTTTCAGAGCAAAAGACGGACATTTTACAGCTGGACGCACAGTGGGACACGACTAGGGCATGTGGATACACACGATCGTGTCCAATGGGCGAGATCAACCAACTTAGGGCCGCACACGGTCGTGTGGCGGTCGCCTAATTTGCGCGACTAGGGCTTTTTCCAGATTTTACATCGGTCCAAGGTGATGTCTATATAAAGATGGCTCCGCCCAAACCCTAGGGGGGAGGCATGACGGCTAGGACGACACATCGAAGCCCTAAAAAGCTTCGAGAACTCACAATGGGGAGGACGAACGCCGCCGGAGGTCCACGCCTTGCACTTCAACGCCGGAGAGAAGACCACGAA